>LR738710.1:616784554-616931540 GCA_902687465.1 Secale cereale | reverse complement strand
GGGGGGGGGGGGAAATCCTCTCCGGTAGCTATCTTCATCATCCCGGCGCTCTCCATGACGAGGAGGGAGTAGTCCACCCTCGGGGCTGAGGGTATGTACTAGTAGCTATGTGTTTGATCTCTCTCTCTCTCTCTCTCTCTCTCTCTCTCGTGTTCTTGAGATGGCATGATCTTGATGTATCGTGATCTTTGCCATTCTAGTTGGATCTTATAATGCTTCTCCCCCTCTACTCTCTTGTAATGGATTGAGTTTTCCCTGTGAAGTTATCTTATCGGATTGAGTCTTTAAGTATTTGAGAACACTTGATGTATGTCTTGCACGTGTTTATCTGTGGTGACAATGGGATATCATGTGATCCACTTGATGTATGTTTTGGTGATCAACTTGCGGGTTCCGTGACCTTGGGAATCTATGCATAGGGGTTGGCACACGTTTTCGTCTTGACTCTTTGGTAGAAACTTTGGGGCACTCTTTGAAGTTCTATGTGTTGGTTGAATAGATATCTCTGAGATTTTGTGATGCATATCGTATAATCATGCCCACGGATACTTGAGGTGACAATGGAGTATCTAGGTGACATTAGGGTTTTGATTGATTTGTGTCTTAAGGTGTTATTCTAGTACGAACTCTATGATAGATTGAACGTTACTATGGACTCTTGAATAGATCGATCAGAAATAATAGCTTTGAGGTGGTTTCGTACCCTACCATAATCTCTTCGTTTGTTCTCTGTTATTAGTTACTTTGGAGTGACTCTTTGTTGCATGTTGAGGGCTAGTAATATGATCCAATTATGTTATCCTTGTTGAGAGAACTTGCACTAGTGAAAGTATGAACCCTAGGCCTTGTCTACTATCATTGCAACACCGTTTATGATCACGTTTGCCACTTGCTACCTTGCTGTTTTTATATTTTCAGTTTACAAAAACCTATATCTACCATCCATATTGCACTTGTATCACCATCTCTTCGCCGAACTAGTGCACCTATACAATTTACCATTGTATTGGGTGTGTTGGGGACACAAGAGACTCTTTGTTATTTGGTTGCAGGGCTGCTTGAGAGAGACCATCTTCATCCTACGCCTCCCACGGATTGATAAACCTTAGGTCATCCACTTGAGGAAAATTTGCTACTGTCCTACAAACCTCTGCACTTGGAGGCCCAACAACGTCTACAAGAAGAAGGGTGCGTAGTATATATCAGTAGGCAGTAGCTAGATGGCTTATTCTCTCTTTGTATCTTAATACAATGGTCCATTGAGATTTATTTGATGTAATGACCTTTGTGCGGTGTGTTTGTTGGGATCTGATGAATTGTTAGTTTATAATCAGATTTGCCTTGATTTAATATACACACTTGATTATTATAGCCTCGTATTTTTTTATCCGATATTTGGGTTTTGTTTGGCCAACTTGATCTATTTATCTTGTAATGGGAACTTGTGCTTTGTAATGGGTTCGATTTTGCGGTGTACTTTCCAAGTGACAGAATGGGCAGCAAGGCACGCATGTATCTTTGCTATTAAGGATAAAAATATGGGGTCTATTCGTACATGAATAGATCTTGTCTACATCATGTCATCGTTCTTATTGCATTACTCCGCTTTTCCATGAACTTAATACACTAGATGCATGCTGGATAGCGGTCGTGTGTGGAGTAATAGTAGTAGATGCAGGCAGGAGTCGGTCTACTAATCTTGGACGTGATGCCTATATACATGATCATTGTCTTGGATACCGTCATAATTATTTCCTTTTCTATTAATTGCCCAACTGTAATTTGTCTACCCACCGTTGCTATTTTTCGAGAGAAGCCACTAGTGAAATCTACGGCCCTGGGTCTATTTTCCTATCATATACTTTCAGATCTATATTTCCATTTTCTTTTCCCTCTATTTGCAACTTTTATATTCAGATCTATATTATCAAAAACACAAAAATACCTTGCTGCTTTTTATTTACCGTTCTTCCATTTTCATCTATCAATCTACCTACTTACCAATCTATTACAGGGGAGGGATTGACAACCCCTCTTACAAGCCGGGTTGCAAGTATTTGTTATTTGTGTGCAGGTGCCATTTACATAGTGTTGCATGGTTCTCCTACTGGTTCTAAAACCTTGGTCTCATCACTGACGGAAATACCTACCATAGCTGTGCTGCATCATCCCTTCCTCTTTGGGGGAATATCAATGTAGTTTCAAGCGTCATCAAAAGGAATTTCTGGCACCGTTGCCGGGGAGACATCATCAACATCTATCAGGTTCCTAATCACAAATCTCGTCTCCTTACAATTTACATTATTTGCCTTTTGCCTCTCGTTTTCATCTCGCCCAGTTCACAAAAAAAATGCTGTTTTATTTGCCTTCTTCCCGTTTGTCTTTTTTCCTTTGCCCTTATGTCTTACTTGTTTGCTTTGCTTTGTTGTTGGATATAATTGTGTGTTTATTGGAAATTAGATGGAAAATTTTTATGGATCCTCATTCACTTGCTAATATTTTAAAAGATCCAATTATGATGAACCAATTGCTAATAAGTTGAGTGCACTAGAATATCTTTATGAAGTTTTGCTTGAGATTCATGAATCAGAAAATTGTGATGAAGTGATAAAAGAAGAAATTTATGAACTGATTCATGATAGCTCCTTGAATGAAAAGCATGATTGCAATGGTGTTATAATAAAGTCTATTAATGTCAATTATGCTAGTAATATGCAAAACCCCAAGGTTGGGGATGCTAATTTTGATATGTCCTCTACTTATTGCGACGATCATGATTGGGGTGATTCTTCTTACGATGTTAAAAATTTATTTAAGCCTGATGATGAATATGTTTGCGATAATATTGAAAGTGGGTTTGGAAGAGTGTCAAATTTAGGTAAATAATGCTCCCACTACTTTGGATAAAGATCAATCTTATGATTTTGGTGTTAATAAAAGTGGGTTTGGAGAGGTCATGGCATTATTTGATGATAATCCCACTATTCTGGAAGAGTGTCAATTTTGCATGCATGTGGATCATATAGAGAATATGTTCTGTGATAGCTATATTGCTAAATTTGAGTATGATCCTACGTGCAATTATTATGAGAGAGGAAAATATGGTTCTAGACATTTTCATGTTACTAATTTACCTCTCGTTATGTTGAGAGTGTCAATGTTTTATTCTTCTCCCTTGCATATGATGGATATTTCTTGTCTTGATAATTTGGTTGCCTACAAAATGCCTATGCATAGGAAGTATTTTAGACTTAAATGTGCTTGTCAGATATTTTATGATGCTCTCTTTGTGCTTCAATTCTTGTCTTTCATGTGACCATAATTGAAATCTCAAGCCTATGCTAATGGCTATAAAGAAAGAACTTGTTGGGAGGCAACCCAAAAAATAAAATATTTTTTTGCTTTTATTTCTGTTATTGTGTGTTTAACCAATTATACCTATGGTTAGATGTGTTTTTGTGGTTTAAATAAGTGCTTGTGCCAAGCAAAGCCTTTGGGATGATTTGGTTAATAGTTGATTTGATTGCTTTGAAATTCAGAAAGTTTTGCGTCCAGAGTTAGCATTTCCGACGATGATTGGAGCGCGATAAACTCTTGAATTTTTTACACATTATCTGGATAAAAAATTTCCACGTTATCCTATTTTTCAGAACTTTCAGGGATAAAAGTATGATAAAAAATCGTATCTTTACAGTCTGTTCTGTTTTTGATAGATTCTGTTTTCGTTGTGTTATGTGCTTATTTTGATTGGTCTATGGTTTCTTTTGAAGAGTTTTTGCCATGGAAAAGTTTGATTACAGTAGATATAATACAGTTACAAAATATGAATTGGTTTGCTAAATTACTTAAAGTAAATATTAGTTTTGTTATACTAATGGATGTCACGAGGTTTTGTTATGTTTTGTCGGATTAAGGTTTTCAAGTGTTGGGTGAGACTACGATGTATGAAGGGATAATGATTAGCAAAAGGCTAAGCTTGGGGATGCCCGAGGCACCCCAAGATAATGTTCAAGAAGTATCAAGCAACTAAGCTTGGGGATGCCCCCGAGTGGCATCCCCTATTTCTTCTCACGACCATCATTATATTACTTGAGACTATATTTTTATTCATCACATATTATGAGTTTTGCTTGGAGCGTCTCGTATGATATGAGTCTTTGCTTGTTTTGTTTGATATTTTGTCACAATAGTCCTTGCTTTACACACCCATTGGAGAGAGCCAAAACTATGCTATGATTTGTTAGAATTTCTCTCTATGCTTCACTTAATTTTTTTAGAGCTATGGAATTGCTCTAGTGCTTCACTTACATCTTTTTTAGCACGGTGTGCTTTGTTATTTTTGAAGAAATGCTCTCATGTTTCACTTAGATTAACTTGATAGAAGGAAATTTTATGCTCATGTGCTTCACTTATATTTGTTTGAGCTTATCAAAAGCAAAACATGAAACTAGTCCCAATATGATACATATCCAAGGGGATATAATAAAAACATTCATGAAGATCATTGCACAAAATAAACTTGATTCTTTGTAATAGTACGATAGTGATATGTGAGCCATATTAATGAGTAATTATGTTTTGCTAAGATCATTGATGTTAAGGTTTGTGATTCCCTATGCAAGCACGAAAGTCAATAGTTATGCAATGAAATTACATCCTACTTGTTCGGCATTTTTCAGTGTTAGTTATGTTTAATGTTCTCTTACGATGGTTTTCGTTCCTTGGTTGTCCGCTTCTCAATCTCTTGATAGACTCCACTTTGTACTAAGTAGAAATAGTACTTGTGCATTGATGACCCACAAGTGTTGGGGATATATCATAGTCCTTTTGATAAGTAAAAGTGTCGAACCCAACGAGGAGCAGAAGGAAATGATAGGCAGTTTTCAGTAAGGTATTCTTTGCAAGCACTGAAATTAACGGTAACAGATAGTTTTGTGATAAGGTAATTGGTAACAAGTAACAAGTGGTAAAAGTAAATAAGGTGCGGCAATATGGCCCAATCCTTTTTGTAGCAAAGGACAATACTGGACAAACTCTTATATAAAGGAAAGCACTACCGAGGACACATGGGAATTATCGTCAAGCTAGTTTTCATCACGCTCATATGATTCACATTCGTTACTTTGATAATTTGTTATGTGGGTGGACCGGTGCTTGGGTGCTGCCCTTAATTGGACAAGCATCCCACTTATGATTAACCTCTATTGCAAGCATCCGCAACTACAAAAGAAATATTAAGGTAAACCTAACCATATCATGAATCATATGGATCCAAATCAGCCCCTTACGAAGCAATGCAGAAACTAGGGTTTAAGCTTCTGTCACTCTAGCAACCCATCATCTACTTATTACTTCCCAATGTCTTCCTCTAGGCCCAAACAATGGTGAAGTGTCATGTAGTCGATGTTCACATAACACCACAAGAGGAAAGACAACATACATCTCATCAAAATATCGAACGAATACCAAATTCACATGACTACTTATAGCAAGACTTCTCCCATGTCCTCGGGAACAAATGTAACTACTCACAAATCATATACATGTTCATAATCATAGGGGTATTAATATGCATAATGGATCTGAAAATACGATCTTCCACCGGATAAACCAACTAGCATCAACTACAAGAAGTAATCAACACTACTAGCAACCCACAGGTACCAATCTGAGGTTTTGATACAAAGATTGGATACAAGAGATGAACTAGGGTTTGAGAGGAGATGGTGCTGGTGAAGACATTGATGGAGATAACCCTCCCCAAGATGGGAGAGTTGTTGGTGATGATGATGGTGACGATTTCCCCCTCCCGGAGGGAAGTTTCCCTGGCAGAACAGTTCCGCCGGAGCCCTAGATTGGTTCCGCCTCGAGACGGCGGCGCTTCATCCTGAAAGCCTCCTTATGATTTTTTCCAGGTCAAAACACTTGATATAGCAGAAGATGGGCATCAGGGGGCTGCTAGGTGGCCCACGAGGCAGGGGGCGCGCCCCCCACCCTCGTGGATGGTGGGAGGCCCCCTCCTGTACTTCTTTCACCAAATATTTTTTATATTTTCCAAAACTGACTTTCGTGGAGTTTCAGGGATTTTTGTGTTGTGTAGAATATGTCTCCAATATTTGCTCCTTTTCCAGCCCAGAATTCCAGCTGCCGGCATTCTACCTTTTCATGTAAACCTTGTAAAATAAGACAGAAAAGGCATAAGTATTCTGACATAATGTGTAATAACAGCCCATAATGCAATAAATATCAATATAAAAGCATGATGCAAAATGGACGTATCATGCATCCAAATCCTAAAACCCAATTTGTGCCAAATGAGTCCACCATACCTAACTATATGCGGTATTTCCATGCCGTTCTAAGCAAATTTGTATGTGACAACTCTAATTTCAAAATAAATTTCTCTTTTGTGTGCCTGTACAACTCATGAAGCGGCGAGGGGTGGCTAATAGTTTTCATGTTAGGTGTGTTTTTCTTAAGATGAGTGTTTATTCACTTGTCATTGCACGAGAGTATGGCGGTAATAGGGATTCACAGTGCCGAAATGAAAACAAAATTTATTATGTAGTCAAATAATAAATACCTTGGAAAGTGATGATATGGTGGGCACCCATGGATACGGATAAGCCATGGATTGTGAAAGAATGGTGGAAAGAGAAATAAATTATATTTTCTGTTTGGGAACCGCCTATGATATATCCAGCATGGAAAGTGTTGGGAACTCTAAGTCATTTTCATTGACGGGAAAAGTATGCCCTTCCCAAAAAATTTATCTCCCAATTTAAGCTTTGAGCTTTGGCACCTCTACAAATCCCTACTTCCCTCTGTGAATGTCGGTGTACTAAGGTAGGGGTACCTCAGTACCCCAACTTGTGCACGGGCAGTAGCAGCTTTCCGCGGTAGGGCCTACCACGCGCTTGCCGGAGACCTTCCTGCTCTATATGAAACCATTCAAAAACAAAGTATGCAAAACAGAAGATCAAGACCCCGGCAAGTGGAGCTTGCCGGGAAGGCCGTTCCAGGCTCAAGATTACATCACCCACGCAAGGCCCTGGCAAGAGGAGCTTGCCAGGAAGACTAGAAGATTGCATTACAGAAGACATGCCTCGGCGCAACATGCGCCCCGGCAGGGTCCGGGGAGCGACAAGCTTCAGAGCCCGACAAGCTCCCGGGCCCGGCAAGGTCAAGACCCCGGCAAGGTGCTTGCCGGGGAGAGTTACGCTGTGTGCCCACGCTCCAGCTCATCGAGCCACGCGTCGCCCTGGGGCCACTCCAGGGACGCGTGGCGGATGGCTGCGCAGCCTGGGGGACACGGTGGCACTCCACGGTGGTAAGCCATCGCCGTGGCAAATGGAGACGCAAGGGCGGGCGCTTTTGGGGTCGACGGCGACGGGCATTAAATGCTCTTGTCCCCCACTGTCAAAGTAGGTAGCGACCACTGTTCATGCACTGTAGCTCCACTATTCCCGCACTGTTACAACTACCACCACTTTTACATTTTTACCCTTTCTCCTACGTTGACACCTGTCGGTGACCCCTTGCACTATAAAAGGAGGCCCATGCACAACGTAGAGAGGGTTCGGAACCTAGATCGCTCATACGCTCGGTGTAGCTAGTTCTTCAAGCTCCCGAGCTCCTCAACTCAATACAAACTAAGCAGGAGTAGGGTTTTACGCGTCCATAGCGGCCCGAACCTGGGTAAACTGCCTGCGTGATCTCCACGATCTGCTCTTCGTGCTCCCTCCGCCCTCTTACCGCACAAGCAAGGGGCTCCGGTCCCATAGGTGTTCGTGGCGGACAGTTTCCCCCGACATCTTTGGCGCGCCAGGTAGGGGGCGTCGAGGTTGTGCGAACCTGATCCGGCGTTCACGCGGGCGCATTCTTCATCAACCTCTCCAGTTTCATCGGCAACCTCATCAGCAACAGCAACATGGCCCCGAAGAAGAAGGCTTCGGAGGTCGCAGGCCCGTCTGCGTCTCATCCGCCGCCACCGGAACCGACGGTGGGCGGGGGAGACGCCGTCGGAAGGGTGGTCGCCGGCGAGGACACGCGCGGCGCCACCAAATCCAAGGACAAGACGGACGACCGAGCCTCGGTCTCCGTGGACGTGCCACGTCCTTCTCAGCAAACGACAACCCAGCAGCGCCATGCCACAGGAGGTGGCATCCGCTTGCTGGGCCAAGGGCAAACCGGAGGCTCGCGGGACGCTCCGGGCCATCGTCCTGGCATGAGCAAGGCACGGTCGCCGGGGCAGGACCCTGCTCCTTCTAACGCTGTTAGGAGTTCGAGCATATCCCGCTCCTCGCACCGCTCGCCCCCGCTCCCCTTCACTCCGGCAGAAGCGCTCGCAAGGGCGCAACTGCTCCTCGACTTCCCTCCAGCTGCAGACAAGGCCGAAGACTGGAGGGCAACCATCCAGAGCCTGATCGCCTTCGCCAACAACGATACGCCGCAGCCGCCGGCGACCTCGCGGCCACGGCAAGTCGAGAAGACGAAGGCCGACGGCGACAAGACCGCCGGGGGTGCAACCACCATGCACTCCCCGCCGCAGAAGCAGAAGACGCCGCCCCGCCGGAACAACGCCGACGACGGCTCCACGGCGTCGTCGGATCCGCGGGCCCGTCGGGACCAGCGCCAGGTCCTTGACGACCGGCGACAAGAAGACGCTCGAACGACGATCGAGCGCCGCCGAGAAGCTCAGCGTCAATCAGACCAGAGAGCTGGAGCCGCTGTCGACACGCGCGGGCCCGGTGAACCAGGCGACTTGCCGTACGCGGCAGGTTGCCCTGCGTTTACCCGCGAGCTGCGGCGCGTCCAGTGGCCCAGCATGAAGAACTTCAAGCCCGACGTACCGGAGAAGTACGACGGCAAGACGCACCCCTCGAAATTCCTCAGCATTTACACCATCGTGGTGCAGGCTGCCGGGGGGCGCGACGAGAAGATATTGGCGAATTACTTCCCGCTCGTGCTTAAGCCGAACGTTCGTTCTTGGCTTATGCACTTGCCGGAAGGCTCCATTTCTTCTTGGGCAGATCTTTGCCACCAGTTTGTTGGCGCCTTCACAGGCGGCCACAAACCCCACGGCCAGGAGAGCGATCTCCACATTCTGGCCCAGAAGGAAGGAGAATCCCTGCGCAAATACATCCAGCGCTTCAGTCGAGTGCAGCACAACATCCCCGACGTCCACCCTGCCGCGGTTATCAGCGCGTTTCACCAGAACGTGCGTAACCGCCGCATGCGTGAAGAGATGGCCATGACCAAGATACGGGATGTCAGCGAGCTCTATGCTCTAGCTGATAAGTGCGCACGCGCCGAAGAGGGGAGGAGACCGGCGCGGGGGGAAGCGACAGCGACGACGCCGCCCCGGCAAAGAAGAGCCGGCGGCGGAACAACAGAAGGAAGAACAAGAAAGAGGTGCTTGCCGTCGAGAAGTCTGGCAAGGAGGCTCCCGCCAAGCAAGCGCAGGCTGGCGGCTCCGGCAAGGAGCCTGCCCCTGTAGCGGCAGCCGACAAGCAGGACGGCTCCGACAAGCAATACTGCAAGATCCACCGTACCAAGGGCCACGATCTCTCCAACTGCAAACGCGTCGAGTACCTCGTCGAGCAGCAGAAGGCTGAGTACGAGCGGCGTGACAAGGAGAAGGCCCAAGGTGGCGGGGGAGAACCAAGCAAGAAGCGGCCATTCAATGTCCGGGGAGGACGCCGCGGCAAGGCCAAGTAGCGGCAAGGTGACCGACCTCCCCGGGGCCGCGACAAGGATGAAGAAGACGACGACGAAGACATGGAGGATGAGGATAACAGCGAGCAGGAGTTCCAGAAGGCCACGGAGGTCCTGTGCGTCGACGGTGGCGCCTCTCTGCACACTTCCCACCGCCAGCTCAAGCAGTGGGTGCGGGAAGTGAATGCAGCAGAGCCACCCGTGGAGTCGCGCAGGCTCCTCAAATGGTCCAGCACGCCCATCATTTTTGATCTTGAGGATCACCCTGACCGCACCACTGCGGTCGGGTGCTTGCCGATGCTGGTCTCACCCACCATCCGCAACCTCAAGGTCACCAAAATGTTGGTTGACGGCGGGGCCGGGCTGAACTTGATCTCCTCTGCTGTGATCAAGAAACTCCAAATCCCAGATGGCGAGCTCGAAGAGACCGGTTCTTTCCAAGGAATCAACCCGGGGAGGAGCAAGCCCAAGGGGAAGATAACTCTGCCGGTGACCTTTGGCGGGGAGCTCAACTTCAGAACTGAGCGCATCACATTCGACGTCGCCGATATCCCATTGCCATACAATGGGATACTCGGCCGTCCCGCCCTCGCCAAGTTCATGGCAGCTTCCCACCACGCCTACAACGTACTCAAGATGCCGGGGCCGATAAGCGTCATCACTATCCATGGCGACAAGAAGGATGCGCTTGTCTGCGCCGACAAGATCTACCGGGATGCAGCAGCTGCGGCAGAGAAGGACACACTTGCCGCTGAAGCTCCCGGGGGGAAGAAAACCAAGACCAAGTCTGGCAAGTGCTCTGGGGCCCACTCCGGCAACCGCACCTCTTCGGAGTGCTGCACTGCCGTCGAGGACGTTCCATCGAGCTCCACCGGCAAGTGTAAGAAGGGGATGGCCGCTCCACCGGCAACCAAGAAGGTGTCCGCCAAGGAGGACGGCACTGGTGGTACCTTCACCATCAGTGCCACACTTGACAGCAAATAGGAAAGCGCGCTCGTTGCCTTCCTGCGGGCGAATGTCGATGTGTTTGCCTGGCAACCATCTGACATCCCCGGTGTTCCCAGGAAGGTAATTGAGCACAAGCTTGCTGTTTGTCCTCATGCGCGGCCCGTCAAGCAGAAGGTCAGAAAGCAAGCCGTGGAGCGCCAAGAATTCATCAACGAAGAGATCAAGAAGCTAGAAGCAGCAGGCCTAGTTAGAGGCGTAATCCATCCGACATGGTTGGCAAATCCAGTCGTCGTGCGCAAGGCCAACGGGAAGTGGAGACTGTGTATAGACTTCACCGATGTGAATAAAGCATGTCCCAAGGATCCATTCCCCTTCCGCGCATTGACCAGATCGTTGACTCCACTGCCGGATGTGAGCTACTCTCTTTCCTTGATGCATATTCAGGCTACCATCAGGTTTTCATGGCCAAGGAAGATGAAGAGAAGACTGCATTTATCACCCCATGTGGCACTTATTGCTTCATACGAATGCCATTTGGACTGAAGAATGCAGAATCAACCTTTGCAAGGGTAGTATACACTGCTTTTGAGCCACAGATCCACAGAAATGTAGAGGCCTACATGGATGATATCATGGTGAAGAGTAAGAGCAAGGATACCTTGATCCAAGATTTGGAAGAGACATTTTAGAACCTGCGCAAGATACAGCTCAAGTTGAACCCCGAGAAGTGCGTCTTTGGAGTCCCCTCCGGCAAGCTTCTCGGGTTCTTTGTGTCACAAAGGGGGATTGAAGCTAACCCCGACAAGATTAAAGCCATCGAGCAGATCGAGGCCCCGAAGCGCGTCAAGGATGTCAGAAGGCTTGCAGGTTGTGTGGCTGCCCTCAGTAGGTTCATTTCGAAGTCCGCAGAGCGCGCCCTACCTTTCTTCAAAATCTTGAAGAAGGCAGGTTCCATGAAGTGGACTCCGGAAGCGGAGGCAGCGCTGCAAGATTTGAAACGGTACCTATCCTCCACTCCAATACTTGTCGCACCTAGACCACAGGAAAAGTTGCTGCTATACCTAGCGGCAACCAACCAGGTGGTTAGTGCTGCGTTAGTAGCGGAGTGGGAGGCCGACGAGGAATCTGCACCACCGGCAAGCGAATCCAGCGACAAGCAGGGGGCTGCTCCGACAAGCTCTGGCCCCGACAAGGACAACTCTGCGCAGGAACAGGAAGAAGTGCGGAAGAAGATGGTGCAGCGCCCGGTGTATTTTGTGAGCTCCCTCTTGCAGGGGGCTAGATCAAGATACTCCGGGGTGCAAAAGTTGCTTTTCGGCCTCCTCATGGCCTCGAGAAAGCTGCGCCATTACTTCCAGGCACATGAGATAACAGTGGTCACTCGCTTTCCGCTGAAGAGGATATTGCACAATCCAGAAGCAACAGGCAGGATCGTTGAGTGGGCACTGGAGCTGTCGAGCTTTGGACTCAAGTTTGAAAGTACCTCAACCATATAGAGTCGAGCTTTGGCAGAATTCATAGCTGAGTGGACCCCGACGCCCGATGAAGAAATTCCAGAAACAAGTGCACCCGTACAAGAAGCAACAAGTGAATGGGTAATGTATTTTGATGGTGCCTTTTCGCTGCAAGGCGCCGGTGCTGGCGTGGTACTCATCGCGCCCACCGGAGAACACCTCAAGTATGTTATCCAGATGCACTTTCCAAGGGAGCAAGCGACAAACAACACTGCTGAATATGAAGGTTTGCTCGCCGGCCTCAGGATTGCGGCCGAACTTGGGATCAGAAAACTGATTGTGCGGGGAGATTCTCAGTTGGTGGTCCGACAAGTTAACAAGAGTTACCAGAGCCCTTTGATGGAAGCTTATGTAGATGAAGTGAGGAAGCTTGAGGAGCACTTTGAAGGTCTGCAAATGGAGCACGTCCCGAGAGCTCAGAACGAAATTGCAGATGGCCTTTCAAAGTGTGCTTTGATGAAGTTACCTATGGAACCAGGGACCTTTTTGCTCAAGCTAACTCAACCATCCGTTACACCATCAATTGGGCAGTCCAAGAAGAGAAAGTTGGTCTCCGGCGACTACTTGCCGACGGATCTTCCTGAAACCGCCGCCAAGGTCCCCAAGATCAACGATCAGAACGCTGAGGAACAGTTTGCTCCTGCAGATCCTCGGATCTGTGCAGTTGAAGCAAGTGTTCCCGACAAGCCTCGCCCCAGCGAGCTTGCCGGGGGACCATCAGCTCCGGCGGAACCGGAGGTTCTTGCCGTAGAAGCTGAGGTTCCCGCAGCGGCCCTCGAGCCTTTAGTCCTTGCCGTTGAGCCTCGGGCTCCGGCATGGGCGCAGCTGATCGTCCGTTTTCTGCAAACTGGAGAACTTCCCGACGACCCAGAAGAGATAGAGAAGATAACCAGGCAGTCAAGTATGTACCAGTTCGTGGATAACGAGCTGTACAGAAGAAGACTCAACGGTGTCAGGTTGAAGTGCATTTCCAGAGAAGATGGACAGAAGCTGTTGGCAGAAATACATGGAGGCATATGTGGCCACCACATTGGCGCAAGGGCACTTGCCGGGAAAGCTTTCCGGCAAGGGTTCTTCTGGCAAGAAGCCCTCCAAGATGCAACTGCACTAGTAACCAAGTGTGAAGCGTGCCAGTTCCATGCGAAGCAAATTCATCAACCAGCTCAAGCTCTCCAAACAATCCCTTTGTCCTGGCCCTTCTCGGTCTGGGGGCTCGATATCCTCGGCCCTTTCCCTCGAGCTGCCGGGGGCTTTGAGTACTTGTACGTTGCAATCGACAAGTTCACAAAGTGGCCAGAAGTGGAACCAGTGAGAAAGGTGATAGCACAGTCAGCGGTCAGGTTCTTCAGGTCAATTGTTTGCCGTTTCGGAATCCCTAACAGGATCATCACCGACAACCATACACAATTTACTAGTCGCACCTTCATGCAATACGTCCAATACCTTGGCGCCAAGGTCTGTTTTGCTTCTGTTGCTCACCCGAGGAGCAACGGTCAAGCGGAGAGGGCAAACGCTGAAGTGCTGCGCGGACTCAAGACAAGGACCTTTGACAGGCTGCGCAAGTGTGGAAGAAACTGGATAGAGGAGCTACCGACGGCTCTTTGGTCAATCAGAACGACACCAAGCCGAGCCACCGGGCAGACACCCTTTGCTCTAGTCTATGGAGCAGAGGCAGTTCTCCCCACGGAACTCGTATACGGATCTCCTCGAGTGCTCGCTTATGATGAGCTCGAGCAAGAGCAACTGCGACAAGATGATGCATTGCTCCTCGAGGAGGAACGTCTCCAGGATGCTGTACGAGCTGCTCGATACCAGCAAGCCTTGCGTCGCTACCATAGCCGCAAGGTCAAGGCCAGGAGTCTCGAGGAAGGCGACCTTGTTCTTCGGCGTGTTCAGTCCGCCAAGAATTCCAACAAGTTGACGCCGAAGTGGGAAGGCCCTTATCGGGTGAGACAAGTCACAAGGCCCGGCGCTGTCCGCCTTGAGACCGAAGAAGGCTTACCGGTGAGCAACTCCTGGAACATAGAGCATCTTCGCAAGTTTCACCCATAAGGCGCGGTTGCCGTGATCCGCTCCGGCAACCACCTTTTGTACAAGCTTTGCCGCTGTTGCATGTAACCCTTTGTACAAAGCCGGGCGCAGATCCCGTGCATCAGTAAAGTTTTTGTGTTTTGCACTATTTGCCTTTTACATGCTTCTCTTTGCTATTTGCATGTG
The DNA here is from genome assembly GCA_902687465.1 of Secale cereale. NCBI lineage: Eukaryota > Viridiplantae > Streptophyta > Magnoliopsida > Poales > Poaceae > Secale > Secale cereale. The sequence continues at coordinate 616,917,144 of LR738710.1, read as the reverse complement.
TTATTTGGCATCTTGTGCAACATACATATCAGGTAAGCATTAGCACGCCGAAAGGCCATATACTTGTTTCCCTCTTCTTTTTCCTTGCCTCTTAAGCAGAAGGAACGTTCCTCGCACACAAGTTTGCCGAGGGGGAAGGAGATGGAAGAGGAACCAAGTGCTGTTCAAGAAAGAGAAGTCCTACCGAGAAGCGAGATATGAAAGCTAAGTTATTAGAATTTGAGCAGTTCAAATTTTTAATTTTTAGTTGTCTTCCTTGAACAATCACACTTTGTATGGAAAACCTGTGCGCGGAGGAACCTACCCGTAGCTAGCCGCACCCTTATCTTGTTTTCGAGTACGCTCAACGACTCAAGTGAGCTGCGACAAGTGTCGCGCCCTTGGTTCGTTTCCGAGTTCACTCAACAAGCTGAGTGCGTTGCGACTAGCTGCGGCAAGGTTGCTTGCCGGTAAGACCTGGGCCAGCAGGCTGCTCAGAGTCCAGCACTCAGCGCTCGCGGCAAAGGGCCCTTGCCGGCAAGCCCCCTGGAAGCGTAGGGTAAAAGGGCATACAAAGTAAATAACCAAGACAAGGAAGATAACATTGCACTGATTGATCAAAATAAAGATAAATATCTTACAAAGGATAACTTGTCGCAATGACTAATGAGTTCATAACACACTATGCAGCAACAAAAGAGATAAAGAAAAAGGAGGCCTAATCTACGCGGTCGCCCTCAATCCTGGAGATCTTGTTCACTTTGGCGATGATGTGGGCGACCTGCGCCTTCAGCGCCTCCGTGTTCGCGTCGGCCGGCAAGCTGCGGAGAACGTTGGTGAGGTTTATACCGGGATTGCGGTATACAATCTTCGTCAAGACGTGCTCCAAGGTCCCCGCGCAGAGCTGACGCGACTCCTCGGCCAGTTGCGCGGGGAGCTTCTTCCGAAGACCTGCAAGAGCCGGCGCGATCCCTCTGAAGAAGAGACTGAGCTTGGCGCTGTGAGGGAGGTTTGGATCCGGAGAGTAGATGAGATGCTCAACCTTCAGCGCCAACAGCTCCTGGTCGATGTTGGATGCGGAGGCCACCAGGTCATCGGTCCATACCTCGACGGTACGACGGAAGTTCTCAGCCGCAGTGGTGGCGCTCTCCACCAAGCCTCGCTCCCTGCGGAGCTCTTCTTTCAGCTTGGTTTCCCGGTCCCGGACGGCGTCGAGCGAGTCCTTCAGCGTGGAAACCTTCAACTCCAGATCCTCAATCGAGTCCTTGGCGGCCTTCAGCTTGTCGCCCTTCTTGGAGAGGCGCACCTGGAGTTCGGAGTTGGTATGGGCGTCCTTCTCGCGCTCTGTGTTGAGCGCGGTGACCCTCTCCACGCTCGCCTTCAGTGACTCCTCCAGTTGCGCAACCTTGGCCGCGAGCTCCTCCTTGGCGGTCTCCGCGGCAGCCGCGGCGGCTTTCGCCTCCTTCAGCTCTCCGCCAAGGGCCTGCTCCCGAGCGGCAAGGTCTTCCTCGTGGGAGTCGAGGTTGACCTTCCGTTGGGCGAGCTCTCCTTCTCGCCGGGACAGCTCCTCCCCGGCGAGTCGCTGCTGCTCTTCGGCTTCGGCTTTCTCCAGGAGCCACTCCTGGTACTCCCCGGCGAGCCTCTCGCGCTCCTCCGCCACGTCGCGGAGGGCAGCTTGTTTGGCGGCGCGGAGCTCCGCCGCGCGCTTCTCCATCTCAACGGCGGCCTTGGCGGCAAGGGCCTCCCGAGACGCAAGCTTCGCCTGCCTGGCCCGGTAAAGGGCCAGGAGCTGATGAAGCAGCTTCTCCTCCTCGGGCCCGTCGCTTCCGCCGGGCGCCTCGACGATCTTCAGACCCGCGGAGGCGAGGACCTCTCCATCAAAGGCCTCGCCCTCCGCGGGGGCTCGCGATGAAGAACCCCACGGCACCTGGATGAAGGCGCCGTTGGGAGCTTCAAGATAGTAGCCCGACTGCTCCTTTCCGGCGGAGGGGTCGGCGGCCGGTGCAGCACTTGATGCTCCTGCCGCCTCCGGGTCGGCAGTGCGGTCGCCGTCCCCCTCCCCGGCCGCTGCGTCTGCGGTCGGAGCAGTCTCCTCCGCAGCCGGCTCGGCGGCTCCCGCCGTGTCCTCAGCGACAGGGGCGTTGCCGCCGTCGCCCTGCGCGTCCTCCTCCACGACGATGGTTTCCGTCTCCATTTGTTCTGGGGGAGGAGGATCTAGAAGAAGAAGAAAAAGTGAAAGAAGTTCAAGCAAATATCCAAAAAGAGATGAATCCAAGAAGACAAAATTACAAAGCATACCTTGGCGGACTTCGTCGACGGCGGGCTCCCTCGCCGGGGAGCTCTGCCTTGGCGGGGTGGCCGCCCTCGCCGGGCTGCTCGCCCTTGGCGGGGTACTCGCCCTTGGCGGAGTACCCGCCCTTGGCGGAGCACTCTCCCTCGCCGGAGAGCTCGTCCTTGGCGGGGACGGCTGGGCCTGTGGCTCTTCGGGAGCAGTCTCCGGATGCTCCTGTGGTTGTGGCTCCACCTCTACACAAGACAATCAAGACAAGACAAAAACATCAAGATATTAGCACAAGACAAAATCCTCAAGCGCGCCCGGCAAGCGGAAGTATGAAACCCAGACTTACGCTGGGGGCTGCGCTGGGGGCTGCTCCTCGGAGCAGCACTCGGGTCCGGCAGGCTCGTCTCCGGCGCGTCTCCAGTCGCCGCGACGGGCGAGTCGTCCGCGACCTCGACGACGGGAACCTTGGCCTTCTTCGCCACTCGCTGGGCCAGGGTCCTGAAATCAAAACAAGAAGAAAGATCAGAATCAACAAAAATCAAGACAATGATAAAGAAGATGCAAAACATCAAGTTCTTACTCCTGTTCCTCCTCGTCGTCGTCGTCGCTCAGGGCGGAGAAATCAAACGCCACCTGAGGCGCGTCCGCGCAAGGAGCAGGAGGCGAAGACTCCCTCGGGCGCTTGGCGGTCCCCGGGGCTGGGGGCTGCGAGGACCCGGCCCCTGTGGGCACCGAGGCCCGGGGAGCAGGCGGAGCAGCCGCTCCGCCCTGCGAAGACCCTCCTCCGCTTGGCGCTGACGTGCGGGGCGCCTCTGCCGTGGCCTGTGTGCGAGTTGCTCCCGCCGTGGCCTGCGTGCGGGTCGCTCCCGCCGTGGTTGGTGCGTCGGACGCCCCCGTCGCAGCTTGACTCCCCCGGGAAGCTCGCGCTGCCCGGCGAGTCGGTTGTTGTCGGGGCGCCTGCGCCCTCGTCCCCGTCGTCGCCTTGCGGAGACGTTTCAACGGAGACCGCTTGGGACTTTCCCGGGGCGGGGAGGTCTCCGATGACGAGGAGACGTCGTCGGCATAGAGCCCCAGAGACCCGTCGGAGTCCTCGTCGGCCCCGACGTCCTCCTCCTCCTCCTCCTCCCCGGCAGGCTTGCTGGACCCAGCGCCTTGCCCCGCGGCCGTGCTCTTTCCGGCGCCTCCGCCCCCTCCGGCGCCTCCGCTCCCTGCGGCGCCTCTGTTTCCTCCAGCAGCACCGCCTCTTGCCGCGGCTCAGTCACGATTCCGGGGATCCCGGAGTGCCTCAAAGAAGGGACCGCGGCGAGCGCGTCGGGAGGAAGTTGCAGCAGTCTGCGGATCTCCGCCTCCTCCGCTTGGCAGGACGCATCCGCAGCCTCTGCCTCATCGGGCGTGAAGCCAAACTCTCCTGCCGCTGCGGCTGCAGCGGCCTCTTCAACCCGAGAAGCTATATACGCTATCTCTTGGTCGGTGGTGTCCCGTGTGAGCCCCTTGATTTCATCCTTGTTCTTCGCCACCTCCACAAGGTTGTCGAAGAAGCTGATGATGTCTGATGACTTGGGCGGAATCCATGTGCGGTCCACGCCGTGCGAGTCACACGCGGACATCATGGCGCAAAGAGGATCCCGGGCTGTGCTGTTGCAGAGAGGCACCACTCCCCGGGGAGCCCTGAACCATTCTGGGTGGGCCGGGTCATGTTTAAAGAGTTCCCGGACCATCCCCTTCAGCTCGAGCGCCGTGAAGTTGAAGTTTAGCCCGGGGCGCAGTCTCATAATATCCGCCGCGTTGCCGTACTCCCATGCCGGCCTCTTCCTATCCTGTAGAGGGGCAATGCGGCGGCGGAGGAAATCTGTGCCTACTTCTCCGACAGACAACTTTGCTACCCAGGGACGAAGAGTCCGGCGGCGCCGCAGATGCGGAAGACGGCGGAGGAGGTGTGGAGGCGGAGCGCAAAGGGGATCTCTGGAGATGGAAGAAGAGGCAATGAAGGCGTAGGAGGGGAACCGCTCCTGCTTCCTCTGCTTTTATGGGGAAGTGGGGGGCGTTTCGCCCCTTTCCATTAAAAGAACGTGGCCACGTCCCGTCCCACGACGCCGCAATCGACGCGTGCCGTTACGGAGGGACGCGGCGGATGTGGAAGTGGATTCGGCGCGCTGTGGGCCTCGCGTGCCCGTGCACTGTTCTGGGCCTGGCCCAACAGCGCTCGGCACCGTGAGTGGCCCAGGCCCGGGGGCTCCTGTCGGTATACTAAGGCAGGGGTACCTCAGTACCCCAACTTGTGCACGGGCAGTAGCAGCTTTCCGCGGCAGGGCCTACCACGCGCTTGCCGGAGACCTTCCTGCTCTATATGAAACCATTCAAAAACAAAGTATGCAAGGCAGAAGATCAAGACCCCGGCAAGTGGAGCTTGCCGGGAAGGCCGTTCCAGGCTCAAGATTACCTCACCCACGCAAGGCCCTGGCAAGAGGAGCTTGCCAGGAAGACTAGAAGATTGCATTACAGAAGACATGCCTCGGCGCAACATGCGCCCCGGCAGGGCCCGGGGAGCGACAAGCTTCAGAGCCCGACAAGCTCCCGGGCCCGGCAAGGTCAAGACCCCGGCAAGGTGCTTGCCGGGGAGAGTTACGCTGTGTGCCCACGCTCCAGCTCATCGAGCCACGCGTCGCCCTGGGGCCACTCCAGGGACGCGTGGCGGATGGCTGCGCAGCCTGGGGGACACGGTGGCACTCCACGGTGGTAAGCCATCGCCGTGGCAAACGGAGACGCAAGGGCGGGCGCTTTTGGGGTCGACGGCGACGGGCATTAAATGCTCTTGTCCCCCACTGTCAAAGTAGGTAGCGACCACTGTTCATGCACTGTAGCTCCACTATTCCCGCACTGTTACAACTACCACCACTTTTACATTTTTACCCTTTCTCCTACGTTGACACCTGTCGGTGACCCCTTGCACTATAAAAGGAGGCCCATGCACAACGTAGAGAGGGTTCGGAACCTAGATCGCTCATACGCTCGGTGTAGCTAGTTCTTCAAGCTCCCGAGCTCCTCAACTCAATACAAACTAAGCAGGAGTAGGGTTTTACGCGTCCATCGCGGCCCGAACCTGGGTAAACTGCCTGCGTGATCTCCACGATCTGCTCTTCGTGCTCCCTCCGCCCTCTTACCGCACAAGCAAGGGGCTCCGGTCCCATAGGTGTTCGTGGCGGATAGTTTCCCCCGACAGTGAAGGGCCTATCTTTTACTTTATGCAAGTTTTATTTTTATTTCGGTCTCCATCTTCTCTTATAAAGCACCAACTATGGAACACTATTATCGCACTTGTGTTGGAGATATGCCCTAGAGGCAATCATGTATGATGATATTTCCTATGTGTTTATGAATAGCGATAGTCCTTGGATGTAGTCAATTATACTTGTTGGCAAGTACGTGCCTTGTCTATGAGATCTTGTGTTGCATGATACATCCTAAATGGTCCCTAGTCATAAGTGATGTGTGGACACACGTCGGACTAGACTAGCATATGACACGGTGGATGGATCGGTCTCACTGGCCATGGAGCATTAGATTCTAACCGAATAATATCGACTTGGAAAGGTCTGGTCGGATTCGACGTAGTCGGATCTGAGTCGAGATATGGTCTGAGTCGGACAGACCCAACTATGAGACACAACGATATGTCATCTGTGAGTCTCTATAACAATATACGTTCTATGTCCTAAGACCTGAGCCGCCGCTTGTAGTCGGGATGGTGACAGACTTGCTTTGGCCGACCAAACGCTACTCCATGATTGGGTAGTTACAAAGGTAGGTTTCGGGCTTGTCCTGACCCATGTTGCGAGACGTGGTCGAGCAAGATAGGATTTGCCCCTCCTATCAGGAGAGAGATATTCTGGGCCCCTCGTGTGATCCGACCAGGATAAGCATGGCCATGCGACAAGGATTATGAGATAATCCGGTTTGGGTCGGCATCACTGGAATGAGAAAGAGGTCGAGCTAGCACAAGGATGACAGAATCGCCTTGAGCCCGACAACGTATATCATGTGGCAAAGGGAATGGAAGTGTGACATGTTGTACAGGTTCGCTAGCCAGCTTCATAGTCTGCTTGGTGGTCGGCATGCCTTGCTAGAGGCCGCTACCATCCGTACAGGTCAGAGATGATTCAAACTGTGACCAAGCCGACTTGAACCTAAGGGGTCGCGCGCTTAAGGGAAGGAACCTGTGAGGTTGGATCCGACTCCATGAGTGATACGTCTCCAACGTATCTATAATTTTTGATTGTTCCATGCTATTATTTATGAAGTCTTGGATGTTTAATGGGCTTTATCATTCACTTTTATATCATTTTGGGACTAACCTACTAACCTAGAGCCCAGTGCCAGTTTCTGGTTTTTCCTTGTTTTTGAGTTTCACAGAAAAGGAATATCAAACGGAGTCCAATTGACGAGCCATTTTTTCATGATTTTTTCTGGACCAAAATAAGCCCCCGAAGCAAAAGAGTTGGGCCAGGAGAGCCACGGGCTTCCCTCGGGGGTGGAGGGCACGCCCTGGGAAGGTGGTGGCGCCCCCCTCTCTCGAGGACATCCCAGAAGCCCCCCTAACGTGGGACCTATGCCAAAAATTCCTATAAATACTAAAACCTTCGAAAATTGACCTAGATCGGGAGTACCGCTGATGAAAGCCTCTGTAGCCACCTAAAACCAATCTACACCCGTTATGGTACCCTGCTGGAGGGGGGAATCCCTCTCCGGTGGCCATCTTCATCATCCCGGCGCTCTCCATGACGAGAAGGGAGTAGTCCACCCTTGGGGCTGAGGGTATGTATCAGTAGCTATGTGTTTGATCTCTCTCTCTCTCTCGTGTTCTTGAGATGGCACAATCTTGATGTATCGCGAGCTTTGCTATTCTAGTTGGATCTTATGGTGCTTCTCCCCCACTACTCTCTTGTAATGGATTGAGTTTTCCCTTTGAAGTTATCTTATCGGTTTGAGTCTTTAAGGATTTGATAACACTTGATGTATGTCTTGCACGTGCTTATCTGTGGTGAAAACGGGATATCATGTGATCCACTTGATGTATGTTTTGGTGATCAACTTGCGGGTTTCGTGTCCTTGGGAATCTATGCATAGGGGTTGGCACAGGTTTTCGTCTTGACTTTCCTGTAGAAACTTTAGGCCACTCTTTGAAGTTCTATGTGTTGGTTGAATAGATGATTCTGAGATTGTGTGATGCATATCATATAATCATGCCCACGGATACTTGAGGTGACAATGGAGTATCTAGGTGACATTAGGGTTTTGGTTGATTTGTGTCTTAAGGTGTTATTCTAGTACGAACTCTATGATAGATTGAATGTTCCTACGGACTCTTGAATAGCTTGATCAGTAAGAATAACTTTGAGGTGGTTTTGTACCCTACCATAATCTCTTTGTTTGTTCTATGCTATTAGTGACTTTGGAGTGACTCTTTGTTGCATGTTGAGGGCTAGTAATATGATCCAATTATGTTATCCTTGTTGAGAGAACTTGCACTAGTGAAAGTATGAACCCTAGGCCTTGTTTCCTATCATTGCAACACCATTTATGCTCACGTTTACCACTTGCTACCTTGCTGTTTTTATATTTTCAGTTTACAAAAACCTATATCTACCTTCCATATTTGCACTTGTATCACCATCTCTTCGCCGAACTAGTGCACCTCTACAATTTACCATTGTATTGGGTGTGTTGGAGACACAAGAGACTCTTTGTTATTTGGTTGCAGGGTTGTTTGAGAGAGACCATCTTCATCCTACGCCTCCCACAGATTGATAAACCTTAGGTCATCCACTTGAGGGAAATTTGCTACTGTCCTACAAACCTCTGCACTTGGAGGCCCAACAACGTCTACAAGAAGAAGGTTGCGTAGTAGACATCAAGCTCTTTTCTGGCGCCATTGCCGGGGAGGTTAGTGCTTGAAGGTATATCTATAGATCTTGCAATCGAATCTTTTAGTTTCTTGTTTTATCACTAGTTTCGTTTATAAAAGAAAACTAAAAAACGGAATTAAGGTTACCTCATATGCTTCATCTTTTTTATATCTTTCGTGAAAATGATGCGAAGGAAAATTGTGCTCAAGTACTAGAATAAGAATTACTTAGAATGCTTGGCATAAAATATGTGCACGATGAGCATGATTGCAATGTTGTTAGTATGAATTCTTTGACTACCCATGATGCTAATGATATGCAAAGCCACAAGCTTGGGGAAGCTATGTTTGATGAAGATGATATTTTTAGTCCCCCAAGTTTTGATGAGAATATTTATTATGATGAAATCATGCCCCCTATTTATGACGATTATATTGATGAAAGTGGATTTGGAGAGGTCATGACTTTATTTAGTGCTGAATCCACTATTTCGGAAGAGGTTCCAATTGATTATGAGAACAAATTTACTATCTATGATGATTATTGTGATGACTCGTATGCTATGAAGAATAATGATAACCATGAAACTTGTCATCATGACTTTAGTTTTCAATTGGATTATGCTTCACATGATAGTTATTTTGTTGAGTTTGCTCCCACTACTATGAATGAGAAGAATTTTGCTTATGTGGAGAGTAGTAAAATTTCTATGCAAGTAGATCATGAAAAGAATGCTTTATGTGCTGGTTATATTGTTGAATTCATCCACGATGCTACTGAAAATTATTATGAAGGAGGATCATATGCTTCTACATATTGCAATAATATCAAGTTTCCTCTCTATGTGCTTGAAGTTTTGAAGATATGCTTGTTTTCCCTTCCTATGCTAATTGATTATTGTTCCCATAAGTTGTTTTCTCAGAAAATCCCTATGCATAGGAAGTGGGTTAGACTTAAATGTGCTATTCATATGCTTCATGATGCTCCCGTTATGTTTCAATCCTTATCTTTTATGTGAGCATCATTATGCCTAGCTAGGGGCGTAAAACGATAGCGGTTGTTGGGAGGCAACCCAATTTTATATTTTTTGTTTTTGTTGCTGTTAGGGAATAAATATTTCATCTAGCCTGTGTTTAGATGTGGTTTCATGTTTTTTTTAGTGTTTGTGCCAAGTAGAACCTTTGGGAAGACTTGTGTGAAGTTTATGTGATCTTGCTATGAAAAACAGAATCGTTAGCACTCGCTAAAGTAGTCTTCAGATTTTATAGGGCGTGCTTTTTAGTTGATTCTTTTTGCTGATGATTGGTAAAAAAAATCCGCAAATTTACCAATTTAGTTTGAATTTTTTGGAGTTCCAGAAGTAGGCGAAACCTGCAGATTACTACAGACTGTTCTGTTTTTGACAGATTCTGTTTTTCGTGTGTTGTTTGCTTATTCCGATGCATCTATGAGTAGCATTGGGAAGTATGAACAATAGAGAAGTTGGAATACAGTAGGTTTAACACCAATATAAACGAAGAATGAATTCATTGCTGCACCTTTGAGTAGTGGTTTGCTTTCTTTTACTAACTGAGCTCACGAGAATTTTTGTCTAAGTTTTGTGTTGTGAAGTTTTTAAGTTTTGAGTATTGCATTGATGGACCATGGAACAAGGAGTAGAAAAGGCCTAAGCTTGGGGATTCCCATGGCACCCCAAGTAAATTCAAGATAATCAAAAGCCTAAGCTTGGGGATGCCCCGGGAAGGCATCCCCTCTTTCGTCTTCATCCATCGGTAACTATACTTGGAGCTATATTTTTATTCGCAACATGATATGTGTTTTGCTTGGAGCGTCTTGTATAATTTGAGGCTTTGCTTGTTAGTTTGCCACAATCATCCTTGCTGGACACACCTATTTGAGAGAGTTAAATATGGCCTAGAAATTATTAGAACACTCTATGTGCTTGACTTATATATTTTAAGTTGAATGGTTTTTGCTCTAGCACTTATATCTTTTAGAGCACGGTGGTGGTAATATTTTGTAGAGATTGTTGACCTCTCATGCTTCACTTATATCCTTTTGAGAGTCTATTAAAACAGCATGGTAAAGTGTTTAGGCTAAAGAAACTAGTCTTCACAGGATAGACATCCAATGTCAATGTAGTAAAAAAAAATTAACACCTAGTGCATTGAATAGAATGAGATGTTGGATGCTTGATAATTGTTTTGAGATATGAGGATAGTGATATTAGAGTCATGCTAGTGGAGTTATTACGAAATTGAGGAATACTTGTGTTAAGGTTAGTGATTCCCGTGTCATGCACGTATGGTGAACCGCTATGTGACGGAGTTAGAGCATGAGGTATTTGTAGAGTGCCAACCTTTGTGTGGAGGTCGGGGGCGCGCGATGGTTAACTCCTACCAACCTCCCCCCTAGGACCATGCGTTGATTGCTTTGTTTTGATGACTCGTATATTTTTGCAATAAGTATATGAGTTCTTATGACTAATGTTGAGTCCATGGATTATACGCACTCTCACCCTTCCACCATTGCTAGCCTCTCTTGTACCGCGCAACTTTCGCCGGTGCCATAAACCAAATATATATCCTTCCTCAAAACAGCCACCACATTGTTCCTAAAAACAGCCACCATACCTACCTATCATGGCATTTCCATAGCCATTCCGAGATATATTTCCATGGAACTTTCCACCGTTCCGTTCATATGACACGCATCATATTGTCATACTGCCATTGCATGATCATGTTGTTGACATCGTATTTGTGGCAAAGCCACCATGCATACTTCTTTATACATGTCACTCTTGTTTCATTGCACATACCGGTACACCGCCGGAGGCATTCATATAGAGTCATGCTTTGTTGTTGTAGTATCGAGTTGTAATATCGAGTTGTAATGAAAGTGTGATGATCATCATTATTAGAGCATTGTCCCATGGGAGGAAAGGCTAAATCTATAAAGCCCCTCCGCAAAAAAAGGGAAAGGCCAAAAGAAAAAAAAGAAAGGCCCCAAAAAAAAGGACAATTGCTACTATCTTTTTTCCACACTTGTGCTTCAAAGTAGCACCATGTTCTTCATTGTAGAGAGTATCATGTTTAGTCACTTTCATATACTAGTGGGAATTTGCGTTATAGAACTTGACTTGTATATTCCAACGATGGGCTTCCTCAAATGCCCTAGGTCTTCGTGAGCAAGCAAGTTGGATGCATACCCACTAGTTTCTTTTGTTGAACTTTCATTCATATTTAGCTCTAGTGCATCTGTTGCATGGCAATCCCTACTCACTCACACTGATATCTATTGATGGGCATCTCAATAGCCCGTTGATACACCTAGTTGATGTGAGACTATCTCCCTCCTTTTTGTCTTCTCCACAACCACCTCTCTATTCCACCCATAGTGCTATGTCCATGGCTCACGCTCATGTAATGCATGAAAGTTGAAAGGTTTGAAAAGATAGAGTATGAAAACAAGTGCTTGGCCGAAATCGGGGTTGTGCATGATATGAATATTTTTGTGTGATAACAAGGGAGCATAGCCAAAACTATATGATTTTGTAGGGATAACTTTCTTTAGCCATAGTATTTTGAGAAGACATGATTGCTTTGTTAGTATTGCTTGAAGTATTGTTATTTCTTATGTCAATATAGACATTTATCTTGAATCTTTCAGATCTTATCATTCTTGCCACAATTAAGAGAATTACATTGAAAAACTATATTGGTTAGCATTCCACATCAAAAATTCTTTCTTTATCATTTACCTACTCGAGGACGAGCAGGAATTAAGCTTGGGGATGCTTGATACGTCTCCAACGTATCTATAATTTTTGATTGTTCCATGCTATTATTTATGAAGTCTTGGATGTTTAATGGGCTTTATCATTCACTTTTATATCATTTTTGGGACTAACCTATTAACCTAGAGCCCAGTGCCAGTTTCTGATTTTTCCTTGTTTTTGAGTTTCAGAGAAAAGGAATATCAAACGGAGTCCAATTGACGAGCCATTTTTTTATGATTTTTTCTGGACCAAAAGAAGCCCCCGAAGCAAAAGAGTTGGGCCAGGAGAGCCACGGGCTGCCCTCGAGGGTGGAGGGCACGCCCTGGGAAGGTGGTGGCACCCCCCTATCTCGAGGACAGCCCAGAAGCCCCCCTGACGTGGGACCTATGCCAAAAATTCCTATAAACACCGAAACCTTCGGAAATTAACCTAGATCGGGAGTTCCGCCGCCGAAAGACTCTGTAGCCACCGAAAACCAATCTACACCCGTTCTGGCACCCTGCCGGAGGGGGGAATCCCGCTCTGATCGCTATCTTCATCATCCTGGCGCTCTCCATGACGAGGAGGGAGGAGTCCACCCTCAGGGCTGAGGGTATTTAGCAGTAGCTATGTGTTTGATCTCTTTCTCTCTCTCTCTCTCGTGTTCTTGAGATGGCACGATCTTGATGTATCGCGAGCTTTGCTATTGTAGTTGGATCTTATGATGCTTCTCCCCCTCTACTCTCTTGTAATGGATTGAGTTTTCCCTTTGAAGTTATCTTATCAGATTAAGTCTTTAAGGATTTGAGAACACTTGATGTATGTCTTGCACGTGCTTATCTGTGGTGACAATGGGATATCATGTGATCCACTTGATGTATGTTTTGGTGATCAACTTGCGGGTTCCGTGACCTTGGGAATCTATGCATAGGGGTCGGCACACGTTTTCGTCTTGACATTCCGGTAGAAACTTTAGGGCACTCTTTGAAGTTCTATGTGTTGGTTGAATAGTTGATTATGAGATTGTGTGATGCATATCGTATAATCATGCCCACAGATACTTGAGGTGACAATGGAGTATCTAGGTGACATTAGGGTTTTTGTTGATTTGTGTCTTAAGGTGTTATTCTAGTACGAACTCTATGATAGATTGAACATTCCTACGGACTCTTGAATAGATTGATCAGAAAGAATAACTTTGAGGTGGTTTCGTACCCTACCATAATCTCTTCGTTTGTTCTCCGCTATTAGTGACTTTGGAGTGACTCTTTGTTGCATGTTGAGGGCTAGTAATATGATCCAATTATGTTATCCTTGTTGAGAGAACTTGCACTAGTGAAAGCATGAACCCTAGGCCTTGTTTCCTATCATTGCAACACCGTTTATGCTCACGTTTACCACTTGCTACCTTGCTGTTTTTATATTTTCAGTTTACAAAAACCTATATCTACCATCCATATTGCACTTGTATCACCATCTCTTCGCCGAACTAGTGCACCTATACAATTTACCATTGCATTGGGTGTGTTGGGTACACAAGAGACTCTTTGTTATTTGGTTGCAGGGTCGTTTGAGAGAGACCATCTTCATCCTACGCCTCCCACGGATTGATAAACCTTAGGTCATCTAGTTGAGGGAAATTTGCTACTGTTCTACAAACCTCTGCGCTTGGAGGCCCAACAACGTCTACAAGAAGAAGGTTGCGTAGTAGACATCAACGAGTCAGACTTGGTCCTACTCGGACTCGGATACATACCGAACAGACTTTGGGATTTAGGGTCCGTGCGAGGCCCAAGTGTTGAGCCCACGACAGATGCCTATATATTGTGGAGGTGAGGCACACTCATTCGGTTGGTCGCTTCAGCATCGTCATCAGGGCTTTGCATGTGTTGCAACTAGCCACCTCCACTCGCCGCCGGTTATGTGATCGGACCTAGTAGTCCGCCGCACGATGTTCCTCTTGCACGCACAGATACCGTTAGAGGCGGTGCACTTGCGCTGCTCCGGCGAACCTGTCCGCGGGAACCGATCGACTATGTGGGAGACCGACGAGGAGGAGACAACTCCGGACACGCACCGCCCCAACTCTTCCGCTGCACGGCACTGCACATCTAGTGGTAACGATCTGTGATCCATCTCCTATAGCATGTTCCTGGATGTTCTTCGCGTAGGAAAATTTAAATTTGCAGTCGACGCACCCTACAGTAGAACCCAACAACTTGAGCATTGGATTTAGCTAATATTTGGATGTGTTGCATGAATGGATCAATGATTGAGCATAATAGGCTAGGGATAACTTGCTTTAGTGTTGATATTTCGAAACGACATGATTGTTAGTTGGTATGCTTGGGTATTGAAGTCTTCATGTGAAACTAGACTATTGGTTTGAATCATATAGAAGTCCAAATGTCCATGCTACAAAAGAAAAGAATATGTGATTAAAATGATAGGCAACATTCCACGTAAAATATTTTTTCTATAATTTACCTACTCGAGGAAGAGCAGGACTTAAGCTTGGGGATGCTGATACGTCTCCAACGTATCTATAATTTTTTATTGTTCCATGCTGTTACATTATCATTCTTGGATGTTTTACAATCATTTTATATCATTTTTGGAACTAACCTATTGACATAGTGCCCGGTATCGGTTGTTGTTTTTTGCTTGTTTTTTACATCACAGAAAATCAATACCAAACGAAGTCCAAATGCAGCAATACTTTTTGGAGATTTTTTATGGGCCAGAAGACACACCATGGGATGAAGAAGTACTAGAGGGGGGCTCCGAGGGGAGCACAACCCACTAGGGCGCGCCTGGGCCCCCTGGCGTGCCCAGGTGGGTTGTGCCCACCTCGGTGGCCTACCGCACCGCCTCTTCGCTCTATAAATACCCCAATATTCCAGAAACCCTAAGGGAGTGGACGCAATTTTATTCCAGCTGCCGCAAGTTCCAAAACCACGAGATCCAATGTAGAGCCCTTTTCAGGCACTCCGCCGGAGGGGAACACGATCATGGAGGGGTTCATCATCCTCATTGGTGCCTCTCCGATGATGCGTGAGTAGTTTACCAAAGACCTACGGGCCCATAGGCAGTAGCTAGATGGCTCATTCTCTCTTTGTATCTCAATACAATGGTCTCTTGGAGATCTATTTGACGTAATGACCTTTGTGCGGTGTGGTTTTTGGGATCAGATGAATTGATAGTTTATGATCTAATTTGCCTTGATTTCATATCCATTCTTGATTATTATAGCCTCATATTTCTTCTCCTATATTTGGGTTTTATTTGGCCAACTTGATATATTTATCTTGCAATGGGAAGAGGTGCTTTGTAATGGGTTCGATCTTGCGGTGTCCTTTCCCAGTGACAGAAGGGGCAGCAAGGCACGCATGTATCGTTGATATTAAAGATAAAAAGATGGGGTCTATTCATACATGAATAGATCTTGTCTACATCATGGCATCGTTCTTATTGCATTACTCCGTTTTTCATGAATTTAATACACTAGATGCATGCTGGACAGCGGTTGATGTGTGGAGTAATAGTAGTAGATGCAGGCAGGAGTCGGTTTACTAATCTTGGACGTGATGCCTATATACATGATCATTGTCTTGGATATCATCATAATTATTTGCTTTTCTATCAATTGCCCAACAGTAATTTGTCTACCCACCGTTGCTATTTTTTGAGAGAAGCCACTAGTGAAATCTACGCCCCCCCGGGCCTATTTTCCTATCATATACTTTCAGATCTATATTGCCATTGGCTTTTCCCTCTATTTGCAACTTTTATTTTTAGATCTATATTATCAAAAACACAAAAAAACATTGCTGTGTTTTATTTGTCGTTCTTCCATTTGCATATATCAATCTACCTATTTACCAATCTATTACCTGGGAGGGATTGACAACCCTCTTACACAGCGGGTTGCAAGTAATTGTTATTTGCGTGCCGGTACCGTTTACATAGTGTTGCTTGGTTCTCCTACTGGTTCGATAACCCTGGCCTCATCAGTAAGGGAAATACCTATCTTAGCTGTGCTGCATCATCCCTTCCTCTTTGGGGAAATACCGACGTAGCTTCAAGCGACATCAGCCGCGTCATTTCCTCAAGCACACCCCCTCCACACACACACACACACGCCAAAACCTCCTCGGGCGCGCGCGCGCCCACACACACACACACAGACACACACACACACACACACAAACACACACAAACACACACACTCCCTCGCTCGAAATCCTAGCAAGGTTGCCACTGCCGCTGAAGGCCTCCATTGTCAACTTCGGCCGGTTTGCCCGTCCAGCTTACCCATCGACCTCCATAACTAGGCCACCCTAAGTTTCTTAGATGACGCCCGCCAAACGCCCCTTTCCCACAGATCCCCATCCCCATACCCCACTCCAGAGTGTCGCAGCCTAAGACCGGATACGCTTCCCATGGAGCTGGAGGAGCGACTGGCCCAAAAGAGATGTAGCGCGGTCTCTTCGCCTGACGTTGCCGAGAAAGCAGACGACCATTACTGGTCGCAGACACTCAATCAGCGAGCTAGAGTATGCGGGTATGTCGCGGACACCGGCTACGACATTGAGGTTGTCGACAACGACAACCTGACGCGGGCTATGTCACAGGTTAAGTGGCCCACCCCAACCCCTCGGGTTCAACCGCCGGTGATCTCATCCATGGCCCCGTCGCTGATCTCCTCTGGCTCGCTGTCAAGAATTTGCCATCCTACATTGCCATCGATCCCCTTTTGTCATTTCTGAAGGACACATTCTGCGACGCTGGCTTGGGATCCATAGCTTCCAAGTCAGACGCTCATCGATGGCGGCCACGAGGAGGGCACCCTCTCTGGCTCTTCCAAGGGGAAAGAGCCCATCTACTCTTCCAAGAGGAATGAGCCCGTGTGCGACATCAAGGAGGGCACCCTACAGTCGTTATCTTCCCAAGGGGAAGGAGCCCATCTGCGATAACATGGAGCGCATCCAGGGTCCGTGCTCTTCCCATGAGAACGAGCCCATCTGTTACAAGTGAACAAACCCATGATTTGTTCTGTCTTGCCTCTTCACAGGGAGAACCCATGATTTGTCTTGTCGAGTCCCTTTTGTAGTGTAGTGAGAATATGTCCAGTTTTAATTGCTATATTTGGTTCTTTGCAATATGCCTTGTTTATTTCAGTTGTTCATAATGTGATGCTCTATATGTGCAACTATTTACTGTGTAGTACATTTCATCAATCCAATTTTAAACATACCGATAGGAATGCATATATTTGCTTGCTGTTAAGCTTGTTATAGCTAGTACATGCCTCTTTTAAAGTTTTTTGATTGTTCATTTGTTTGTAGTTAGCATATGTCCAGTTTCAAATGCTATCTTTGGTTGTTCATAGTATTCCTTGGTTATTCCAGTTATTCACAATGTAATGTTCTATATGTGCAAGTATGAACTGTGAAGTTCAATTTCATCGATGCCAATTTCAACAATACCACTATGAATGACTACATCTGGTTGCTGCATCTTGTAGTTAACACACCTTTCCATTTTTATTTAACAATAACCAGTGTACTTAGACTGGCACAATACCAGTTTGAATGACTATGTTTGCTTGTTGTTAAATGTTAAGCATGTTGAAGTTAACACACCTTTTCACTTGTTTTGCTTCACTAGTGTGCTTAAACCTGCACACTGAAGCTATCTTTTGGAGATTATTTTGTCTGCCATAGATATATTTGGTTGATGTTTATCCTGTTGAGCTTAACATGCCTCTCGATGTACCTACACAGGACAATTTTGGGAACGACTGATGTTTTCCATCTAGGTTAGTTTCATCCCATGGCTTATATATACTCACTGTTTAGGATATCGGTAGCTGGTACCATATAGGCCGGGGGCTGATAAGGGACTAATCGGTGAATCAGACTTTTAACTGGATATATCTGTAACCCATTAATTGTTAGGTTAACTAGGGCCATATGTAATATATCTCAGGCTACATAGCAACATGCATTGTACTTAATGTCTAAATATGCAATCCTAGGCTACATAGCAACAAGGAAGAGTGGTACCTTAATGTTATGATGATGTCTAGATATGCGTAGAAGAGCAGCAGCAACAACAACAACAACAACACAACTCTGTTTGGATAGGTTAGAGTTAGTTTCTAGCTCATGACTAACCATGAACTAACTTCCATCCAAAGAGGTGTTTGGATGATAGGGCTAGATTGACAATAAATGCACTAGGAGAACTAGCTCCAGTTAGAACCTCTTGGTTGGGATAGTTTTTTTGGTGGGTTAGATGCAACTAGCTAAAACTAGCCCTCATGTTTGGATATACTTTAGGGCTATTTGATCCTGAACTAGCTCAAACTAACTCTAACCCATGGATACAACAGCAGTTAATCAGCCGATAGTTTGTAAAAATGCAATAAACTCCTTTCGTCCCATAATATAAGATGTTAATTCATCTAATATGTGAGTATATTTGATGTTATAAGATATTACAAAAGAGTGTTGTACTACATCATTGAGCAATTACGGTTTAGCTTGTAATATCAACTTGGTGCTTTTAGGTACATATGTCATTGGTAAAGATCCACGCTTCGACCCTTTTTGCGTATGGGGCAGTGAGATATCGATGAACCAGCATCAAGTGAAGAAGCTAATAAAGATTGTTAGTAAAATGGGTCAAAAGATGGCAATTAAACTATTAGTTTGCACTTTATCCAAGACAACAATGAACTACGGGATGGTAAGTAAGAACTCTGCATCCTTCTTTTTACTGCCCATAATGAGTTGTTTTAGATGACAATGTATGAATCTTTTTTCCTTTGCAGTGGTTCCCAAAGCAGTTTACTCAAGATTAGTTCTGAAACTACATGATTGGTGGGCATGCAAAGGTTAAAGTATTTCTACCAAAACACGATTATTATCTAGATGTTTTCAAAAAGACCGTGAAGGATGGGCAGTCAGCCATCACCAGGGATCGGACTAGAGTCGTGTGTCCCTTCTTCATGAAGGAGGGCACAATATGGGCATTCCGCTTCACCTTGCTCAGCAACCAGAATGTATTTCGTCATTTTCTTTACCGTCTTTAATAGTACAGGTATACAACTATGGTTCATCATTCTTTATTTGGTTCTTATGTAATTCTTGAACACATGTACCTACGAATCGAATAATTCATTGGTTGTTTAAACATGATGGATATGAATAAATCTATAGTGTACATTTAAATCCAAATATGGTATAATTTGAATTAGCAGCAATTAAATTATGGTGAAATTACGCTCTCTAGGTCGTTACGGTGCACATAGTTGGCAAACATTTGCGATATACACCATAATCCGACACGGTTCATAGAGAGGAAACGTGTGCAATCATGCACATAGTTGCCGTTTGCAAAGCGTGTGCGATGTCAGATAATATCACCAACGGTGCGGGCAAACTAAATATTTGTGATAGTTGCCTTATTGTACACGATTCGCAACCATGAACTGTTTCTGATATGGTATGCATCATAAATGTTGCACCACAAAATAGAGTGTGCATAGTTGTCATGTACGATGATATTACGACTGTCCGCCGTTTCGTAATCCTGTCCGACACTTGTATGATTAGCTAATCTTCTTAATTAGTTATCACATGCAGTTTGGGAAAAGTGAATGTGTGTGATTGTCTGCTTATCATACACGTTCTATAATCGTGAACCGTTTGTGATGGGCCGCACATCGTAAACGTAGCACCACAAAATACCAACTACGATGGCAATGTGAGCATAAACGAGTTGCAAGGATGCAACGTATGGGTGGCTACCTATCCCCGACAGTTTTTGGGTCGTGCGGGAATGACCCCCCTATCCCAGTCACTCACTTGGCGACAGTTCCAAATGTCATTGCGGAAAGGGGTTAAAAACCGTTTGTATAGAACCTCGCTGTACCAGTGGGTGCTTTTGGCAGTGGACTGGAACGTGCAGGTGATGTCATTGTCGTAGCCTTGGACCATGAACATGACCGCCCTCGGTCACGCGCCAATGCCCCCGCTCCTTGGGTCCCACGAGCGAATGAAGAGGTGGCGCGCACACACGTCATCTGACGTGGTGAAGTAGGAAATCTCACCCTCCGCTCCATGGGCTGCGTAGTACTCCGCCTCTATCGTTGTGTGTGCGCATTATTGTTGCATGTGTGTAGATGATGATTGTGTGTGTAGTTGTTGTTGTTGCTGTTGATGATGATGTGTGTGCCTGTGTCATGTGTGTGTGTGTTGTTGTTGGGTGTGTGCATGTGTGTTGGGTGTGTGCATGCTCTAGGTGTGTACATGCAGCCTCTCCTCGTCTTCCCAAGCATCTGTCTCGACCAATTGTTGTCCCCATCCAGGATAGTCACCGAAAATAAAAAAAAGGAAGAAGAAGATGAAGAGAGACTTTCATGAGGGGTCAATTTGTTTGAGCAGATAATTTTGAAGGTTCGTTTAGGTCAGGCCACAATTTAAGGTCATTTCCAATGTCATCCATCAAAACAGACACCCCAAACATCCACGGACATGTCTGGGCGTGTCCGCGGACAGCGGTAGCGGAGCGGGACATCCAACCTCGTGCACCAAATGTCCGCCCCTTGTCCAATGGAGAGAGAAGAGAGAAGGGAGGGAGAGGGAAAATTGGGTTTGTGGTGGGTCCAAGCTTGTTCGTAGCGTGTCCGGACTCCGCCAAACCACTTCTAATTCATGGTGGATTTTTTAGATTTCAGGAATTTGTCTATATCCATGGACGATTGATGTTCCCCGTTGGAGGAAAAAAGGAGCCCGAACATTTAGAAGGGATTTGACGTACCATGATAGAGCCTAACTCCTCAAACTTTAAGGATTAAATCTATGAAGGCATATAATACGTTAATTTATAAGGGATCAGATAGATATGCTCTAATAGCTGGACCGAGTCCTATGTAGCCGATGAGTGTATTTTTACACTCATTTCCACCATTGCTTAAGCCTGGTAATCTCAAATATTTTAAGAGAATCACTCTGATACTATCACTACTGAGTAATAAATGTAAGAGATCACAAATCCCTCCATTTATTTTGCTTGGGTCACTTTGAGGGAAGGAATCGAAGAATATATGGAAATATGAAGATTGACGATCAAACCTGAGCAAACTAAGGTGTTGGATGTTGAAACATGCGGTACGCTACGCTAGCGCCAAATAAAAATTTCTACCGCACACCGAAGATCATGTTGTTGGAAATAGACCACGGGATCGGGTTTACTACTAGACGTGCAGTCACCGCAGCGGAAGTAGAGTTGTTGATGCGTGTAGTAGATCTCCCGGGGTGTCTCCTCCTCGCGTCGCCGATCTCCCGCGAACAGCGAAGACCTGCAAACGGTGATATCCCGCGAACAGTACCTCTCGGATCCCTTGGACGGTTCGTCCGAGCAACGCAAGTGTGATGCCTCCAAGGTATCCACACGTGCGGGGTGAAGCATCGGGCGGCAGAATGCTAGGTCCAATTGCATGACATGGGCGTGGGGAATTGCGGCGACGGTTGTCCACGATGGAAAAAGATCAACCCTAAGTGGTTTGTCCACTCCCCTTTATATAGACCTCCGAGGTGGTCTCAACACTTGAGCCCACTAGGAGTCTACATCCATTTTCCACTCAGATCCAATATGAATGGGCTGCAGCCTCTTAAGTGTGCGACCCTATATGTTCACGTACACAAGGACACGGCCATAGTCGATAGTTAGTAGCGGCTCCTAGCAGAACGTGCCAACTCCCATGTATGCGTAAGGTCGGTTGACAAACCTTGACAATGTGTCATATGCAACATTCATTTTGCCTCACGGTATATGTTGTTGAGCTCAAGGCGAGTACTTGTCACCCTTGTGGTAGCTCGACCTCTCTCTTCTCGAAACCATGATACAGATTCCCGAACCTGGTTAACACTAAACCCAAGTCGCATGGCCATGCTTTCTGAATCTGATCACTCGAGAGGGCCCAGAGAATATCTCTTCGTATAGGAGGGGCAAATCCCATCTTGGTCAGCCATGTATCACGGCATGTCTCACGACTCACACGAAAGCTACCTTTATAACTACCCTAAGTGATTTGATCCGAATCCAGAGAATATGCTAGGACCTCAGGTCTAGGACATAGAATAGAAAGACAAATGATAGTATCTCGTTGCGCCTCAAAGTGGGTCTGACTCGGTGATCTCCATCCTCGAGTCCATACTATCGATTTAGCATCTCCATGCACATGACTTGTGAAATATAGCCATCAACCAGTTGTATACTAGTCAAGGATATGTGTCCGCATAACCTTATCAACTAGGGACCATTAGAACGAGCATCATACAATACATAGTTCCACAAACATGCCACATACGTATTGATACATATCATTGATGATGTTCAAGGACAATACAAAAGACTCATGAATACATAGGGAAATATCATCATCACATGATTGGCTATACACTACAAAAAACACTTCTGTGATAATACGTGTTTGTCACAGTAGGTTACGTTTTCTGCCATGCATGTACATCCATGACGATTTTATGAAAGAATCAAGATAGTCATACCTGTGCTGTCGTAGAAGTGTTCCATGACAATACCAAAATTATCATCACGAAAGTGTTCACTTCCATGACTATAAATGACGCGTCATGGAAGTGCTTTCGTCAAGGGTAACCGACACGTGGATCCACCGTAACAGGTCGCCGTTAAGCTGTCAGGTCCGGTTTTGGATCCGATAACCCGCTAACAGTGAGTACCAATGGGAATTTTCCACGTGTAAAATTCTCATTGGCGAAGGAACCACGTGTCAGCTCCACATGCGGACAGATGTCAACCAACCAATGAACATGAGGTGCCAATGATTCGTTGACACGTGGCACAGCCCAACAGGGGCCCATTCAGGTCAAAAGGCCGGCCCATTCGACTTGGTCAAATGATAACATGCTGTCCCATCGAAAGCGTGCTAACGGCCTGCTCGCATATAGCCCATTTAGATCTGATAGCTCATGGCCCATCATGGCCTTTCCTAATTCGGTCCACTAGCTTCATCTGGGGCGTCCAATATGATTCCAGCCCGTTGTAACTTCAAGCCCATGTACGGCCCATGATGTCTTCCGACCCATATGAGGCCCTTTGTAACTCTTGACCCATTAACGACCCGTAGTGAAACTGGCCCATAATAAACAATATATCACTTCATACCCATAACGGTCCATTACTCCATTGGGCCGCTCCCAGCCTGTGTTATCTTTCGGCCTTTAAGGGCCCATTTATTCTTGGGCAGATTTGCAGCATTCGGTAGCTTACGACCCGTTACTAGCCTTTTCCGCTTGCAGGCCAAACTCAGCCCGTGGTTAAAGTCGGCCCGATTGTGGCCCATTGACTTGTTGGGCCATTTTCATAGTGTCATCAAATATGGCCCATTAACGACCCGATATGTCTGTCGATGGAATTAAGTCTGTTATACTCGTCGGCCTCTTAAAGGCCCATTATGGTCGGCCCATGAACGGACGGCTGCCAGTCTATCCCATTTACGGCCCATAATGTGGTCCGTTATTGGCCCATGTTTGGCCAACCGACCATACGGCCCGTAGAAGGCCCATTGATTCTACAGCCCGAAGAAGGCCCATAGAAGGCCCGTAGAAGGCCATGGTGACAACGGTCCGCATGTTGCCCATGGTAATTGTGGCCTACTTTTATAAAATAGGTTATTGTGGCCACTAGCAAACCACGGAAAAAAACTGCACCGACTTACAAGCAAACAAATAAACAAGACAACAAGGAAATAAATACGCAAGCAACACACGCTAGGCTATTACAACTGTTACACATATTACAACCACTAGGCATCAAAGTTCTCCACCAGTGAAAATATGGGGAACAAAGTAGCATATTACATACATTGGTTGTCCAAGTTGGCGGCCAGTGCAAATAAACGCTGCAGCAAAATAAGTCCAGAACTGAAACCACTTCACAGGAGCTCAAGAAACAATATCATGGGTATCCACCATGCTGGCAAGACGCTTAGCAAGCTTATTAGCTTTGTCTTGTTTGGCGCTTAAATCCTCCAGCGCTTGCTGTTGCACCAGAAAGTATGCATCTGAATTCTCCAGGGATTTTCGCAGTCCTTCGGCTTATTGTCGCAGCACAGTTGATCGATGTCTTTCAGCTTATAGTTGAGACTCAAGAAACCGAACTGATTCAGACAGTGAGTTCGAGGATCTTCTACTAGCGGTAGTGGCCGGTAACTCGAACACTACACCAAGACATGACTTTGGGGTTGTCTCACTGTCTTCAAGATATTTTTCCTTAGCTATTTTACCAGCTTTTATGGATACCCCGCTGGATAACTTGCATGCATGATGGGCTGTTTTGCGTATGATGGTCTCTAATACTAAAGCTAGGGATACCAAGTTTATCATGATGGTCTCTTAATATCAATACCAAAGCAAGTTATCCCTAGCCCATGATGCTCAATCACTAATCCATTCATGAAACACACTCGCATATTAGCTACATCAAATGCTCAAGTACGATCATAGTGCCCCTTAGTTAATGCTTTATTAGAGAATATGGAGTCAAAAAATAAAAATTGCATAAAGTAAAAGAATGGCCCTTCATAGAGGGAAGTAGGGATTTGTAGAGGTGCTAGAGCTCAAAGCTTAAATTGAGAGATAAAAATAATTTTGGGAGGCATAATTTTCCCATCAACGAAAATGACTTAGAGTTCCCAATACTTTCCATGCTAGATATACCATAGGCGGTTCCCAAACAAAAATTAAAGTTTGTTCCTTTTTCCACCATTCCTTCACAATCCATGGCTAACCGTATCCACGGGTGCCCTCCATACCAACACTTTCCAAGGAATTTATTATTTGACAACATAAAGTAAATTTGTTTTTCATTTCAGGACTGGGCATCCCTAATACCTTTGCCGTACTCTCATGCAATGACAAGTGAATAAACACTCATCTTGAGAATGACACATTTAGCATGGAAAAATATTGGCCACCCCTCACCGCCTTGTGAGCGGTACGGGCACAGAGACGAGAAGTTTATTTTGAAAATTAGAGATGACGCATACAAATTTTCTTAGAACGGCAAGGGAATACCACATATAGGTAGGTATGGTGGACTCATGTGTCAAAATAGGGTTTAAAGAGTTTGGATGCACAAGTAGTATTTCTACTTAGTACAAGTGGAGGCTAGAAAATAGATTGAGAAGCGACCAACCAAGAAACTAAAAATCACATAAGCGAGCATACAACATAACTAACATCGAATAATGCATCACAAGTATGATGTAATTTCATTGCACAACTATTTATTTTCGTGCTTTCAATCACAAACCTTAACACCAATATACTTACTAAAACATAATTACTCATTAACATGACTCACATATCACTATCATCATATCTCAAAACTATTACAAAGAATCAAGTTTATTTTTTCCAATGATCTTCATGAAAGTTTTTATTATATCCCCCTAGGATATCTATCATATTGGGACAAATTTTATGTGTTGCTTTTGATAAGCTCAAACAAATATAAGTGAAGAACATGAGCATAATATTTTCTTATATCAAATAAATCTAAGTGAAGCATGAGAGATTTTCTTCAAAAATAATAAATCACACTATGCTCAAAAGGATATAAGTGAAGCACTAGAGCAAATGACAAACTACTCCAAAAAGATATAAGTGAAGATCAAACGAGTAGTTATGTAAATAGGTAGCTATGTGAAGACTCTCTTTTATTTAAAAATTTCAGATCTAAGTAATTTATTCTAACAGCAAGAAAATAAAAATAAAAATAAAAATACATTTCAAGAATAGCACATCTCATGTGAAGAAGCAAAAACTTTGAATCAACCGATACTAACCGATAATTGTTGATGAAGTAACGTGGGATGCCTACCGCGACATCCCCAAGCTTAGATGCTTGAGACTTCTTGAAATGTTAACTCGGGATGCCTTGGGCATCCCCAAGCTTGAGCTCTTGGGTCTTCTTCATTTTCCTCTTATATCACGATTTCCTTAAATCTTAGAAACTTCATCCACACAAAACTCAACAAGAACTCGTGAGATAAGTTAGTATAAATCAATGCAATAAACTTATCATCCTCTACTATAGCAAATAACTAAAATTATAATTTAACATTGCATACTAAATTACTCTGCATATTTAGTAGTCCTATCCTTCAATAGAATCATAAAACATGCAAACAATGCAAACATAACAGTAATCTGTCTAAACAGGACAGTTTGTAAAGAATGCAAGAGGAACCATACTTCCCTAACTCAAAAAATTCTGAAATTTTAACATGTTGTAGGAAATTTATCATAGCTTGCTACGCAAAAAGTTTCAAACTTTTATCGCATTCCGACTTTTTTGGGAATTTTTACAACAGCGATAAACTTTTCGTTTTCAAACAACAACATATAGACTTGCAAAATAAGCACGGTAAAGACTATCCTTGACACTTTTATTGAAATAAAAGATAAAAAAGTTATTCTAAATACCAGCAAGCAAATCCTAACAAAATAAAATGACACTCCAAGCAAAACTCATATCATGTGCTGAAAAAAATATCGCTTCAAGTGACGTTACCAATAATGTTGGAGACGAAAGAGGGGATGCCTTCCGGGGCATCCCCAAGCTTAGTTGCTTGGTTGTTCCTTGAATATTACCTTGGGTGCCTTGGGCATCCCCAAGGTTTGGGTCTTGCCACTCCTTATTCTCCTCATATCGACATCTCACCCAAAATTTGAATACTTCAATCACACAAAACTTAACAAAACTTCATGACATGGGTTAGTATGACAAAACAAATCATTCACTTTGGGTACTGCCAAAGACAAGATTCATAATTGTTCTCACATAATGCCTACTGTAGAATATCATTTCTACAATTTATATTGATCAATATAAGCCATAGAAACTAGAAAACAAGCAAACTATGCATTGGAAACATAATCTGTCAAAAACAGAACAGTCTGTACTAATCTGGACAACCACCATACTAATTCAACTCTAAAAATTCTGAAAAATTAGGATAACGTGGAAAATTTGTATATCAATCATGTGTGAATTTTTTAGCTAATTATCACGTTCCAGTGATTTATTGAATTTTCTGCACTGGAAGCAAAATTTTCTGTTTTTTGCACAGAATCAAATCAACTATCATCCACACTATCCCAAAGGCTTTGCTTGGCACTTTATTAAAACAAGACATGCAAAACATGATTACTACTGTATCTTAACTATGTGAACACACTAGAACAGTAAGGGTAAATGTTGGATTGTCTCCCGACAAGTGCTTTTCTTTAATGCCTTTTATCTAGGCACGATGATTTCAATGATGCTCACATAAAAGTAAAGAATTGAAACATAACGAGAGCATCATAAATCATAATTTCCTCTCTCATAATAATTTTTAGCAGCATCATGAATGGATTCATCAATATAACCATCACACAGAGCATTCCTTTCTTGATCCACAAGCATAGAAATTTTATTACTCTCCTCATAAGCAAATTTATTCTCATGAATAGTGGTGGGAGCAAACTCAACAAAATAACTATCATGAGATTGAAAATTAAAGTCATGATGAAAAGTTTCATGTTATCATTATTCAATATGGCATACATTTCATCACCATAATCATAATAGATAGCAACTTTGTTATCATAGTCAATTCAAACATCCTCCAAAGTAGTGGATTCGTCACTAAATAAAGTCATGACCTCTCCAAGTCCATTTTTATCAATATAATCATCATAAATAGGAAGCATGCTACCATTATAACAAATTTCCACATCAAATCTTGGGGGGCTAAAAATATCATCTTCATCAAACATAGCATCCCCAAGCTTATGGATTTGCATATCATTGGTATCATGGATATTTAAAGAATTCATAATAACAACATTGCAATCATGCTCATCATTTATGCCAAACATTTTATAACATTCTTATTCTAACAACTGGGCACAATTCTTCTTTCCATCATTTTCACGAAAGACATTATATAGATGAACAATATGATGCATCCTCAATTCCATTTTTTGTAGTTTTGTATTATAAACCAAACTAGTGATAAAACAAGAAACTAAAATATTTGATTGCAGGATTTAAAGATATACCTTCAAGCACTCACCTCCCTGGCAACGGCGCCAGAAAAGAGCTTGATATCTACTACACAACTTGTTCTTATAGACTCGTGCTGGGCCTCCAAGCGCAGAGTTTTATAGGACAGCAGCAAATTTCCCTCAAGTGGGTGACCTAAGATTTATCAATCCGTGGGAGGTGTAGGATGAAGATGGTCTCTCTCAAAAAAAACTGTAGCCAAATAATAAAAAGTCTCTTGTGTCCCCAACACACCAAATACAATGGTAAATTGTATAGGTGCACTAGTTCGGCGAAGATATGGTGATACAAGTGTAGTAACGATAGTAGATATTGATTTTTTTAATAGTAACAATAAAAACAACAAGGTAGCAAGTGACAAAAGTGAGCACAAATGGTATTGCAATGCTTGAAAACAAGGCCTAGGGTCCATACTTTAGTTAGTGCAGTCTCTCAACAATACAAATATAATTGGATCACATAACCATCCCTCAACGTGCGATGAAGAATCACTGCAAAGTTCCTATCTAGCAGAGAATTGTAGATATTCTATCCAATCGATCTATTTCAAGAGTTCGTACTAGAATAACACAAGTTACTCTTTCCGGTCGATCTATCAAGAGTTCGTACTAAAATAGCACCAAAACAAGTTCTAATTTATAATACTCAATCCAACACAAAGAACCTCAAAGAGTGCCCCAAGATTTCTACAAGAGAAACTAAGAGAAGAATGTGCATGAACCCCTATGCATATATTACCCCAATGTCACTTCGGGAATGCGCAACTTGAGTGCCAAAACACATATCAAGTGAATCAATATGATACCCCATTGTCACCACAAGTATTCATAGAAAGACATGCATCAAGTGTTCTCAAATCCATAAAAGTATTCAATCCAAATAAATCTCAAAGGGAAAACTCAATTCATCACAACAACATAGAGAGGGGAAAACACCATATGATCCTACTATATTAACAAAGCCCGCGATACATCAAGATTGTGCATCTCAAGAACACGAGAGAGAGAGAGATAGAGAGATTAAACACATATCTACTGGTACAAACCCTCGGCCCCAAGGGTGGACTACTCCGTCTTCATCATGGTGGCCGCCATGATGATGAAGATGGCCACCGGTGATGATTTCCCTTCCAAAGGAGTGTCGGAAAGGGCTCTAGATTGGACCTCGTGGATACAGAAGCCTGCGGCGGCTAGAACAAAATTTCGTCGACTCCCCTAGGGTTTTTGGAATATTTGGGCATTTATAGAGCGAAGAGGCGGTGCGGGAGGCCACAGAGGTGGGCACAACCCACCTGGGCGCACCTGGGAGCCTAGGCTTGCCCTGGTGTGTTGTTCCCCCTCGAAGCACCCCCAGGTGCTTCTCTGGCCCATATGGTGTCTTCTGGTCCATAAAAACTCCCCGTAAAGTTTCGCTGCATTTGGACTTCGTTTGGTTTTGATTTTCCGCGAAGTAAAAAAGAAGCAAAAAAAAACAGCAACTGGCACTTGGCACTATGTCAATTGGTTAGTCCCAAAAAATGATTTAAAATGACTATAAAATGATTGTAAAATATCCAAGAATGATAATATAACATCATGGAACAATAAAAAAATATAGATACGTTGGAGACGTATCAAGCGTGTGTTGCAGGGCGGCGTCTGGCTGTGTCATGGCCCGGAGGAGGAGGAGGAGGTGCTTCGCACTCTGCCCACTCGGTGTGATACGACAGAGTAGGCAAAGAGGAGGTTGGCACCTGGCCATCGCGAGGGGCGTCAATGAGCTCAGTGATGCGTTCGAGCCAGGCGTTATATCCGTACTCGGAGGGGCGATAGCGCAGCAGCTCATGTGCCGTGAGTAGAGCGGCGTGCGGAGTAGGATGGCCACCCCGCGCGAGCAAGGATACGATGGCAGAGCGGTCGTGCGCCTGCTCGTTCACCACTAGGTGGATGGAGGAGCCCCACCCACTCTCCCACGTGCTATGTGGCTGCACGAGGGCGTCGTCAAGGGCACCATGGGCAGCAGGCGGCGCGTGGACCCTGGCTACAGCTCGCCGCGGGGCGTGTGCCTAGAAAGCAGCAGTGTAATTGTACATGTCGATGTCGAGGTCAAAGGCATGAAGACAAGAAGTCCCCCTACCTAGCACACCAAATGTCAGAGTCTGGGATATGCGTCCAAGAAACTCTCCGAGAACTAGGGTTCGAATGCTGGTGGGCTTTGCTTGGTGAACTATGACCAGAAAAGAACTACGACGAGATCACAATGAGGACGCTCAATCACACTGGACACGATGGGGATGCACGAGCTACCTAGGTTCGGGCCACCCTGCGGTGTAAAACCCTACTCATGCTTGTGTTGGGTTGATGTGCAGCGAAGCGCTGGAGCTCGAGGTACACGGGGTGTGTGGGAGAGAATGGCTCGATCCTCTTACATGGATGTGGCCCTACACCTCTTGGAGTGCCTTGGTCCTCTTCCCAAAAAACATGAGCGAGAATGGGTGGTCACATGGTGTCAATTTGAAAGGGGACATGCGCCGAGTCCTATCCTGACTAAAGGCGGTCTTCGCCTACTAAAGTTGTTATTCTCATGCATCGGTGGGCTCGGCGATGAAATCTACCTTGTGCGCCAATCTGTCTTGATCCCCTTACACGAAAGTGGAAGGCTTTTGGACTTACTTTGGGGGAGGCAGACGCCCCTGCTCCCTTATCACCAGAATGGAAACTAGTCTTGGTCAGGCCTGCACGTCCTTATCCTGACACCAGGACATCACCCATGTGATGAACTTGGGATCCTGCGGCTAGAGCTATACGACCTGCCTCGTGAGGGGGTCCTCGCGGGCCTTGCAAAGGACCCTGGTGCTTGCTAGTATTGACAAAGCTCAACTTGGTGGCAAGGGGCCTCGCGAGGCTAGCCTCCTGCAAGGCGGCTCCCTCCAGAGGGGCCGAGGCAGGACCATCCTTCATGGGCCAGCCCAAGTGTCACCTTATGGACCAGCGGCAGGCGGGTCATGGTGCCATGGTTCCCACTGGGCCGACACACACTTTTTCGAGCATTCATTAGTCTCCATCATTCTCATTAATTACCTCAGTGGGACAATGCTCTAATAATGATTATTACACTTCTCTTTTTTACTTACAACTCGATAAACTAATAGAATATGACTATATGAATGCCTCTGGCAGTGTACCAGGATGTGCAATGATCTAGCTTAACATGTATTACAATGATGAACGGTGGCAATATGATGATGTATACACAAGTCATGTGAATAGTAACCATGGAAGTTGCATGGCGATATCTCGGAGTGGCTATGGAAATGCCATGATAGGTAGGTATGGTGGATGTTTTGAGGAAGGATATAATAATGCTTATGTGTGATAGATCATGTCATATCATGGGGCTTGGATGCACGGAAGAAGTTTGCACCTATTCTCGAGGTGAAAATGGGCAATGCATTGTACTGAAGAGGCTAGTAAAATATTGATAGGTGGGAGTGTTGTGTTAGTCCGTGAACTCACATTAGTCATAAAGAACTCATATACTTATTGTGAAAACTATTAGCCCTCGAACAAAAGTACTACCCGCATGCCCCTAGGGATGAGGTTGGTAGGAGTTAACCATCGTGCGGCCCCGATCCGGACAACACAAAGGATTTCAATGAGGAATAAATATGCTCCAACATCCCGGTATTGCCATGACTAACACTTAAATGAGTAGTACATAACAAGCTTTAATATTGATATTCCTACAAACCAATTATTATGAGCTATAGTAGTATTTATGTTACGATATCAATATCTTAATATTGATATTCCTACAAACCAATTATTATGAGCTATAGTAGTATTTATGTTATGATATCAATATCATTTAAATAACACGCTTCATATTCAGTGATGTACAATAAAGTTCTTATTATAGGGAAAACTTTGTTTTTCCACTCTAGCTTTTGCCCACTTTTCTTATGCCACTCTAAAATTTGACATTTCACTTTTGTCACTAGTAGATTTTCAAAATACATCACAATTGACATTTAGTGGCAAAAGCCAAATTTTTGGAGTGGCAATTGTGATACATTGTCAAAAGCTAAGAGTGGCAAAATACATCACAATTTAAATTACCGAGAAGCTCATTATCATAAGGTTCATTATCAAGATCAACAACTTCAAGCCTTCCATCATAAGACTCCCAAGGACTGTCTTCACTAGCACTTTCATTGATAACTTTCTCAAACTCAAACATGATAGCAACTCAAGCAAGGTAGAACACCAGATATTTTTGGTATTTTTGATTTTTTTAATGAAAACTTATAAAGGCAAATAAAACAAAATAAAAAATTGAACAAGTAAATGCTATATGTATTTGAAGGGACCTAAGTTTGTTTGATCAAGTCTCTTCGGAAACAACGCCAGGAATTCATCTCCTACTTGTGATAGGCGTTGGGATTTCCCCAAAGAGGAAGGGTGATGTAGTATAGTAGCAGAAAGAATTTCCCTCATCTGAGAACCAAGGTTTATCGAACTAATAGGAGATTCACACAGCAAAGATAAACGGTACCCGCACACACACACACACACACACACACACACACACAAAACAAATACTTGCACCCAACGCGGACAAGAGGGTTGTCAATCCCCTTGTACATATTAATTGCAAGTATTAATTCTGGTAGTGGTAGATAGGTAAATTGCAAAACAAAATCAAATTTAAAATATTTCACCAAGGTATTTAGGGTTTTAGTAATATGATGTGAATGGACCCCGAGGCCAGAGCTTTCACTAGAGGCATCTCTCTCATGAGCGTAGTAACAATGGGTACACAAATTACCATTGGGGAATTGATAGAAAATAACATAGTTATGATGTTATTCATGGCATGATCGGTACATAGGCATTACATTCGTGATAAGTAGACCAAAACAATACTGCATCTACTACTATTACTTCACACCTCAACCGCTATCTAGCATGCATCTTAAGGTATTAAGTTCATAACAAACAGAGTAATGCTTGGAGCATGATGACATAATATAGACAAAATAAGACCAATCAATATGACCAAACCTTGCCATTTTACCCATTGTAGCAACGATACAAATATGTGCCTCGCTACCCCTTCTATCACGAGGTGAGGATACCACAGGATTTAACCTACTGCTATGCACCACTTCCACTGAAGATCTACTCATCAACTTGGCCTAGGAAGAATCATTGATTGGAAAGAATTACATAGCTATAATAATCAAACATAACAAAGTTCAGAAAAGACTCATTACTTTCAATGAATAATCTGATCATAAACTCACAATTCAACGAATCCCAAAAAACGCACCACAAAAAGATTACATCGAATCAATCTCCAAAGAGAACATTGTATTGAAGACCAAAAAGAGAGGGAGATAGAGAGATCCATCTTGCTACTGCTATATGGACCAGTAGGTCCCGTGGGGAACTACTCATGCATCATTGGAGAGGCAGCAAGGTTAATCTAGAGGCCCTCCATGGCCGATTCCCCCTCTGGCAAAGTACCTGAAGAACAGATACTTGCAGTGATGGAATAATTGTTTCGGGTCTTGCTATGGGGTTTTCGAATATTTCAGAATTTATAGGCTTCGCATTAGGTCAATCAAAGCAGTTGGGGTCCCACAAGGAGGTATGGCATGCCTACCCCCTGGGTGTGCCATTGCCTTGTCTTCATATCATGCAACATCTGGACTCTCCCCGAAGCTTCCTAGGTCTATGTGTCGGTGTACTAAGGTAGGGGTACCTTAGTACCCCAACTTGTGCACGGGCAGTAGCAGCTTCCCGCGGCAGGGCTTACCACGCGCTCGCCAAGGCCCGCTCCAGACCCCTTCAAGCCATTCAAGAACAAAGTATTCAAGTTATAAGACAAGACCCCGGCATGAGGAGCTTGCCGGGAAGGCCGCACCAGGCTCAAGGGCACCTTTTCAGCACAAGGCCCTGGCAAGAGGTGCTTGCCAGGAAGGCCAAAGGATAACACCGCAAAAGATACATCGCGGCGCATCGTGCGCCCCGGCAGGGCCTAGGAAGCGGCAAGCTTCCGGGCCTGGCAAGACAGCGGCCCCGGCAAGGTGCTTGCCGGCGGAAGCTCACACTGTGTGCCTGCGCTCCAGCTCATTCGGCCACGCGTCGCCCTGGGGCCCTTCCAGGGGCACGTGGCAGATGGCTGTGCAGCCTGAGGGACACGCTGGCGAGCCGCGGTGACGAAGCTACCGCCGTGGCGAACGGAGACGCATGGACAGACGCTTTTGGGGTCGACGGCGACGGGCATTAAATACCCTTGTCCCCCACCGTCAAGGTTAGGTGAAGACCACTGTTCATACACTGTTCATGCACTGGTACAACTACCACCAAATTTACATTTTTACCCTCCTCTACGTTGAAACCTGTCGGTGACCCCTTTGAGCTAAAAAAGGAGGCCCATGCACAACGTAGAGGGGGTTCGATCCCAGAAACTTGCTCACTCCCCCGCTCGGTGCAGCTGGTACTGTAGATCTTCAAGCTCCCGAGCCCAAAAACTCAACACGACCAAAGCAGGAGTAGGGTTTTACGCGTTATCACGGCCCGAACCTGGGTAAACTGCCTGCGTGTGCCCCTCGATCTGCTCTACGTGCTCCCTCCGCTCCCTTACCGCAACGTAGAAGGGGCTCCGGTCCCATAGGTGCTCGTGGGAGGACAGTTTCCCCCGACATCTTTGGCGCGCCAGTTAGGGGGCGTCGAGGTTGTGCGAACCTGATTCGGCGCTCACGCGGGCGCATTCTTCATCAACCTCTCCAACTTCATCGGCTACATCAACATGCCTCCGAAGAAGAAGGCTTCGGAGGTTGGAGGCCCGTCTGCGTCGATCCCACCACCACCAGAGCCGACGGTTGGTGGGGGAGGCGCCGGCGGAAGGGTGGACGCCGGTGGGGACACTCACGGCGCCACCAAGTCCAAGGACAAGACGGACGACCGGGCGAACTCCAAGGCCTCGGTGTCCGTGCACGCACCACGTCCCTCTCAGGAGGTGCCAGACCAGCAGCGACGTGGTACCGGAGGTACCATACGCTTGCTGGGACGTGGCCAGGCCGGCGAGTCACGGGACGCTCAAGGCCAACGTCCTGGCACGAGCAAGGCGCGGTCGCCGGGACGGGAACATGCTCCTTCTAACGTGGTTAGAAGTCCGAGCGCGTCTCGCTCCTCGCACCGTTCACCACCGTTTCCCTCCTCTCCAGCAGAAGCCCTGGCCAGGGCTCAGCTGCTCCTCGACTTCCCTCCAGCGGCGGACAAGGCCGAAGACTGGAGGGCGACGATCCAGAGCCTCATCGCCTTCGCCAACAACGATGTGCCGCAGCAGCCGGCAACTTCACGGCCGCGGCAAGTTGACCAAGTGAAGGCCGATGGCGACAAGACCGCCGGGGGTGCAACTACCGTGCACTCCCCGTCGCGGAAGCACAAAACGCCGCCCCGCCGGATCAACGTCGACGACGATTCCACGGCATCGTCGGATCCGCGGGCTCGCCGCGATCAGCGCCAAGTCCTCGATGACAGGCGACAAGAGGACGCTCGCACCCGCATCGAGCGTCGACAAGAAGCCAGAAGACAGTCCGATCAGCGAGCTGGGACCGCTGGTGACATGCACACGCCCGGTGAACCAGGCGACTTGTCGTACGCGGCAGGTTGCCCTGCGTTCACCCGAGAGCTGCGGCAAGTCCAGTGGCCCAGCATGAAGAATTTTAAGCCCGACGTACCCGAGAAGTACGACGGCAAGACACACCCCTCGGAGTTCCTCAGCATCTACACCATTGCGGTGCAGGCTGCCGAGGGACACGACGAGAAGATCCTGGCCAACTACTTCCCGCTCGTGCTTAAGCCAAACGTCAGGTCTTGGCTTATGCACTTGCCGGAGAACTCCATCTCTTCATGGGCGGATTTGTGCCACCAGTTTGTCGGCGCCGTCACGGGCGGCCACAAACCCCACAGCCAGGAGAGCGATCTTCATATCCTTGCCCAGAAGGAGGGAGAATCCCTGCGCAAGTACATCCAAAGGTTCAGCCGTGTACAGCACAACATTCCCGATGTCCACCCTGCCGCGGTTATCAGCGCGTTCCACCAGAACGTGCGTAACCGCCGGATGAGGGAGGAGATGGCCATGACCAAGATCCGGGACGTCAGCGAGCTTTACGCTCTGGCTGACAAAGGTGCACGTGCTGAAGAGGGGAGAAGACTCCCCGGAGAGGATACCGGCGCAGGAGGAAGTGACAGTGAGGATGCCGCCCCGACAAGGAAAGGCCGGCGGCGGAATAACAAGAAGAAGAAGAACAAGGAAGTGCTGGTTGTCGAGCAATCCGGCAAGGAGGCTCCCGCCAAGAAGGCACAGGCTGGTGGCTCCGGCAAGGAGCCCGCCCCTATAGCGGCAGCCGACAAGCAGGACGGCTCCGACAAGCAGTACTGCAATATCCACCGCACCAAGGGCCACGACCTCCAATATTGCAAAAGGGTAGAGTACCTCGTAGAGCAGCAGAAGGCTGAATACGAGCGTCGCGACAAGGAGAAGGCCCAAGGAGGCGGAGGAGAGCCCAGCAAGAAGCGGCCGTTCAATGGCCGGGGAGGACGCCGCGGCAAGGCCAAGCAGCGGCAAGGAGACAGACCTCCCCGGGGCCGCGACAAGAACGAAGACGAAGACGATGATGAGGATATGGATGAAGGAGACAACAGCGAGCAGGAGTTCCAGAAGGCCACAGAAGTTATGTGCGTCGATGGAGGTGCCTTTCTGCACACTTCCCACCGCCAACTCAAGCAATGGGTGCGGGAAGTGAATGCAGCTGAGCCACCCGTCCAGTCGCGCAGGCTCTTGAAATGGTCCGGCACGCCCATCATCTTCGACCTCGAGGATCACCCTGACCGCACAACTGCGATCGGGTGCTTGCCGATGTTGGTTTCACCAATTATCCGCAACCTCAAGGTGACCAAGATGTTGGTAGACGGCGGGGCCGGCCTCAACTTGATCTCCTCCGCTGTGATTAAGAAACTGCAGATCCCCGACAGCGAGCTCGAAGAAACCGGGACGTTCCAAGGAATCAACCCGGGAAGGAGCAAGCCGAAGGGGAAGGTTACACTGCCAGTGACCTTTGGTGGGGAGCTCAACTTCAGGACGGAGAGGATCACGTTCGACGTCGCCGATATCCCATTGCCGTACAATGGGATACTTGGCCGTCCTGCGCTCGCCAAGTTTATGGCAGCTTCCCACTACGCATATAACATGCTCAAGATGCCAGGGCCAATAAGCGTCATCTCTGTCCCCGGCGACAAGAAAGATGCGCTTATTTGCGCCGACAAGATCTACCGGGATGCAGCAGCCGTGGCAGATAGCAAAACACTTGCCGCTGAAGCTCCCGGGGGGAAGACCAAGACCAAGTCCGGCGAGAGCTCTGGAGCCCACTCCGGCAAACGCACCTCTTCGGAGTGCTGCGCTGCCGTCGAGGACGCACCATCGAGCTCCACCGGCAAGTGCAAGAAAGGAATGGCAGCTCCACCGGCAACCAAGAAGGTGTCCGCCAAGGAGGACGGCACTGGTGGTACCTTCACCATCAGTGCTACACTCGACCCCAAATAGGAAAGCGCGCTCGTTGCCTTCCTGCGGGCGAATGTCGACATGTTTGCATGGCAACCGTCTGACATCCCCGGCGTTCCCAGGAAGGTAATTGAGCACAAGCTTGCTGTTTGTCCTCATGCGCGGCCCGTCAAGCAGAAGGTCAGGAAGCAAGCCGTGGAACGCCAAGAGTTCATAGCTGAAGAAATGAAGAAGTTGGAAGCAGCAGGCCTGGTTAGAGGCGTAATCCATCCTACGTGGTTGGCCAATCCGGTTGTTGTGCGCAAGGCCAATGGGAAGTGGAGACTTTGTATAGACTTCACTGATGTGAATAAAGCGTGTCCCAAGGATCCATTTCCCTTGCCGCGAATTGACCAGATTGTTGACATTACCGCCGGATGTGAGTTGCTTTCATTCCTTGATGCATACTCAGGTTACCACCAGATATTCATGGCCAAGGAAGATGAAGAAAAGACTGCATTCATTACTCCATGTGGCACATATTGCTTCATACGCATGCCCTTTGGATTGAAGAATGCAGGCTCAACATTTGCAAGGGTGGTACACACTGCTTTTGAGCCACAGATCCACAGAAATGTGGAAGCCTACATGGATGATATAGTGGTCAAGAGCAAGAGCAAGGATACCCTGATCCAAGACTTAGAAGAAACCTTTGAGAATCTGCGCAAGATACAGCTCAAGTTGAACCCCGAGAAGTGCGTCTTCGGAGTCCCCTCCGGCAAGCTTCTCGGGTTCTTCGTGTCCCAGAGGGGGATTGAAGCCAATCCCGACAAGATTAAAGCCATCGAGCAGATTGAAGCCCCGAAGCGCGTCAAGGACGTAAGGAGACTTGCTGGTTGTGTGGCTGCCCTCAGCAGGTTCATTTCAAAGTCTGCAGAACGCGCCCTGCCTTTCTTCAAAATCTTGAAAAAGGCAGGTCCTATGAAATGGACTCCGGAAGCGGAGGCTGCGCTGCAAGACTTGAAAGGATACCTATCCTCCACCCCAATACTTGTCGCACCTAAACCACAAGAAAAGTTGCTGCTGTACCTAGCGGCGACCAATCAAGTAGTTAGTGCTGCGTTAGTAGCGGAGAGGGAGGCGGATGAGGAACCCACATCCCCGGCAAGCGCATCCAGCGGCAAGCAGGGGGCTTCCCCGACAAGCTCTGGCCCCGACAAGGACAAGTCTGCGCAGGAACAAGAAGAAGTGCGAAGGAAGATGGTGCAGCGCCCAGTTTATTTTGTAAGTTCACTCTTGCAGGGGGCTAGATCAAGATACTCTGGAGTGCAGAAGTTGCTTTTCGGCCTCCTCATGGCCTCAAGAAAGCTGCGCCATTACTTCCAAGCACATGAGATAACAGTGGTCACTCGCTTTCCATTGAAGAGGATATTGCAAAATCCAGAAGCAACAGGCAGGATCGTTGAGTGGGCACTGGAGCTGTCAAGCTTTGGTCTCAAGTTTGAGAGTACTTCAACCATACAGAGCAGAGCTTTGGCAGAGTTCATAGCGAAATGGACCCCAACACCGGATGAAGAAGTTCCAGAGACAAGCATCCCCGTCCAAGAAGCAAGCAAGGAGTGGATAATGTACTTCGATGGTGCCTTCTCGCTGCAAGGCGCCGACGCTGGTGTGTTACTCATAGCACCCACCGGAGAGCACCTCAAGTATGTTGTTCAAATGCACTTTCCCAAGGAGCAAGCGACGAACAATACTGCCGAGTATGAAGGTCTGCTTGCCGGTCTCAGAATTGCGGCCGAACTTGGGATCAAGAGGCTGATAGTGCGGGGAGACTCACCGTTGGTGGTCCGGCAAGTAAACAAGAGTTACCAGAGTCCTCTGATGGAAGCTTATGTCGATGAAGTGAGGAAGTTTGAAGAACACTTTGAAGGCCTACAGATGGAGCACGTCCCAAGAGCTCAGAATGACATCGCAGATGGCCTTTCAAAGTGTGCTGCAATGAAGTTACCTGTGGAACCAGGGATCTTCGTGCTCAAGCTAACTCAGCCATCCGTTACACCATCAGTTGGGCAGAGCAAGAAGAGGAAGTTGGTTTCCGGCGACTACTTGCCGGCGGATCTTCCCGAAGCCGCCGCCAAGGTCCCCAAGATCAACAACCAAGATGCTGAGGAACAGTCTGCTCCTGCTGACCCAAGGGTCTGTACAGTTGAAGCAGGCGTTCCCGACAAGCCTTGCCCCGGCAGGCTTGCCGGGGAACCCTCAGCTCCGGCAGAACCGCAGGTTCTTGCCGTAGAAGCTGAGGTTCCCGCAGCAGCACTGATGCCTTTAGTCCTTATTGTTGAGCCTCAGGCTCCAGCATGGGCGCAGCAAATCGTCCGTTTTCTTCAGACTAGAGAACTTCCCGAAGAACCAAAAGAGATAGAGAGGATAACCAGGCAGTCAAGTATGTACCAGTTCGTTGGCAACGAACTGTACAGAAGAAGACTCAATGGTGTCAGGTTGAAGTGCATTTCCCGGGAAGATGGACAGAAGTTGTTGGCAGAGATACACGGAGGCATATGTGGTCACCACATTGGCGCAAGAGCACTTGCCGGGAAGGCGTTCCGGCAAGGTTTCTTTTGGCCAGAAGCCCTCCAAGATGCAACTGCACAAGTAACCAAGTGTGAAGCGTGCCAGTTCCATGCCAAGAAAATTCACCAGCCAGCTCAAGCTCTCCAGACGATCCCTTTATCCTGGCCCTTCTCGGTCTGGGGGCTCGATATCCTCGGCCCCTTTCCCCGCGCCGTCGGGGGCTTTGAATACTTGTACGTTGCAATCGACAAGTTCACAAAGTGGCCAGAAGTGGAACCAGTGAGAAAGGTGACAGCACAGTCAGCAGTCAGGTTCTTCAGATCAATAGTTTGCCGTTTCGGAATCCCTAACAGGATTATCACCGACAACGGCACACAATTCACAAGCCGCACCTTCATGGATTACGTCCAAGACCTTGGCGCCAAGGTCTGCTTTGCTTCTGTTGCTCACCCAAGGAGCAACGGTCAAGCAGAGAGGGCCAATGCTGAAGTGCTGCGCGGACTGAAGACAAGAACCTTTGACAGGCTGCACAAGTGTGGAAGAAACTGGATAGAAGAGTTGCCGGCGGCTCTTTGGTCAATCAGGACGACACCAAATCGAGCCACCGGACAGACACCCTTTGCTCTTGTCTATGGAGCAGAGGCAGTTCTCCCCATGAAACTCGTATGCGGGTCTCCTCGAGTGCTCGCTTATGATGAGCTCGAGCAAGAGCAACTGCGACAAGATGATGCATTGCTCCTTGAGGAGGAACGTCTCCAGGCTGCTGTACGAGCTGCTCGATACCAGCAAGCCTTGCGTCGCTATCATAGCCGCAAGGTCAAGGCCAGGAGTCTCGAGGAAGGCGACCTTGTTCTTCGGCGCGTTCAGTCCGCCAAGAACTCCAACAAGTTGACGCCGAAGTGGGAAGGCCCTTATCGGGTGAGACGAGTCACAAGGCCCGGCGCTGTCCGCCTTGAGACCGAAGAAGGCTTACCGGTGAGCAACTCCTGGAACATAGAGCATCTTCGCAAGTTTCACCCATTAGGCACGGTTGCCGTGATCCGCTCCGGCAACCACCTTTTGTACAAGTCTTGCCGCTGTCGCATGTAATCCTTTGTACAAAGCCGGGCGCATACCCCGTGCATCAGTAAAACTTTTGTGCTTCGCACCATTTGTCATTTCGTGCTTTTCCGTGTACTTGTGTGTATCATCTGACATTTCGTGCAGCACACACTCCCGGTAAGCAGTAACAAGCCGCAAGGCTCCGTACTTGTATTTCCTTCTCTTTTGTCTTTCTCTCTGAAACAGAAGGACCATTCCTCGCGCACAAGTTTGCCGGGGGGAAGGAGATGGAAGTATAGGAGATAGAAGTATGGACCAAGTGCTGTTCAAGAAAGAAAAGTCTTGCCGGGAAGCAAACAATCCAATGAAAGCTAAGTTACCAAAGTTTGAGCATTCAAATTTTTAAATTTTCTGTTATCTTCCTTGAACAGCCACACTTTGTATGGAAAACCTGTGCGCGGAGGAACCTACCCGTGGCTGGCCGCACCCTTACTGTGTTTCGAGCACACTCAACGTCTTAAGTGAGCTGCGACAAGTGTCGCGCCCTTACTTCGTTTTCGAGTTCGCTCAGCAATCTAAGTGTGCTGCGACTAGCTGCGGCAAGGTTTCATGCCGACAAGGCCTTTGCTAGCAGGCTGCTAAGAGTCCCGCACTCAGCGCTCGCGGCAAGGGCCCCTTGCCGGCAAGTTCCCCTAAAAGCGTAAGGTGAAAAGCATACGAAGTGAAGGACCAAAAGCAAGGGAGATAACACTGCATTGATTACCCAAAATAAAAGTATATATTACAGAGATAGCTTGCCGCTGTTCTAATCAACTACTGCCTATGACTTAACTGGCAGCGGCGAAGGAAGCAAGGTGCCTAATCCCTACGGTCCCCGTCGACCCTCTGGATCTTACCCACCTTGGCTACAATGTGGGCAACTTGGGCCTTCAACGCCTCCTGATCAGCCTCGGGCGGCAAGGTGCGGAGGACGTTGACGAGGTTGATCCCGGGGTTGCGATAGACAATCTTCGACAGCACCCGCTCCATGGTGCCCATGCAGAGCCGGCGCGCCTCGTTGGCTAGCTGCTCGGGAATCTTCTCCCGCAGCCGTGCAAGCGCCGGCGCCACCCCCCTGAAGAACAGACTCAGTTTGGCGCTGTGAGGGAGGTTCTCGTCGGGGGAGTACACGAGATGCTCCGCCCTCAACGCCATCATCTCCATGTCGATGTTGGCAGCGGAGGTGACGAGGTCCTTAGTCCATCGCTCCACCGTCTGCTGGAATTGGGTTTGCGAGACGGCGGTGCTTTCCAGCAGGGCCCTCTCAGCGCGGAGATCGTCCTTCAGCTTCGTCTCGCGGTCCCGGGCAGCGTCAAGCGAGTCAGTAAGGGTGGAGACCTTCAGCTCTAGATCAGCAATGGAGTCCCTGGCATCCGTGAGCTCTTTACCCTTCTCGGAGAGGCGGATTTGCAGCTCCGAGTTGGTGTGGGCATCCTTCTCCCGCTCCACGTTGAGCGCGGTGACCCTGTCTTCGCTTGCCTTCAAGAACAGCTCCAACTGCGCCACTCTGGCCTCCAGATCCTTCTTGGCGGTCTCTGCGGCAGCGGCAGCATCCCTCGCCTCCTGCAGAGCCCCGCCAATAGCCTGCTCCCGAGCGGTGAGGTCGTCCTCGTGGCTGTCGAGGTCGACCTTCCGCTGGTTGAGCGCCCCTTCCCGCCGAGACAGCTCTTCGGCGGCCAGACGCTGCTGCTCCTCGACCTCGGCCTTTTCGAGGACGAATGCTTGCTGCGCCCCGGCAAGCTCCTCGCGCTCCTCCGCCAAGTTCCGGAGGGCCGCCTGGTTGGCCGCACGGAGCTCCGCGGCGCGCTTCTCCAGGTCAGCGCCAGCCTTGGCAGTCAGAGCCTCCCGAGACTCCAACTTCGCCTGCCTGGCCCGGTACAAGGCCAGGAGCCGGCGAAGGAGCCGCTCCTCTTCGGGCTCGTCGGTGCTGCCGGGCGCATCTACAACCTTCAATCCGGCGGAGGCGAGGACTTCTCCGTCAAACGTCTCTCCCTCCGCGGGTGCCCTTGATGAGGACGCCCACGGGACTTGAATGAACACCCCGTTGGCGGCCTCCAGATAAATGCCCGACCCAGGTGCGGAGGCGGAGGGGTCGGCGGCCGGTGCAGCGTCCGGCGCTCCCGCGGCCTCCGGGCCAGCGGTATGGTCGCCGGTCCCTTCCCCAGCCGCGGCGTCGGCGGTTGGGGCAGTCTCCTCGGCAGCTGGCTCGTCGGCGCCGACCGTCCCATCCGCGGCGGTGCCGTCGCCAGTCTCGCCGCGCGCCTCCTCCTCGACGATGGTTTCCGTCTCCATCGGCTCCGGAGCGGGCGGGTCTGATAACAGAAGAAAAAGAAAAGAAAGATTTGTCAAGCAAATATCCAAAAAGAAGAATTCGAGAAGAAGAAACTATAAGGGCTTACCTGCGCGGGCCTCTTCGATGACGGGGTCCCTCGCCGGGGAGTTATCCCTTGGCGGCGTAGAAGAAGCCCCCGCCGGCGGAGGGCCTCCGGTGCCCTCCCTTGGCGGGGAGTCCTCCCTTGTCGGGGTGCTCGCCCTTGGCGGGGTACTCGCCCTTGGCGGAGTACCCATCCTTGGCGGAGCACCGTCCCTCGTCGGGGAACTCATCCTTGGCGGGGAGGGTGGAGCAAGCGGCTCGTCGGGGGCAACCTCCTGGCGCTCCTGCGGCTGCGGCTCCACTTCTGCACAAAACAACAAGACATCAGTACGGGCAATAACCTCGAGCGCGCCCGTCAAGCAGAAAAATGGATACCAGACTTACGCTAGGGGCTGCGCTGGGGGCTACTCCTCGGAGCAGCAGGAATTCGAGAAGAAGAAACTATAAGGGCTTACCTGCGCGGGCCTCTTCGATGACGGGGTCCCTCGCCGGGGAGTTATCCCTTGGCGGCGTAGAAGAAGCCCCCGCCAGCGGAGGGCCTCCGGTGCCCTCCCTTGGCGGGGAGTCCTCCCTTGTCGGGGTGCTCGCCCTTGGCGGGGTACTCGCCCTTGGCGGAGTACCCATCCTTGGCGGAGCACCGTCCCTCGTCGGGGAACTCATCCTTGGCGGGGAGGGTGGAGCAAGCGGCTCGTCGGGGGCAACCTCCTGGCGCTCCTGCGGCTGCGGCTCCACTTCTGCACAAAACAACAAGACATCAGTACGGGCAATAACCTCGAGCGCGCCAGTCAAGCAGAAAAATGGATACCAGACTTACGCTAGGGGCTGCGCTGGGGGCTACTCCTCGGAGCAGCAGGCTGATCCGGCAAGTCTGCCGCTGGCGCGTCTCCTGCCGCTGCGACGGGCTCATCGTCCTCGATCTCGACCACAGGGATCTTGGCCCTCTTCGCCATCCGCTGGGTCAAGGTCCTGGAAGCCAAAACAAGATCAGAACCAAGCAAGAGAAATCAAGACAAAATCAAAGGAAATGAAAATTGCAAGTACTTACTCTTCCTCCTCTTCGTCGGAGCTGAGAGCGGAGAAGTCGAATCCCGCCTCGGCTGCTCCAGCGCGAGGAGCTGGAGGAGAGGGCTCCCTCGGGCACTTGGCGGGCTC
This sequence comes from Secale cereale, assembly GCA_902687465.1. Lineage (NCBI taxonomy): Eukaryota > Viridiplantae > Streptophyta > Magnoliopsida > Poales > Poaceae > Secale > Secale cereale. Next base: position 616,872,346 of record LR738710.1, on the reverse strand, counting down.
CGGAGCTGCGGGCTGTGAAGACCCAGCACCGGTCGTCGCTGAGGACCGAGGAGCAGAAGGTACCCCGGAGTCACTCCGGGAAGACCCCCCTCCGCTTGTCGCTCGGGCACGGGGTGCCTCCTTGACGACCTTGCTCGTCGTGGTGGCGCGTGTCGCCCGGCGCTGCGGTCGCTGTTGAGGGGCCGGCGGCCTCACCGTCTCGACGGCTTTGCGGAGGTGCTTCTTCGGTTGCGGCGGAGGGCTTGGGCTTGGTGGTGGCGGAGAGTTCTCCGAGGATGAGGAGGCGTCGTCGTCAAGATTCAGGGATCCGCCAGAGTCTTCATCGGAATCACCGGACTCGGCCTCCTCCTCCTCCTCCTCCTCGGCAGGCCCGCTGGACTCGGTGCCCTGCCCGGCAGCCTCGCCAATCCCGGCAGGCTCCCCGGTAGGCTCCCCGGCAAACTCCTCGGGCGTGATCTGCAGTAGCTTGAGGATTTCCTCCTCCTCGGCCTGGCTCACCGCGTCCGCCGCCTCCGCTTCATCAACAGTATATCCAAACTTGCCTGCCGCTGCTGCCGCGGCGGCCTCCTCCATCCTGGAGGCAATGTACGCCACATCCCGCGCGGTGGTCTCCCGGGTGAGCCCCTTCCTCTCATCGGCTTTGCGTGGTTTTTCAACCAGGTTGTCGAAGAAGGCTTGCACGGTCTCCGCTGAGGGCTCCAGCCAAGTGGGGACGACCCCGTGGGAGTTGCACTCAGGCATTGCCACGCGGATGGCACTGAGGGCGGTGTTGTTGCACAAAGGGACTACTCCGGTCGATGGTTTGAACCACTCCGGGTGCTTGGGGTCGTGTTTGAACAGTTCCCAGACCAGCCCCTTCAGCTCCAGGACGGTGAAGTTGTAGTTCAACCCGGGGCGCAGCCTCATGCGGTCTGCCGCGTTGCCGAACTCCCAAGCAGGCCTCTTCCTTTCCTGCAGAGGGGCGATGCGGCGGCGGAGGAAATCAGCTCCAACTTCACCCACAGTCAGATTGGCAGCCCGGAGACAGAGAATCCTAGTTAGGGCGATCTGCAGCTTGTCGTCCTCCGGGGCCAAGTCACTCCAGTCCTTGCCGCGCACTATGGCAGTCTGGCGCGGCAAGGTAAACTGCTCGGGCTCTTTCTCCAGGATCCAACACCAGTCTGCCCTCCACTCCTCCCACTTGCCGCGAAGCTCTCCCTTCAAGTACGCCTCCTTCTTGTTCAGCCTGAAGATCCAAGAGATGCCGCCAGAGAGGGGGGGTCCGGATTCTACTCTAGGCGTAAAGAAGTGGCGGAAAAGAGCTACATTTGGGTGGACCCCAACGTAGTTTTCGCACAGATGTGCGAAAAAGGCCAAGGTGAGGACGGCGTTGGGGGTGAAATCTCAGAGACCGAAGCCGTATGTATTCATTACATCGCAGAAGAACTCCGAGAACGGAGGGCAAAGACCGCAGTAGAAGAATGCAGCGAAGAAGTAGTAACCTCCCGGAAACATGTCGACGGCCACGGCGGGGAGGACTTGGGTGCGGGGATGATCCTTCGTCTCCCTCGCCCAGAACAAGTAGTACTTGTCCCGCAACTCCCTCGGGCCGAGCCTTGGCGGAAGACCACCCTCTTTCTCCGCATGGCTGCCAGCCTCGCCGCCTGCTCGGACTTCTCCTTCTTCGCCTTGTCGCCCTTCGCCTTGTCGCTCTTCGCCTGGTCGCTCTTCGGGGCCATGGCGGGGGCGGCAAGGGAGAACGGCGGCACGGCGGGTGGGGAAGACGGTGGAGGAAGGGTAGAGGCAGGGAGCAGCGGGGATTTCTGAGGACTCAAGGCACAATGAAGACGATGGGGAAACTGCCCCTGCTTCCTCTGCTTTTAAGGGGGAAGTGGGGGACGTTCCGCATTTCCCATTAAAGAACAGGCCACGATTTCTCCCACGACGCCGCAATCGACGCGTGCCGTTAGGGAGGGATGCGGCGGATACGGAGAGGGATACGGCTCACCGTGGGCCGCGTGTGCCCGTGCACTGTCTTGGGCCTGGCCCAACAGCGCTCGGCACCGTGTGTGGCCCAGGCCCGGGGGCTCCTGTCGGTGTACTAAGGTAGGGGTACCTTAGTACCCCAACTTGTGCACGGGTAGTAGCAGCTTCCCGCGGTAGGGCTTACCACGCGCTCGCCAAGGCCCGCTCCAGACCCCTTCAAGCCATTCAAGAACAAAGTATTCAAGTTAGAAGACAAGACCCCAGCAAGAGGAGCTTGCCGGGAAGGCCGCACCAAGCTCAAGGGCACCTTTTCAGCACAAGGCCCTGGCAAGAGGTGCTTGCCAGGAAGGCCAAAGGATAACACCGCAAAAGATACATCGCGGCGCATCGTGCGCCCCGGCAGGGCCCAGGAAGCGGCAAGCTTCCGGGCCCGGCAAGACAGCGGCCCCGGCAAGGTGCTTGCCGGGGGAAGCTCACACTGTGTGCCTGCGCTCCAGCTCATTCGGCCACGCGTCGCCCTGGGGCCCTTCCAGGGGCACGTGGCAGATGGCTGTGCAGCCTGAGGGACACGCTGGCGAGCCGCGGTGACGAAGCTACCGCCGTGCCGAACGGAGACGCATGGACAGACGCTTTTGGGGTCGACGGCGACGGGCATTAAATACCCTTGTCCCCCACCGTCAAGGTTAGGTGAAGACCACTGTTCATACACTGTTCATGCACTGGTACAACTACCACCAAATTTACATTTTTACCCTCCTCTACGTTGACACCTGTCGGTGACCCCTTTGAGCTATAAAAGGAGGCCCATGCACAACGTAGAGGGGGTTCGATCCCAGAAACTTGCTCACTCCCCCGCTGGGTGCAGCTGGTACTGTAGATCTTCAAACTCCCGAGCCCAAAAACTCAACACGACCAAAGCAGGAGTAGGGTTTTACGCGTCATCGCGGCCCGAACCTGGGTAAACTGCCCGCGTGTGCCCCTCGATCTGCTCTCCGTGCTCCCTCCGCTCCCTTACCGCAACGTAGAAGGGGCTCCGGTCCCATAGGTGCTCGTGGGAGGACAGTTTCCCCCGACACTATGTTAGTCTAGAAAAAATCTTTAAAATGTTCCAGCGTGTTTGGACTCCGTTTGGTATGGATTTTCTGTAAAACCGAAAACAAGTACTCCCTATGTAAACTAATATAAGAGCGTTTATATCACTACTTCAGTATTCTGAACGCTCTTATATTATTTTGCGGAGGGAGTAGAAAATAACAAAGGGAACTGGGCACTGAGTTAATAGGTTAGTTCCAAAAAATGATATAAAATGTTGTATAAGGAATACAAGATTGATGATATAGTATATAGCATTAAACAATAAAAATTATAGATACGTGGGAGACATATCACTCACACCGAAAGCGAGATGATGGGTCACACGGGCGGGAGGAGGAGCCCTGCAGGCATGAAGGCCCGCCTCGGCGTCGGGATGACTATAATGAAACTTTTGTCAGTGCTAAAACCGGTAGATTTAAAAGCAATGTGAAATTACTACTGAGTGTACAATATTGATAATATAATAGCATTCAAAAAAATATAGATTCATGAATTGCGTCTATGACCACTATTGTGATTGTCAAACTTCAATAGATTTTACTTTCTAAAACCAATGTAAAATTACTTCTAAGCATATGGAACGCGGATAATTTCAGATCTATGATATTTAATTCATTCAGCAATTTACTTGTAGGATAAAAGTGAAGCATAAGAGTGAATGACAAACTACTCCAGAAGATATAAATGAAGGTGAGTGAGTAGTCAAAAAATTAAGTAGCTATGTGAGGACTCTCTCTCATTTAAAACTTTTAGATATGAATATTTTATTCAAACATCAAACAAAATGAAAATAAAGTACACACCAAGCATAGCACACATCTTGTGAACAAGTAAAAACTTAGGCTCAAGCGGGACTAACCGATAGTAGTTGACGAAGAAAGGTGGGATGTCTATCTGGGCATCCCCAAGCTTAGATGCTTGAGACTTCTTAGAATATTAACTTGGGATGCCTTGGTCATCCTCAAGCTTGATGTCTTGTGTCTCCTTAATTCCTCTCATATCATAGCCTCTCCTAAATCTTAAAAAAAACTTCATCCAAACAAAACTCAACAAGAACTCATGAGATAAGTTAGTATAAATCAATGCAAAACCTTAGTAGTCCCTACTGTAACAAATTACTAAAATTATAATTAACCATTGAATACTAAATTCCTCTTCACATTTATTACTCGTATCCTCAAATAGAATCATTAAACAAGCAAACATATGCAAACAATGCAATTATAATAACAATCTATCTAAACAGAATAGTCTGTAAAGGATGAAGCAAAATCCATACTTATTTAACTCAAAAACTTCTAAACATTTATCGCACTGTAGAAAATTTATCACAACTTGCTCTGTCAAAATTTCAAGATTTTATGACATTCTAACTTTTCTTAAAAATTCAAACAATAATAGAAAATTTTCTGTTTCGAAACAGCAACTCATGAACGCGCAAACTAAGCATTGTGAAGGCTATACTTGACACTTTGATTGAATTCAAAGATACAAAACATTATTATAAATAACATCAAGCAAATCCAAATAAATTAAAATGATGCTCAAGCAAAACACATATCATGTGACTAATAAAATTATAGTTTTGAGTGAGGTTACTGATAATGTTGAAGACAAAAGAGGGGATGCCTTTCGGGGCATCCCCAAGCTTAGTCACTTGAGTATTACTTGAATATTACCTTGGGGTGACTTGGGAATCCACAGGCTTAGGGTCTTGCATATCGATATTCGATATCTCTCCAAAAACTTGAAAACTTCAGTCACACAAAACTTAACGGAACTTCGTGAGATGGGTTAGTATAATAAAACAAATCATTCACTTGGGTACTGTCAAGACAAGATTCATAATTTTTCACATAATTAACAATGTGGTCTATCATTTCCACTATTTATATCACCTAATATAAGCTATGGAAACACTAAAACAAGCAAACTATGCATTGAAAACAAAAGATGTCAAAAACAGAACACTCTGTAATGATCTGAACAAGAACCATACTTCTGCAACTATAAAAATTCTGAAACAATTAAGAAAATGTAGGAAATTTGGATATATATAAAGTGTAAAAATTTCAAACCAATATAACATTCCTGTAATTTATAGAATTTTCTGCACTGAACACAAAACTTTCTGTTTTTGCACAGAATCAAGTCAACTATCATCCACACTATCCGAAAGGCTTACTTGGCACTTTATTGAAGCAAAAACTATAAAACATAGTTACTACAGTAGCTTAATCATGTGAACACACAAAAACAGTGTGGGGAAATATTTGGTTGTCTTCCAACAAGCGTTTTTCTTTCATGCCTTTTTAGCTAGGCATGATGATTTCAATGATGGTCACATAAAAGTAAGAATTGAAACATAACTGGAGCATCATGAAGCATATGAATAGCACATTTCAGCCTAACCCACTTGCTATGCATAGGGATATTATGTGCAAACAACTTATTGGAGCAAGAATCAAGTAGCATAAGAAGGCAAAACAAGCATGACTTCAAAACTTTCAACACCTAGGAAGGAAACTTGATATTATTGAAATATATATAAGCATATCATACCCTCTCATAATAATTTTAGTAGCATCATGAATAAATTCAACAATATAACTTTCACGTAAAGAATGATTTTTATGATGCATACTCATAGAAATTTTATCACTCTCCACATTAGCAAATGTATTCTCATCGATAATGGTGGGAGAAAATTTCATGGAATAATTATCATGTGATACTTGATTCTTATAGTCTAATTGAAAATTAAAATCATGATGACAAGTTTACTGGTTATCATTATTCCTTAAACCATACATTTCATCACCATAATCATCATAGATAACAACTTTGTTGTCATAAACATTGAAAATTCCTCCAAAGTAGTGGAATCATCACTAAATAAAGTCATGACATCTCCAAACCGACTTTTATCCATACTGTAATAAGATTCAACACCCTCCAAAATATTGGGATCATTACTTCCTAGAGTATACACTCTTCCAAACCCACTTTCACCATTGTACTCATCATAACTACGAGGCATGCTATCATCATAAAAAAATTGCTCATCAAAACTTAGGGGCAAAAAATATCATCTTCATCAGACATATCATTTTGGGGCCCCGATCCTAAGTCACACCGATCTAGCATGCAACACATCATATCACTTTGTGGCCTCACGCACGGTATCCCCACGGGTGCCACCTTACCTGGCTCGGGACCGTTTGCGCATTTTGGCTCACGTATATGATAGTGTCGCTATCATCCATATGACAGAGAACCCGGGCCGACATGACTAGTTGTAAACCAAAAGTGGTGCTAAATTACAGGGACATGCATACATGACCAAGCAACGAATGTGTCGGTCATCAACGTATGAACCCAAGTCGTAGCAAGCTACAAGGACTTAAAGGAACAACGCGTGACATTTCCCTGAAGGGACAGACATAGGAACAAAGAAGGACACATGCCGGCCAGCCTAAGTGTTCCGGAGCAGTAGCAAGCTACCAAGGCTCAGTGGAAGCACTAGGAGGCATTTCCCCTTAAGATAGGCTACCAAGTGTAAACAACTAGGTGTCGGATCCCACACATACCAAGCATTTCGATAACATACACACAATATGCTCGATATGTGCAAATACAACATGGCATCACAACAAAACTCTATGAATCAAAGTATTTATTCATTAGGCTCCGAGGAGCCAGATATTACAAACATGGGTCTCATGACCCAACATACGGAGCATACAGGCAACGGAAGCACAAACATGTCTGAGTATAGACATCTGAAAAGGAAGAAGGCTATCAAGCCTGACTATCTACAAGAGCCTCCCAAGGGGTACAAGATCGTAGCTGAGGTAACAAGCTAAATGCCGAAGTCCACACGGAACCACTAGTGAGACTGAAGTCTCTCTGCAAAACATAAATTAAGCAAACGTGAGTACAAATGTACTCAGCAAGACTTACACAACAGAACTAGCTACATATGTATCAGTATCAACAAGGGGTGGTGGAGTTTGACTGCAGCAAGCCAGCTTTGACTCGGTGGCTATCCTAAACTACGACAACAAGTAACTCTTTTGAGGTGGCGCACACGAGTCCACATATTCACCAAAATAATACACCACTATGGATCCGCTCCCGTCTCCCTATGAGAACGCCATCCATAGCACTCACGCTTATCTTGCGCATTTTAGAGTATCCACTTTAACTTGTCTATGAACTATACAGGCAACCCAGAAGTCCTTTACCACGGACACGGGTATTCGAATAGATGATGTTAACCCTACAGGGGTGTACTTCTTCACACACGCTCTCGCCACTTACCACCATGTACACGTCGTGTATCTCGGACACCTTCAAGTGGAAGCCTGGCGAGGGAGTCGGCCATGACCTGACTAACCATGCAAGTCTCTAGTCCAGGTTTATCACCTATTCGGGTTCCATCCGCAAGGACATCCGGTCGGGGTGTCGCTCACGACCCCAAATGATGTGTACAGGGTTCCCAAGTCCACCAATCGGGTGATGCTTGGTACACCCGGCGACGGTGCCTAGTCTGTCCCAAGCCCTCCTGTACCAGGTGCCACTTGGTAGACTACTAACACTACCTACAAACACCATAAACTAGTTGCAACTCCTGTACACAGATCAGGTTGATTAATAAGTCGAGACGGGCACTTAAGCATTCCAATGCGTGCTAGTAACTGTTCGCGGATCACAAACACAGAACTAAGTTCCTGAGGATGGTTTCAATGAGACAACCCACCATGTACACCTACATGGCCTCTCACCGCTACCTTTACCAAATCGTCTTCACACACTTAGCTCTCAACAATAAGACATGTTCACCACATTCCAATTCACCCCCAATGAACCAGACCTGACACAACTCTAAGCAATAGCAGGCATGACAAACAAGCATGAATGAGTAGGCACATCAGCGCTCAAACAACTCCTACTCATGCTAGTGGGTTTCAACTATTTACTTTGGCAAAGACAGGTCATGCAGTGGAAAGGGGTTCAACTACTGTAGCATGTAACAGTTGAATCGTTGTTGTCCTAATGCAACAAAAGAGAGCAGGAGCGAGAGAGTGGGATTTTGTTGGAATGCTCAATGAGGTTTTGCTTGCCTCGCACTTCTGAAGATAGCATTGTGTATTCATCAGTGTCATCGATCACATCGTCAAAACAACGTCTACCGAGAGGGGACAATACCGGCAACAGAGAAAGAATACAATAAATGCAATGCAACAATATAATGCATGATCATGACATAGAAATATGCTATTGATTGCGCTAATGTAACTAGCAACCAGATTAAATGGAGTTGGTTTGGACCAAAGGTTCAAATTCAACTCCAATGTGATTATTCAAATGTCACTTATTTGATTTGTCCTAGACAGTAGCTATAAGTTGTTCTAACATGCATGAAAATGCCATAAACAGATTCCTCATATTTTTTGATCCTTTTTCATGTATAAATTATTTCATTCGGAGTTACGGTTTAATTTCTATGATTTTTCAAAGTTTGGAGTATTTTCTGAATTAAACAAATCATTTTCTGATTTATTCAAAATCCAAAAATAGTTATTGCATCAGCAAACGTCATCACTGCGTCAGCAAAGGCAACACAGTCACTGACGTGTGGGTCCGGTCAACTGGTGATGTGGCCAGGTCAAACTGACTAGTGGGGCCACGAGTTTGAGCTTAAATTAAACAGGGAATAAACATGTGGTTAAATAAGGGGTGGGGCCTGGCTGTCTGTGACACGTGTGGGTTAATCTAAGGGTAATTAGCACCTAAACACTGGCCACGTCGGCGGCGAACCGCCGGTGACACACAGATGCGGCGGCGGCGCTCGTTATTGCGATTTCGACGACGAGAGGAGTCGAGGTTGGGCTCTATGGCTGCAGCGCGACGAGGCGTGTCGGGTGGTGGCCGTGGGCGGTGCCGGGGTGGGCTGTGGCGTCGGCGACGGCGAGCGTGCCGGTGGTGGTGCTAGGTGGCGCATGGCGTGAGGCCGCTAGGGTGCTGGGGACCAAAAGGAGGGGCTGGGCTGCATCATTTGGGCACCCAAAGCACGACGGGCAGAAGTGCAAGGTGGATTGAACTCGACAGCGAGTAGAGCATCGGCAATGGCGGACGGCCGGCTTCAGTCACGGCGGGGCACGATACTATGGCGATTTACAAGCCACGGGGACACGGGAAAACGACAGAGGAGCTCACTGGGAGGTCGAAGCGCAGCTCAGTGGGCTTGGGGTCGACCTGGAAGCGGCGAATTTGTCGATGGCGTCTGACGGCCGTGCGGAGAAGATGAGATCGATGACGAGGCTTCAGGGCGTCCGGGGTCAGGTGGTTCAGCGTAGAGGTGCGCGGCAGCGAGGCGGAGCTCATGGAATAGCTAGCTGGTCGTTGGGACACTGGTGGCCGCGGTGGTCGGCGACGGTGCGTCCATGTTGCTCTCGGGCGGCTGCAGGGAGGCGAGGGAGAGAGGGCCAGAGTGAGGGGAGAGCCAGAGGGGGTGGTGCGGCGTCTCCTGGGAGTCTCGAGAAGGGTCAGGGATGAAGGAAGCAGGCAGGGAGCGCGCGTTGACACGCCTCTGCCTTCTGGCAATGGTTGAGGACGACCGGTTCGCCCTGGTAGGCTGGGCCGCCAGATGGGCTGGCCAGGTGGGCTGTGCCAGGTGAGCTATGGTAAGTCTTCCTTTGTGTTCTTTTCTATTTCTGTTTTTTTGTTTTGTTTTGATTTAAATCTTGCCACTGTTTCAAAAATTTAAAACAATTTCAGAACAGTGCCAACATCTTGTGTATAATTTTATGTAGGAGAATGGACATTTCCAAATGCACAGAAAATGCTTCAAGATATTTGAGATTATATTCTAGTTATATGAATATAACTCAAATTCAAATAGCTATTGATTTAAATTCAAAGTCCCAAAAATAATTCCTTAAAACTTTTTGTTTGATATATAGCTCTTGCCAAAATTTTCAAACATTGCAAAAGGACATCTTGGAAACAAAGAATGAGATTTACATGGTTCTTTGCCCTTCTTTTAATTTAGTTTTTGAGGCTTCCAGCTTCCTCAATTCCAAGTTTTAGAAATTTATACATGATGCATGATCGCTCTATGATGCAACAAATACAAGAAATAATATAGGGCTATGACAACTCACCCCCACTAAACAAGAATCTCGTCCCGAGATTCAAGACGTGTGGCAAGAAGACAGAGGGGACATGAAGCTAAAACAATCTTCACGATCCAACTACCCTTCTCAAAGATGTTGGTTCATTGCATAATCTTATTTGGACATCTTTGCTTCCGAGAACTTCATTCCACATGACGACAACAAAAGGAAGCTCAACATAAAATTATCTCCTCGGAGATCAAGCACTCAAGATCAACTCATGGAGTGAGACGTAAGAACATCTCTCGAGTTGAAGCCTAAAACACACATCGGGAGCAAAGGAAGGAGGTAGATGACAAGGTTCAATTGGGCAGGCAAAATTCCACGTTGAAGAAGACGGTGCATGGTTTCAAGCTAGTGATGAAATAATTGCCATGATTCCATAACGGGGCACCTTAGAGGAGGTGACTCATAGAGTTATTCCCTTAAGTGGCAAAAAGAATTACTTTTGATACAAAGATCATTGAAACTCTCTATAGCAGCCTAAGGCAAATCACAATCGATCATATCAGGAGTTCGGAAGGAATGGCACACTCAGACTAGAATGGATGATGTGGACTACCTTGTTGAAGACGATGCAATGAGTGATTTTTTTCTATCACCGGAAATGGATTGGACCCATGGTAAGCCCACTTTTGAAGGTAATCCCGAGCAGTAATTATGGAGAGGACAACCCATGGTAGAATGGCACAAAGGCGGGTGCAAGCTGGGAACAAAATGTAAATGTTGGGAATGTTCCAACCAACATATCTGCCTGAGATTCGGATCTGGTTAGTGACATGACGCTTCAGACTCGGCATGTCTGAAAAGCAAGTTTACAACACAAATCTATGAGATGACGTTCCGAGATTCTCGGTAGATGAACTATGATAGCAAGCTCCAAAACATGAGCTGGTAGATGAACTATGATAGCAAGCTCCAAAACATGAGCTAGTTCTGCTACGTACATGTGGACATGCTGTCCAAGACAAGCATGACCACGTAGAAGTCTTACAACAAAACACTACCGAGTTCTGGATGGGAACCATCATCGAGGATATCAAAGTCCTAGCATAAGTCATGATTCTTAAGAAGGCACTTCTTCTCCTTGAACAAATCAATGAGTGGCTTGGTGTGCTAGGGATACATATATAATGAAGATGATCAGTCTATCAAACCATAGAATACTTCGCACATGCATGACTGACTTGGGATGATTCCAGAGGAAACAAAAACAATCTTTCTCGAATTCATAGCGTCAACTTGCATCAAATGCTTATGAATTAGAGGAAGTCACTTCTTTCATCCGAACATATGCATCATGAACGTGACATGAAGATAATGCTTATAAAGTTTCCAATACTAGCTTAATGTCCAACAAAATCATGGAGGAGATAAGGATGTTTTTGATGGGCTCAACAACAATTCATTCATGTTTCCATATAGATGGAATTCCATAACAATGTGAACAAAGTGATAACATTTGTCAGGCCAAAGGATGTAATGGTGTATGCTCGAGGGATCAACCACGAGTAAGACAACAATACGAACATCGTGGGTCCTGATTTGATTTGACAATAGCCCATGCACAAATCAAAGATTGGGTAAGACAATAGCGCCGACAACTGATCACGAGGATCAATCGATGAAGACATCATCTTTCTACAACACATACACAAGGAGATATCCCTTTGGAAAGAACTAAGTCGGATAAAGCTTTTATCTTCCAACTCTCCAAGTTGTTGTTTAGCTTAACCAACTAGCTAAAGGTATCCAACACAGATTCTTGGAGAAAGGGTGGTTTATAAGAAAACCAACTTGACCACGAGCTCAACATAACAGTCAGGGAACAACCTGGTAATACTTCAGAGCAGATATTTGGAAAATCACGAACCACCAATATGTTATGAAGCTCGAGAACAATCTTGCTTTTCAGGCAAGACGATATGATCAAAAGAGCGAGAGATTGACACAATCCTAACTCATTGATCGAAGAGTGCACCAGAAAAATGGACTGAGTAGCACGATCAATCTTAGAATGATGATTCAGTAACCAGCACACTAAGAATGAGATTATCGTCCATTAACTACCAAGCAACGGAGTTGCTAGGAGTATTGATTTCACACATCATGATTCACTTGTCAGTATTCCAGTTACAACAACACGGAGACCGAGGAATAAACGATGATGGCGATAAGTATCACTGCATCAAGAGTTCATAGGAGGTGGTGCAATTCCCATGACACACTTGACATGCAAGAGGGTAACACTCCAGGGTAGAACAAGCTAGAAGCTCGATTGGCATTCTGATCTACGGAATACAACTACTTTGACCCAATCCTGGATATGGATAAGGTACCGGAGTTTGTTTCTCCTAGTCATTCTAGAATAGAATGGCTTGCCGGGCCACAAGACTAAATGGCATCGATGAACACGAATGCACAAATACTCTTGACTATCAATTGATAGACGAAGGCCGCAATACAACTAAAGAGGGACAACTCAAAGGAACATAAGATTTTCTGAGTTGTGAATGCATAGATTAGCATGTCGAACTTTCAACATATTTCTTCCGGATAACCCATGCTCAAAGGTAGAATTGGCAGAGTCACAATGTGGAATGGAGAACTCATCAAGAGCACTCTGGTTGTGATCTTTTTGGTTCAGAAGACCTTCTGCCATGATGGTTCATGGTATTGGAAGAACGATAACCACGGACCTCGAGGACTATCACAAGGTTACTAATATCCTAAAGGAACGAGGAAACACTATCAAGACAAGGTAAGTAGAGTTGATCTTGGGTTCAAGAACCCAGGAATAGAATGCCTACTAACTAAATGGCATCACATGATGCTTTCGAGAATGATGGCCAGAATCATCACACTGGGAATATAAAGCATTCCTAGATTACTGGATTATTGTCTAAGACGCCTGGGGTCATAATAATAGCTCCAACATATATGTCGAGGCAACAAAGTACCTCAACACACCGATTAGTGTGCTTAGTCTGGCCCAAAAGAATACCGGGAACAGGGAGGAAAGATTTGCAAATGCATCAGATTGTTTAGAAACCTGGGATGACTCAGACAGCATAACGGCTGTAAATGCTCAAAAAGATTTTGAGATTCATGCAAGAAGGTAGCATAACCACTTAACATCATAATGTCAAGGTTCTGAGGCCAACTGTTCAACAAACTGAATTAGTAGAAACTGAACTGAGAGTTGAATTCACCATTAATGTGATCCTGATAAATAGAAGACAAGCCTAGTTCTTAATCCCCGTGGAAAAGAAGAAGGTGACTCATATCAGAAGGACATAAAGTAAAGGAAGTAAAAGAGCCTTACATTCCCTTCCACAATCAATTCCCTTATATAAATAAAGAATTTCTAGACTCGACTTCGACCATTTTGGCTTGGTAATCCTACAGGCGCCCAGGCTTTGATACCAAAGCTGTCGGGACACCGATCCTAAGTCACAGTGATCTAGCATGTAACACATCATATCACTTTGCGGCCTCACGTACGGTATCCCCACGGGTACCACCTTACCTGGCCTGCGACCGTTTGCGCATTTTGGCTCACGTATATGATAGTGTCGCTAGCATCCATATGACAGAGAACCCGGGCCGACATGACTTGTTGTAAACCAAAAGTGGCGCTAAATTACAGGGACATGCATACATTGAAGGAAATATGCCCTAGAGGCAATAATAAAGTTATTATTTATTGCCTTATATCATGATAAATGTTTATTATTCATGCTAGAATTGTATTAACCGGAAACTTAGTACATGTGTGAATACATAGACAAACAAAGTGTCACTACTATGCCTCAACTTGACTAGCTCATTAATCAAAGATGGTTAAGTTTCCTAGCCATAGACATGAGTTGTGATTTGATGAACGGGATCACATCATTAGAGAATGATGTGATTGACTTGACCATTCCGTTAGCTTAGCACTTGATCGTTTAGTATGTTGCTATTGCTTTCTTCATGACTTATAGATGTTCCTATGACTACGAGATTATGCAACTCCCGAATACCGGAGGAACACTTTGTGTGCTATCAAACGTCACAACGTAACTGGGTGATTATAAAGATGCTTTACAGGTGTCTCCAATGGTGTTTGTTGAGTTGGCATAGATCAAGATTAGGATTTGTCACTCCGATTGTCGGAGAGGTATCTCTGGGCCCTCTCGATAATGCACATCACTACAAGCCTTGCAAGCAATGTGACTAATGAGTTATTTGCGGGATGATGCATTACGGAACGAGTAAAGAGACTTGCCGGTAACGAGATTGAACTAGGTATAATGTTACCGACGATCGAATCTCAGGCAGGTAACATACCGATGACAAAGGGAACAACGTATGTTGTTATGCGGTTTGACCGATAAAGATCTTTGTAGAATATGTAGGAGACGATATGGGCATCCAGGTTCCGCTATTGGTTATTGACCGGAGATGTGTGTCGGTCATGTCTACATAGTTCTCGAACCCGTAGTGTCGTGGAAATAACACGGCAGATGTCCGGTTTAACGGACTTGATGATGCAAGCATCGCACGGGTTAGCTTGAAGGGGTTCATAGCACACAAAGGACATAGAGGGTTTATACTAGTTCGGCCCCTTTGATGAAGGTAAAAGCCTACGTCTAGTTGGTTTGATATTGCTTGGGCGTCGGATTACAGGGAGCGGATCGCTTGCCTGTAGTCTCGACGGGTTGATTCTTGCTTGTCCTGAACCGTCGCCGGGTCGTCCCTTTATATAGAGAGGCGACGCCCAGTCCGGTTTACAGAGTCCCGAGGCCGGCCCATACTTGTGTCCGCCTCGGTCTCTGCTCTTTATTCCTTATCTCTCAAGTTACATCATCAGGCGGTTTACAAATCGAAACTCTATACATGGGCCCTAGGATCTCATGGGCCGTAGCCTTTACTAAATATTACAACCAAATATATTACAGTAAACCGGTTTATACTAGCCGGTTCATACCTGCTAGTCATATCCCTGACATTAGGCCCCAGAATGATTTGAACTTGTTCACATCAATCTTCTCAGTCCTGCATATTTTTCTTCTGTGTCTTCTCATTTTATTTTGTAAACCGGCCCTGACGTCATCCTCGAGAATCACTGAATCTGACCGTGACATCACTTCCGCACTTAACGCTGTGAGCTGTCCATCAGCCTTGTTTAAGGGTTATCCCGAAAATCGAGGCGTCGGAAGATCTTTATCCGATCCTTTGCCTCCTCGAATCCCGCACCTGTCGCTTCGGATCTGACTTTCTTCTATAAATACCGATGTTCCCATCTGTTATTCTCTTCCGCTCCTTTCTTCTTCCTCTGTCGCCCGAGTTCAAGACGCCATTGACGCCTGAGCTCGAACCGCCGCCGTCGACCGCCGAGCCCAAACCCTCGCCGGCCGCTGCATCAACCTGAGCTTGACCAGAAAGAACTCCTCCGCCGCTTCTCAGGTACTCCATCTTCTTCCTCTCTGTAGTCTTGTAACCTCTAGGGTTCTTGCTTGCGTCCCCGCCATTAGAGCTTTAACGAAAGCTTCACCTTGTTCATCTTAAACACCAGTTTCGCAGGAGTTTTGACCTTTATATCTAGCTCTTTAGATCTTGCTTTTGTTCCGCTAATATATGCTTTAGATCTCGTCACCTACACCCAACCTGTAGATTCATCTGCTCCGCATAAGATCCTTGTATTTTCTTCCCGTATATCCTTGCATTATTTTTCTTTTCTTGTGTGCTCAGATCTGTTCCACCTTTAGTTGTTTGCAAAAACCTGTTTCTTCTCCTTTGTAGATCTGTTAAGTAGGCTCCGGTTTAAACTGTCGTACACTATCCTTGTAAGAGGTTTCTCGATGAGCGCGACGGTTTAGCTCTTTTCTCTATTGCTGTCATAAACCGGCAATAACATAGCTCCCTGTTATTGCCGGGTTAGCCATATCATTAGTCCCTTGTCTAAACCGTTGCGTGATTTTCGTATATATCTTCCGGTTTATGCCGATGTATTTAAATAATCCGGTCTTTACACTTTATCTTTTTAGCGGTTGCTCTTCTGCTATCACGGCAAAACAATTTGTGTCTTGCGATTGGGTTCCTTCCATTATCACGGAAGAAGACTTGGTCAATGCTGCTACCGTTGGTACTTTAGGCCCTCAATCCGTTTTGAAGTGGCGGGCTCCAGGAAACGAATGCCCTCCTACTCCCAAAGAAGGGGAGGTTATTGTTTTCTTCGACCACATAGCCGAGGCTTCACACCTCCCGGTTCAAGATTCTTCCGAGATGTGCTTGCCACTTTCCAGCTCCATCCTCAGGACATCGGTCCCAATTCCGTTTCCAATATCTGTGACTTCCAAGTTTTCTCAGAGGTATATCTGCAAGAAGAACCGTCTGTTGACTGGTTCTGGGATTTCTTTCACCTGAACCGGCGTACTGAGTTCACCAACGGACCGCATCAGGAACTGGGTGGGGTCAGTATCCAGAAAAGGAGGGATGCAGTTTTTCCCCATGCCGCTCTTCACACGCACCCAAAGGAGTGGAACAAGACTTGGTTTTACTGTATTGATACTTCTCCTGCGGGGGAGAACCCACTGCCGGGCTATCGCGATCATCGTCTTCCAGAGGATCACCCTTTTCCACAGCGACTTAGCTCTGCCGAACGGCCCCGGTTTACTTCTCAGCTTTCCAAGTTGAAAGCTTTTATGGCCAACGGTTTAATTGGAACCGATTTTATGCGCTGTTGGCTCTCTTGGAGTATTCTTCCCTTGAGTCGGCGACCAAATCTGATGTGCAAGTACTCTGGTAAACCGGACGACCCTCAACGGTTTACCAAGGATGAACTTTCTGAATCGGAGGTTATTGAATCGGCTAAGAAGATGCTCAACGTCTCCTTAGAAGATTGCAGCAAGGTCGGGTTGGCTCCGTATTACAAGAAGAACAGACTGCCTGCAGTAAGCCTTGCTTTCTTGTATACATTTTTTAATCTGTTTATATAAACCGTCTTCTAGCTGTCTCTCTCTGTCTGAACAGGCCGATGATCCTTTCTGGAAAAGAAAGCCTCAGGAGAAAACCGGAAAGCAGACCCGTCGGAAAACCTTGGCTAATAAGAAGAGAAAAGCGGCTGGTGGCTCTAGTTCTCACGCTGAAGATGATGATCCGGACTCTGAGGTATGAATTGATCCGGTTTCAACTTATTTGCTTTTACTCATATCTGCATCTAATGATAACTTTTCACAGGAGTTGGCGGAAGGGGATAAACCGGCCGAAGTTGAGCTAACTATCCTTTCTTCCGATTCAGAACCGCTTCCACAAAAAAGTCGTCGGACAGTCCGGAAATATCAGTTTTCTCATCCTTATGCTCAATTGGATCCTAATTTTCTTTTGAAGAAACAACAACACGAAGCTCTTCGCCGGACCACTCGCCATAGTGGTCTTGCAGTGGAATCACCCGGGATTTCTCTAACTCCGGCTCAGAGGCGCCGTTCTGAGGTTATACTCTCTCCAACCCTCCTTCATCCCAAGGCCGGGCTTATCCGCAAACCTCTTAAACCGTCTGACCCTGATTATCAGGAAACTCCATTATCTTCTTCCGGTGAATCGACTGCCACGCAACTTCCTCCACTGAAAACCGTCCCAGGGTAAGTCTTTTTAACTTATCCGGTTCATGATTATATTTTGCTTCATAATCTTAACTCATTTTCCGAACTTCTTCCAGCAAGCCAAAGCCTAGCAAAAAACCAAAAGTCAACAAACCCACTGCTGAGCCTACTGTTGATGATCTGGCGGTTGATCCGGCAACAACCGTCCCCCCAGAAGGCGAGCCCACAATTCCTCTTGAGAATCCTGCGCCTACGGATCATATTTCAATGCCCGAGAACCCTATTGATGATGATGTTCATGATCCGCCAAGTCCTGCCCGGGCCAATTCTCCTCAGACCAATCCGGCATCTCCCAGTCCGGTTCATACTGCAGCTCCACCAATAGCACCTACTTCTCCAGAAGTTGTAGTGACCGGGACTGCTTTTACTGCTCCGGCTGAGCCCACTATTTTAGCCAAACATACGGCTAAAGCGGAGAAGCTGCATAAAGAGAAGGGTAAATGGAGTACCGAGCTATCCAGCCTTGCTGACATGAGTGCCCAGGAGCTCTATTCCGGGTACTTGAACCGGCTCCACACCAGCCGAGATTATGAAGCGGGCTTGGTCAACATGATGAAAGAAAAATATGAGGTAATCCTTTCCTTCTCACTTTGAGCTTTTGATATGCTTCTAGCTATCTCATAGTAGCTACCAAGTTCCGGTTTAGCTGCGCGTTGAAGGTGAACCGGAACTTATAACTTGAACAACTGATATTACATTAGCCCCCAAGTATCAAATAGATAACTTTTTTATGTATTTGATACTTGTAAGAATTTCTTCTGATACTTCAATTATCCATTAGCCCCCAAGTGTCAAGTAGACAACTTGCTTGTGTGCTTGAGACTTTTAACTTTGAATTGCTGCTGTTTATTGCTTCAACTGCCCATTAGCCCCCAAGTGTCAAGTAGACAACTTGTTTGTGTGCTTGAGACTTGTCTGATTTTTGCTTCTTATCACTTGATTTTACTTGCAGGCTGATTTAAACCGGAGTGCTGACGAAATCAATGAGCTTCGAAGCCGTCTTGCTGAAACGGAGGCTGCTGCTTCGAAAGCCAAGAAAGATCTGAAGGTGAGTTTAAAGACTGCTGAAGAGCTGAAAAAATTCTTTGAAGAAGAGCGGACCGCTTTTGAGGTTCAGAAGAAAGAGCTGGAGAAAAGGGCTCAGGATGCTGAGGAGGCGCTTAATCCGGTTACTGAAGAGTTAACCGGTTTAAAGCGGCAAATTGAGTTAATGACTTCTGCAATCTTCGGTAAGTATATAATCTGTATTCTTGCTTTCATCTTTGTAATCTTCCATATGTGCCGGTTTAACTGTGATAATCATCTGCAGGGCGCCGTGTCACCCACCTTGGGGATGATTTACAGAAGAAACTTAAGGCATGTTACACTTTGGTCGAGCAGCTGTATTCCAGCGCTCAGAGGATCATAAGTGCAACATCATCCAATAAACCGGCGCTCACTACCATCCAAGGCACGTTAGAAAAACTGTCTGTTTTGCCAGTGCGTTTGGAGGAAGTTAAGAATTCTGCTGCTCGAGCCGGTGCCCTCATGGCACTTACCAGGGCTAAAGCCTGGGTCCCGGATCTTGATCCGGAAGAAGCCTTGAGTGGATTTCCTAATACTAAAGAAGACGGATCAACTTTTACTGCAAAGGACCTCCATGCCTTGATGAAGGAGATGCGTCCACTCGACAGCAAGCTTGCAGCCGAATCCGATTTATCCAGGTATCATCCGGGGTACGACTTGCAGAACGAGCGGGTGGAGCGGCCGGTTTATGATACCGTCAATTTAATCCCACCAGTGCGCCCTCATACCTTCGCTCCAGATATTGAACCGTTGGAGCTTATCAACGAAGAGATGTACTTTCGTGCCTTAGCAAAAATCGACTGGTGCACCCCTGACTTCCAACTGCTTCAAGAAGAGGAGGAGATTCCGGATCAAGTCGATGCCCAGCCGTCGCAGCAGGAGGGAGCATAGCTCATAGTTTAATGTTTGCAATTGCAGTCTCATTTATCGAACAATCTTTAATACGTCAGGCTTGCAATGCCATGTAATAGGATAGCTGATAACATTGTCCGTTTTGATCTGGATATTCCAACTTCTCATTTTATCATTGCCAGTTTGGTCTGATATGAATTGTCTTATATATCATCTGTTCCTGCATACACAATATTTGAAAATATGTCCTAACGGTTTGACCGTTGGACCCATTAAATTGTTCTCATGATATATCAAATAAGTATATACCTATATCATAAACAACTCTATACCTGAGACCAAGTATGCCCAATACTCTTAATCCGGTAGAATTTTAAATTTTCTTGATGAAGACCTTCATGGATCCAATAACAAACCCGGGCTTGATAAAAGACACCGGTTTATATCATTCCGAAACTTTGTCCAGAAGTTTGTAGCTTTTTGCCTGATGGATGATCCGGGTTATAATGAGCACCGGCTTATCTCATGCTGGTATTCATGATCCAGACTTTTAACTTTGTAGATGTGTGGTCAATTTCTTGAATTGTCCCACTCCGGATTAAAGAATCATAACACATAAAGATCAGAAAACGCAAATTTGCAAATAAAACCATGTAGTCGAGGCTTTTTACGAGCTGCAAGGCTCAAAGCAAGGTTCATCCAATCACTGGATGCGGGTAATCTCGTCTTTCCAGAGGGCCGGTCGATGGATGCCCGTAGCCTTTCCATAGGAACCATAAGAAAAAACTTTAGCCAATCACTGGATGCCCGTAGCCTTTCCAGAGGGCCTCCATGGTTCCATGAAACCATGGGTAAATTTTAACCAATCACTGGATGCCCGTAGCCTTTCCAGAGGGTCTCCATGGCTCCATGAAGCCATGGGTAAACATAAGCCAATCGCTGGATGCCCGTAGCCTTTCCAGAGGGCCTCCATGGTTCCATGAAACCATGGGTAAATTTTAACCAATCACTGGATGCCCGTAGCCTTTCCAGAGGGTCTCCATGGCTCCATGAAGCCATGGGTAAACATAAGCCAATCACTGGATGCCCGTAGCCTTTCCAGAGGGCCTCCATGGTTCCATGAAACCATGGGTAAATTTTAACCAATCACTGGATGCCCGTAGCCTTTCCAGAGGGTTTTCCTGAAGCGTCCTCTTTGAGCCGTATGTGATCTCTTGCTCTTCAGGGAGTTTTATTGCTTCTAAGTATATATTCTGCAAAATCAGTTTTAAACCGATCGATATATTTGAAATATGACATATGATAATACATATATGGTTGTCCTCATAATATATCTGTATTGGGAAAAAAGGCTGAGCCCCCGCTTTACCGAGGGTGCCGGTTTATTCATTAATCATAATATATACATAGGATACAGTGGAGCTCATAGCTCAAGTATAGTATGGCCGTAAGTGGGCGATGTTCCATGGCCTCTTTGTCTCCTCCTCTGATGTCCGTGAGTCCTTGTGTTCTCGAACGTCCAGTAGGTAATATGAACCGTTGTGCAGATTCTTGCTGACCACAAAGGGCCCTTCCCAAGGCGGGGATAACTTGTGCATATCTGTTTGATCTTGGATGAGCCGGAGTACTAAGTCGCCCTCCTGGAACGTCCTTATCTTGATCCGGCGGCTGTGATATCTGCGTAAGTCTTGTTGATAAATTGCAGACCGTGCCGCTGCTATGTCACGCTCTTCATCCAGCCGGTCCAAACTGTCTTGCCTTGCTTGTTCATTGGCCGCTTCAACATAAGCCGTCACCCTTGGTGAATCATGACGGATATCACTTGGAAGGACCGCTTCAGCACCATATACCATGAAGAAAGGTGTGTAACCTGTGGACCGGTTTGGTGTAGTGTTGATACTCCAAAGAACAGATGGTAACTCCTCAACCCAGCATCCTGGGGTTCTCTGCAAAGGAGTCATAAGCCGGGGCTTGATACCTCGCAAAATCTCCTGATTTGCTCTTTCAGCTTGACCATTGGATTGGGGGTGGGCCACAGAAGATACATCTAAGCGAATATGCTCCCGTTGACAGAATTCTTCCATCTCACCTTGAGATAAATTGGTGTCGTTGTCTGTGATGATGCTGTGCGGAAAGCCAAACCGGAAAATTACTTTTTTTTTATAAATTTGACTGCCGTTGCCGCATCACACTTGCTCACAGGCTCTGCCTCAATCCACTTTGTAAACTTATCCACTGCCACTAGTAGATAAGTTTTCTGATCTTGGGATCGTTTGAAAGGTCCAACCATATCAAGCCCCCAAGTCGCGAACGGCCAGGTTATTGGTATCATCGGGAGCTCCTGTGCCGGAACAAGAGCGCGTCGTGAAAACTTCTGACAAGCATCACACTTTCGGACTAAATCCGCCGCATCAGCATGAGCTGATAACCAATAGAACCCATGTCGAAAAGCCTTAGCCACCAAGGATTTTGAACCGGCATGATGACCACAATCCCCTTCATGGATTTCACGAAGGATATCACAACCTTCCTCAGGTGATACACACCGTTGAAACGCTCCAGAAACACTGCGATGATGAAGTTCTCCGTTCGCAATCGTCATGGACTTGGAACGCCGGATTATCTGTCGGGCCTCTATTTCATCGTCCGGTAGCTCTCCTCGGCTCAGATATGCCAAATAAGGCAGCGTCCAATCCGGAATAACATGAAGTGCTGCCACTAGTTGTGCCTCCGGATCAGGAACAGCTAGGTCTTCCTCCGATGGTACTTGTACTAACGGACTATGCAGCTCATCGAAAAAAGTATTTGGTGGCACCGGTTTACGTTGAGAACCCAACCGGCTTAAAGCATCAGTCGCTTCGTTTCTTCGCTGGTCTATGTGGTCCACTTGATATCCTTTGAAACATCTAGCAACTGCTTCTACTTCTCGTCTATAAGCCGCCATGAGGGGATCTCTTGAATCCCATTTGCCTGAAACTTGCTGTGCCACCAAATCTGAATCGCCAAAACACTTAACCCGGCTCAAGTTCATCTCCTTTGCCATCCGCAAGCCATGAAGTAATGCTTCATATTCTGCTACATTATTAGTACAAGGAAACAATAAACGGAGGACGTAACAAAACTTGTCACCTCGCGGAGAAGTTCAGACAACTCCAGCCCCCGAGCCTTCCAACTGTCTTGAACCGTCAAAGTGAATCGTCCAGTACGTAAGATCCGGCTTCTCCTCAGGAGTTTGTAACTCTGTCCAATCATTGATGAAATCCACCAATGCCTGAGATTTTATAGCGGTGCGTGGCACATACTTCAACTCATGCGGGCTGAGCTCAATGGCCCACTTTGCCACTCTACCTGTAGCTTCCCTGTTCTGGATTATGTCCCCCAACGGTGTTGAACTAACCACAGTTATTGGATGACCTTGAAAATAGTGCTTCAGCTTCCGGTTTGCCATGAACACACCATATACCAGCTTCTGCCAATGTGGGTACCTTTGCTTGGACTCAATGAGTACTTCACTCACGTAATAAACCGGACGCTGAACCGGGTATTCCTTTCCTGCTTCCTTGCGTTCAACCACAATTGCGACGCTGACTACCCGTGCATTGGCAGCGACGTATAACAGCAACGGCTCCTTATCAACAGGGGCAGCCAGGACCAGCGGCTTTGCCAGTTGTCGCTTCAGATCCTCAAACGCCGCATTCGCCTCATCACTCCATATAAACCGATCTGTTTTCTTCAGCATCTGGTAAAGCGGGATCGCCTTCTCTCCCAAACGGCTGATGAACCGGCTTAATGCTGTGATCCGGCCAGCGATACGCTGAACATCGTTGATGCAAACTGGTTTAGTCAAAGATGTGATTGCCTTAATCTTCTCCGGATTAGCTTATATTCCTCTGTTTGAGACCAAGAATCCCAGTAGTTTACCTGCCGGAACACCAAAGGCACACTTCTCCGGATTAAGCATCATCTTATAGGCTCGAAGATTATCAAAAGTCTCCTTAAGATCCTCTATCATCGTCTCCTCTTTCCTTGATTTAACCACAATGTCATCCACGTAGGCATGAACATTCCTCCCTATCTGTCCTTTAAGGCAATTCTGAACGCAACACTGATAAGTTGCTTGAGCGCTCTTGATCCCAAAAGGCATAGATACATAGCAAAAAGCACCAAAAGGGGTTATGAAAGCTGTCTTCTCTTGGTCTTTAACTGCCATCTTGATCTGGTGATACCCTGAGTATGCATCCAAAAAACTTAGCCGCTCACACCCCACTGTAGCATCGATGATCTGATCAATGCGAGGGAGAGCAAAAGGATCAGTTGGACAAGCTTTGTTGAGGTCTGTGTAGTCCACACACATTCTCCACTTCCCATTCTTCTTTAACACTAACACCGGATTAGCCAACCACTCTGGATGAAAAACTTCTACTATGAACCCTGCGGCCAAAAGCCTGGCCACTTCTTCTCCTATAGCCTTGCGCCTCTCTTCGTTGAAGCGGCACAAATATTGTTTAACCGGTTTATACTTCGGATCAATGTTAAGGCTGTGCTCAGCGAGTTCCCTTGGTATACCTGGCATGTCAGAAGGCTTCCACGCAAAGATATCCCGGTTCTCACGGATGAACTCGATGAGCGCGCTTTCCTATTTGGGATCAAGGTTAGCGCTGATAGTGAACTGCTTGGACGAATCACCTGGCACAAAATCAACTTGCTTGGTCTCCTCCGCCGATTTAAACTTCAATGCCGGATCATGCTCTGTAGTTGGCTTCTTCAGCGGAGTCATATCTGCCGGATCAACATTATCTTTATAAAACTTCAACTCTTCTGTGGCACATACTGCCTCCGCGTAGGCTACATCTCCCTCTTCACACTCCACTGCTATCTTTCGACTTCCATGAACCGTAATTGTACCCTTGTGACCCGGCATCTTGAGCTGTAGGTAAACATAACACGGTCTAGCCATAAACTTGGCATAAACCGTTCTTCCGAACAGAGCGTGATAAGGGCTCCGGATCTTGACGACTTTGAAAGTTATCATCTCTGACCTGGAGTCATGCTCATCTCCAAAGGTAACTTCCAAGTCAATTTTTCCAACTGGATAAGCTGACTTGCCTGGAACCACCCCATGGAACACCGTGTTTGACTGCCTCAGTTTCTTATCCGTCAAGCCCATTCGACGGAAGGTCTCATAATACAGGATGTTGATGCTACTGCCACCATCCATAAGAACTTTAGTAAACTTATAACCTCCTACCTGTGGTGCCACTACCAAGGCCAAGTGTCCCAGATTATCCACCTGCATCGGGTGATCCTCCCTGCTCCATACAATGGGCTGTTCTGACCAGCGTAGGAATTGCGGGGTCGCCGGTTCAACCGCGTGGACTGCCCGTTTTAAAACCTTCTAATCTCGTTTACATAGACTCGTGGTGAACACATGATATTGCCCACTGCTCAACTCCTTCGGATTACTCTGATATCCGGCTTGTGGTTGCTGTTGCTGACGCTGCTGATTACCCTGGTTGTTATGATTACCTTGGCCCTG
Organism: Secale cereale; assembly: GCA_902687465.1. Lineage (NCBI taxonomy): Eukaryota > Viridiplantae > Streptophyta > Magnoliopsida > Poales > Poaceae > Secale > Secale cereale. The sequence goes on along the minus strand of LR738710.1, from coordinate 616,847,006 downwards.
ATGTTGGCTGCCTTGGCCGTTGTAACCACCCTGACCATGTGGCTGATTACCACCTGGACCATACTGATTGTTTGCCCTGCCTTGATAACCACCGTTATTGCCCCGATATCCTGATCCGGAACTGCTCCCCTGATGACCCGGACCATAGAACCCTGGGCCTGAACCGCCATTCGGAGGCCTATCATTAGGATTAAAGGGGCCCATCATGGCTTCCATAAAGGGTTTGCATTCTCCTAGTGTGTGTTTCGCCGGTCGTCCCCTCGAGCTATGCTTCGGACAAGGTTGATTTAACTCTTGGCTCCAGTTGATGCCTCCTCCGCCGGTTTGTGGAGGCGGTCTTCCCCTGTTGTGCTGGAATCCTTCTTGAACTTGGGTATTGGCCACGAAATCAGAGCCACCTTCTGCCTTTCGCTTACCCAAGAAACTTGCAGCAGCCGGATTAACTTGCGCCGGTTTACCTGGTTTACTAACCTTTCCTGCCTTGTCTCCGTCCGCTTCTGGATATTTAGTATTGTCAGAGTCCCCATACTTCACCAGAGCGCTCATGAGAGTCCCCATATCATTACAATCCCGTTTAAGCCGTCCTAGCTTTAGCTTGAGAGACTCAAACCGGCAATTGTTTTCCAAAGTCACTATTGCCGTGCTGGGACTGATACCATTCGAAGAGTGCAAGATCTCTGACACTCGCCGCACCCAAGCACTTGTAGACTCCTGTTCTCCTTGCACACAGGCTGCCAGATCCACTACTGACATTGGCTGCTTGCATGTATGTTTGAAATTTTTGATAAACTGGCGACGTAACTCTCCCCATGATCCGATGGAATTAGGGGGTAAACCCTGTAGCCAGGTCCGGGCTGTACCCTCAAGCATCATAGTAAAGTACTTTGCACAAGCCGCTTCATCCACGTCCAGCATCTCCATGGCCATCTCATAACTCTCCACCCAAGCTTCAGGAGGTAAGTCTGTAGTGTAATTAGGTACCTTACGGGGCCCTTTAAAATCCTTGGGCAACTTCACACTCCGTAAAGCGGGGATAAGACACTGTACTCCAAAGGAATTCGTCGTGACTCCTGTCTCTGCTGTGGCGGTTTGAACCGGCGTCGTTTGACGGACCTCCTCTCGGGCTACTGACCTAACCCGGTTTGCATCCTGAGCTTGAGCATCCGCGCCTGCCAGATTATCCTGTCTGCGCTGATGTCGCCTGCGTTCACTGCTAGACACTTCTGGTTCCTCCCAATGCCTAGTGTAACTCCGGCTGGGACGTGGTGTTGAATGTAACCTTTCCCTGCTATGGGAATATGCTTCCTGCTGTACTAACGCCGTATTAAGTAGCTCCTTGACCCTGCGTGCCTCCAATGCTATCGGGGACGTCCCCTCAACGGGTAAAGCGGCCAAACGTGCAGCAGCAGCAACGATGTTATCCAAAGGATTTGAATAATGACCTGGAGGGGTAGGAACGTGAGGTGCAGATGTGATCCGCCGATCTTGCTCCGCAGTGGGTTGCTGAACCGGTTCATCCCTGGCTGGAGGTGCCCTCCGGTTTAAAGCCGGATCATTGCTGGTCCCTGCCCCGGGTGTCCTGAACAGACCCGTCGCTTCATAAACCGACGGTAGACGAGATTGGTATTTTCGACCCCTTACTCCCTGCACAGAGGCCTGCTCCATCCTTAGATGAAAAGCCTGATCATTCAGCTCCGCTTGCCTTATTGCTATCATTGCCTTCTCTGCTTTCAAATCATCCCTTAATTGATCAATCCGGCCTTTTAATTGAAGGAGCTCTGCATCATGCTGCGCCTTGTCTGCTGGAGCTATCGCTGCCACTGCTTTAGCTGTGAACTCCTCGATCAAGGTGGATAGAACGTCAGCAGATGAGAGGGCCGGGCCGCCCCCCCTACACCAGCTTCTGCTGTCGCCCCGTTCACCGTGGGCTGTGAACCGGCCATAAAGACAGCCACCCGGTTTGGCGGGTCAGAGGGGTCCGGAATACTGTTCCCGTCGGACTCACCCTCAGACCGGCCGTCCTGCAACTGATACAGAGATTCAGTCTCTCCGGATGAGGACCCGTCGTCGGAGTATACAACTGTTCCACTGCCGGATTGCGATCCATTCTCGGTTTGGACCCCGTGAACTGCTCCAACGAAAACGTGCTTCATGGCGGTCTGAATGCGGGCCGATCTCGCACGCTGAGCCGACTCGATGATGTTGGGGAAGATGTCCGGCTCAGGTCCCGGTTCGCCGATCTTGCCGATGAAGACGTGGATGCCGCCGAAGGGAACCCGGTACCCGTATTCGATCGAATCGGCCTTCGGTCCCCAACTTGCGTCGTCGATGTAGATCCGGCCGCGGCGACTCTTGGTCATCCGGCCGACCGCGTAACCCTTGAGCCCTTCAAAGCTGCCCTTCAAGAACTCGAAACCATCGTGCGGAGGCCCCACGGTGGGCGCCAACTGTCGTGGAAATATCACGGCAGATGTCTGGTTTAACGGACTTGATGATGGAACCATCACACGGGTTAGCTTGAAGGGGTTCATAGCACACAAAGGACACAGAGGGTTTATACTAGTTCGGCCCCTTCGATGAAGGTAAAAGCCTACATCTAGTTGGTTTGATATTGCTTGGGCGTCGGATTACAGGGAGCGGATCGCTTGCCTGTAGTCTCGACGGGTTGATTCTTGCTTGTCCTGAACCGTCGCCGGGTCGTCCCTTTATATAGAGAGGCGACACCCAGTCCGGTTTACAGAGTCCCGAGGCCGGCTCATACTTGTGTCCGCCTCGGTCTCTGATCTTTCTTCCTTATCTCTCAAGTTACATCATCAGGCGGTTTACAAATCGTAACTCTGTACATGGGCCCTAGGATCTCATGGGCCGTAGCCTTTACTAAATATTACAACCAAATATATTACAATAAACCGGTTTATACTAGCTGGTTCATACCTGCTGGTCATATCCCTGACATGTAGGGTCCGCACGCTTAACGTTTGATAACAATTTGTATTATGAGTTATGTGATTTGATGACCGAAGTTTATTCGGAGCCCCGGATGAGATCACAGATATGACAAACAATCTTGAAATGGCCGAGACGTAAAGATCGATATATTGGAAGGCTATATTCGGACATCGGAAAGGTTCCGAGTGATTCGGGTATTTCTCGGAGTACCGAGGAGTTACGGGAATTCGTATTGGGCCTTAATGGGCCTTACCGGAAAGGAGAGAAAGGCCTCAAGGGTGGCCACACCCCTTCCCCATGGACTGGTCTGAATTGGACTAGGGAAAGGGGGCGCCCCCTTCCTTCCTTCTCCTTCTCCCTTCCCCTTTTCCTATTCCATGTGGGAGGTGGAATCCTACTTGGACTAGGGATTCCTAGTAGGACTCCACACTTTGGCGCGCCCTATGAGGGCCGGCCTCCTCCTCCCTCCATCCTGTATATACATGGCCAGGGGGCACCCCATGGACACACAAGTTGATTTTAGCCGTGTGCGGTGCACCTCCCCACAGTTACACGCCTCGGTCATATCGTTGCAGTGCTTAGGCGAAGCCCTGCGCCGGTAGCTTCATCGTCACCTTAACCACGCCGTCATGCTGACGAAACACTCCCGTGACGCTCAACTGGATCAAGAGCTCGTGGGACGTCATCGAGCTGAACGTGTGCTGAACGCGGAGGTGCCGTACTTTCGGTGCTTGGATTGGTTGGATCACGAAGACGCTCGACTACATCAACCACGTCACTAGAAGCTTCCGCTTTCGGTCTACGAGGGTACGGAGACACACTCTCCCCGCTCATTGCTATGCTTCTCCTAGATAGATTGCGTGATCGTAGGAAAATTTTGAAATACTACGTTCCCCAACAGTGGCATCATGAGCCAGGTCTATTCGTAGATGATATTCACGAGTAGAACATAATGAGTTGTGGGCGATAATAGTCATACTGCATACCAGCATGTCATACTTTGATTCAGCGGTATTGTGAGATGAAGCGGCCCGGACCAACATTACGCGTACGCTTACGCGAGACTGGTTTCACCGTTACGAGCACTCGTTGCTTAAAGGTGACTGGTGGGTGTCTATCTCTCTCACTTTAGTTGAATCGAGTGTGGCTACGCCCGGTCCTTGTGAAGGTTAAAACAACACACTTGACGAAAAATCATTGTGGTTTTTGTATGCGTAGATAAGAATGGTTCTTGCTAAGCCCGTAGTAGCCACGTAAAACTTGCAACAACAAAGTAGAGGACGTCTAACTTGTTTTTGCAGGGCATGTTGTGATGTGATATGGTCAAGACATGATGAGTTATACGTTATTGTTTGAGATGATCATGTTTTGTAAATTATCGGCAACCGGTAGGAGCCTTATGGTTGTCTTTTTATTGTATGAATCGCGAAGGCCATGTAAGTGCTTTATTTTATCACTATGAGTTAGCAATAGTAGTAGTAGCAATAGTTGGCGAGACTACCACGATGCTACGATGAAGATCATGGTGTCAAGCCGGTGACGATGGAGATCATGACAATGCTTTGGAGATGGAGATCAAAAGCACAAGATGATGATGGCCATATCATGTCACATATTTTGATTGCATGTGATGTTTATCTTATTGTGCTTCTTATTTTGCTTAGTATGGTGGTAGCATTACAAGATGATCCCTTACAAAATTTCAAGGTACAAGTGTTCTCCATGAGTATGCACCATTGCGAAAGTTCTTCGTGCTGAGACACCACGTGATGATCGGGTGTGATAGGCTCTACGTTCACATACAACGGGTGCAAGACAGTTTTGCACATGCGGAATACTCGGGTTAAACTTGACGAGCCTAGCATGTACAGACATGGCCTCAAAACACTGGAGACCGAAAGGTCGAGCGTGAATCATATAGTAGATATGATCAACATAAGATGTTCACCATTGAAAACTACTCCATCTCACGTGATGATCGGACATGGTTTAGTTGATTTGGATCACGTGATCGTTTAGATGACTAGAGGATGTCTATCTAAGTGGGAGTTCTTTAGTAATATGATTAATTGAACTTTAATTTATCATGAACTTAGTCCTGGTAGTATTAGCATATCTATGTTGTAGATCAATAGCTCGCGATGTAGCTCCCCGTTTATTTTTAAATGTTCTTAGAGAAATATAAGTTGAAAGATGATAGTAGCAATGATGCGGACTTGTTCCGTGATCGGAGGATTTTCCTCATTGTTGCACAGAAGAATAATGTCCTTGATGCACCACTAGGTGACAGACCTATTGCAGGAGCAGATGCAGACGTCATGAATGTTATGACAAAAGCTCGGTATGATGATGATACGTCTCCAACGTATCTATAATTTTTGATTGTTCCATGCTATTATTTATGAAGTCTTGGATGTTTAATGGGCTTTATCATTCACTTTTATATCATTTATGGGACTAACCTACTAACCCAAAGGCCCAGTCTAGATTGCTATTTTTTTGCCTATTTCAGGGTTTTGCAGAAAAATAATATCAAACGGAGTCCAAACGTAATGAAACCTTCTCGAGAGATAATTTTGGAGAAAATCACGCCAGAGGAACTTCAGAACCACGTCAGGGGAGCCCCGAGTGGCCCTCGAGGGTGGGGGCGCGCCCCCCTTCCCAGGGCGCGCCCCCCTGCCTCGAGGCCCACTCGAGCGTCCCCCGGTGCCCTACTTCTTCCTATATAAGTCCACGTACCCCTGAAACTCCGTACGCAGAGATAAAACCCTAATTCCACCGCCGTAGCTTCTGTTCCCGTGGAGATCCCATCTTGGAGCCTGTTCTGGAGCTCCACCGGAGGGGGATCCATCACGGAGGCCTTCATCATCATCATCATCATCGCCCTCACCATGAGTTGTGAGTAGTTTACCACAGACCGTCGGGTCAATAGCTAGTATCTAGATGGATTATTCTCTCTCTCTGGATCTCAACACGAAGTTCTCCTCGGTCTTCGAGGAGATCTATTCGATGTAATCTCTTTTTGCGGTGTGTTTGTCGAGATCCGATGAATTGTGAGTTTATGATCAAGGTTATCTATGAAAGATATTTGGTTCTTCTCTGAACTTTTTATGTGTGCTCATAATATCCTTGCAAGTCTCTTCGAATTATTGGTTTGCTTTGGCCTACTAGATCTATAGTTCTTGCAATGGGAGAAGTGCTTGGCTTTGGGTTCAATCTTGCGGTGTCCTTTCCCAGGGACACTAGGGGCAGAAAGGCACGTATTGTATTGTTGCCATCGAGGATAAAAAGATGGGGTTTATATCATATTTCTTGAGTTTATCCCTCTACATCATGTCATCTTGCTTAAGGCGTTACTCTATTCGTATGAACTCAATACACTAGATGCATGCTGGATAGCGATCGATGTGTGGAGTAATAGTAGTAGATGTAGAATTGTTTCGATCTACTTGCCTCGGACGTGATGCCTATATACAATGATCATGCCTAGATAGTCTCATAATTATTCACTTTTCTATCAATTGCTCGACAGTAATTTGTTTACCCGCCGTAGAATATCGCTATCATGAGAGAAGCCACTAGAGAAAACTATGGCCCTCGGGTCTATTCTCAACATATCAATCTACATCTACTTTACTTTTACCGCTTTTTTTTGCTGTTTTATTAAACTAAAAAATACCAAAAATATCAACTATCATCTCTATCAGATCTCACTCTCGTAAGTGACCGTAAAGGGATTGACAACCCCTTATCATGTTGGCTGCGAAGTTCTTATTTATTTGTGCAGGTGCGAGGGACTCGCGCGTGGTCTCCTACTAGATTGATACCTTGGTTCCCAAAAATCGAGGGAAATACTTACGCTACTGTGCTGCATCTTCCTTTCTTCTTCGAGGGAATACAACGCAAGCTCAAGAGGTAGCAAGAAGAATTTCTGGCGCCGTTGCCGGGGACGCTTACGCAAAAGTTTTATACCAAGTACCTATCACAAACCCTTATCCTTCACATTAAATTTATTTGCTTCTCGTTTTCCTCTCCCCCACTTCACCCTTGCCGTTTTATTTGCCCTCCTTCCGCCATGTGTTTGTCGTTCGCTTGCTTCTTGTTTGCTCATGTGCTGCTCTCTTGCTCGTGATTATGGCTAGTCCCTTATCTGCTCCTTTGTCTCCCGAGTTTGAAGTACTTCACTTCAAGCAAAGGCAAGGAGAAAACTTAAAAGATGCTTGGTTTAGGATGATGGAATCTTATCATAAGTGCACCTTAGAGGTGAATTTTAGAATCTTGCTTTGAAATTTTATGTTGGATTGAATATGTCTCATAGACAACTCTTGGATTGCGTTGCCAAAGGGAATTTTATCGAAGTTGATCCTATTATCGCGTATGAAATCATAGAGGGAATAGTGGGAACACTACCTCCCCAAAAGGAGTCAAATTCAACCCCGGAAGGGACGCAAGTTTTTGAGAAAATTTGCGAAGTAACAAAAATATTACAAAAATCTCTTGAACCTCTTAAAAGTGTTAGTGGGAATCTCCACCACATGAATATGTTGATTACTCTTTGTAATAAGAGGTTGGATGCTTTAGATCTAAAGATTTCTGAATATGAAGGGAAACGCAAAGAACCTCCCGGATTCGAGCTTGACACCATTAAAAGGGTCAAGATCAAGGATGGTTATCCCTAGATCTATCTTGTATGTTGCCTAGCTAGGGGCGTAAAACGATAGCGCTTGTTGGGAGGCAACCCAAATTTTTTTTTTGCTGTTAGGGAATATATATTGCATCTAGCCTCTCATTAGATGTGGTTTCATGTTTTGTTTAGTGTTTGTGCCAAGTAGAACCTTTGGTAAGATTTGTGTGAAGTTTATATGATCTTGCTGTGAAAAACAGAATCCTTAGTGCTAGCTAAAGTAGTCGTGGGATTTTACGGGAGCGTGATTTTTAGTTGATTATTTCTGTAGATGATTGGTAGACAAATTTCACAAATTTAACAATTTAGTTTGAATTTTTTGGAGTTCCAGAAGTAGGCGAACCCTGCAGATTACTACAGACTGTTCTGTCTTTGACAGATTCTGTTTTTCGTGTGTTCTTTGCTTATTCCGATGCATCTATGAGTAGTATTGGATGATATGAACCATAGAGAAGTTGGAGTACAGTAGGTTTAACACCAATATAAACAAATAATGAATTCATTGATGTACCTTTGAGTAGTGGTTTTCTTTCTTATACTAACGGAGCTCACGAGAATTTTTGTCCAAGTTTTGTGTTATGAAGTTTTCAAGTTTTGAGTATTGCTTTGATGTACTATGGAACAAGGAGTAGCAAAGGCCTAAGCTTGGGCATGCCCATGGCACCCCAAGTAAATTCAAGATAATCAAAAGCCTAAGCTTGGGGATGCCCCAGGAAGGCATCCCCTCTTTCGTCTTCATCCATCGGTAACTATACTTGGAGCTATATTTTTATTCGCAACATGTTATGTGTTTTGCTTGGAGCATCTTGTATAATTTGAGTCTTTGCTTGTTAGTTTGCCACAATAATCCTTGCTGGACACACCTATTTGAGAGAGTTAAATATGGCCTAGAAATTTTTAGAACACTCTATGTGCTTCACTTATATCTTTTGAGTTGAATAGTTTTTGCTCTAGTGCTTCACTTATATCTTTTAGAGCATGGTGGTGGTAATATTTTGTAGAGATTGTTGAACTCTCATGATTCCCCTATATCTATTTGAGAGTCTATTAAAAAAGCATGGTAATGTGTTAGGCTAAAAGAAACTAGTCTTCACATGATAGACATCCAATGTCAATGTAGTAAAAAAAATTCACACCAAGTGCATTGAATAGAATGAGATGTTGGATGCTTGATAATTGTTTTGAGACATGAGGATAGTGATATTAGAGTCATGCTAGTGGAGTTATTATGAAATTGATAAATACTTGTGTTAAGATTAGTGATTCCCGTATCATGCACGTATGGTGAACCGCTATGTGACGAAGTTAGAGCATGATGTATTTGTAGAGTGCCAACCTTTGTGTGGAGGTTGGGGGCGTACGATGGTTAACTCCTACCAACATCCCCCCTAGGAGCATGCGTTGATTGCTTTGTTTTGATGACTCGTAGAGTTTTGCAATAAGTATATGAGTTCTTATGACTAATGTTGAGTCCATGGATTATACGCACTCTCACCCTTCCACCATTGCTAGCATCTCTTGTACCGCACAACTTTCGCCGGTGCCATAAACCCACTATATATCCTTCCTCAAAACAGCCACCATATTGTTCCTCAAAACAGCCACCATACCTACCTATCATGGCATTTCCATAGCCATTCCGAGATATATTGCCATGCAACTTTCCACCGCTCCGTTCATATGACACGCATCATATTGTCATATTGTCATGCAAGATCATGTAGTTGACCTCGTATTTGTGGCAAAGCCGCCATGCATAATTTTTATACATGTCACTCTTGTTTCATTGCACATAACGGTACACCACCGGAGGCCTTCATATAGAGTCATACTTTGTTGTTGTAGTATCGAGTTGTAATATCGTGTTGTAATGAAAGTGTGATGATCATCATTATTAGAGCATTGTCCCATGGGAGGAAAGGCTAAATCTGTAAAGCCCTTCCGCAAAAAAAAAGAAAAAAAAGGGAAAGGCCAAAAAGAAAAAAAAAGGCCCCAAAAAAGGGGGAAAAAGCGGAAAAAAGGAAAAGAAAAAGGAAAAGGGACAATTGCTACTATCTTTTTCCACAGTTGTACTTCAAAGTAGCACCTTGTTCTTGATTGTAGAGAGTCTCATGTTTAGTCACTTTCATATACTAGTGCGAATTTTTCATTATAGAACTTGGCTTGTATATTCCAACGATGGGCTTCCTCAAATGCCCTAGGTCTTCGTGAGCAAGCAAGTTGGATGCACACCCACTAGTTTCTTTTGTTGAGCTTTCATTCATATTTAGCTCTAGTGCATCCGTTGCATGGCAATCCCTACTCACTCACATTGATATCTATTGATGGGCATCTCCATAGCCCATTGATACACCTAGTCGATGTGAGACTATCTCCCTCCTTTTTGTTTTCTCCACAACCACCTCTATTCCACCCATAGTGATATATCCATGGCTCACGCTCATGTATTGCGTGAAATTTGAAAGATTTGAAAAGATTGAGTATGAAAACAAGTGCTTGGCTGAAATCGGGGTTGTGCATGATATGAATATTTTGTGTGATGAAGAGGGAGCATAGCCAGACTATATGATTTTGTAGGGATAACTTTCTTTAGCCATAGTATTTTGAGAAGACATGATTGCTTTGTTAGTATTGCTTGAAGTATTTTTATTTCTTGTGTCAATATAGGCTTTTATCTTGAATCTTTCAGATATGAACATTCATGCCACAATTAAGAGAATTACATTGAAAAACTATATTGGTTAGCATTCCACATCAAAAATTCTTTCTTTATCATTTACCTACTCGAGGACGAGCAAGAATTAAGCTTGGGGATGCTTGATACGTCTCCAAGGTATCTACAATTTTTTATTATTCCATGCTAATATTTATGAAGTCTTGGATGTTTAATGGGCTTTATCATTCACTTTTATATCATGTTTGGGACTAACCTACTAACCCAAAGGCCCAATCCAGATCGCTGTTTTTTTGCCTATTTCAGGGTTTTGCAGAAAAAGAATATGATACGGAGTCCAAACGGAATGAAACCTTCGTGAGAGATATTTTTGGAGAAAATCACGCCAGAGGAACTTGAGAACCACATCAGGGGTGCCCCGAGTGGCCCTCGGGGGTGGGGGGCGCGCCCTCCTTCCAAGGGGGCGCCCCCTACCTCGAGGCCCACTCGAGCGTCCCCCGGTGCCCTCCTTCTTCCTATATAAGTCCACGTACCCCAAAAACTCCGTACGCAGATAGAAAACCCTAATTCCACCGCCGTAGCTTATGTTCCCGTGGAGATCCCATCTTGGAGCCTGTTCCGGAGCTCCACCGGAGGGGGATCCATCACGGAGGCCTTCATCATCATCATCATCGCCCTCACCATGAGTTGTGAGTAGTTTACCACAGACCTTTGGGTCCATATCTAGTATCTAGATGGCTTCTTCTCTCTCTCTGGATCTCAATGCCAAGTTCTCCTCGGTCTTCGAGGAGATCTATTCGATGTAATCTCTTTTTGCGGTGTGTTTGTCGAGATCCGATGAATTGCAAGTTTATGATCAAGGTTATCTATGAAAGACATTTGGTTCTTGTCTGAACTTTTTATGTGTGCTCATAATATCCTTGCAAGTCTCTTCGAATTATTGGTTTGGTTTGGCCTACTAGATCTATAGTTCTTGCAATGGGAGAAGTGCTTGGCTTTGGGTTCGATCTTGCGGTGTCCTTTCCCAGTGACAGTAGGGGCAGCAAGGCACGTATTGTATTGTTGCCATCGAGGATAAAAAGATGGATTTTATATCATATTGCTTGAGTTTATCCCTCTACATCATGTCATCTTGCTTAAGGCGTTACTCTGTTCGTATGAACTCAATACACTAGATGCATGCTGGATAGCGGTCGATGTGTGGAGTAATAGTAGTAGATGCAGAATCGTTTCGGTCTACTTGTCTCGGACGTGATGCCTATATACAATGATCATGCCTAGATAGTCTCATAATTATTCACTTTTCTATCAATTGCTCGACAGTAATTTGTTTACCCGCCGTAGAATATCTCTATCATGAGAGAAGCCACTAGAGAAAACTATGGCCCCCGGGTCTATTCTCAACAAATCAATCTACATCTACTTTACTTTTACCTCTTTTATTTGCTGCTTTATTAAACTAAAAATACCAAAAATATCAACTATAATCTCTATCAGATCTCATTCTCGTGAGTGACCGTAAAGGGATTGACAACCCCTTATCGCATTGGCTACGAAGTTCTTATTTGTTTGTGCAGGTGCGAGGGACTCCCGTGTGGTCTCCTACTGGATTGATACCTAGGTTCTCAAAAACTGAGGGAAATACTTACGCTACTGTGCTGCATCTCCCTTTCCTCTTCGAGGGAATACAACGCAAGCTCAAGAGGTAGCAGATGACTACTTGATAGTTTAGTGCACCATGCTTTGCAGCTTAGAACCGGGACTTCAAAAATGTTTTGAATGCCACGGAGCATATAAGATGTTCCTAAGATTTGAAATTGGTATTTCATACTCATGCCCGTATCAAGAGGTACGAGACCTCTGACAGTACTTTGCCTACAAGATGGAGGAGAATAACTCAACCAGTGAGCATATGCTCAGATTGTCTGGGTACTACAATTGCTTGAATTAAGTGGGAGTTAGTCTTCCAGATAAGATAGTAATTGACAGAGTTCTCTAGTCACTATCTCCAAGTTACTAGAACTTCATGATGAATTATAATATGTGAGGGATGACGAAAGTAATTCCCGAGCTCTTCGCGATGCTGAAATCGACGAAGGTAGAAATCAAGAAAAAGCATCAAGTGTTGATGGTTGACAAAACCACTAGTTTCAAGTAAAAGGGCAAAGGAAAAGAAAGGGAACTTCAAGAAGAATGGCAAGCAAGTTGCTACTCCCATGAAGAAACCCAAAGCTAGACCCAGGCCTGCAACTGAGTGCTTCTACTACAAAGGAAATGGTCACTGGAAATGGAACTACCCTAGAAACTTGGTGGATAAGAAGGATTGCAAAGTGAACAAAACTATATTTGATATAGATGTTATTGATGTGTTCTTTACTAGTGTTTAAAGCAACCCCTTGGTATTTAATAATGGTTCAGTTTCTAAGAGTAGTAACTCAAAATGGGAGTTGCCGAATGAACAGAGACTAGTTAAGGGTGAAGTGACGATGTGTCGTGGTTTTGTCACGACAGATGTCCTAGCAAAAGGACTTAGTCGTGGAGCCATCGCTACGGGTTAGCTTAAAGGGGTTAAAGCAGACAAGGACGCAAGGGTTTTTATACTAGTTCGGCCCCTTCGATGAAGGTAAAAGCCTACGTTTAGTTTGGTGTAATATTGCTAGGGTTTCGATGACCAGGGGCGAACCCGCTTTGCCTGTGTCTCGAGTCCTTCTTCTCTCTCCTTGAACCGTCGCCGAGTCGTCCCAGGATGACGTCCAGGCTGGTTTATAGAATCCCGAGGCCGGCTCATAAACGTGTCCGGCTCGGTATCTATCTTTCCTATCTTACAATACAAGTTACACGATGTATGGCGGTTTACACTTATGGGCCCTACCACCTCTTGGGCCCTGGATCTCTAGTCTTTTTAATAAAGCGCCATGCTCCATGTCTCGCTGGGCTTCAATAAAAGTAATCCTTATGGGCATAAACTGGCCCCTCCCTGGGCGGTTTATACCTAGTAGTAATATCCCTAACATTAGTCCCCAGATTGATTTGAACCTGTTCATGTCAATCTTCCACGCCTTGTAAAAGTTTGGCCCTCCGTAGCTTCAAATATCTCATAAACCATCATGGCGTCATCTTCCTGGATCACATTGAACCGCCGTGACGTCATCTGTTCATTTAATACTTCTACCTATTTTATTCTTTACTTATTAAAATCTCCGAAGATCGAAGCAACAGTATCGTCCATATCCACCTTTCTGGCTCCTTGATTCCCGCGCCTGCTGTTTCACCTTTCGGCTTATAAATAGGGTAGAGGGGCATCTCCTTTTCCACCTTGCTTCCTTGCTTCTTCTTCCTCCTCGCGCTTGCCCGTGCTCAAGCACTGCCGCTGCCGTCGACCCTTGCATCTTTGTCAACTCAGGCCGCTGCATCAACATGTTCGGACCAGAAACTCGCCAGCATGCCTCCGCACCTGTCAGCTCCGGTAAGTTCCTTCCTTATCTCTTATATAGATCTCATTAGGGTTTTGTCAGGACCCCGATCCTAAGTCACACCGATCTAGCTGTAACACGTCATATCACTTTGCGGCCTCACGCACGGTATCCCCACGGGTGCCACCTTACCTGGCCCGGGACCGTTTGCGCATTTTGGCACACGTATACGACAGTGTCGCTAGCATCCATATGACAGAGAACCCGGGCCGACATGGCTAGTTATAAACCAAAAGTGGCACTAAATTACAGAGACATGCATCCATGACCCAGCAACGAACGTGTCGATCATCAACGTATGAACCCAAGTCGTAGCAAGCTACATGGACTTAAAGGAACAACGCGTGACATTTCCCCTAAGGGACAGACACAGGAACGAAGAAGGACACATGCCGGGCAGCCTACGTGTTCCGAGCAGTAGCAAGCTACCAAGGCTCATTGGAAGCACTAGGAGGCATTTCCCTGTAAGATAGGCTACCAAAGGAAAACAACTAGGTGTCGGATCCCACACATACCAAGCATTTCAATCATACACACAATATGCTCAATATGTGCAAATACAACATTGCATCACAACAGAACTCTATGACTCAAAGTACTTTATTTAAGAGGCTCCAAGAGCCATACATAACATATCCATACAGGTAGGGGTCACATGACCCAACACTCAAGTTATACAGTCATACAAGCACAAGCGGAAGCTACATGTCTGAGTACAGACAACTTAGAAAATAAAACAGGCTTGGTGAAGCCTGACTATCTACAAGGCCCTCCACAAGCTCCAGATCTCCGTCTGGGTAGCAAGCTACTCGTCGACGTCAACGTCTATGTAGAACCCATCAGAAGGGGCAGGGTTCTCCTCTGCAATAGTTATTAAGCAAACATGAGTACAAAGGTACTCAGCAAGTCTTATAACAGAACCTATCATACATGCAACATTATCAACAAGGGGTTGTGGAGTTCATAGCAGAAAGCCAGCTTTGACTCTTGGCTAACCTATACTACAACTCTCAACAGATTGCAAGATATTACTACGTACACGAGTCCTCTACTCACCACAACAATACACCACCGAGGATCCTCTTCCGTTATCCTACGGAAGGGCCATCCACGGCACTCACACTTGTCTTGAGGTTTTTAGTAGTATCCATCAACTTGTCTATGAACTGTAAGAGTAACCAAGTAGTCCGTACCGCGAACAACGGCTATTCGAATAGATTGATAACCCTGCAGGGGTGTACTTCTTCACACATGTTTTCACCACTTAGCGTCTGCACACGACATGTGCTCGGCAGACTTCAAGCGAAAGCCGACGTGGGTGTAGACCACAACCTAACCAACCACTCAAGTCTCTCGTCCAGGTTTATCGCCTATTGGGTTCCATCCGTGGGGAGATCCGGCCGGGGTGTCGCTCACGACCCCAAACGATGTGTACAGGGTTCCCGAGTCACCAAACGGGCGCTCGGTACACCGTGCCACGTACCTGTCGCATCACAGCCCACCCAGAGGCTCGGCACTATGCACGACCAGCAATAAACTACAAACACCAGAAACTAATTGCAACTCCTGGACAGAGAACATGGGCAGTCAATAAGTCGAGCGGGGTCATATTTCAGGGCCCAATGTGTGGTAGTAGCTATAACTTGAACCACACATACAGATCTCAGGTCCTATGGACGATTCTAATGAAACAACCCACCACGTACTCCTACATGGCCTTTCATCGATACCTTTACCAAACATGTTCCACACTTCCTTCTCTTTATCGGTATGATCGTTTCACTCTGATCCATCCCCCAGATGAATCAGACCTGACACAACTCTAAGCATAGCAGGCAACATAAACAAATAGCATGGTGGATCACACATCACATGGCTCAATCAACTCCTACACATGCTAGTGGGTTTCAACTATTTACTGTGGCAATGACATGTCATGCAAGGGAATGGGGTTCAACTACCGCAACAAGTAGCAGTTCACACGCTGTTGCCTTAATGCAGTAAAAGAGAGCAGGAGCGAGAAGATGGGTTTGTATCAGAATGATCAATGATTGCTTGCCTGACAGAGAGGTTGTCGGGTACTGCTCTTCAGCTGGATACGCAGGAGTATCCTCGGGAGCAGGACCTAACACGGAGAATCCGGCGATACCATCAATAAGCAAACAAATGCAACAGTATGATGCATGCTCATGATATGGCAGAATGCATGTGTTGTGGGCTAATGCAACTATAACCAGAAGGGTTTGAGCCCATTTGAATCAAAGATTCAAATTGAAACCCAAACTATTATTTAATTAAGTGCATTAACTTGTTTTAATGTAAACAGCAAGGTTAACTTGCTCAAATATGCATGAAACCATTGCTATTGGAAAGATTGAATTTTTCTGATCAATTTTCATATATAAATCTTTTCCATCTGAGCTACTGTTGAATTTATATGTTTTTTTGAAGTTTACAGCATTTTCTGGAATTTCCTGAATTGTTTTTAAATCTAAAAATCCCAGAAAATCATTTACTGCGTCAGCATGACATCATGCTGACGTCAGCCAGTCAACAGGGCGCCCAAGTTAAACCTGACCAGTGGGTCCCTCATGTCAGTGACTCTGGTGCTAACTAAAAAGAGCTTAACACTAAACTAAAGTTAACAGGGGCTAGGCCCCACATGTCTGTGACTCACTAGACTAATGACAGCAATTAGTGTTTAAAATAAAATCTAAACTGAAGTTAGTCAATGACCGGCCCCACATGTCAGCGACACAGGGGGGGTCCAGGCGTGGTCAAACAGGTCAAAACCCACCGACGGCTCGACGCCGGCGAGGCCAGACACGGCGGCGGTGTTCGGGTTTTGCCTACAAGCCACCGTTTGAGTCGCGGTTGGGCTCTACGGCGAGCTGGGGCTCGTGCGCATCTAGTGGAGGCAACGGTAGGTGCTGGGGTGGCCGGAATCATCGGCTGCGAGCTCGAAGGCGGCGGCCGGAATTCGGGCATCGATGAATACGACGTTATAGAGCACGGCAGGAGCAGCAGTTGGTTGCTACGGGTCCGTGGTGATGTGCTGAGTGCGGTGATGCACTCGGACGCGAGTGGCAGTCGCTGTGGCCGCGGCGGCGCCATGGCCGGCGGCGAGGAGTGCTCGGCTCTGGTGGTTGATGCTGCTAGGGAGCAAGATAGGCGACGGGGCATGGGGGAAACGGAACCGGGGCTCACCGCGATTCTTCTGGTATTGCTGGCGAGGCAGGGGAGGCACGGGGTCCGGCGAATTCGTCGATGGCGTCCGGCGGCCGTGCGGAGAAGACGAGCTCGAAGACGAAGCCTCAAGGCGCCCGGGGTGCTGTGGTTCGGCGTAGAGAAGCACGGTAGCAAGGCGGAGCTCGGGGGCTCATCGGAGAGGCGAGGGGGACTCGGTGGACGCGGCGGCAGTGACGAGCTCCGCTCGGGCGGTGCGAGGGAGAGAGCCAGGGGAGGGGAGAGAGAGGGGAGCGGTCGAGGGGGTCGGGGGGTCTGCGTGGCGTCGTACCGATTCATCCAGGGGGTCGAGAAGGCCAGGCAGGCAGGCAGGAGGTGGCCGGCGCGTCGGCGGTGCTCGCCACCGAGCAGCTTCATGCGCTGGCGCGGCGAAGAAGACGGAGATGCCCCTGTTGGGCTGGGCCGACTGGGCCAGACAGGTAAATGGGCTCAGGTAAGTTGCTTTCCTTCTTTTTTTCCTATTTACTTTTCTGTTTCATTTCTTTTGCAACTTTGTGGAATTAATAAAAATGCCAGAACATTTTTATAGCTCATAAAACTAGTCATGCCCACTTTATATAATATGAACAGCATGGAACATTTTAGTTTATGATTATTTGGGCACATAAAACATTTTATAGCATTTAAATGCCCAAATGCAAATACCATATGATTTAATCCAGAGACCTTGGATGTCCTAGAAAATTGTGCACCATTTTTGGCAGAGATTTAAGACCAAGGCAGAAATGATGAACTTTTTGAAGGGCATATTGGGTACATTTGAAAAGTTTTATTAAACCCTAGTTGTTAGAAGAGGGGTGCTGGGGTTTCTGTCATTCCCATTTCAAGTTTCTTTGAAAAGTAAACATGATGCACACTCTAGCCAGTCCTAATGCAAGCACTGACTAGGGATGTGACAACTCACCCCCACTCAAAAGAATCGCGTCCCGAGATTCGGGTTCCTCCGGAAAGAGGGTGGGGTACTCAAGTCGAAGACGATCCTCCCTTTCCCAAGTAGCTTCACTCTCGGAATGATGTGACCATTGAACCTTGAGAAACTTGATATTGTGAAGTCGAGTGGTGCGCTCGGTTTGATCAAGAATACGAACAGGGTATTCTCGATATGTGAGATTGTCCTGGAGATCAAGCGTTTCGTGGTCCACTCCGCGGATAGGATCCGAGAAGCAACGCCTGAGTTGAGAAACGTGGAAGACATCATGAACTCTGGAGAGGTGCGGTGGTAGTTCCAATTGGTAGGAAACTTCTCCTCGTTTGGCAAGAATGCGAAAAGGACCGATGTAACAAGTGGCCAATTTGCCTTTGATACTGAAGCGATGGGTTCCCTTAAGAGGAGTAACCCAAAGGTAAGCCTTATCGCCGACTTCAAAAGTCACAGCCTTATGATGACTATCATATTGGCTCTTCTGGCGAGACTGGGCTGTTTTCAATTTCTCACGAACGATGCGAACTTGCTCTTCTGCTTCCTGGATCATATCCGGACCAAAGAATTGTCTTTCCCCGGTTTCTGACCAGTTAAGAGGTGTTCGACACCTTCGTCCATATAGAACTTCGAAGGGAGCTTTGCCCAAGCTGGCTTGATAACTATTGTTATAAGCGAATTCGGCAAATGGAAGACACTTTTCCCATTCCATACCGAAAGAGATGACAGAGGCTCGAAGCATGTCTTCCAGAATTTGATTGACTCGTTCCACTTGACCACTTGACTGAGGATGGAAGGCAGTGCTGAAAGAGAGATGAGTTCCCATAGCATTCTGGAAACTTTCCCAGAATCGTGAAGTGAAGAGACTTCCACGGTCTGAGTTAATCTCCAACGGAACACCATGAAGTGATACTATCCGAGAGATATACAAATCCGCTAGCTGGCTAGCGGTTATACTATCTCGAATAGGCAGGAAGTGGGCTACTTTGGAGAGGCGGTCGATAACGACAAAGATAGCATTATTCCCTTTCCTGGTCCTGGGAAACCCGGTAATGAAGTCCATACCGATCTTGTCCCATTTCCATTCAGGAATAGCTAAAGGTTGAAGGGTGCCTGCAGGCCGTTGATGCTCTGCTTTGACGCGACGACAAACATCGCAGTTAGCAATGAACTCAGCGATTTCTCTCTTCATCCTAGTCCACCAGAACCTATGGCGTAGGTCCTGATACATTTTGGTACTACCGGGATGAATCGTGAGAGGAGATTCATGGGCCTCCTTAAGGATTAACTACCGTAGATGTTGATTCTTGGGAACCACTAAACGGTTCTCAAAGAAGACAACACCTCGATCATCCATAGAGAAGCTTCTAGCGAGTCCGCTAGCAATGTTCTCCTGGAGTCGGGATATACCCTTATCACGCTTCTGGGCAGCTATGATTTGATCCATAAGAGTAGGTTCCGCCACCAAGGTGGAAAGGAATCCTCGAGGAACAATGTGAAGGTTAAGCTTACGAAATTCCTCGTGAAGAAGTGGTTGCCCTTGTTGTAACATCAAGTTGTTACAATAAGACTTACGACTTAGTGCGTCAGCCATGACATTGGCCTTCCCAGGGGTGTAAGTGATTCCTAAGTCATAATCTGTGAGCAACTCAACCCAACATCTTTGCCTGAGATTTAGATCCGGTTGGGTGAAGATGTATTTTAGACTTTGGTGATCAGTGAAGATTTCACAGCGGTTACCAATAAGGTAATGACGCCATGTTTTGAGTGCATGGACTACAGCTGCAAGCTCTAGATCATGTGTAGGATAGTTATCCTCATGTGGACGCAACTGTTGGGATGCGTAAGCAATCACTTGACGATCTTGCATGAGTATGCAACCTAGTCCTTGTCACGAGGCATCGCAGTAGATAATAAAATCCTTGGAAAAGTCTGGTGGTACCAGTACGGGTGCAGATGTCAGGCGTCTTTTCAGTTCCTAAAAGCTGGACTCGCACTGTGGGGTCCACTCAAACTTTTTATCTTTCTCGAGGAGTTCAGTTAGAGGTTTAGCAACCTTGGAGAAATTCTCGACAAAGCGTCGGCAATAGCTCGCTAAGCCAAGGAAACTCCTAACTTGCTTGACCGATTTAGGGGGAGTCCAATCAAGGACGGCTTGAACTCGCTCGGGATTGACAGCAATACCCTTGCCAGAGATCACATGACCTAAATAGGTCACTTCCGGCAACCAAAATTCACATTTAGAGAATTTGGCATAAAGGCGGTGCTCTCGAAGTTTCGTCAATACCAGCCTTAAATGCTCGGCATGATCTTTCTTGTTCTTGGAGTAGATGCGTATATCATCGAGGTATACCACGACGAATTTATCCAAATACTCCATGAATATAGAACTCATTAGCCGGGAGAAGGTGGCTGGGGCATTGGTTAATCCAAAGGACATGATGGTGTACTCGTATTGGCCATAACGAGTAACAAAAGTCATTTTAGGAATGTCCCCATCCTTGATTTTGATTTGATGGTAACCCAACCTCAAATCCATTTTAGAGAAGACTGAGGATCCAGCGAGCTGATCATACAGGTCGTTGATCCTGGAGAGCGGATACTTGTTCTTTATGGTGACCAGATTGACAGGTCGGTAATCTACAACCATCCGTTCCGTTCCATCCTTCTTCTTGACGAAGAGGACGGGACAAGCCCAAGGGGAAGAACTAGGATGGATGAAACCCTTTTTCAAGGACTCATCGAGTTGTTTCTTAAGCTCAGCTAATTCTAGGGGTGCCATCTTATAAGGTCTCCTAGAGATTGGGACAGTTCCTGGAATAAGATCTATCACGAACTCGACATCTCTGTCAGGTGGAACACCTGGCAGTTCTTCTAGAAAAACATCCGGAAAGTCAGGGACTACTGGGATATCTTCGAGTTCTGGTAGAGGGCTAGCATTAAGAGAGTAGAGCTGACGCTCAGCCATTCGGGTGAGGACATTGACTGTCTTGCTGGATGGGTGTTTAAGTTGAACGGTCCTAGTGTAGCAATCAATCTTGGCGTAATGAGTTGTCATCCAATCCATACCCAAGATGATGTTTATGTCCGAGGACTTGAGAGCGATTATAGATGCAAGGAAAACGAGTCTATCGACAAGAATTTCATTTCCATGGCTTACCCTAGAGGTTTGCCACTTTGAACCAGGAGTTTGAATAACCATGGAAGTAGGCATGTCACAAAAAGTCATGTTGTGCATTCGAGCATAGCTCTCAGATATGAACGAATGGGATGCTCCAGTATCGAAAAGAATAGATGCCGGATGGCAGTTAATGAGAAGCGTACCAAGGACGACGTTAGGATCCTCATAAGCTTCCTCAGCAGAAACGTAGTTGACATGACCACGTGCAGTGGGGATTGGCTTGACATAATTCACCTTGCCGGTTGGCTTACCACGGCCAACGGGTTTTCCTGGTTGGTTCTGAGGACACTCACGCATGTAGTGCCCCGGTTCTCCACACTTGAAGCATGTCACAGTGCCAGTGCGTGGAGCAAAGTTGGTAGGTGGTCCTCCATAAGTCTTGGCGGGTGCATACTGTTGAGTTGGGCGAGGCGCCTCATAGGATGGCCTTGGTGTGTACTTGGGTGGCAGAGCAGTGTTAGGAACCCACACACGGCGCTTGTGAGAGCCAGAGCCGGATGAGGAACCAAAGTCTCGAGGATGCTTGTGTGTGGCTTCGAAATCAGTCTGGCCCGTCTCAGCACTGATAGCTTTGTTTACCAGCTTCTGGAAGGAAGTGCACTCGTGCAGACGTAGATCTCGGCGGAGTTCTGGGCTGAGTCCCTTGCGGAACCTCGCCTGCTTCTTGGCATCGGTGGATACTTCCTCAGGTGCATAGCGTGCCAAGTTGCCAAACTCGCGACTATAGCCATCCACAGTTAACCGGCCCTGGGTGAAATTGCAGAATTCCTCCCGCTTGCGATCCATGAGACCTTCCAGAATGTGATGTTCATGGAATGCCTCACTGAACTCAACCCAAGTAGTGATTTGGCCAGCAGGACGCATAGCCTCAAAGTTCTCCCACCATAGACTGGCAGGGCCCTCAAGATGGTAGGCGGCGTAGATAACCTTATCAGCTTCGGCCACACGGGCAGAGTGTAGCTTGTGGGTGATACTACGAAGCCAATCATCTGCATCCAGAGGTTCAGTGGAGTGATGGAACTTCGGTGGGCACATCTTGATAAAATCATTGATTGACACCACGTCATTCCTCTGACGGAACCCAGTGTTCTGCTCTATGCATTCCAGCAGACGGTTGGCCTCTCTCTTGTTCCGTTCTGCCTCGAGCATAACTTCAGCCAAGGAGGGTGGCTGGGGCAGATTCTCATCTCTAGCCCCACTAGCCTCACCCTGCTCCTGAGCAGCAGGAGTGCTGCGAGTGTTGACCATCCTAGGAAAACAAAACAACGGTTTAGACAAGGATGGCAAAAATTTGACATAGGAGTGCAGAATGTAATGGATGACACGGAATACAGAGATGATCATCCGTACGACATGGTAATATAGAAACTGCCATATATACACCAGTGGTCATACACACCATACATAGTTTAGTACAAGCCAAGGCTAGAGTACAACTGTGGTGAAAGACGATACATTCCATCAGAGACATTCAAAGCTCCTATACATTATTTAACTACACCTCCGAAACTCAGCACTAGCTGAGCCATATTCCACAAGACGCGCAGGACTGTGGAAATACAACTACTACAATACTACTACTGCCACGGTCTAGCTCAGACATTCCCGTAGTAATCTTCGTAAAGATTACCATCGTAGCCTGGAAGTGGAACAGATGGATCTTTAAACTCCCGAGCACTCGAAGGCTGTGGACCATAGGGACATGGATGTGGCCTCGGCCCCGATGCTGGTGGTAACCGACGCCCACGTGGAGGTGTAATACCCCCAACGTCACGCCAATCCATACGATCAGGCAGGCGAGTCCGCACGGGGTACAAATCCCGCATATCCAGATATCCGGCATGCACAGCAGGTGCAAGCCATGTCAGAGTAGTCCAGTGGGCGGCTCGAGTGTTATACAGCTCCATTCGGAGGGCACAGACCTCACGGTCCCTATCCTCCAGCATCTGAACAGTAGTCTGAAGCAGTGGCTCCTCATGAGCAGCATTGGTATACAGATTAGTGTAATAGCCTTCCTCTCCCGGAAGTGAGGCTGTCATGTAACAGAACTCAGTGTTCAGCAACAGGGCATGCCTAGCCCGGAGAATGGTCATCATCGAATAGGCGGCATCCTGCACTGCCATCTCGATAGTAACTCCGAGTCCATAAGACCAATGGATGGGGTCGTTAGCTCCGGGATATGAGGGGTATATCCGGACTGTGCAGAAATACTGACTCTTATTGAAATCCCGGTACTGTTCCTCCACGGTGTACTCAGGATACCAGCGATAACCGGTCTCAGTCAGCACACGGACTAGCATGGCCGTGTGACCGGGCACATTAATGCACCGAGTCAAACGAACCACTTGGTGAGGTGTGCGGCCAGACATCTGAAACACAAAGTAATGCAAAGGCATAGTGTTTCTGGAAGAAATCGTGCAGCATAACAACTGTAAATGCTCAAAAAGATTTGAGACATCATACAAATGATAGCATAGCCACTCAACATATCATATCAAGGTTCCGGGTCCAACAAATCATCATACGGAAAGGGTAGAAACTGAACTGAGGCTTGAAACCAACAATCCTAAGAGTCTACGGATTAGTAACACGTGAACGTAGTAAGGATAAGAGGCCTAGTCCTAAATACCCGTAGAAAGAATAGACTGACTCAGATCAGAAGGGCATAAGGTAAAGGAGTAAAAAAAGAGCCTTACGTTCCCTTCCACAATCAATTCCCCTACATATAACTAAGAATTTTTCTAGACTCAACATCGACCAGTTTGGCTTGAGAAACCTACAGGCAGTCCAGCTCTGATGCCAACGCCGTCAGGAGCCCGATCCTAAGTCACACCGATCTAGCTGTAACACGTCATATCACTTTACGGCCTCACACACGGTATCCCCACGGGTGCCACCTTACCTGGCCCGGGACCGTTTGCGCATTTTGGCACACGTATACGACAGTGTCGCTAGCATCCATATGACAGAGAACCCGGGCCGACATGGCTAGTTATAAACCAAAAGTGGCACTAAATTACAGAGACAGGCATCCATGACCCAGCAACGAACGTGTCGATCATCAACGTATGAACCCAAGTCGTAGCAAGCTACATGGACTTAAAGGAACAACGCGTGACATTTCCCCTAAGGGACAGACACATGAACGAAGAAGGACACATGGCGGCCAGCCTACGTGTTCCGAGCAGTAGCAAGCTACCAAGGCTCATTGGAAGCACTAGGAGGCATTTCCCTGTAAGATAGGCTACCAAAGGAAAACATCTAGGTGTCGGATCCCACACATACCACGCATTTCAATCATACACACAATATGCTCAATATGTGCAAATACAACATTGCATCACAACAGAACTCTATGACTCAAAGTACTTTATTTAAGAGGCTCCAAGAGCCATACATAACATATCCATATAGGTAGGGGTCACATGACCCAACACTCAAGTCATACAGTCATACAAGCACAAGCGGAAGCTACATGTCTGAGTACAGACAACTTAGAAAATAAAACAGGCTTGGTGAAGCCTGACTATCTACAAGGCCCTCCACAAGCTCCAGATCTCCGTCTGGGTAGCAAGGTACTTGTCGACGTCAACGCTATGTAGAACCCATCAGAAGGGGCAGGGTTCTCCTCTGCAACAGCTATTAAGCAAACATGAGTACAAAGGTACTCAGCAAGTCTTACAACAGAACCTATCATACATGTAACATTATCAACAAGGGGTAGTGGAGTTCATAGCAGAAAGCCAGCTTTGACTCTTGGCTAACCTACACTACAACTCTCAACAGATTGCAAGATATTACTACGTACACGAGTCCTCTACTCACCACAACAATACACCACCGAGGATCCTCTTCCGTTATCCTACGGAAGGGCCATCCACGGCACTCACACTTGTCTTGAGGTTTTTAGTAGTATCCATCAACTTGTCTATGAACTGTAAGAGTAACCAAGTAGTCCGTACCGCGAACAACGGCTATTCAAATAGATTGATAACCCTGCAGGGGTGTACTTCTTCACACATGTTTTCACCACTTAGCGTCTGCACACGACATGTGCTCGGCAGACTTCAAGCAAAAGCCGACGTGGGTGTAGACCACGACCTAACCAACCACTCAAGTCTCTCGTCTAGGTTTATCGCCTATTTGGGTTCCATCCGTGGGGAGATCCGGTCAGGGTGTCGCTCACGGCCCCAAACGATGTGTACAGGGTTCCCGAGTCACCAAACGGGCGCTCGGTACACCGTGCCACGTACCTGTCGCATCACAGCCCACCCCGAGGGTCAGCGTTGTGCACAACCACCAGTAAACTACAAACACCAGAAACTAATTGCAACTCCTGGACAGAGAACATGGGCAGTCAATAAGTCGAGCGGGGTCATATTTCAGGGCCCAATGTGTGGTAGTAGCTATAACTTGAACCACACATACAGATCTTAGGTCCTATGGACAATTCCAATGAAACAACCCACCACGTACTCCTACATGGCCTTTCATCGATACCTTTACCAAACATGTTCCACACTTCCTTCTCTTTATCGGTATGATCGTTTCACTCTGATCCATCCCCCAGATGAATCAGACCTGACACAACTCTAAGCATAGCAGGCAACATAAACAAATAGCATGGTGGATCACACATCACATGGCTCAATCAACTCCTACACATGCTAGTGGGTTTCAACTATATACTGTGGCAATGACAGGTCATGCAAGGGAATGGTGTTCAACTACCACAGCAAGTAGCAGTTCACACACTGTTGCCTTAATGCATTAAAAGAGAGCAGGAGCGAGAAGATGGGTTTGTATCGGAATGATCAATGATTGCTTGCCTGATAGAGAGGTTGTCGGGTACTGCTCTTCAGCTGGATACGCAGGAGTATCCTCGGGAGCAGGACCTAACACGGAGAATCCGGCGATACCATCAATAAGCAAACAAATGCAACAGTATGATGCATGCTCATGATATGGCAGAATGCATGTGTTTTGGGCTAATGCAGCTATAACCAGAAGGGTTTGAGCCCATTTGAATCAAAGATTCAAATTGAAACCCAAACTATTATTTAATTAAGTGCATTAACTTGTTTTAATGTAAACAGCAAGGTTAACTTGCTCAAACATGCATGAAACCAGTGCCATTGGAAATATTGGATTTTTCTGATCAATTTTCATATATAAATCTTTTCCATCTGAGCTACTGTTGAATTTATATGTTTTTTTAAATTTACAGCATTTTCTGGAATTTCCTGAATTGTTTTTAAATCTAAAATCCCAGAAAATCCTTTACTGCGTCAGCATGACATCATGCTGACGTCAGCCAGTCAACAGGGCGCCCAGGTCAAACCTGACCAGTGGGTCCCTCATGTCAGTGACTCTTGTGCTAACTAAAAAGAGCTTAACACTAAACTAAAGTTAACAGGGGCTAGGCCCCACATGTCTGTGACTCACTAGACTAATGACAGCAATTAGTGTTTAAAATAAAATCTAAACTGAAGTTAGTCAACGACCGGCCCCGCATGTCAGCGACACAGGGGGGGTCCAGGCGTGGTCAAACAGGTCAAAACCCACCGGCGGCTCGACGCCGGCGAGGCCAGACACGGCGGCAGTGTTCGGGTTTTGCCTAGAGGCCACCGTTTGAGTCGCGGTTGGGCTCTACGGCGAGTTGGGGCTCGTACGCATCTAGTGGAGGCAACGGTAGGTGCTGGGGTGGCCGGAATCATCGGCGGCGAGCTCGAAGGCGGCGGCCGAAATTCGGGCGTCGATGAATACGACGTTACAACGCACGGCAGGAGCAGCAATTGGTTGCTACGGGTCCGTGGTGATGTGCTGAGCGCGGTGATGCACTCAGACGCGAGTGGCAGTCGCTGTGGCAACGGCGGCACCATGGCCGGCGGCGAGGAGTGCTCGGCTCTGGTGGCTGATGCTGCTAGGGAGCAAGATAGGCGACGGGGCATGGGGGAAACGGAACCGGGGCTCACCGCGGTTCTTCTGGTATTGTTGGTGAGGCAGGGGAGGCACGGGGTCCGGCGAATTCGTCGATGGCGTCCGGCGGCCGTGCAGAGAAGACGAGCTCGAAGACGAAGCCTCAAGGCACTCGGGGTGCTGTGGTTCGGCGTAGAGAAGCACGGCAGCAAGGCGGAGCTCGGGGGCTCGTCGGAGAGGCGAGGGGGACTCGGTGGACGCGGCGGCAGCGACGAGCTCCGCTCGGGCGGTGCGAGGGAGAGAGCCAGGGGAGGGGAGAGAGAGAGGGGAGCGGTCGAGGGGGTCGGGGGGTCTGCGTGGCGTCGTACCGATTCATCCAGGGGGTCGAGGAGGCCAGCCAGGCAGGCAGGAGGTGGCCGGCGCGTCGGCGGCGCTCGCCACCGAGCAGCTTCATGCGCTGGCGCGGCGAAGAAGACGGAGATGCCCCTGGCGGGCTGGGCCGACTGGGCCAGACAGGTAAGTGGGCTCAGGTAAGTTTCTTTCCTTCTTTTTTTTCCTATTTACTTTTCTGTTTCATTTCTTTTGCAACTTTGTGGAATTAATAAAAATGCCAGAACATTTTTATAGCTCATAAAATTAGTCATGCCCACTGTATATAATATGAACAGCACGGAACATTTTAGTTTATGATTATTTGGGCACATAAAACATTTTATAGCATTTAAATGCCCAAATGCAAATACCATATGATTTAATCCAGAGACCTTGGATGTCCCAGAAAATTGTGCACCATTTTTGGCAGAGGTTTAAGACCAAGGCAGAAATGATGAACATTTTTGAAGGGCATTTTGGGTACATTGGAAAAGATTTTATTAAACCCTATTTGTTAGAAGAGGGGTGCTGGGGTTTCTGTCATTCCCATTTCAAGTTTCTTTGAAAAGTAAACATGATGCACAATCTAGCTAGTCCTAATGCAAGCACTGACTAGGGATGTGACAGGTTTCTCCTGCGAGTTCATGGCTAGGGCGCTGTTCTTCACTGTTCTTCGTCGTGGCTCCGATAACTAGTGTAGATCTGATCCCCCTGCTTGCGACTATAGTAATAACTCCGCTTCCTTATTATGCCTTATTCTTCCCTAAAGTACTAGCCCAAACTAGGTTTGTTTGAACCTGTGTTATACTGTTGAATATTGATCCTGAATATTTCCGAATTTCTGACATGCCGTAGATCTGTAATCTTGTTGCTATTTTTGCGAAACCTATTTTTCCATAACTTTAGACCTGCACCTTTCATATTCTTCCCGGCGGTTTAACTTTAGAAAAGATCATAAACCGGTAGATATCATTAGGCCGCGCTTAAATCGCCGTCTGCAGTCGCCTTTGAAACGTTGCCGGTTTACCATTGCATAAATCATAAATCGGACCTTCACTATATTTTTAGCTTTTCCCTTCAAAATGGCAAAACAAGCCAAGCAATTTACTTCCTGCAACTGGGTCCAGTCTCTGGTTACCGAAGAGGAATTGCATAAACGGGCTGAAATTGGCGCTTTAGGCAAGAAGGCTGTCGTCCGTTGGAGAGTCCTTGGACCGGAATGCCCTCCAGAGCCCAAAGATGGAGAGGTTATCGTATTTCTTGATCATCTAGCCCGAGGATTCTGTCCTCCCAGATCAAAATTCTTTCGTGACGTGCTGGCTAGCTTTCAGCTCCACCCTCAAGATATCGGACCAAACTCTGTGTCCAACATCTGCAACTTCCAAGTGTTCTGTGAAGCTTATTTGCAGGAGGAACCTTCAGTTGAACTGTTCAGGGATTTCTTCCATTTAAACCGTTGCACAGAGTTAACTGACGGGCCCAACACTGAACTTGGCGGAATGTCCATCCAAAAAATAAAAGATGTCAGCTTTCCTCACGCCCAACATCACAACCATCCTAAAGATTGGAATCAGACCTGGTTTTACTGTTTAGACACGTCTCCAGATGACGAAAATCCTCTGCCGGGTTACCGTTCTCATCGGCTTTCTGAGAACCATCCTTTCCCTCAACGGCTGAGTGCCCAAGAACAAGCCCAATACGCACCGCAGCTTTCAAAGCTCCGGTCCTTCACGGCAAACGGCTTGACAGGCATTGACTTTGTCCGCTGTTGGATTTCTTGGAGTATTCTCCTGCTAAGCCGGCGCTCCGGTTTAATGTGTAATATACCGGAAACCCCAAAGATCCTCTACGCCACACTGAAGCTGTGCTGTCAGAGAATGAGGTCACTGAAGCTGTTAAGAAGCTATTGAATGAACTAGTGGATGCCTGCAGCCAAACCGGACTAGCCCCTTTCTGTGAGTTCAATAAATCGCCATCGGTAAATCTTCTTTACATTGTTTGTTTTATTTCAATCTGTATTTTAGTATCCTTTCTGAATGACCTCACAATCTTTATCAGGGTAATGATCCATTCTGGAAGAGGAAAACCCAGGATAAACCAGTAAAGGCAGCTCGCCAAAAAACCAAGGCTGTTAAGAAGACTGTGAAGAAGAAAACCACTGAAGCATCTGAATCCAATCTTGATGATGATGATCCAGCCTCAGAGGTATCACTTGACTCCCTTGGCTCCCTTTTCTTATGTCTTATTGACAATGATTGTACTCAGGGAAACGCTGAAGGCAGCAAGGTTGATGACGTCGAGGTAATTACCCTTTCCTCCGGTTCAGATCCTCTGCCAACACCAAAAATTCGCCGAGCAAGCCGGAAAGTACAATTTTCTCACCCATTCGCTTACTTGGACCCAATCTTTATTTTGAAGAAACAGCAGCATGAAGCTCGCCGCACAACGCGGCATAGTGGTCAAGTTATTGAATCCACCGGTTTACCACAGACACCAGCCCGGAGACGTCGATCGGAGGTTTTACATACTCTAGATGCTCTTTACCCCAAAGCGGTTCATATTCACCAGCCTCTTAATCCGTCTGATTCAAATTATCAGGATACTCCTCGTTCGTCATCCGGCGAGTCAACAGCTACCCAGCTTCCTCCTCTCAAAACCGTTCCTGGGTAAGTTTTTATTTTTTTGTTAATCCTTTCCTTTTACTTCGTTGACTATCTTCACTTTTAAATTCCGCGGCAAGCCAAAGCCTAGTAAAAAGGCGAAACTGAATAAACCGGCAGGTGATGATGTGAATCCTGAATCGGAGAAAACACCAGAGCCAGCGGAAAATGTTGATGTCTTGCATGATAATCCTCCTCCACCGGATCATGGAACCTTTACCGAACAAGAAGCTACGCCAATGGACCTTGGTAATAATCCAAATAGCCAGGTCCGGGCTAGCAATACTCCGGCTAGCCCTGCCAGACCCACTGCCGCTTCAACGGAACATGTCCAAATCACTGGCTTTGGTTACACTGCTCCTAGTGAACCCGTTGCTTTATCCAAACATACTGCCAAGGACGAGGTCTCCGGCAAGGACAAAGGCAAGTGGAATGTCGATTTGTCAAACTATGCTCAGCTCAACGCCCAAGATCTTCATTCCAGCTATCTGAACCGGCTGTATACAAGCCGTGATCATGAAGCCGGTTTAGTGAATCTTATGAAGGAGCGATATGGGGTAAACTTCTTAATTTCCTGCAATCTTATTCCTGCTTAAGCCCAAAGCTTGACTCCAGTCCACCGTAGCCCCCAAGGGCCGGTTTATCTCTTCAGGATGAATCGGGACTTTAACAAGAGAACTGCGGTCCTTGGCCAGCAAACTAGCTGATGAAGCTCATTTTTGGTCTTGGAAGCAGCGGTTTGGTCTTGGAACCCGGGTTAATACTCCAATCTATGAAGTGAAAGATCTCATCCCGCCCGTCCGTAAGCATACCTATGCCCCTGATGTTGAACCGTCCGAACTCATAAGCGATGAAGCTATTTTCCAGGCTCTGACAAAGATCAATTGGGCAACCAATGACTTCCAGCTGCTGGATGAGAACGACGAAGAGACGACGG
Source organism: Secale cereale (assembly GCA_902687465.1). Taxonomy (NCBI): domain Eukaryota; kingdom Viridiplantae; phylum Streptophyta; class Magnoliopsida; order Poales; family Poaceae; genus Secale; species Secale cereale. The sequence goes on along the minus strand of LR738710.1, from coordinate 616,815,992 downwards.
AGGATGATCCACAACCCTCTAGCTGGGCTGATGCAGAGCCATGAACCGGCGCTGGTTTAACATTCATTGTATCACAATACTTGGCGAAAAACAGATATTCTTTTGGGCTGTAAAACGCCTTATAATAGGGTAGCTGAAACATTTGGTTATGTCCTCATGTGTATTCCCTTTGATAACATTGCTCAATCTGGCAACTTCACAATTTTTTTGCTTATGATGCTTATCAGTTTTAATCCACCTGTTTCTGCATGATACAAAATATAAAGGGTCCTGGCGGTTTATTGCTGAACGGGACATAACGCCCAAATACATGATCTAGGTTTATAACCTGAGCTGTATTTAAAATATGAAACACATATCATACCTGTGATAGAAAATTGTGTCATTGGCTTAACCAATATTTTGCAGTAAGGGCGATGATCCCAATTGGTGAGTATTGATGACTCCTGGAATATTTTGCCGGTTCATGATGAAATCATACCAGGTTGCGATAAACACTGGTTTAGCTGTAAATAGTACTGGCGATTTGTAATCAAACCAGACCAGGTTTTGTGAACGCTGGTTTATTAATGGTGGTAACTTATACTTATCCACTCTGCCGAATCAATAAATATTGGATCAACAACCTCTTTGAGAAATAATATTTTAGTAAGCAAAGCAAATAAAAACTTGTAGTCGAGGCTTTTTACGAGCTGCCAGGCTCCAAATTCGAGGCTTTTCATGGGCTACCAGGCCACTGAGTTGAACCATTTCACAAAGCCTGTTAAGATGGTCCTCCATCCTTAACCAATCTTCATTTTAACGTTGAAAAGTTCAGGGTCTATTATAAGATTGACTTGTCAATCGTTCAACGGGTCATACCAGGTTTACCTGGGCGGAGTGACTTACTTGATGCACGCAGGTTAACCCGGGGTTTTAGGTGTATACACCAGGCTTCCAAGTTGTGGCTTGATAGCCTATTACAAGGGTCTTCAAAACTCGTTGCCGCTGTGCGACAGGAGCCCCCTAAGTAACATTGTGAGTTGTGCTCATCGGGTGCCTATGTTTGCCCCTTACCATCATGTTGGCTTGATAGCCGGATTAGAGAAGTAACCAGAGCTGTGCTCTTATCATGATATTGGCTTAATAGCCGGTCTAAGAGGGCCATAGGAACTCCGTCTTTACACACAGAAGCCCCCATGTGACAAGCTCTTATGAAAAATGCAGCAGATACCCCGCTTTAACGGGGATGCCGGTTTATTATATTGATCATAATATATACATTGCGAATATATGTACATAAAGCGGAGCCTATGGCTCAGGTGTAGTAAGGCCAAAGATGAGCGATGTTCCACGGCCGTCGGGTCTCCTCCTCCGCGGTGCGTGAGTCCTTGTGTTCTCGAATGTCGACGAGGTAGTATGATCCATTGTGTAGATTTTTGCTGACCACAAAGGGTCCTTCCAAAGGCGGGGATAGCTTGTGCATATCTGTCTGGTCTTGGATGAGCCGGAGCACCAGATCGCCCTCTTGAAACGTTCTGGTTTTAAATCGGCGACTATGGTATCGACGCAGATCCTGCTGATAAATGCTGATCGAGCTGCTGTAATGTCATGCTCCTCATCCAGCCGGTCCAACGTGTCTTGCCGTGCCTTCTCATTATCAGCTTCAATGTAAGCCGCCACCTGAGGCGAATCATGACGGATGTCACTAGGGAGGACCGCTTCAGCTCCGTATACAATGAAGAAAGGCGTGTAACCCGTAGACCTGTTAGGTGTGGTGTTCATACTCCATAAGCAAGAGGGTAATTCCTCCACCCAACAACCATGTGTCCTCTGCAAAGGAACAATGAGCCGGGGCTTGATGCCTCTCAAGATCTCCTGATTGGCTCTCTCAGCTTGGCCATTGGACTGGGGGTGAGCCACTGAAGATACATCAAGCCGGATGTGATCTCGTTGACAAAATTCCTCCATAGCCGCTTTGGACAAATTGGTACCATTATCAGTTATAATATTGTGTGGAAAGCCAAACCGAAAGATCACCTTCTTGATGAATTGAAGGTGACTGGCTCCGCCTCGACCCACTTGGTAAACTTATCCACCGCCACCAGAAGGTGGGTCTTCTTATCTGGAGATCTCTTAAAGGGCCCAACCATGTCTAGCCCCCAAGTCGCGAACGGCCAAGTAATTGGAATCATCCTCACTTCTTGAGCCGGTATATGAGCACGCCGTGAGAATTTCTGACAAGCATCAGACTTTTTGACCAGGTCCTCTGCATCAGCATGAGCCGTCAGCCAATAAAACCCATGACGAAAAGCTTTAGCTACCAAAGATTTTGATCCGGCGTGGTGACCACAATCTCCTTCGTGAATCTCTCGAAGGATCTCACGGCCTTCTTCCAGCGATACGCAACGTTGAAACGCCCCGGATACGCTGCAATGATGCAGCTCTCCATTGACAATAGTCATTGACTTGGACCGCCGGACTATCTGTCTAGCCGAGACTTCATCCTCTGGTAACTCACCTCGGTTCATGTACGCCAGATTGGACGGGACCGTCCAATCTGGAATAGCATGAAGCGTCGCCACCAATTGAGCCTCCGGATCAGGAACAGCCAAATCCTCTTCTGAAGGTAATCTCACCGATGGATTATGCAACACGTCCAGGAAGACATTAGGTGGAACCGGTTTACGCTGGGAACCCAGACGGCTTAAAGCGTCGGTCGCTTCGTTCTTTCGCTGGTCCACATGGTCCACCTGATAACCCTTGAAGTGCCCAGCGACAGCGTCCACCTCTCGACAATACGCTGCCATAAGTGGGTCCTTGCAGTCCCAAGTACCTGATACATGTTGTGCCACCAGGTCCGAATCACCGAAACATTTATCCCGGCTTAAATTCATCTCCTTAGCCATTCGCAGACCATGGAGGAGAGCTTCATACTCAGCTGCATTGTTAGTACAAGGGAACATTAAACGGAGGACATAACAGAACTTATCACCTCATGGGGAAGTTAACACGACTCCAGCCCCCGAGCCCTCCAATTGCCTGGATCCATCAAAGTGAATCGTCCAGTACGTGTGATCCAGCTTTTCCTCCGGTGCTTGCGGCTCCGTCCAATCGTTGATGAAGTCCACCAGTGCTTGAGATTTGATTGCAGTACAAGGCACGTATTTTAGCCCGTGAGGACTAAGTTCAATGGCCCACTTGGCAACCCGACCAGTTGCTTCTCTGTTCTGGATTATATCTCCTAGAGGGGTTGAACTGACCATAGTGATTGCATGGCCCTGAAAATACTGCTTAAGCTTCCGGTTTGCCATGAAGACTCCATATACCAATTTCTGCCAATGCGAGTATCTCTGCTTCGACTCAATGAGCACCTCACTGATATAGTAAACCATGCTTTGAACCGGATATTCATTTCCTGCCTCCTTGCGCTCCACTACAATGGCAATGCTTACCGCTCGGGCGTTAGCAGCCACATATAACAACAGCAGTTCATTATCAACTGGTGCAGCAAGGATAGGCGGCTCTGCCAATTGCTTCTTTAAGTCCTCGAACGCAGCATCGGCAACATCACTCCAGACAAAGCGGTCTGTCTTTTTCATTATCTGATAAAGCGGCATGGCCTTCTTTCCCAAACGGCTGATAAACTGGCTCAGTGCCGCAATGCGGCCCGCCAAGCGCTGGACATCGTTAATGCATGCTGGTTTAGCCAACGAAGTAATAGCCTTGATCGTCTCCGGATTAGCTTCAATTCCTCTATTTGACACCAAGAACCCCAGGAGCTTGCCTGCTGGTACACCAAAAACGCACTTGGCCGGATTAAGCATCATCTTATAAACCCGAAGGTTATCAAAAGTTTCCTTCAAGTCAGCTATCAACGTCTCTTCCTCCCTGGACTTAACTAAAATGTCATCCACATATGCATGAACGTTCCGCCCAATCTGCTTATGAAGACAATTCTGCACACAACGTTGATAGGTCGCCTGGGCACTCTTGAGCCCAAAAGGCAAGGATACATAGCAGAAGGCTCCAAAGGGAGTTATAAAAGTTGTTTTATCCTGGTCCTTAACTGCCATCTTGATCTGGTGATAACGGGAATACGCATCCAAAAAACTTAAGCGCTCACAACCCGCCGTAGCATCAATGATTTGATCAATACGGGGGAGGGCAAAAGGATTAGTCGGGCAAGCCTTGTTTAGATATGTGTAATCTACACACATTCGCCAAGTGCCATTCTTTTTAAGCACCAGCACCGGATTAGCCAACCACTCAGGTTGAAACACCTCAACTATGAAACCTGCCGCCAAGAGCCTGGACACCTCTTCACCAATAGCCTTGCGCCTCTCTTCGTTGAAGCGGCGGAGAAACTGTTTAACTGGTTTAAACTTAGGACCAACATTAAGAGTGTGCTCAGCGAGTCCCCTCGGTATACCTGGCATGTCAGAAGGTTTCCATGCAAAGATGTCCCAATTCTCACGAATTAACTCGATGAGCGTGCTTTCCTATTTCGGATCCAGGTTAGCACTGATGGTAAACTGTTTTGACGAATCGCCGGGAACAAAGTCAATATGTATGGTCTCATCAGCTGATTTATATTTTAAGGCTGGATCATCCTCTATAGTTGGTTTCTTCAACGGAGACATATCTGTCGGATCAACGTTATCCTTATAAAATTTCAACTCCTCGGTTGCACAAACCGCCTCAGCATAGGCTGCGTCACCTTCCTCGCATTCCAAAGCAATCTTTCGGCTCCCATGGACCGTGATGGTTCCCTTGTGACCTGGCATCTTGAGCTGCAGATAAACATAACAGGGCCTTGCCATGAACTTAGCATAAACCGGCCGCCCAAACAAAGCGTGATATGGGCTCTTGATCTTTACCACTTCAAAGGTCAAAGTTTCCGACCTTGAATCATGCTCATCTCCAAAAGTGACCTCCAGGTCTATCTTACCGACCAGATACGCCGATTTACCAGGTACCACGCCGTGAAAAACAGCGTTGGACTATCTGAGCTTCTTGTCTGTCAACCCCATGCGACGAAAGGTCTCATAATACAAGATATTGATGTTGCTTCCTCCGTCCATGAGTACCTTGGTGAACTTATAACCCCCAACCTGAGGTGCCACCACCAGAGCCAGCTGACCCGGATTATCAACCCAGGGCGGATGATCCTCTCGACTCCACACAATGGGCTGCTCCGACCAGCGTAAATAACGAGGCACCGCCGGTTCAACAAAGCGCACTGCCCTTTTATACACCTTCAGTTCGCGCTTACATAAACTTGTGGTGAAGACGTGATATTGCCCACTACTAAGCTACTTCAGGTTGCTCTGATAGCCTGATTGATGTTCTTGCTGATGATTGCTCTGATTACTATAACCACCCTAACCGTTCTGCTGGTTGTGCCCATTCTAATTGCTGTGGCCGCCCTGGTTACTTTGGAAACCTGGACCGGAACCACCACCTTCATAACCCGGCCCGTGAAAACCAGGGCCTGAACAGCCGGACGATCCGTGATCATATTGGAACCGGTTTCTGAACTCCCTCATAATAAAGCAGTCCTTCCAAAGGTGTGTGGCTAGCTTTTCTTTCGTGCGGTGCCTGGGGCAAGGCACATTCATCTGGCGTACCAGATTGATGTTTTGCCCTTCGCCCCGTGGGGGTGGTCTACCCTTACGGCGCTGGCCATCCTCCTGTACATTGGTGTTAGCTATAAAATCTGAACTGCTATCCGCTTTACACTTACCACTGTATCCCTGATTTGCCGGATTAGACTGCGGCGCTTTACCATTCTTTTTTCCTTTTCCTGACTTCTCATCGTCAGACTCTGGATATTTGGCACTATCCGAATCTGCATACTTCACCAGGGCCCCCATGAGTGTTCCCATGTCATTACAGTGACGCTTGAGCCGTCCTAATTTTAGCTTCAGAGGCTCAAACATGCAGTTGCCTTCCAATGTCACCACTACTGTGTCCGGATTGATGCGGTATGAGGGATGCAGGATCTCTGACACCCAGCGCACCCAATGACTTGTTGATTCGTTCTCCCCTTGAACGCAGGTCACCAAGTCTACAACGGACATGGGTTGCTTACATGTATCCTTGAAGTTATTGATAAACTGGCGTCGTAACTCGGCCCATGATGCAATGGAGTTCTGGGATAAGATTTTTAACCAGGTACGAGTCGTGCCCTCCAGCATCATGATGAAGTACTTCGCACACGCTGCATCGTCCACATCCAGCATCTCCATTGCCATCTTGTAGCTTTCAACCCAGGCTTCGGGGGACAAATCCGCAGTATAGTTGGGCACCTTGCGCGGTCCTTTGAAGTCCTTAAGCAGTCGTACATTACGTAAAGCAGGTGTGAGACACGGCACTCCCAAGGAGCTGGAAGTGACCCCTGGCTCGACCGTGGTAGATGGCTAACCGACGTAGGCTGACGGGCTTCATACTGCACTGCTAATTCGGGCTCGCGGCGCTGTCTGCCTTAGTCCACCACCTCTTGAGCATTTGTACCTCCACCCGCCGGGTTATCCCTCCGCGGCGAGTTACGATTCGTCGCACTACTTGACACGGCCGGTTCATCTATATGCCTGATGTAACTCCGACTCAGGCAGGGAGTAGAATGAATCCTCTCGCGGCTGTGAGAGTAAGCCTTCTGTTGAGTTAAAGCTGTCTCCAGAAACTCCCTAGCTCGCCGCGCCTCCACTACTATGGGGGATCCCCCTTCAATGGGAAGGGCTGCCAATCGTGAAGCGGCCACAACTATGTTATCCAAAGGGTTGGTGTCGTGGATTTAGCACGGCAGATGTCCTAGCAAAAGGACTTAGTCGCGAGGCCAACGCATCTATGTGGTAGCTTGAGAGGGGTTGAACGGAATCGAGAGAAGCAACGCGCAAGACAAAGATTTAGACAGCTTCGAGCCCCGGGAAACAACTTCCGGTAATAGCCCTACATGATGTTTGAGGCTAGATCTCATTATGACCCTCATGGTGTCGCCGGTAAACCGGCTCTTTGTGTCTAGCCCTAGAAATTGTGGCGCCTCTAACTTGTCAGAACTTCTCCCTCTTTGGGAAGCCCTGCCCCTCCTTATATATGTTGAAGGGGCGGGTTACATGACTAGTCCTAGTAGGATTAGGATTACTCTATTACAAGGAGTCCTAGTCTTGCTTCCTTTGTAGGAGAAGATTCCTTATGCTTTCTTCATAAACCGGCCCACCATAACATGAACGGAAGTATAACTCGGCCGGACTTGGCGTTTCATTAATAAACCGCCGGAGGATTGGCGACTTATGAGTCTGACGGTTCACTGATCAGATGGTTTACAAGCAACCTGCCTGAATAATATCACTCACTGGTAATCCGGCTGGCGGCGGACGGATGACGAGGCCCAAGGCCCAGAAGGCCGGTTCATGTTATGGTGGGCCGGTTTATGAAGAAAGCATAAGGAATATTCTCCTAGCCGGGGACGGGCGCGTCGGTTCAGCCACCAGCCGCAGAGCCGAATCGTCAAGTTGTGCCGACACAGCACGTGCCCACCCTTCCCGGTCATTATTCTAACCCGTTGGACAACATTGTTGTCGCCGCTTCACGGCTGGCCGCCCTTCCCATTGAGGGGACATCCCCCATAGCAGCGGAGGCACGACGGGCCAAGGAGTTGCTGGACACGATGCTAACTCAGCAGCAAGATTATTCCTATAGCCGGGAGAGGATTCATTCAACCCCCTGCCCGAGCCGGAGTTATACGAGGCACCTGGATGAACCAGCCGTATCTAGTAGCGCACGAAGACGGCACCGGTAGAGGCAGGATAATCTGGCAGGAGCAGGAGCACATGCACAAGAGGTGACAGATCAGACCAGGCATATTGCTCACAACGACACCCATCAGGCGACGCCGGTTCACCCCACCACCATAGTCGAAACAGGAATCATGTCCAGTTCCTTGGGAGTGCAGTGTCTCATCCCCGCTTTACGAAACGTGAAACTACCCAAAGACTTCAAAGGTCCGCGCAAGGTACCCAACTACACGGTGGATCTGGCTCCGGAAGCATGGGTTGAAAGTTATGAGATGGCTATGGAGATGCTTGACGTGGACGAAGCCGCATGCGCTAAATACTTCACAATGATGCTTGAGGGCATGGCCCGGACATGGTTAAAGGGTTTGCCACCTAATTCCATTGGATCATGGGGGGAATTGCGTCGCGGATTTATCAATAATTTCAAAGACACATGCAAAGCAGCCGATGTCAGTTGTTGACTTAGCTGCATGTGTTCAAGGAGAGCAAGAGACCACAAGCAGTTGGGTGCGGCGAGTGTCCGAAATCTTGCACTCCTCCAATAGCATCAATCGAAGTACGGCGATAGTAACCTTGGAAGGCAATTGTCGGTTTGAGCCTTTGAGGCAGAAGCTGGGACGGCTCAAACGTGATTGCAACGACGTGGGAACGCTCATGGGCGCTTTGGTAAAGTATGGAGACTCGGATAACACCAAGTATCCAGATGCAGACGGAGACAAGTCCGGGAAGGCGAACAAGAACGGTAAACCGGTGCAGGCCAATCCGGCGGGCACATGGTACAATGGCAAGCGTAAAGCGGAGGGCAGCTCAGACTTTGTGGCCAATACCAACGCTCAAGATAACGGGCAGCGCCGCAAGGTTAAACCGCCCCCATGCAGCGGGAGGCCACCTATTAATCTAGATCGCCAGTTGAACATGCCTTGCCCAAGGCACGGTACGGTGGAAAACCCGGCTACGCATCTTTGGAAAGACTGTTTTTAAGAGCTTGTGAAACAGGCCAAATATGACCACGGGCCCCCCGGTGGGTCAGGTCCCGGTTTTTAAGGTCCGGGTTATCAGGGTGGTGGATCCGGTTCAGGATACCACGGCGATAACAATAACCACAGTGGCAACAATCAGTATCAACATAACCAGCAACACGGTCAGGGCGGATACAACAACCAAGGGAATCAACAGCGTCAGCAGCAGCAGCAATCCGGATATCAAAATAATCCGAAGGAGTTGAGCAGTGGGCAGTATCACGTCTTCACCACAAGTCTATGCAAACGGGATCAAAAGGTTTTGAAGAGGGCAGTACACTCCGTTGAACCGGCGGTACCATGTTTTTTACGTTGGTCTGAGCAACCCATTGTGTGGAGCAGAGAAGATCACCCACCATGGGTTGATAATCCGGGTCAGCTGGCTCTGGTGGTGGCACCACAGGTGGGTGGTTATAAGTTCACCAAAGTACTTATGGATGGAGGCAGCAGCATCAACATCCTATACTATGAGACTTTTCGACGTATGGGGCTGACAGATAAGAAGCTCTGACAGTCCAACACAGTGTTCCATGGGGTGGTGCCCGGTAAATCGGCTTATCCAGTTGGAAAAATCGATCTGGAAGTTACCTTTGGGGATGAGCATGACTCTAGATCGGAGACTGTGACCTTTGAGGTTGTAAAGATCAGGAGCCCATACCATGCTCTGTTTGGGAGACCGGTTTACGCCAAGTTCATGGCTAGACCATGTTATGTTTACCTGCAGCTCAAGATGCCAGGCCACAAAGGAACTATCACGGTTCATGGGAGCCGTAAGATTGCATTGGAGTGCGAGGAAGGAGATGCGACTTATGCCGAGGCGGTTTGCGCTACGGAAGATCTAAAATTCTATAAGGACAATGTTGATCCAGCGGATATGTCCCCGCTGAAGAAGCCAACTACAGAGCATGATCTGGTGTTGAAGTTCAAATCGGCGGAGGAAACCAAGCAGGTTGACTTTGTTCCAGACGATTCATCTAAGCAGTTCACCATCAGCGCTAACCTAGACCCTAAATAGGAAAGCACGCTCATCGAGTTCATCCGTGAGAACCGGGATATCTTTGCATGGAAACCTTCTGACATGCCAGGTATATTGAGGGAACTCGCTGAGCATAGTCTTAATATTGATCCGAAGTTTAAACCGACCAAGCAGTATCTGCGCCGCTTCAATGAGGAGAGGCGCAGGGCTATAGGTGAAGAAGTGGCTAGGCTCTTGGCCGCAGGCTTCATAGTTGAGGTGTTTCATCCAAAGTGGTTGGCTAATCCGGTACTGGTACTCAAGAAAAACGGAACCTGGAGGATGTGTGTTGATTACACAGACTTGAACAAAGCTTGCCCAACTGATCCTTTTGCTCTCCCCCGTATTGATCAAATTATCGATGCTACAGCGGGATGTGAGCGGCTATATTTTTTGGATGCATATTCAGGTTATCATCAAATCAAGATGGCAGTTAAGGACCAGGAGAAGACAACTTTCATAACTCCCTTTGGAGCCTTCTGCTATGTATCCATGCCTTTTGGGCTCAAGAGTGCTCAAGCAACCTACCAGCGTTGTGTGCAGAACTCCCTACAAGGGCAGATTGGAAGAAATTTCCATGCATATGTTGATAACATTGTGGTGAAATCTAGGAAGGAGGAGATGCTGATAGAGGATTTAAAAGAAACCTTTGTCAACCTCCGATTTTATAAAATGATGCTCAATCCGGAGAAGTGCGTCTTTGGTGTTCCGGCGGGCAAGCTCCTGGGATTCTTAGTGTCAAACAGAGGGATTCAAGCTAATCCAGAGAAGATCAAGGCGATCACGTCCTTGGCTAAACCGGCATGTATCAATGATGTCCAACGCGTGACAGGCCGCATTGCAGCACTGAGTCGGTTCATCAGCCGTTTATGAGAGAAGGCAATCCCGCTCTATCAGCTGATGAAAAAGACGGACCGGTTTGTATGGAGTGATGCTACAAATGCTGCGTTCGAGGATCTGAAGAGGCAATTGGCAGAACCACCAGTCCTTGCTGCCCCGGTTGACAATGAGCCGCTGCTGTTATACGTGGCCGCCAATGCCCGTGCAGTCAGCGTGGCCATTGTGGTGGAGCGCAAAGAGGCAGGCAAATAATATCTGGTTCAACGGCCGGTTTACTACATCAGTGAGGTACTCATTGAGTCGAAACAGAGATATCCACACAGGCAGAAGCTGGTATATGGAGTGTTCATGGCAAACCGGAAGTTGAAGCACTATTTCCAGGGCCACCCAATCACTATTGTCAGTTCAGCTCCGCTAGGGGATATAATCCAAAACAGAGAAGCCACTGGCAGGGTGGCGTAGTGGGCCATTGAACTTAGCCCTCACGGATTAAAGTATGTGCCCCGCACTGCTATAAAGTCCCAAGCACTGGTGGATTGCATTAATGATTGGACAGAGTTGCAAGCACCCGAGGAGAAGTCGGATCATACATACTAGACTATTCACTTTGACGGTTCAAGACAATTGGAGGGCTCGGGGGCTGGAGTCGTGTTAACTTCCCCACGAGGTTATAAGTTTTCTTACGTCCTCCGTTTAATGTTCCCTTGTACTAGCAATGCTGCTGAGTATGAAGCTCTCCTCCATGGTTTGCGGATGGCCAATGAGATGAACTTGAGCCGGGTTAAGTGCTTTGGTGATTCAGATCTGGTGGCACAACAAGTACCCGGTAAATGGGACTCTAAGGATCCGCTCATGGCAGCCTATCGACGAGAAGTGGACGCAGTTGCAGGATACTTCAAGGGATACTAGGTGGATCATATAGACCGGCGAAAAAATGAAGTAGCTGACACATTAAGCCGGCTGGGTTCCCAGCGTAAACCGGTTCCACCTAATACTTTCTTGGATGAATTGCATAATCCATCAGTACAGATACCTTAAGAGGAGGACTTGGCTGTTCCTGATCCGGAAGCACAGTTGGTCCCAGCACTTCACGTCATTCCGGATTGGACACTCCCTTATTTGGCGTACATGAGCCGAGGTGAGTTGCCAAAGGACGAAGTCGAGGCCCGGCAGATAATCCGGCGGTCTAAGTCTATGACTATCATCAATGGAGAACTTCATCACCGCAACGTTTCTAGGGCATTTCAACGGTGTGTATCATCAGAGGAAGGCTGCGATATTCTTCGAGTGATTCACGAAGGGGATTGCGGTCATCACACCAGTTCAAAATCCTTGGTAGCTAAAGCTTTTCGTCATGGGTTCTACTGGTTGACGGCTCACGCCGACGCAGAGGACTTGGTCAGAAAATGTGACGCTTGCCAGAAATTCTCACGGCGTGCTCATGTTCCAGCGTAGGAGCTGAGGATGATTCCAATTACCTGGCCATTTGCGACTTGGGGGCTTGATATGGTTGGACCCTTTAAAAGATCCCAAGATAAGAAAACCCACCTGTTGGTAGCAGTGGACAAATTCACAAAGTGGGTTGAAGCAGAGCCTGTCAGTAAGTGTGATGCGGCAACAGCGGTTCAGTTCATCAAAAAGGTGATTTTCCGGTTTGGCTTTCCACACAACATTATAACTGATAACGACACCAACCTATCTAAAGAGGATATGGAGGAGTTCTGTCAAAGAGAACATATTCGCCTCGATGTATCATCAGTAGCTCACCCTCAGTCCAATGGCCAAGCTGAGAGAGCCAACCAAGAAATCTTGAGAGGCATCAAGCCCCGGCTTATGGTTCCTTTGCAAAGAACACCGGGTTGCTGGGTAGAGGAGTTGCCTTATGTCTTATGGATCATCAACACTACACCAGATCTACAGGATACACGCCTTTCTTCATGGTGTACGGTGTTGAAGCGGTCCTCCCTAGTGATATCCAGCATGACTCACCACGTGTGGCGGCTTACGTTGAAGCGGATAATGAACAAGCAAGACAAGACAGCTTGGACTGGCTGGACGAGGAACGGGACACGGCAGCAGCGCGATCAGCGATTTATCAACAAGACCTGCGCCAGTACCATAGCCGCCGGGTCAAGACCAGGGCGTTTCAGGAAGGAGATCTAGTGCTCCGACTCATCCAGGACCAGACAGATATGCACAAGCTATCCCCACCATGGGAAGGGCCCTTTGTGGTCAGCAAAAACCTGCACAACGGATCATACTACCTTGTCGACGTTCGAGAGCATAAGGACTCACGTACGGTAGAGGAGGAGACCAAGCGGCCGTGGAACATCGCTCTTCTTCGACCTTACTATACTTGAGCCATTGGCTCCGCTTTATGTACAATGTATATATTATGATTAATAAAATAAACTGGCGCCCCCGGTACACCGGGGAATCAGCCATCTTTTTCAAAAAAAGAGTATCACATGGGGGCTCCGAAAGAAACCTTCCATGGCCTCTTAAACCGGCGCCCTTGATAGAATCAAGGAATCAGCCGTGTCTTTCACACAAAAAGATTATCACATGGGGGCTTCGAAAGAAACCTTCCATGGCCTCTTAAACCAGCGCCCTTGATAGAATCAAGGAATCAGCCATGTCTTTCAAACAAAAAAAGTATCACATGGGGGCTTCGAAAGAAGCTTTCCATGGCCTCTTAAACTAGCGCCCTTAACAAATCAAGGAATCAGCCGTGTCTTTTACACAAAGGAGTATCACATGGGGGTTTCCAAAGAAGCTTTCCATGGCCTCCTAAACCGGCGCCCTTGACAAATCAAGGAATCATCCATCTTATCTATACGAACAAGAGTCACATGGGGGCTTCCACGGGCAAGGAAGTTTCCCATGGTCTCTTGAGCCGGCGGCGGTATGAAGCCCATCATAAGAGCACTGCTCTAGTTGGTTCGGCAATTTCCACATGATGATGAGGGGTAAAAGAGGGTTTGATGCCTAGCACAACTCAAACATATGCCCCGACGAGCAAACGGCTCACACATTACCTGGGGGCTTTCAGCGAGTTGAATACCCTTGTAGTGAACATGGCTTGGAAGCCCGGTGCATACACCTAAAACCCCGGATTAACCTGCCTGCATCAAGTAAATCACGCTGTCCAGGTAAACCTGGTATGACCCTTCGAACCTGTCACAAGTCAATCCTTCGGGACCCTGAACTTGGTCATGTTAAATTGACGATCATCGAGTTGATTACCCAAAGACAAAATCTTTACGAGATCTTGAAACATTGGGTAGCTATGTACATCGATGATTCGGTTAAGGATTGCGGAGCATCTTGACAGGCTTTGCTAAAATGGTTAATGACAGTAGCCTGGCAGCTCATAAAAAGCCTCGAATTTGGAGCCTGGCAGCTCGTAAAAAGCCTCGACTACATGGTCTTATTTACCCACAAAACTTTATTTTTTATTTTTTATGTTTTCACAAATCTTTGGCTTCAAGGTCATTGGTTTTTTAACCAAGTCCATTGATGCGAGACTGGACAACTACAAGGTTGACCATACGAATACAGAATTAAGAGTCTGGGTCATGAACACCAGCAAGAGTTAAACCGGCGTTCATCATAACCCGGATCGGCCATTATGCTAAGACGATAAGAGAGCCAAGGGCTTCATCAGCACCCATGCTTTAAAATATTCCCAACGGGTTAAGGTCTACAAGCACACTTAATCACAGGTATGGGATATGTTTGTGTTTTATATGCAGTTCAAATTATTTATTTGAAACATGTATCAGGGCAGTATAATCCGTCCGATGGTAAACTGCCAGGACATCTTTTAGCTTTGTTCATGCAAACGCAGGTAATATAAACTGTTAAGGCATTGTAAGCAGGAGATAAATTGGGGATTGCCAATCAAAGTAATACCATAACAGTGAGACAAAGGCAGTATCTCAACTATTCTATTACAAGGCACTTGCAGGCCCAAAGGAATCAAAGTTTCTTGCAAAGTGTTCAGCATCTCAAAGTTAAACCGGAGCCGGTTTAGGATTCTTCCTCAGCACGCTGTGAAGACTGAGGGTCAGCTTGCCCCGGATATTCGTCGACTTCTGGCAGCTGCTGGAAATCAGGAGTGCTCCAGTCAATCTTGGCGAGGGCACGGAAATATACTTCATCGTTTATAAGGTCTGACGGATCAATGTCAGGAGCGAAGGTATGCTTACGAACGGGTGGGATCAGATTTTCGGTTTCATAAACCTGCTGCTCCACTCGCGCATTCTCTAGATCGTAACCCGGATGATACCTTGCTAAGTCCGCTTCGTCAGCAAGCTTACTAGCAAGAGGGCACATGTCTTTGGTTAAGGAGCGAAGATCTTAATAGGAGAAGGCTGACCCGTCCTCTTTCATGCTGGGATAACCATTCATGGCCTCAGCCGGATCAAAATCGGGAACCCACGCCTTGGCTCGGGTTAACGCCATGAGAGAGCCAGCTCTTGCAGTAGATTTCTTCACTTCAACAAGTCTAGCAGGCAAGATGGATAACTTCTCCAGAGTACCTTGGATAGTGGTCGGCGCCGGTTTATTGTGCAACATAGCACTGATGGCTCTCTGAGCACCGGAGTAGAGTTGTTCCACCAAGGTATAAGCAGCTTTCAATTTCTTCCGAACATCGTCTCCAAGATGAGTTATGCGCCTCCCTATATACAATTGGCGAGTTAAACCAGAGTAATATAATATTGCAAGGATACAAACATATAAATATAGATACTCACCGAAGATAGCAGATGTCATATCATCTATATGTTGTTTTAACCCGGATAGCTCCTGCGTCACCGGGTTGAAAGCAGCTTCAGCATCCTTTGCTCTCTTTTCTAGAGCAGCCCTTTGCACCTGCCATGTGGACCGCTCCGCTTCAAAATCTTTCTTGAGTTTTTCCATGTTAGCTAAAGCAAGGACAAGTTCCTCTTTAACTTTAGTTGAAGCAGTTTCACGGAAGGCCAAGCTATTCCAGAGTTCAGTTTCCTCCGAAGCTCTCCAGTACAAATCAGCCTGCAGGAAAAGGAAAGTGTTGAAGGACAGTTCAAACAAAAGTCTCAAGCACATAACAAGTTATGCACTCAACACTTAGGGGCTAATGTACAATTGAAGTCAAAGAAGGCAACTTTTTCAGACAAGTCCCAAGCACATAAACAAGTTCTACCCTTGGCACTTGGGGGCTAATGTACGTTCATTATCAGACATAAGAGAAGTCCCGGTTCACCTACGGTGAGGTAAACTGGCACTTGGGGGCTACTATGGCCTAAAGGTATAATTGCAAGATACAAGCAGAAACGGAAGGCAAAAGGAAAGAAAATTACCTCATATTTCTCCTTCATCATGTTGACCAAACCGGCCTCCTAGTCGCGGCTGGTGAAGAGCCGGTTCAGATACCCAGAGTGGAGTTCCTGGGCACTAAGCTGATTATAACTTGACAAATCTGTACTTGATACGTCTCAAACGTATCTACTTTTCCAAACATTTTTGATATTGTTTTGGCCTCATTCTTGCATGATTTGTACTAAACTAACCCGGACTGACGCTGTTTTCAGCAGTGCTGCCTGTATAGTTTATTTGTGTGCAGGAAAACGGATTTTTAGGTATCTCAGAAAAATCCACGAAAAATCACAGAAAATCCACGCACCCGAAGGAACCAGGAACCAGAAGTGGGGCCAGAGGGGGGCCAGGGGGTGCCCAGGCACCCTGTGGGCGCCCTCCCCCTGGGCCGCGCCGGGGGGCCGTCTGGGTTGGTACCACGCCCCCTGGTGCCCTACTTCGCCTCGTATTTTTACTCCCGACGCAGAAACCCCAGATCAGAAGTTCTTTCGCAGTTTTTCATCGCGGAGCCGCCGCCACCCTCTGTTCTTCCTCGGGAGGGCTAATCTGGAGGCTGAATTGGCCTCCGGAGAGGGGAGGTCGTCGCCATCGTCATCATCATCACCACTCCATCATTCCTCCATGACTTCTCCCTCCATGTGTGAGTAATTCCCCCGCTGTAGGCGAAGGGGATGGTAGGGATTGGATGAGTTAGATCATGTAATAGTTTATCAGATCATTGGGGGCATGTTGCCTATCATCTACTATGGTGTTTATCATCTTTGCTTCAACTTGTTATTCTTAATGCTTGACACTTAGGGCCCGAGTGCCATGATTTCAGATCTAAACCATATGTGTTTGCATGAATATATTTGTGTTCGTGATCCTATCTATGAGTTGTTTGCACCTGTTACGGTCCGGAACCGGCGATCCCAAAAGTGACAGCTTGGGACACCAAAGGGGATGGTCCGTAGTGTGAGGATTACATGTATCCATTGAGTTCATTGCTTTGTTCCGGTGCTCTTTGACAGGAGCACCTTAATATCCATAAGTTCCTTTTGGCCCCGTTCGTAGCGGGATGGTAGGACAAAAGATGTTGTGCAAGTTCTTATTGCAAGCACGTACAACTACCTACGGGATACATGCCTAATGTTTGATATTTGCCTAGATGATCATTACTTTTCCGTGTGCCGTGCCCCAAGTTAGAATCTATCTCATCCATGCAGCGCCCAACCATCCATCTCCCTAGCCTACAGTGTTTTAAACCCTGCTTGTCACTAGTTGCTACTTTTGCCATTTACTACTGCTATTTACTTTTGCTGTTTACTTTTACTATTACTATCATCACTATCATATCACTGTTACCAGTTATGTTTTGTTGCAAGTAAGTATACTTCAGGTGCGGTTGAATTGACAACTCAACTGTTAAAACTTATAAATACTCTTTGGCTCCCCGTGTGTCGAATCAATAAATTGGGTTATTCTTACCCGCGAAGACTATCTCGATCCCTTACGGTTGAGGGTTATCAGTACTCCACTTGCCTTTATCTTGCTGAAGCTTTTCCTCCGTGGCGGTGTGTCTAGCCAAGACAACAGGCTCTGTGGGAGCAGAGAAGCCTATCCCAGTTATCTCAACATCTTCTGTCGAGGCAGCGGCTGGCTGGAGGGGATCAACGGTGCGCACCGGACTAACAGGAGCCGAGCTAGCCCGAGGAGGACTAACCCAGACAGGGCTTGCCGGTTCAGCTGTGTTCTCCGTAGCATCACCCCCCGGAGCAGCAAGATCTTCATAATCCATAGGGAGGGGTCGTCGTGCTGGACTTCAACATTTTCCTTTGGAGGGTTGGCCGCTTCAAGATCCTCTGCCAGTTCAGCGGTGGTGTGTTCGGTAGCCGGTTTATTTAATTTCGCCTTCTTGCTATGCTTGGGCATACTGATAAAGATTAAAAGAGCAATGAAAATCACAAAGTCAAAACGGAAAGGTAAACAGGACGTTTGGAAAGATGACTTACCCACGAACAGTCTTAAGCAGCGGGATTTGAGTAGCAGTCGACTCGCCGGAAGAAGACAGAGGAGCTTCCTGATAGTTGGGGTCAGACGGTTTAAGAGGTTTGCGAATAAGACCTGCTTTTGGATGAAGAAGGGTTGGAGTAAGCAAAACCTCTGAGCGGCGTCTGCGAGCTGGCGTGTGGGGTAATCCGGATGACTCAACCACGTGACCACTATGGCGTGTGGTCCGACGAGCCTCATGCTGCTGTTTCTTCAAAAGAAAGTTGGGATCCAATTGAGCATAAGGGTGAGAAAATGGATACTTCCGGGATACCCGGCGAATCTTGGGTGGCAACGGTTCTGAATCAGATGAGAGAGAAATTACCTCAACTTCATCCGCTTTACTTCCCTCTGTCAGATCCTGGGAAAAGACATTATTGATATAAATATAAACAAAGAGAATTCAAAGGACATAAGAATCAAGCAGTACCTCAGAAGCCGGATCATCTTCTTCAAGGTTTGAATCGGAAACGGCAACAGTTTTCTTCTTCTTTACGGCTAAGCTCTTCTTACGGGTTGGCTTCGCCGGTTTATCTTGAGATTTCCTCTTCCAGAAGGGATCATTGGCCTGTGTAAAGGAATAAGAACATGTTGAAGACAAGTGATATGAACGGATTAAAGTGAATAGAAAGGGACAGAAGAGTCTTACCGACGGTGGTCGGTTGTTTGCGCAGAAAGGAGCTAAACCTGTCCGGCTGCACTCTTCCAGAGGGATGTTCAACATCTTTTTTGCAGATTCAGTTACTTTGTTGTCAGGAAGCACTATTTTTGTGTGACACTGAGGATCTTCCAGATTGCTAGTATATTCACACATTAAGCTTGAACGCCGGCTTAAGGGAAGAATACTACAAGAGAGCCAGCATCGAACAAAGTCAACCCCGGTTAAACCGTTAGCTACGAAAGCCCTGAGCTTGGAAAGTTGAGGGCGTATCGAGCCCGGTATTGGGCGCTTAGACGTTGCGGGAAAGGATGACTCGGCGTCAGGCGGTAAGCGCGGTAACCCGGCAGCGGATTTTCTCCTTCGGGTGAAGTATCCTTGCAATAGAACCAAGTCTGGTTCCATTCTTTTGGATGGCTGTGAAGAGTGGCGTGAGGAAAACTAACATCCTTCCTTTTCTGGATGCTCACGCCGCCGAGTTCAGTATGGGGCCCGTCGGAGAACTCAGTCCGGCGATTCAGGTGAAAGAAATCCCGGAACTCCACCGATGGCTCCTCTTGCAGATATGCCTCTGAGAAGACTTGGAAGTTGCAGATGTTGGATATGGAATTGGGACCTATGTCTTGTGGATGGAGTTGGAAATTGTCTAGAAAGTCGCGGAAGAACTTTGAACCGGGTGGGCTAAAGCCCCGGGCCAGATGATCAAAGAAAACGAGGATTTCTCCTTCCTTAGGTGTAGGAGGACATTCCTTTCCAGGGGCCCGCCAGTGCAGAACCTCTTTAGGACCCAGAATGCCAATTGAGGCCGCCTTTACTAGGTCGTCCTCGGTAATCCAGGAAGGGACCCAATTGTAAGCAACAAACTGCTTAGCCATCTTTTCCAATGAGGGAGTGCTGAAAAATACAATACAAGGCCCGGTTTTACAAATCTATTGGATGCAAACCGGCGTGTTCTGTGAAAGTATTGACCTAATTGATGGTTTAAGCAAGGGACTAATGGTACCCAATGATCCGGAGCAAACATGAACGAGAGAGCTACCGGTTTATGGCAATAGAAGGAGAAAGTTAAACCGCCAATTACGGAATGCATGCTTAAATCTAAACCGCCAGTGCAGGCATATGAGGCGCAAGTTATAGTTGAATCAATGACATAAGCAGGTAAAAAGCTGCAGATCTAAAGTATGAGAAACAACTTTCACAGGAAGCAGAGGTAAAATATGGTTCTACGGCGCAGGAAAAAAGACAAAACAATTCAAGTCATATTCAGTGAAGGCAGCGGAAGTTTTCTACAGATCCAATCCAAACTAGCAGTATTGGAGAAACTAAAGTTATGGCGATGGAGCGGAATCACACGCATGAGGGTTGACCTAACAAGTTTTACATCTACAGCTAAAAACAGCCTACGTCGATGAACTACGAAGAACAAGGGTTCGCGGCGAGCTACAGAGAAACCCTAGAGCTAAAATCTATTGGGAGAACAAATATCATACCTGAAGAGGCGGAAGGACAGCGGCGAATATCTGGACGTGCTCAGGTTGATGCAGCGGCCGGGATTGCTAACGACGGTGAGCTCGAAGGACGACATCGGAGGCTTGAGCGCTGGAGACAGAGGAAGATGAAGCAGGAAGGGGTAAAAGAGATGGCCCTCGACCTCATTTATAGGCCGAAGAGATAAAACAGCAGGCGCGGGAATCGAGGAGACCGAAAATCGGATATGGATTGAGCTGTCGCCTCGATCTTCGGAGCGGTAATAAAGAAAGGTAACAAACAGATGCGGACGTTAAATGCGCACATGATGTCATGACAGATTGAAGCGATTCCAGGAGATGACATCATGGCCGGTTTAAGAAGTATACAAGAGCTGCAGAAAGGGAAATTTGTACAAGACTTTGAAGACTGATATGAACAAGTTCAAATCAATCTGGGGCCTAATGTCAGGGATATTACTATCAGGTATAAACCGGCAGGAGGATCCGGTTTATGTTATTAAGATTATATTATCAGAAGCCCAGTGGAGTATGTAGTAGAAGGTTATAGCCTACGGATGTTCAGGGCCCATGTATAAGGCCCATAATTTGTAAACCGTCATGCCATGTAACTTGGGATGTAAGATAGAAAGAGTAGAGACCGGCCTCGAAACTCTGTAAACCGGACCGGGCGTCACCTCCTATATAAAGAGACGACCCGGTGATGGTTCAGGATAGGAAACAATAGCTCAAGACTAAGGCAAAGCGGATTCGCTCCCTGGTCATCGAATCCCAAGCAATACCACACCAAACTAGACGTAGGCTTTTACCTTCATCGAAGGGGCCGAACTAGTATAAACTCCCTGTGTCCTTCATCCGCTTTAACCCCTTTAAGCTAACCCGAGCGATGGCCTCACGACTAAGTCCTTTCGCTAGGACATCTGCCATGCTAAATCCACGATAGTTGGAGTAGTGACCAGGAGGCGTTGGCGCATGCTGTGATAAAGAACGACCTGACGGGCTGGATCCGTGGCCTATGGCTGGACCGATGCCCGTGTGCCAGGCACCTCTCCCCGGTTTACCCCCGGCTGGTTGCTAGTTGCTGGTTCCCGTTCCAGGCGTACTGAAGAGGTTCCGCGCTTCGTAAACCGGCGGCATGCGAAATTGGCGCCTTCTCCTCATTACGTCGCTTGATGAAGTCTGATCCAACAGGAGCCGATAGGCCTGAGCATCTAGCTCGACCTGCCTTGCGATCATCCTAGTATTCTCAGCAGCCAGGTCCAAGTTAGCTTGATCTATTTGGCCCCTCACCTTAGCAACATCCGCATCATGTTGTTCCTTCTCGGCCTGGCCGACCTCCGCAGTCAGCAATGCTGTCAAGGTGTCAACTAAGGAGTATAGAACTTGAGCCGGCGGCTAAACGGGGCCTCCTGCCCTAGCTGCTGCTGCTGCCGTCGGGTCGGATGTTAATGCTCCCGCAGTTGAAGATTGTTGCACAGATTGTGATCCGGCCATGAAGACTGCGACCCGGCTTGGCGGATCGAGGGGGTCCGGAATACTGTCACCATCGGAATAGCCCCCAGACCGGCCATCCTGCAACAGATATAAAGACTCAGTTTCTCCAGCGGATGACTCGTCGCCGGAATAAACGACGGTCTCGCCACCAGATTCCGATCCATCCTCAGCTTGTGCTCCGTGTACCGCTCCCACGAAGACACGCTTCATGGCGGGCCGAATCTGGGCAGGTCTCGCATGCTGAGCCGACTCGATGATGTTGGAGCAGATGTCCGGCTCAGGGCCCGGTTCACCGATCTCGCGAATGAAAACGTGGATGGCACCAAAGGGGACCCGGTACCCATACTCGATTGAATTGGCCTCGGGACCCCAGCCTGCATCGTCGATGTAGATCTTGCCGCGACGACTCTTAGTCATCCGGCGCACTTCATAGCCCTTGAGTCCTTCAAAGCTGCCCTTCAAGAACTCGAAACCATCGTGCGATAGCTCCACGGTGGGCGCCAACTTTCGTGGTTTTGTTACGGCAGATGTCCTAGCAAAAGGACTTAGTCGTGGAGCCATCGCTACGGGTTAGATTAAAGGGGTTAAAGCGGACAAGGACGCAAGGGTTTTTATACTAGTTCGGCCCCTTCGATGAAGGTAAAAGCCTACGTCAAGTTTGGTGTAATATTGTTAGGGTTTCGATGACCAGGGAGCGAATCCGCTTTGCCTGTGTCTCGAGTCCTTCTTCTTTCTCCTTGAATCGTTGCCGAGTCATCCCTTTATATACACAGGATGACGCCTAAGACGGTTTACAGAATCTCGAGGCCGGCTCATAAATGTGCCCGGCTCGGTCTCTATCTTTCCTATCTTACAATACAAGTTCCACGCCGTATGGCGGTTTACACTTACGGGCCCTACCACCTCTTGGGCCCTGGATCTCTAGTCTTTTTAATAAAGCGCCATGCTCCATGTCTCACTGGGCTTCAATAAAAGTAATCCTTACGGGCATAAATCGGCCCTTCCCTGGGCGGTTTATACCTAGTAGTAATATCCCTAACACGATGTGTGCTGGAAGTGGTTCCAAGATTGATATGATCGTCATCGCACACTCCCTATACTTTCGGGATTAGTGTCGAACCTAAATAAATGTTGTTTTGTGTTTGCGTTGAGTATGAATATGATTTGATCATGTTTATTGCAATACATTTATTCATTTAAAGTCAGAGAATAATTGTTGTTCTGTTTACATGAATAAAACCTTCAATGGTCATACACCGAATAAAAATTGTTTGTTGGATCTCGATCGTAGTGATACACATATTCATAATATTGAAGCCAAAAGATGCAAAGTTAATAATGATAGTGCAACTTATTTGTGGCACTGTTGTTTAGGTCATATTGGTGTAAAGCGCATGAAGAAACTCCATGCTGCTGGGCTTTTGGAATCACTTGATTATGAATCATTCGATGCTTGCGAACCATGCCTCATGGGAAAGATGACTAAGACTCCGTTCTCCGAAACAATGGAGCGAGCAACTGACTTATTGGAAATAACACATACTGATGTATGCGGTCTAATGAGTGTTGAGGCTCACGGCAGGTATCGTTATTTTCTGACCTTCACAGATGATTTGAGCAGATATGGGTATATCTACTTGATGAAACATAAGTCTGAAACATTTGAAAAGTTCAAAGAATTTCAGAGTGAAGTGGAAAATCATCGTAACAAGAAAATAAAATTTCTACGATCTGATCACGGAGGCGAATATTTGAAGTTACGAGTTTGCCTTTCATTTAAAACAATGTGAAATAGTTTCACAACTCACGCCACCTGGAACACCACAGCGTAATGGTGTGTCCGAATGTCGTAACCACACTTTATTAGATATGGTGCGATCTATGATGTCTCTTACCGATTTACCACTATCGTTTTGGGTTTATGCATTACAGATAGCTGCATTCACATTAAATAGGGCACCATCTAAATCCATTGAGATGACACCGGTTTCAACCATGGTTTGGCAAGAAACCTAAGCTGTCGTTTCTTAAAGTTTGGGGCAACGATGCTTATGTGAAAAAGTTTCAACCTGATAAGCTCGAACCCAAATCAGAGAAATGTGTCTTCATAGGATACCCAAAGGAAACTGTTGGGTACACCTTCTATCACAGATCCAAAGGCAAGATATTCATTGCTAAAAATGGATACTTTCTAGAGAAGGAGTTTCTCTCGAAAAAAGTGAGTGGGAGGAAAGTGGAACTTAATGAGGTAATTGTACCTTCTCCCGAATTGGAAAGTAGTACAACACAGAAACTAGTTCTAGTGATTCCTACACCAATCAGTGAGGAAGCTAATGATGATGATCATGAAACTTCCAATCAAGTTACTACTGAACCTCGTAGGTCAACCAGAGTGCGTTCCGCGCCAGAGTGGTACGGTAACCCGGTTCTGGAAGTCATGTTACTAGACCATGATGAACCTACGAACTATGAGGAAGCGATGATGAGCCCTGATTCCGCAAAATGGCTTGAGGCCATGAAATATGAGATGGGATCCATGTATGAGAACAAAGTGTGGACTTTGGTTGACTTTCCCGATGATCGGCAAGCCATTGAAAATAAATGGATCTTTAAGAGGAGGACTAACGCCGATGGTAATGTTACTGTCTACAAAGCTCGACTTGTTGCGAAAGGTTTTCGGCAAGTGCAAGGTGTTGACTACGATGAGATTTTCTCACTCGTAGCGATGCTTAAGTCTGTCCAAATCATGTTAGCAATTGCCGCATTTTATGAAATCTCACAAATGGATAACAAAATTGTGTTCTTTAATTGATTTATTAAACCAGAGTTGTATATGATGCAACCAGAAGGTTTTGTCAATCCTAAAGGTGCTAACATAATGTGCAAGCTCCGGCGATCCATATATGGACTGGTGAAAGCATCTTGGAGTTGGAATATACGATTTGATTAGTTGATCAAAGCATATAGTTTTATACAGACTTGCGGTGAAGCCTATATTTATAAGAAAGTGAGTGGGACCACTACAACCTTTCTGATAAGTATATGTGAATGACATATTGTCGATCGGAAATGATGTAGAATTTTCTAGAAAGCATAAAGGAGTGTTTGAAAGGAGTTCTTCAAAGAAAGACCTCGGTGAAGGTGCTTACATATTGAGCATCAATATCTATAGAGATAGATCAAGACACTTGATAAGTTTTTTCAATGAGTACATACCTTGACAAGTTTTTGAAGTAGTTCAAAATGGAACAGTCAAAGAAAGAGTTCTTGCCTGTGTTGCAAGGTGTGAAGTTGAGTAAGACTCAAAGCCCGACCACAGCAAAAGATAGAGAGAGAATGAAAGTCATTCCCTATGCCTCAGCCATATGTTATATAAAGTATGCCGTGCTGTATACCAGACCTATTGTATGCCCTGCCCTGAGTTTGGCAAGGGAGTACAATTTTGATCGGGGAGTAGATCACTGGACAATGGTCAAAATTATCCTTAGAGGACTAAAGAAATATTTCTCAGTTATGGAGGTGATAAAGAGTTTGTCGTAAAGAGTTACGTCAATGCAAGCGTTGACATCGATCTGGATGTCTTTGGGTCTCGATCTCGATACATATTGAAAGTGGGAGCATTTAGCTAGAGTAGCTCCGTGCAGAGCATAGTAGACATAGAAATTTGCAAAATACATACACATCTGAATGTGGCAGACCCATTGACTAAACCTCTCTCACAAGCAAAACAAGATCACACCTTAGTACTCTTTGGGTGTTAATCACATGGCGATGTGTACTAGATTATTGACTCTAGTAAACCTTTTGGGTATTGGTCACATGGCGATGTGAACTATAAAGTGTTAATCACATGAGGATGTGAACTATTGGTGTTAAATCAGATGGTGATGTGAACTAGATTATTGACTCTAGTGCAAGTGGGAGACTGAAGGAAATATGCCCTAAAGGCAATAATAAAGTTATTATTTATTTCCTTATATCATGATAAATGTTTATTATTCATGCTGGAATTGTATTAACCGGAAACTTAGTACATGTGTGAATACATAGACAAACAGATTGTCACTAGTATGCCTCTACTTCACTAGCTCGTTAATCAAAGATGGTTAAGTTTCCTAGCCATAGACATGAGTTCTCATTTGATGAACGGGATCACATAATTAGAGAATGATGTGATTGACTTGACCCATTCCGTTAGCTTAGCACTTGATTGTTTAGTATGTTGCTATTGCTTTCTTCATGACTTATACGTGTTCCTATGACTACGAGATTATGCAACTCCCAAATACCGGAGGAACACTTTATGTGCTATCAAACGTCACAACGTAACTGGGTGATTATAAAGATGCTCTACAGGTGTCTCCGATGTTGTTTGTTGAGTTGGCATAGATCGAGATTAGGATTTGTCACTCCGATTGTCGGAGAGGTATCTCTGGGCCCTCTCGGTAGTGCACATCACTATAAGCCTTGCAAGCAATGTGACTAATGAGTTAGTTGCAGGATGATGCATTACGGAACGAGTAAAGAGACTTGCCGGTAACGATATTGAACTAGGTATGATGATACCGACGATCGAATCTCGGGCAAGTAACATATCGATGACAAAGGGAACAACGTATGTTGTTATGCGGTTTGACCAATAAAGATCTTCGTAGAATAAGTAGGAGCCAATATGAGCATCCAGTTCCGCTATTGGTTATTGACCGGAGATGTGTCTCGGTCATGTCTACATAGTTCTCGAACCCGTAGGGTCCGCACGCTTAACGTTCGATGACGATTTGTATTATGAGTTATGTGATTTGATGACAGACGTTTGTTCGGAGTCCCAGATGAGATCAAAGACATGACGAATAGTCTCGAAATGGTCGAGACATAATGATTAATATATTGGAAGGCTATATTCGGACGTCGGAAATGTCCCGAGTGATTCGGGTATTTTTCGGAGTACCGGATAGTTATGGGAATTCGTATTGGGCCTTAATGGGCCATACGAGAAAGGAGATAAAGGCATCAAGGGTGGCCGCGCCCCTTCCCCATGGACTGGTCTGAATTGGACTAGGGAAAGGGGCGCCCCCTTCCTTCCTTCTCCTTCTTCCTTCCCCATTTCCTATTCCATGTGGGAGGTGGAATCCTACTAGGACTAGGGAGTCCTAGTAGGACTCCACACTTTGGCGCGCCCTATGAGGGCCGGCCTCCTCCTTCCTCCATCCTTTATATACATGAACAGGGGGCACCCCATGGACACACAAGTTGATTTTAGCCATGTGCGGTGCACCGCCCCACAGTTACACACCTCGGTCATATCATTGCAGTGCTTAGGCGAAGCCCTGCGCCAGTAGATTCATCGTCACCATCACCACGCCGTCATGCTGACGAAACTCTCCCGTGACGCTCAAGTGGATCAAGAGCTCGTGGGATGTCATTGAGCTGAATGTGTGCTGAACGCGGACGTGCCGTACGTTCGGTGCTTGGATCGGTTGGATCGTGAAGAGGTTCGACTACATCAACCGCGTCACTAGACGCTTCCGCTTTCGGTCTATGAGGGTACGTACACACACTCTGCCCACTCGTTGCTACGCTTCTCCTAGATAGATCTTGCGTGATCGTAGGAAAATTTTGAAATAGTATGTTCCCCAACATACATGACCCAGCAACGAATGTGTCGGTCATCAACGTATGAACCGAAGTCATAGCAAGCTACATGGACTTCAAGAAAGAACACGTGACATTTGCCTGAAGGGACAGACAGAGGAACGAAAAAGGACACATGCCGGCCAGCCTAAGTCTTCTGGAGCAGTAGCAAGCTACCAAGGCTCAGGGGAAGCACTAGGAGGCATTTCCCCATAAGATAGGCTACCAAGGGTAAACAACTAGGTGTCGGGTCCCACACATACCAAGAATTTCAATAACGTACACACAATATGCTCGATATGTACAAATACAACATGGCATCACAACAAAACTCTTTGAATCAACCTGAGTCTCATGACCCAACATACAGAGCATACAGGCAATGGAAGCATAAACATGTCTGAGTATAGACATCTGAAAAGGAAGAAGGCTATCAAGCATGACTATCTACAAGGCCCTCCCAAGGGGTACAAGATCGTAGCTGAGGTAACAAGCTAAACGTCGAAGTCCACACAGAACCACTAGTGCGACTGAAGTCTCTCTGCAAAACATAAATTAAGCAAACATGAGTACAAATGTACTCAGCAAGACTTACATCAGAACTAGCTACATATGCATCAGTACCAACAAGGGGTGGTGGAGTTTGACTACAACAAGCTAGCTTTGACTCGGTGGCTATCCTGAACTATGACTGCAAGTAACTCTTTTGAGGTGGCGCACACGAGATCACATATTCACCAAAACAATACACCACTATGGATCCGCTCACGTCTCCCTACGAGAATGCCATCCATAGCACTCACGCTTATCTTGCGCATTTTAGAGTATCCACTTTCACTTGTCTATGAACTGTGCAGGCAACCCAGAAGTCCTTTACCGCGGACACGGCTATTTGAATAGATGATGTTAACCCCGCAGGGGTGTACTTCTTCACACACGCTCTCGCCACTTACCACCATGTACACGTCGTGTATCTCGGCAACCTTCAAGCGGAAGCCTGGCGAGGGAGTCGGCCACAACCTGACTAACGACACAAGTCTCTAGTCCAGGTTTATTGCCTATTCGGGTTCCATCCGCAAGGAGATCCGGCCGGTGTGTCGCTCATGGCCCCAAAAGATGTGTGCAGGGTTCCCAAGCCCACCAAACAGGCGGCGCTTGGTACACCCGGCCACGGTGCCTAGTCTGTCCCAAGCCCACCTGTACCGGGTGCCACTTGGTAGACTACTAACACTACCTACAAACACCAGAAACTAGTTGCAACTCTTGGACACAGGTCAGGTTGATTAATAAGTCGAGAGGGGCACTTAAGCATTCCAATACGTGGTAGTAACTGTTCATGGATCACAAACACAGAACTCAGTTCCTAAGGACGGTTTTAATGAGACAACCCACCATGTACTCCTACTTGGCCTCTCACCGCTACCTTTACCAAATCGTGTTCACACACTTAGCTCTCAACAATAAGACATGTTCACCACATTCCAGTTCATCCCCGATGAACTAGACCTGACACAACACTAAGCAATAGCAGGCATGACAAACAAGCATGAATGAGTAGGCACATCAGGGCTCAAACAACTCCTACTCATGCTAGTGGGTTTCAACTATTTACTTTGGCAAAGACAGGTCATGCAGTGGAAAGGTGTTCAACTACCGCAGCATGTAACAGTTGAATCGTTGTTGTCCTAATGCAATAAAAGAGAGCAGGAGCGAGAGAGTGGGATTGTATCGGAATGCTCAATGAGGTTTTGCTTGCCTGGCAATTCTGAAGATAGCATTGTGTCTTCATCAGTGTCATCGATCACATCGTCGAAACAATGTCTACTGAGAGGGGACAATACCGGCAACAGAGAAAGAATACAATATATCCACATGCAACAATATGATGCATGATCATGACATGGCAATATGCTGTTGATTGAGCTAATGTAACTAGCAACCAAATTAAATGAAGTTGGTTTGGACCAAAGGTTCAAATTCAACTCCATATGTGATTATTCAAATGTCACTTATTTGATTTGTCCTAGACAGTAGCCATAAGTTGTTCTAACATGCATGAAAATGCCATAAACAGATTCCTCATACTTTTTGATCATTTTTCATATATAAATTATTTCATTTGGAGTTACGGTTTAATTTCTATGATTTTTCAAAGTTTGGAGCATTTTCTGAATTAAACAAATCATTTTCTGATTTATTCAAAATCCAGAAAATAGTTATTGCATCAGCAAACGTCATTACCGCGTCAGCAAAGCCAACACAGTCACTGACGTGTGGGTCTGGTCAACTCGTGACGTGGCCAGGTCAAACTGGCCAGTGGGGCCACGAGTATTAGCTTAAATTAAACACGGAATAAACATGTGGTTAAGTAAAGGGTGGGGCCCGACTGTCTGTGACACATTTGGGTTAATCTAAGGGTAATTAGCACCTACACACTGGCCACGTCGGCCGCGAACCGCCGGTGGCACATAGATGCGGCGGTGTCGCTCGTTTTTGGGATTCCGGCGACGAGAGGAGGCGAGGTTGGGCTCTACGGCTGCAGTTCGATGAGGCGCATCGGGTGGTGGCCGCGGGCGTTGCCGTGGTGGGCTATGGCGTCGGTGATGGCGAGCGGGGCAGTGGTGGTCCTACGGTGGTGCACGGCATGAGGCTGCTGGGGTGCTGGGGACCAAAAGGAGTGGCTGGGCAGCATCACCTGGGCACCCGAAGCACGACGGGCAGAAGTGCAAGGTGGATTGAGCTCGACAGCGAGTAGAGCATCGCCAATGGCGGACGGCAAGCTTCAGTCATGGCGGGGCACGACACTACGGTGAGTTACAGGCAATGGGGACAGGGGAAAACGGCGGAGGAGCTCACTGCGAGGTCGAAGCGCAACTTAGTGGGCTCGGGGTCGACCTAGAAGCAGGGAATTTGTAGATGGCGTCCGGCAGCCGTGCAGAGTAGATGAGCTCGATGACGAGGCTTCTGGGCGTCCGAGGTCATGTGGTTCGGCGTAGAGGTGCGGCAGCGAGGCGGAGCTCGTGGAGTAGCTGGCTGGTCGTTGGGAGAGTGGTGGCCGTGGTGGTCGGTGACGGTGCGTCCATGCTGCTCATGGGCGGCTGCGGGGAGGTGAGGCAGAGAGGGCTAGAGCGAGGGGAGAGCCAGAGGGGGGGTGCGGCGTCTCCTGGGAGTCTTAAGAAGGGTCGGAGAAGAAGGAAGCGGGCAGGGAGGTCGCCACGGCGACCGCGCCCACGTCAACACGCCTCTGCCTTCTGGCAGATGTTGAGGACGACCGCTTCGCCCTGGTGGGCTGGGCCACCAGATGGGCTGGCAAGGTGGGTTGTGCCAGGTGAGCTCCGGTAAGTCTTCCTTTGTGTTCTTTTCTATTTCTGTTTTTTTTATTTTTTTTTATTTGAATCTTGCCACTGTTTCAAAAATTAAAAACAATTTCAGAATAGTGCCAACATCCTCCGTATAGTTTTATGTAGCAGAATGGACATTTCCAAATGCACAAAAATGTTTCAAGATATTTGAGATTATATTCTAGTTATATGAATATAACTCAAATTCAAATAGCTATTGATTTAAATTCAAAGTCCCAAAAATAATTCCTTAAAAATGTTCCTAAATTTTGGTTTGATATATAGCTCTTGCCAAAATTCTCAAACATTGCAAAAGGACATCTTGGAAACAAAGAATGATATTTCCAAGGTTCTTTGCCCATCTTTTAATTTAGTTTTTGAGGCTTCCACCTTCCTCAATTCCAAGTTTTAGAAATTTATACATGATGCATGAGTGCTCTATGATGCAACTAATACAAGCAATATATAGGGCTGTGACATAGCATCTCCAAGCTTATGGCTTTGCATATCATTAGCATCATGGATATTCAAGTAATTCATACTAGCAATATTGCAATCATGCTTATCATTCAAGGATTTTATTCCATACATTTTATTGAACTCTTATTCTAACACTTCGGTACAATTTTCCAATCCATCATTTTAAAGAAAGACATCATAAAGATAAAGAATTTGATGCAACTTCACTTCCATTTTTTGTAGTTTTCTTTTATAAAACCAAACTAGTGATAAACAAGAAACTAAAGATTCGATTGTAAGATGTAAAGATATACCTTCAAGCACTAACCC
>LR738710.1:616719025-616784462 GCA_902687465.1 Secale cereale | reverse complement strand
CGGCAATGGTGCCATAAATAGCTTGATGTCTACTACACAACTTTTCTTCTTGTAGACTCTGTTGCGCAGAGTTTTGTAGGACATTAGCAAATTTTCCTCAAGTAGATGAACTAAGGTTTACCTATCTATGGGAGGTGTAGGATGAAGATAATCCCTCTCAAACAACCCTGCAATCAAATACAAGAAATCTCTTGTGTCCCCAACACACCTAATACAATGGTAAATTTTATAGGTGCACTTGTTCGGCAAAGAGATGGTGATACAAGTGTAGTATGTGTAGTAGAAATAGGTTTTGTAATCTGAACAAACAAAAAAATCAAGTTAGAAAGGGACAAAAGTGATCACAAACGGTATTTCGATGCTTAGTGCAATCTCTCAACAGCGCTAACATAATTGACTCATATAACCATCCCTCAACGTGCGACAAAGAACACTCCAAAGTTCTTATCGATAGCGGAGAACATAAGATGAAATTATTGTAGGCAATGAACCACCTCAAAGTTATCCTTTTCGATCAACCTATTGAGCCATCCCTATAAGTGTCATAAACAGCCCTAGAGTTCGTACTAAAATAACACCATATGGTACGCGTCAATGAACTATAATGCCACATAGCTACTCTAACGTCACCACAACTATCCATGAGTTAATTATTCGACATGCATAAAAAAATTCAGATTCATAATATTCAATCCAACACAAAGAACTTCAAAGAGTACCCACAAAGTTTCTATCGGATAAAGTAGGACGAACACGTATATCAACCTATGTGCCTAGATTACCCCATTGTCACATCAGGAATCCGCAAGTTGATTACCAAAACATACATCAAGTGACTCAATATAATACCCCCATTATCACCATGGGTATCCACATGCAAGACATACATCAAGTGTTCTCTAATCCAAAATATTCAATCCGATAATAATGAAACCTCAAAGGGAAAGACTCAATTCATCACAACAAGATAGAGAGGGAAGAACACTAGATGATCCAACAAAAGTAACAAAACTCGCGGTACATCAAGATCATGCCAAATCAAGATCATGAGAGAGAGAGAGAGATCAAACACATATCTACTAGTACATGCCCTCGGCCCCAAGGATGAACTACTCACACATCACCATGAGAACAGTGGAGAAGTTGGTGGTGATGGTGATGGAGGGGATGTCCCCGGCGGCATCCCAATGCCACCGGACGAGAAGGGCAGGAGGCCCTCCTTCTTCTTTCTTGGCCCTCCGGGGGAGAGGGAGCTCTCCCCTAGATTGGATCTCTCTGTTGTCTTCTATTTCTCATGACTCTATTTCTTGCCAAAAACCATCTCTTATATTATCGTAAATACGTAACTCTGATTGGGCTAAAATTTTGAGAGAATTTTTACCCGGAAATTATATTTATTGCGGCGAAAGAAGAGCTCCAACAGACCTACGAGGTTCCCACAAGGCATCCTGCTACTTGTGAACCACGTTAGTAAATTCGTAGAAGAGGAGGGGATGATGCAGCATAGCGGCAATAAGTATTTCCCTTGGTTATGAAACCAAGGTTATGAATCCAGTAGGAGAACCAAGCAAGCTATATAAACAACACCTACACGCAAACAAGCAATCCTCGCAACCCGACGCTTAGAGGGGTTGTCAATCCCTCTTGGGTAAGGTAGTATGATAAACAGATAGATCGATAGATGCAAATAAAATAAAATAAAATAAAACACATCAAGGTATTTTTGGGGTTTTGATAATATAGATCTGAAATAAAAGAGGCAAACACTAGTATGGCAAGGTGCTATACAAACGATTTTTAACCCCTTTCCGCGAAGGCGTTCTGAACCGTCGCCTAGTGTAGCGACCCGACCCGAATGGATCGAAGTCTCTGTGCTTAAGTGTCATCCCTGGATCGGTATGCTGACACACACAGTACTCAAGGATTTATAACAGAGTTAAATCTCATGTATAAAGTAACGTAAATACTATTACCTCAATCAATATAGCGGAAGTAACAAGAAGGTTGTGGAGTCCCAACAACACCAACGACAAAGTTGAGTGTAGACATCGCAACCCTAACGTATCACTTACTCGTCGGATGATTCCTGCAACATGAGACGTTCCAGCCGTGTATGTCAGTACGTTGAATGTACTGGCAAATTCACACCATAGAATAATAATGAAAATATCTATCTCTATATGCATACTTGGCTGGTGGAGGCTCTAAGTTTAACTTTGCATAAAGCTAGTTTTTGCCTACAACAAAGGAATAAATTTTAATTTACTACCAAGTTTATGCCATTATTGAGAAGGTTCCTCCAACTCAATCCCAAAATCACCAATTCATTAATATCCTGACCATTTCATTAGATAAAGTGATGATATCAACAAATAATTCACTTCTAGATACTCAAAGTTATCCATAAGCAGGGACATGGCTAATCATGATTAGTTTGTACATTCTGCAGAGGTTTGTGCACTTTTCCCCACAAGACTCGATCTCCTCCATTGGATTTCTCGCACTACTGATGTTTGAGAACCGGATGATCGAGACACAGTCTTTCCGAAGAGGTCCCCTTAACCGATAGATAGGCCGGTACACCTACAATTCCCCCTACATCTGCTAGTCCATCATGGAAAGGTTTCCCACATCTTAGTCAACTATGCCAGAGCCCATAATGGCTTGTGGCTGCACATGGAAGTTTCTAGGCATGAAATATCATATGATCCCTTTGAGCCTGGGTGGCATTCCATATGGTGATCACACGGGTCCTCCGGGATCCCCTAGGACAAACACTGGTTTTTCCTGGTGCCCGGGCAAGCCACTAGTTTCTCCAAGGTGCCCCAACCATTCCACCCAGATGTGTGTTAATGTTGCCACCTTAAGTTACCCTTAATTATTAATTCTCTCATAACTTGCATGAAACTCACATACCAATCCTCGTCTACGAGCATGGTTAAGCAACATATAACACAACGAATATTCCCGGGGTGTTTCAAGGGTCATAGGTTCCTACCGCATGAACTACATAGCAATAACCGCATGTCCCAATCCTACTAATGCAATCTTTGAGGGTGAAACTAAATGCAAATTAAAACTGGGTAAAGGAAAAATATGATCAAAGTGTGAACTTGACTTGTACTGTTTATGAAGATTCTTCGCACTCATAATTCCATATAGTTCTACTCGTCACACTCCTATCAATCTATCGTAAGCAAGCAATTTTATCCACACATAAGCAATCACTCAAAGATCCAAAAGAAAATGCAAAGGAAGATTGCAAAAACTCCAAAAGAACCAAATCAAATTATTTTGCAAGATCAGATCCTAATTTTGGTGAAAAAGTGTGGTGATGGCTCAAGATGATAGATTACGCCTAGAGATTTAATTTGAAAAAAAATCAATTGAAAAAGCGCTACAGTTTACAAAATATGATCAAGTGAAGTTTCGAGTTCAAATTTGAAAAGATCGAAAGTTGAAACTAATGATGCTACTAGATGTAGGAAGTCAATATGAATATGTAGGAAAAAGAATCGGTGGATTTGGAATAACGAAACAAAAGATACAAATAATTTAATATGACATTGAATCTGCTTAGAGTGTTGTGTAACAACTCTTTGGTGGACTAGTAGAGTAACCGGCTAATATGAAAATTATATGTTGGAAAGATTACACTAATGTGTGAACAGAAAGATTACTTCAATACGATTCCGATATAGTTAGATAAAAATATACGATCAAAAAAAGTTTGAATATAAATCTGAGCAAATTTCAAAATTTGAAAATTGCAAAACTTTTATTTGATAAATTCACTAGATAGTTGGAATCAAGACGAAACTGTAGGCGCTGGTTTATTCAATTTGGATGAACGAATAAAAAGTTATGTCTATTTGAAAAATCAGGGCCAAACTGTTTCACGGAAGAAAAATAATTAAGGCTAAAAGATTTCTAGGCCTAAAATGTAAATACAGGGACTAGTTTATAAATATAATTATTCTACCATATACTAGTTTAGAAATATTAAGCTACGTGAGTATATAATAAATTACGAATAAAGATACCTTTATAGGGAGAGAAAAGACGACTTCAAAGAGGAGACGACTTTCAAAATTCCCGCCGAAAAGGAGAAATATATTTTTCGTTAGTGAATCTAGTCAAACTAAAATATTTATTTAGCCCGAATAAGATAATTTTTAGAGACTCTGTGGATCTATATTTATAGGTAGAAAAGATGTTTGGGATCCAAGGCTCGGCAATGTGGGACTAAACGTACACGTACAAATAAAATAGAAGGGGACGCATGGGAAAAAAACTTCGCCGGCCGGCCACACGCATGCGCAAAGTATTTATTTTCTGAAATATTTTTCCTGAAATATCTTGCGAAAAATAATTCATAAACCTTAAGGAAAATAAAAAAATAATAAATAATAAAAAGAAGGGCCGGCCTGCTGCTCTTAAACTACGCTTGTGGGCGACAGTTAGTTATGGAGAACACATACAGTTTTTTTCCTTTTTAAAACAAAAACAAAAAATTAAAACGAAATAAGAAAAATAAAATGAAAATTTTCCATAGGCATATTATATATCAAAAAATTTAGAAAAAGATTTTCTAAAACATGAACATATTTTAAGTGGCAAATAAATTCAATTTTTTTAAATAAAGCAAAAATGTGCTACTGGTTCATTTAAAAGCCAAATAAAAATATTTTAAATACCGAAATGATTTTAAACTCATTTTTCTCTACTTTTCTACAATAGGGAATCATTTTACTGTATTTTCCATATATTTTATTTTTGGAGAAAAATAATTTGAATAAAAACCAAATAACTCCAAATTGAAAGTGAGTTTCAAAATAACTTAAAAGGGCTTTAAATTTGATTCCTTGAAACTTCCAACTATCTTTCTTAGCATTTGAAGAAGTCATTTTATCTCTCCCATGAAACTCATTGAGTTGCATAAAGTTTCCGAATTTGACATATTTCCAAATGGAATTCAAATCTTTTCAAAATCCTTTTCATATATTTAAATGGAAGAAGTAATATCATCTTCACTCTAGGGGTTTGTGATGAAATGAATTTAAATTCATGGAGATCATAAATGCAAGGTGAAAGTTTGGGAAAGTCATTTCATTCCCTCTCATTCAACTTTCAAAAAGTTTCAAATTTCACTCAATTTCACGCAAGCAACCACACCACAATCAAACAAACAATAAAAACTATTTATTTAATATAACATTCCAAAATTTGGAATTTTGGGATGTTACACCTAGTGAGTGACTGCGATAGGGGGGGTCCTTCCCACATGACCAAGAAACCCGTCGGAGATATGGCCTCCTTGCACAAACGCTCGGCAAAATGAGGTCGCGTCCAACCGGCGAGCGATCAAATAAGGTTAGACGTATTGTAATGCTAAAAATACAATTATACATGCGAAATCGTTTTAAGCCGTAAGTACATGCCACACAGTTAGTCCCCGCTAAACCTTTCCGTTCGTATGTACATTACACACAGTCAATCCAAGGAATACAATTTCGTTAGTATGTACATCCCACACAGTTAATCCAAGAAGTACATTTCCGTTCGTATATACATCCCACACAGTCACTCCAAGGAAAACATTTCTGTTCGCATGTACATCACACACAATTTTCCCCATTAAATCGTTTGTGGTATCTTTGCCGTTGCACACGATATTAACAATTTTATCATTTGCATTATTGCATGCATCACATACGGTGCGTAGAAGAAACTATGTGACAATGGTTGTCCATCACATACACTTTTTATGTGGTAAACATTTGTGCAAGGTGGCCTAACGCAAACATTTTTCAAGAGGATGTTGTGTGTGATTGTTCATTGATCCAACGCGGTTTATTCCTTGAAACTCTGTGTGTTGCTTGAGGTCATCGCCCACGGTGATTTCTCAATAACCATTTGTAATAGAAAAACCAAATTAGCAGGCTAATTGGCCATTAGCAGGCTAATTGCCCTATTATTAATAATCCATTTATTAATCTAATTGACATTTCATATTAAGAACACAATATATTTTATTTCCATATTAAGGAAGCGGTATTTCATAATTGAAATACATCAGAGTACAACATCATATAGCTAGCTTCAGCATTTAGCTGCCCCATTACACAACTGCACCAGCACCAAGTTTCACATGCAACATCTAGAACCTTTCGAAATTAGCATCATAGACGGTAGATGCAGCTCATCTGGAAAACCGCTGAAGCAGAAGGCGAATATTGAGCCTTCATTGATGTTGAAAGTCTTCGCAACTTTAGGCCAGTGCCTGTGGATGATTAACCGTCCATCCTTCATCCTCTTCAAGAACACTTCAATATTGAACCGTGGGTGTTGTATGAAAACCTTCATCACCTCCTGACCATAGAGGTGGTTTGAGAGGTAATCATCAGTGAACTGCTTTGGAAAGGCTTGAAAACAAGGATGTGCATAAATATCTTCTCTATATTGGAAATGAGGCAAAGGAATAAAAAAGGCAAGGTATAATAGTTAGTACCATCTTGTAGTGAACTGATGTCTTCTTCATTGTGTAGACAAAGATCTTGTTATTTGTTGTCGCTAATTTATATATCCAAAAAATCTTTCTGAGTTTCTTGACTTGACTGATATTCATGGACACCTCATTTCCCCATATGCAAAAGGGTTGACCAGTGGGTCAAAATCTCTGACAGGAGGACCTACATGTGCAAGACCAAATTGTTTAAAACCTATTAGAATGGTTTCCACAAATGCACAATAATGTCCCATTAGACAAAGGACCATGCATGTTCTTACCTCGATTGTAAATCTCAGTGCTTCCAATTATTTCCCTGCAAAACATATAATGTAGTTAGTCATCGCATTGCAGAGTTGAACCAAGCAGTTAAATACACACCACAACAAATGAACCAAACATTAACTGAGCACCACATTGCACAATATAACATACTCCAAATAGAAGATCAGAAAGTTAACCAAACCAAGCATGCTTAACAACTTGGAAATATAGCAATTGTATTTGTTTCTCATGTATTTACTAGAGCCAAATTCAATTTATTCCTCACATAGTATACAATAACTGAATGCACCCCTAACTATTGAATATCGCATTGCAGAATTAAACCAAACAATTAACTAAAAACCACAACAAATGAACCAAACGTTAACTGAGCACCGCATTGCACAATGTATAACATACTAGAAGATCAGATAGTTAACCAAATCAAGCATGCTTGACAACTTGGAAATATAGCAATTGTATTCGTTTCTCATGTATTTTGTAAAGATAAATTCAATTTATTTCTCACATGGAAGACAATAAAAAAATGCAGCCTCAAGAATTGACCATCACATTTGCAGAATTGAACCAAACAGTTAACTGAAGATAACAACTAATTAACGAAACAGTTAATAAGTGAGCACCACATTGCACGACATATAGAACATATACACTAGAGTAACAAGTTGCATGGTAAAATTAGATTGCACAATTCACTAGAATTTGTTAAGGAAAGGCAGGAGTAGCACACGCAACGGGTAAACCGAGCGTGCTTAACCGGCGTAGCTAGCAAACTGAACATGGCTCCTTATAGTAAGCTAATAAGACAAGGTACTCCTCATCATCAGAGATATCGATGATGATTGGCTCCTCGAACATGGAAGACGGCGAGGCCTCCACATTGTGGGTGCCCTCAAATACATCCATTTTGCATCGTGCTTATATGTTGATATTTATTGCATTATGGGCTGTTATTACATGTTTTGTCACAATACTTATGCCTTTTCTCTCTTATTTTACAAGGTTTACATGAAGAGGGAGAATGCCGGCAACAAGAATTCTGGGCTGGAAAAGGAGCAAACACTAGAAACCTATTATGCACAACTCAAAAAGCCCCGAAACTTCACAGGACTCCGTTTCAGAAAATATAAAAAATATCTGGCGAAAGAAGATCACCAGGGGGGCCACCTGCTGTCCACGAGGGTGGGGGGTGTGCCCCGCCTCTTTGCGCACGCGCCCCTGCCTCGTCAGCCCCCCGATGGCCCCCCAAAGCCCATCTTCTCCTATATGAGGTGTTTTGACCTAGAAAAAATCATAAGGAGGCTTTTGGGACCAGACGTCGCCGTCTCGAGGCGGAACCTTGGCGGAAACCAATCTAGGGCTCCGGCAGAGCTGTTCTATCGGGGATACTTCCCTCCGGGAGGGGGAAATTGTCACCGCCGTCATCACCAACAACTCTCCCATCTTGGGGAGGGCTATCTTCATCAACATCTTCCGCAGAACCATCTCCTCTCAAACCCTAGTTCATCTCTTGTATCCAATCTTTGTACCCAAATCTCAGATTGGTACCTGTGGGTTGCTAGTAGTGTTGATTACTCCTTGTAGTTGATGCTAGTAGGTTTATTTGGTGGAAGATCATATGTTCAGATCCATTATGCATATTAATACCCCTCTGATCATGAACAATATTATGGCTTGTGAGTAGTTACTTTGGTTCATAAGGACATGGGAGAAGTCTTGCTATTAGTAGTCATGTGAATTTGGTCTTCGTTCGATATTTTGATGAGATGTATGTTGTCTCTCCTCTAGTGGTGTCATGTGAACGTCGACTACATGATACTTCACCATTATTTGGGCCTAGAGGAAGGCATTGGGAAGTAATAAGTAGATGATGGGTTGCTAGAGTGACAGAATCTTAAACCATAGTTTATGCGTTGCGTCGTAAGGGGCTGATTTGGATCCACTTGTTTCATGCTATAGTTAGGTTTACCTTAATACTTCTTTTGTAGTTGCGGATGCTTGCATTAGAGGTTAATCATAAGTGGGAGGCTTGTCCAAGTAAGGACTGCACCCAAGCACCGTTCCACCCACGTACCAAATTATCAAAGTACCAAACGCGAATCAGATGATCGTGATGAAAACTAGCTTGACGATAATTCCCATGTGTCCTCGGGAGCTCTTTCCTTTATATAAGAGTTTGTCTAGGCTTGTATAAGAGTTTGTCCAGGCTTGTCCTTTGCTGCAAAAAGGATTGGGCCACCTTGATGCACCTTATTTACTTTTACCTTTTGTTACTTGCTACCAATTACCTTATCACAAAACTATTTGTTACCTATAATTTCAGTGCTTGCTGAAAATACCTTACTAAAAACTGCCTATCATTTCCTTCTGCTCCTTGTTGGGTTCGACACTCTTACTTATCTAAAGGACTACGATAGATCCCCTACACTTGTGGGTCATCACCCTCCACATTGGCTCCTTGGACATGGAAGAGGGTGTCGGTGCGAGAGGCATCGACGGTGGCCTCGACGGGGAGGTGCTCCTCCAAGATCTAGGGGTCGGCACGAATGACAGTCATCGCTACCTCATCCGCGCGTGCGGCCGCGATTTGCTTCTCCGCTACTAAATGCTCCTTGAGCTCTTGCCTATACTGCGTGCACCATGGCTTAGGGCGACACTTATTTGTTGGAGGGGTCGGTGATTTTGGTGGAAGGTGTCACATCGGCGGTGGGGGCATGTGGGATGTAGAAGGAGGAGGAGGATGGGGGTAAGGTGTGGATTACCTGCCTGGATAGACGAGGCCGAGCAGCGTGAAGGAGGGTCACCGGCGAGGAGGCGGCGCTGCAAGCAAGGAGTGAAGGTTTCAACTTGGAAAGGAAGGCGGAAACAGGGGAAATGTGGCTTTTGGTAAGGGGAGGGGGCGTGGAGGTAGATATTGCCATGGAAGCCGAAAATTTTGAATCAGTGTAGCGAAAAAACTTGCGCGCAAAGTGTCATCAGACACGGTCCCTTATTCAAAACTGCGTATGATATGTGAACATCAGAAACGATTCATGTAGCTAAACTCGTGTGTGATGAGTTTGACCATCAAACATTTTGGTTCGAATTTCCCTGGTTAAAGTGGTCATCCACGTCATTGCATAATTTGGGTACACAAAGGAGACTACAACACACCCACACTTCTTAATTGAGCAAGTTCACCAATTAAACAGAGCTAGCTGACCTAAACATTACTCTAACAAATTAAAGTCCAACACTCTTAATTAAAGAAAACAAAGAGTACTACTACGGCTGGTGCTCATCGGTCTCCGCCGCCTCCTCCATGTCTAGCTCTCGCCCGACGGTCTCCTGGGGAAGGGGCTCCATGGCATCCATCACACCATACTCAGCAAGCATCTCGCCATCCGCATCCGCCATCTATTTGGAAAAGACCGCCACGAGCTGGGCGTGGGCGGCCATGATCTGGGCTTGGACGGGCTCTGTTGAGGCAAGGTATTCGGAGGAGGAATGGACGCCTGCTCGAGCGATCTCGGTGATTGCCAACTCTTCGGTCGTGGGTTGCTGACCGTTGTCGGAGAAGCTTCGTTCAATTTGTGCGGTGACCGCCATGAACTGGGCGTGGGCGACCTCGACATGGTCGTGGGCGGCCTCCATCACGGCTAAGGCCCCCGCTGCGGAATGGACAGCTCTTGTGCCGCTCTCGCTAGTTGCTATCCTTGAGGCAGATGTTGCTGCCGCCACCGGAGAAGCAACAACGACCATTTGGACTACCTTGGCCGCCCGGTCGCAGATTGCGCCCGCGCTCATGCACGTTGTTAGCATGTGCATGGTGGTTGCGGCCGCGGTCTCGCCAGAGTAGGCCGCCGAAGTTTCCCTCACGATGCGGGACCGCGTCCCCATCTTTCACCGGCGATGATTGAATAGTAATATAATATTTGGGGAGCGAGCTAGTGTGCTTGACACGCCGGCTGTGGACTGCAGCCGACGTACCTTCTAGCTTAAGCCATAGGCATACTACACTCTGCCAGTGCTCCAAGATATTTTATACTGCATCTCACACGGTTGATGATAATAAACTGTGTCCGATCTACTTGATTTTCTTCT
The DNA here is from genome assembly GCA_902687465.1 of Secale cereale. Lineage (NCBI taxonomy): Eukaryota > Viridiplantae > Streptophyta > Magnoliopsida > Poales > Poaceae > Secale > Secale cereale. The sequence continues at coordinate 616,773,586 of LR738710.1, read as the reverse complement.
GGATTTGAATTACATAATGGGGTCACAACGGCAATGGAGGGTGTTTGAATTGCTAGAACTTTTATCATTAGTGAACATGCAACTATATGTGTCGTAAAAACATTGGAATTATTCAAGGTTCGTTTGGACATTTTATACATTAAATTGGTTTTCTAGCCATTTCAGGTGCACAATTAAAAATTAAACTATGTGCACATGCTCTGGTGCACCAACATGGGTTGTAAAATCATATATGTGTCCATGGATTGTCACATCCCTAGATCAACCCTTGTGGTCTTTGCCTGATCATCATGTCATCATGTTTAAATTTTGCTAAACTTGAAATGGGGGTTGATCAACCCTAGCACCAGAAAACTTCCAAATAGGTTCAACAAAAATCTTTTCCAATGTTTTCAAATGACCCTTAAAAAATGTTCATCATTTCTGGATCAAGGTGGAAGCATCTGCCAAAAATGGTTCACATTTTTGGAGGACATATTTGGACTTGGGATTAATTCAAACATGTTTGAATTGGAGCTATTCAAATGCTATATATATTTTGATGCTCCAAAAATGTTGGAAATTGTCAAGGGTCACTGGAATAATTCAGAAAGCACCCCTAACTATTTCCAGGATTTTATCAAATGATTTAGTATTTTTACTAAATCAAAACATAACAGAATAATTAGAAAACAGAAACAATTTAGAAAAGAGAGAGAGAGAGGAGTTACCTGGCCCACTTACCTGTAGCCGGCCCAGCTCACTGGCCCAGCCCACCACCGCAGCCCCCCCTCTCTGTCGTCTTCCTCGCGCCTACTGGCACTGCGCGTGGCGCGCGCACAGCCGAGCCGCGGCCACCTCCTGCTTCCACCTCCTGCTTCCTCTCCGCCCTCGTTCGAGCGCCTGGAGACGCCCAGAGCCCCTGGCTCCTCCTTCCTCACTCCCTGCTCTCTCCCTCGCCCTCTAGCCCCCCTACTCGAGCTCACCCGAGAGCGTTCCGCCGTTGCTGTGCTTCACCCGCGTGGCCATCGCCTCCCTTTCACCGCGCCGCCGTGTCTGGCATCTCCGCCGTCGAGCACCACGCCTCCACGCCGAAGGAAACAAGCTGGAGAGCTCCACTCCGCCGCCATCTGGTCATCTTCAACCTCGGCACCCGCCGGACGCCGCTCGTCGATTCGCCGCCTCCGACGCGTCCCCGAGCGCACTGACCCTCCCAACAGACTCGCGGTGAGCCTCCGGGTCGTTTCCCCCTTCTTCCCTGGTCGCGTTCGACCTCTAGGCCATAGCTCCGTCGTGGCCAAACTCCGGCCGCCGCTGAACCTATCACCGCCGTGGCCCCAGCCGCCTCTGTCCGTTTTTGAGCATGTCATCGCACTCACCGTGCTCCCAGGAGCCGAGCGCACGCACCATCTCCTCCCCTAGCGCACCACAACCCCAAACCCGCACCCCATCGTGCGCCGGCCGCCGCCGTGAGCTTGATTCCGGCGAGCTCCGGCCACCCCAGCTCCTCCCGCTTGCCCTACCAGCTGCGCGCGAGCCCCAGCTACGCGTAGGACCAAACGGCGGTCATTTTGGTCGCCGTGGGACGAAACCCGAACCCTCCGCCGCGTCTGTCACCGCCGGCGACGAGCCGCCGGCGTTTTTGACCTCTTTGACTGGTGGGTTGACCAGCCCGGGTCACTGACGTATGGGCCCCACGCCCTTAGTCAACCCCTGACTCGTTGACAATTGGGGCCCGCCCTGTTAATTAATTTAGGTTAATACTAATCGTTTGGTTAGTTAGTTAGTCACTGACGTGTGGGCCCCGTCTTGTCTAAAATTAGTTTAGAATTTAGTTAGTGCTAATTAACCCTATTAATTAGCAGAGCCACTGACGTGTGGGTCCCAGCTGTCAGGTTTGACCTGGGCTGGAGCCTTTGACTTGCTGACGTAGTGATGATGTCACTATGATGTCATAAATGCTTTTCTGGAATTTTAAATAAATCAAAAATGATTTATTTATTTGATAAAATAGCCAAAACTTCTAAAAATCACAGAAAATAATCTATAACTCAGATGAAAATAATTTATATATGAAAATTGATCAGAAAAATCCAAGGAATCTGTTTATGGCATTTTCATGCATGTTTGAATAACTTACAGCCACTGTTTAGGACAAATAAAATGAATGGCATTTAAATAACCACATGTGGAGTTTGAATTTGAACCTTTGGTTCAAACCAACTTCATTTAATTTGGTTGCTAGTTGCATTAGGCCAAATCACATCATATTGCCATGTCATGTTCATGCATCATATTGTTGCATTGCATTGATTGTGTTCTTTCTCTGTTTGTCGGTTTTGTCCCCTCTCAGTAGACGACATTTCGACGATGAGTTCGATGACACCGATGAAGACTCATTGATATCTTCAGAAGTGCCAGTCAAGCAAACCCCCATTGAGCATCCCGATACAATCCCACTCTCTCGCTCCTGCTCTCTTTTACTGCATTGGGACAACAACGATTGAACTGCTTTTGCTGCGGTAGTTGAACCCCTTTCCTCTGCATGACCTGTCATTGCCACAGTAAATAGTTGAAACCCACTAGCATGAGTAGGAGTTGTTTGAGCCATGTTGTGCCTACTCATTCATGCTTTCTGGTTATGCCTGCTATTGCTTAGAGTTGAGTCAGGTCTGATTCATCGGGGATGAATTGGAATGTGGTGAACATGTCCTACTGTGTGTGAGCTAAGTGCTTGAACATGGTTTGGTAAAGGTAGCGGTGAGAGGCCATGTAGGAGTACATGGTGAGTTGTCTCACTGGAACCGTCCTTAAGAACTGAGTTCTGTGTAAGTTGTCCAATGACAAAGCTACTACCACGCATTGGAATGCTTAAGTGCCCCTCTCGACTTATTAATCAACTAGATCTCTGTCCAGGAGTTGCAACTAGTTTCTGGTGTTTGTAGGTAGTGTTAGTAGTCTACCAAGTGGCACACGGTACATGTGGGCTTGGGACAGACTAGGCACCGTGGCACGGTGTACCAAGCGTAGATCCATCCGTCGAGGTGGGCTTGGGAACCCTGCGCACATCTTTTGGGGCCGTGAGCGACACCCCGCCCGGATATCCCCACGGATGGAACCCGAATAGGCGATAAACCTGGACGAGAGACTTGTGTGGTTAGTCAGGTCGTGGCCGACACCCTCGCCAGGCTTCCGCTTGAAGGTTGCCGAGAGACATGACGTGTACATGGCGGTAAGTGGTGAGAGCGTGTGTGAAGAAGTACACCCCTGCAGGGTTTACATGATCTATTCGAATAGCCGGGTCCACGGTTATGGACTTCTTGAATGCTTACGTGGTACATAGACAAGTGAAAGTGGATACTCTAACATGCTCAAGACAAGTGTGAGTGCTATGGATGGCGTTCTCGTAGGGAGACGGAGCGGATCCATAGTGGTGTTTTGATTGGTGAATATGTGGACTCGTGTGCGCCACCTCAAAAGAGTTACTTGCAGTCGTAGTTCAGGATAGCCACCGAGTCAAAGCTGGCTTGCTGCAGTCAAACTCCACCACCCCTTTGTTGATACTGATGCATATGTAGTTAGTTCTGATGTAAGTCTTGCCGAGTACCTTTGTACTCACGTTTGCTTAATTTATGTTTTTGCAGAGAGACTTCAGTCTCGCTAGTGGTTCTGCGTGGACTTCGACGTTTAGCTTGTTACCTCAGCTACGATCTTGTACCCTTGGGAGGGTCTTGTAGATAGTCAGGCTTCTCAGCCTTTTTCCATTTGTAGTTGTCTGTACTCAGACATGTTATGCTTCCGTTGCCTGTATGCTCTGTATGTTGGGTCATGTGACCTCTGTTTGTAATAAATGCTATGATGGCTCTTCTGGGCCTTTATCTACATGAGTTGTTGAGTTATGTTGTGATGCCATGTTGTATAGCACATACCTGCATGTTATGCGTACGTGTAATGTGTATTGCTATGTGTGGGATCCGACACCTACTTGTTTACCTTTGGTAGCCTATCTTACAGGGAAATGTCTCCTAGTGCTTCCACTGAGCCTTGGTAGCTTGCTACTGCTCCAGAACACTTAGGCTGGCCGGCATGTGTCCTTCTTCGTTCCTGTGTCTGTCCCTTAGGGGAAATGTCACGCGTTGTTCCTTTAAGTCCTTGTAGCTCGCTACGACTTGGGTTCATACGTTGATGACCGACACGTTCGTTGCTGGGTCATGTATGCCTGTCTCTGTAATTTAGTGCCACTTTTGGTTTATAACTAGTCATGTCGGCCCGGGTTGTCTGTCATATGGATGCTAGCGACACTATCTTATACGTGTGCCAAAATGCGCAAACGGTCCCGGGCGAGGTAAGGTGGCACCCGTGGGGATACCGTGCGTGAGGCCGCAAAGTGATATGATGTGTTACAGGCTAGACCTGTGTGACTTAGGATCGGGGTTCCGACATGGATTTATGCTTATGTCCCATGCAACATATCGGGATGAAGTTCGAACACCACGACATCGTGGCTCTCCAGCAAACGGTGAGGTACTTGCTTTTGCAATTCTAGTAAATCCAAAACACGTATGAAATTCATAAACCTTGGCATGCTATCATGGAATGGCATCAACATGCTGGGGTAAAAAATATTGTCCCATTTGGGGAAGGTTATGGTATAAGCTTCTCATAAGAAGCCTCATGGTTCCGTTAGGGAATGTGTCACCTTTGTGGACAAAACAATATTCGTCTCCTCTTCTTGCTTTCAATTTTTTTCCTGGTGTCAAAATAGAACAAAAGGAGTGTCGTGTTAAATTTTGGAATTTTCGGGGATCGTTTGGACATTTTTATACATTAACTGAGCTTTCTAGGCATTTATGTACATAATTCAAAATTGAACTACATGCACATTATCCAGTCCACAAAAACAGGTTGCAAAATCAAATGTGTGTCCTTGGTCACAAGATTAGGTCTCATGCAAGAAATGAGAATGAATGTCAAACACCTTGACACTGTCGCTCGGCCGCTAACATTGAGATACATGGTATTAAAATTTCAGTAAATTGAAAAATCGTCTGAAATTCATGAAACTTGAGATGATATCATGGAACGGCATCGACATGCCATGGTAAAACTATTGTCCCATTTGGGGCAGGTTGGGGGTATAAGCTTCTCACAAACCAGAGCTTCTCACAACAAGCCTCATGGTTCCGGTAGGGAACGTTTCACCTTTCTGGACGAAACGATATCCGTTGCCTCTTCTTGATTTCAATTTTTTTCTAGTGTCAACATAGAACAACATGAATGTTGTGTTAATTTTAGGAATTTTTCGGGGTTCTTTTGGACATTTTTATACATTAACTGAGTTTTCTATGCATTTATGTGCATACTTCAAATTTGAACTACATGCACATGCTCCAGTGCATCTAAATTATTTGAAGAGACAAATATGTGTCCTTGGTTGCATGCTTAGGTCACATGCAAGAAATGGGAATGAATGTCAAACACCTTGCCACCGTTACTCGGCCGCAAACATTGAGATACAAGGTTTTTAAATTCTAGTAAATCCAAAAGTCATCCGAAGTTCATGAAACTTTACATGGTATCATGGAGCAGCATCAACATGTTGTGGTAAAAAAATTGTCCCATTTGGGGCAGGTTTGGGTATAAGCTTCTCGCAAACCAAAGCTTCTCACAACAAGCCTGATGGTTTCGGTAGGGAACGTGCCATCTTTGGGGACAAAACGATATCCGTTGCCTATTCCTGCTTTTAATTTTTTTTTCTAGTGTCAACATAGAACGACACGAGTGTTGTGTCAATTTTTGGGATTTTTCGTGGTTCACTTGGACATTTTTATACATTAACAGGGTTTTCTAGGCATTTTATGTGTGTAATTAAAATTTCAATTACATGCACATGCTCCAGTGCAAAAAATGGGTTGACATATGAAATGTGTGTCCTTGGGTGCATGCTTAGGTCCATGCAAGAAATGGGGATGAATTTCAAACATGAGGGCACTATGATTGTCGGCAAAACGTTGATATGCTTTGTCTTTAAATTCTAGTAAATCCAAAACTCATTTGAAATTCATGAAACTCGGCATGCTATCATGGAGCGGTATCAACCTGCTGTGGTAATTATTTTGTCCCATTTGGGGTAGGTTTGGGTATTAGCTTCTCACAAACGAGAGCTTATCACAAAAAGCCTGATGGTTTTGGTAGGGAACGTGCCACCTTGGGGACGAAACGATATCCATTTCCTCTTATTGCTTTCAAAAAAAATTCTAGAGTCAACATAGAACAACAGGAGTGTTGTGTTAAGTTTTGGAATTTTCCGGGGTTCGTTTGGACATTTCTATACATTAACTGGGTTTTCTAGGCATTTTATGTGCATAATTCAAACTTGAACTAGATGCGCATGCTCCAGTGCATATAAATTGGTTGTAAAATCAAATATGTATCCCTGGGTGCATGCTTAGGCCCAATGCAAGAAATGGGAATGAATTTCAAACACCATGGCACTATTGATTGCGGGCAAAACGTTGAGATACTTTGTTTTTAAATTCTAGTAAATCCAAAACTCGTCTGAAATTCATGAAACTTGGCATGCTATCATGGACTGGCACCCGACATGTTGTGGTATTTTTGGTGTACATGTTGAGAGAAGGCGCACTCGAGTAACAGCCAACAAAGGCATTTTGAAAAAATAGCTGACACTTTAACATCTCAAACGTTTGTATAATTTAAATTGTCTGGCTTTTAATGGCTATAGGTGGTGCCATGCGGACATCTGCCTGACTGAACGGGAGGCGTGCAAGCGCAGTCCGATGCGCGGGCTGACCAAGAGGCGTGTAAGCTGTCCTCCAATATGCAGGCTCACGGGGAAGCGTGTGAGTTGTACGGTGCATAGGCTCACTAGGAAGCAACCTTTGACTTCCATGGCCGCTTGCCTTGCTCGCATCCTCTCCATTAATGGCGCCTGAGGCACTGTTTAATACGGGTGGCCTTACTGTTCGCCTCCCATTCCCCTCCCTCCCGCAGACCTCCACCAACGCCATGGCGAAGAAGGATCATCTGCCACCAGTCTTCAAGTTTGGTGAAGTCGACTCCGGGCTGGAGGAGATAGAAAATAAGGAGGAATGGGGCCTCATGGACATGGCCCTGAATGAGCTGACCGCGGCGGTTGCTGCCCCAGCGCACGTCCCAGCTCCCATCCCCGCGCCAGCACCAGCGGCCATACTAGTAGCATTGACGGGCTGGTGGCCGAGCACTATCGCAGATCTGGAAGCCAGGCGTCAGCAAGGTCTCCGCGGACCCACGCGAGTTCGTGTACTTGCCAGTCCTAGCGCCTGTGCTCGTGCCCGTGCGCGCCCCTCCACCCACCGCGGCACTGGTCCCCGTGTGTTTGCCTGCACCCGCCACGCCCGTCCCCGTTCGCACGCCCTCCTCAGCGGCATGGGACACCGCCATCGACTGCTACCTCAAAACGCCGCCAGTTGTCGTCCTCCCGCGCCCCGCCCGTCGATCATGAGATGACATGATGTTTGATTTCGAAGTGAAGAACATTCTGTGCTACCTTTAAGACTTCAACAATGGCGTCCCAGAGGACGACAACGACAACGCCGGCGCGGCACGCCGCCTTCGCCGACGCTGGAAATAGTTTTTATTTGGTTCAATAATGTATCTCGATCATATGAATATAAATTTGCAGTGTGACTGAATGAAAGATATGGTATGAACGAACTTGCATTTTTCTCTCTTAATGTACAAACTTATCCAACGATTTTCTTCTGGAAAAAAACGTCAATGTTTTTAAATATAAAACACTCATCGCTTACATATTAGTTAGAACACCCGTATGCAAACCGACAGCTTCCCCAGGAAGCCAAGGGAAAATGTATCGAGCAAGATTTGTGCAGCTCTTTGATACGTCTCCAACGTATCTATAATTTATGAAGTATTCATGTCATGTTTATAACAATTTTATATGGTTTTGGTATGATTTTCATGGAACTAACCCGGACTGACACTGTTTTTAGCAGAACTAATGTGGTGTTGTTTTTTGTGTAGAAATGAAAGTTCTCCAAATGAGCTGAAATTTTTTGACAATTTTTTTGGAACAAAAGAGGCCCCCGAAGCTTCGTGGAAGGACCATAAGGTGAAGGAGTAGGGCACAAGACACCGGGGCACGCCTGGGCCCTGGCCCGTGCACCGGTGTGTTGTGCTCACCTCGAGGCCCATCCGAACATGAGACCGATGCCAAAAATTCCTATAAATAGAGAAACCATCATAAATGACCCTAGATCAGAAGTTCCGTCGCCGCAAGGCTCTGTAGTCCATGAGATGCAATCTAGAGCCCTTTCCGGCACTCCATCGGACAGGGAAATCATCACCGGTGGCCATCTTCATCATCCCGGCGGCCACCATTATGAGGAGGGAGTAGTCCACCCTCGGGGCTGAGGGTATGTACCAGTAGCTATGTGTTTTATCTCTCTCTCTCTCTCTCATGTTCTTGATGGCACAATCTTGATGTATCGGGGGCTTTGATAATATAGTCAGATCATATGGTGTTTTCCCCTCTCTTGTTGTGATGATTTGAGTTTTCCCTTTGAGATTTCTTTGGATTGAATACTTTTATGGATTTGAGAACACTTGATATATGTCTTGCAATTGAATACTCGTGGTGACAATGGGGTATCGTATCGATCCACTTGATATATGTTTTGGCACTCAACTTGCGGATTCCCTAAGTGACATTGGGGTAATCTATGCATATGGGTTGATGCACGTTCTTGTCTTTGTTTCTCCGGTAGAAATCTTGGGGCACTCTTCGAGGTTCTTTGTGTTGGATTACAAATCTGAATTTGTTTTGGTGTTACCTTAGTACGAACTCTTGATAGATCGACCGGGAAGGATAACTTTGTGTTATCTTAGTATGAACTCTTGAAAGATCGATCAGAAAAGATAACCTTGTGTTATTCTAGTACGAACTCTTGGAAAGATTGATCGGAAAGAATAACTTTGAGGTGGTTTCATACCCCACCAACAATTTCTTCTTATGTTCTCCGCTAAATAGGAACTTTGGAGTGATTCTTCATCGCACGTTGAGGGGTGGTTATATGATCCAATTATATTAGCATTGTTGAGAGATTGCACTAGCGAAAGTACGGACCCTAGGCCTTTTTTCTAAGCATTGCAATACCGTTTGTGCTCACTTTTGTCACTTGCTACCTTGCTGTTTTTTATTGTTCGCACTACAAAAAGTCATATCTACTATCCATATTACACTTGTATTACCATTTCTTCGTCGAACTAGTGCACCTATACAATTTGCCATTGTATTTGGTGTGTTGGGGACACAAGAGACTTTTTATTATTTGTGTTACAGGGTTGTTTGAGAGATATCATCTTCATCCTACACATCCTACAGACTGATAAACCTTAGGTAATCCACTTGAGGGAAAATTGCTACTGTCCTGTGAAACTCTGCACTTGGAGGCCCAACACGTGTCTACAAGAATAAAGTAGCATAGTAGACATCAAGCTCTTTTCTGGCGTCGTTGCCGGGGAGGTGATGAGGAGGAGATCCTTATTCAACCAATCTCATGAATAAGAAGCTTGAAAAAATTAATTAAATCCATACATGATGTGGTGAAGAATAAGAAAAGATGACAGAAGAGTGGTAAAAAGGTATCTTTCCCAAATAATGTTTTTCCTATTATTGTTGTGCCTCATGACAATGAATCAAAAATAATTGTGGAAGACGATTCAGTTGATGATGATATTGCTTCTTTGTCTTATGGCACATTGTCCGAGATCACTATGGATGATGATTTTGTTATGCCAATTGCTTGTTTTGATGACCATGATTGGGAAGACAATAATACTTCTTATAATCTTGGAAATCTTTTTGGCACCAACTTGGGAAATTATGATGATAGCAATTGTTATACCGTTGGTGCTATTTATACTATTAATGATTAGAGTGATTGTGCTTATGATATGCGAAGCCACAAGCTTGGGGATGCTATGTTTAATGAGAATGACATGTTTGAGAATTTATTTGCTGCAATTAATGTTTGTCCCAAGCTTGGGGATATTATGCTTGATGAGGTTGATATTTTTAGTCCCCCTACTTTGGATGATCAAATTTTCTATGATGATTGCATGTCTCCTATCTATGATGAGAACAAACTTGCTACTTATGATGATTATTGTGATGATACTTATGTTATAAAAGGTAGTGATAATTATTGTCATAATTTTGAAAATCCTTTTACTGAACATCACCCTTTTGATGTGTAAACAATTTATAGTATTCGAGTTTCATATGATGCTCCCACTACTATTCATGGGAATAAATTTGCTTATGTGGAGAGTAGTAAAATTTCTACGCTTGAGGATCATGAAAGGAATGCTTTATGTGATGGTTATATTGATGAATATATTCATGATGCTACTGAAAATTATTATGAGAGAGGAACTTATGATTCATGATGCTCTCTTTATGTTTCAATTCTTATCTTTTATGTGAGCATCATTGAAATCATCATGCCTAGCTAAAAGACATTAAAGAAACGCGCTTGTTGGGAGACAACCCAACATTTATACCTACTGTTGTTCCGTGTTCAGATGATTATGCTACTGTAGTAATCATGTTTCATAGTTTTTGTTTCAATAAAGTGCCAAGCAAAGCCTTAGGATTATGTTGGGTGGTAGTAGATTTGATCTTGCTGAAAAACATAAACTTTTGTGCTCATGAGAAAAATTCTCATTTTTAACAGAAGAGTGCTTTTAAGTTGATTGTTTTTGCAGAAGTTTAATATACAAATTTCTCACGTGGTCATATTTTTTTCAAGATTTTTAGAGTTGCAGAAGTATGGTGAATGTTCAAATTATTACAAACAGTTCTATTTTTGACAGATTCTGTTTTCAATGCATAGTTTGCTTGTTTTCTAGTTTCTATGGCTTATATTAATCAATATAAATTTTAGAAATGATATGATACAGTAAGAATTGTGTGAGGACAATTATTAATATTGTCTTCGATAGTACCCAAAGTGATTGATTTGTTTTATGATACTAACCCATCTCACAAAGTTTTGTTAAGTCTTATGTGATTGAAGTTTTCAAGTTTTGGGTGAGATGTCGATATGAGGAGAACAAGGAGTGACAAGACCCTTAGCTTGGGGATGCCCAAGGCAACCCAAGGTAATATTCAAGGAATATCCAAACAACTATGCTTGGGGATGCCCCGGAAGACATCCCCTCTTTCGTCTCCAACATTATCGGTAACCTCACTTGAAGCTATATTTTTATTCGTCACATGATATGAGTCTTGCTTGAAGCATCATTTTATTTTGTTAAATTTGCTTGATGGTATTTAGAATAATGTTTTTCATCTTTTATTTTAATAAAAGTGTCAAGGATAGCCTTTACCATGCTTATTTTGCAAGTCTATATGCTGCTGTTTGAAAACAGAAAGTTTTCTATCATTGTCTGAATTCTTCCGGATAGTCAGAACGTGATAAATTCTTGAAATTTTATGAAGTTAGAATGAATAAGTTCTCTGTAACATGGTAATATTTCAGAATTTTTAGATCTAGGGAAGTATGAGAAAAATTCCACTCTTTACAGACGGTACTGTTTTGACAGATTGCTGTTATGTTTGCATTGTTTGCACATGTTTGCGTGTTTAATGATTCTATTTGAGGATAGGAGTATTAAATATGCAGAGGCATTTATTATGCAATGTTGAATAATAATTTTAGTGATTTGCTACAGTAGAGGATGATAAGGCTTTGCATTGATCTATACTAACGTATCTCACGAGTTCTTGTTGAGTTTTGTGTAGATGAAGCTTTTGAGATTTAGGGAAACCGTGATACGAGAAGAATTAAGGAGGCAAAAAAGCTAAAGCATGGGGATGCCCAAGGCACCCCAAGATAATATTTCTAGAAGTCTCAAGCATCTAAGCTTGGGGATGCCCCGATAGGCATCCCACCTTTCTTCGTCAACGATTATCGGTTAGTATCGGTTGACTCTAAGTTTTTGCTTCTTCACACGAGATGTGCTATACTTGAAATGTAATTTTATTTTGTTTGCTTGTTGTTTTAATAAAATACTTAGATCTTAAAGTTTTTAAATAAAATATAGCTCCCAAATAGTTGCCGGAAAATCTAGATAAGCGGCATTCACATCCCGTCAAAGAAGCTCTTTTTTAACACCGTTGCTCTAGTGCTTCACTTATATATTTTTGAGAACGGTGTGCTTTAGTATTTTTGAAGAAAATCTATCATGCTTCACTTAGATTAATTTGAGAGAAAGAAATTTATGCTCATGATCTTCATTTATATCTTTTAGGAGTAGCTTGTCATTTACTCTTGTGCTTCACTTATATCCTATGAGTAAATTCTTGAATAAGTTGAATGTCATGAAGTTGAAATCATATCATGCCTAGTGGTAGCTTCACATTGGGTTTAGATAGTGAAATATTTTGAGGCTTGACAATCACAATATTGGTCATACAAGCAATTCACGAATAATTAGTATAAGGAAGAGAACTTTCCCATGTAAATACACTATCCTCGAAATCTTTTATGATTGTGAACCCCCATCAAAATATTATATGCCAAAATTGTTGACGTTGGACTAGGAAGACAACATAATGGTTTATGTTTGTTCATATTCATATAGAAGTTATATTGTCATAGATCCTTCAACATGTGGTGCTTGCCCCCCCATCTTTGCTAGCCAAAAATTCCGCACCAAGTAGAGATACTACTTGTCATCCAAAAACCCTTAAACCCATATCTTATCTTCAAGAGTCCACCATACCTACCTAAGGATTGAGCAAGATCATTCAAGTAAGTTATCATCGGTGCAAAAAGGCAATAAAAATTGCGTCTAAAAGTGTTAGATCAATTAGTGTAAGGGAAAATTGAGCGTTGTACGAACCTGTGATGGCAAAGTAATAAAAGCGACGGACTGCATAATAAAGGTTGCTCTCAGAAGGGGCAATATAACGCGACGTTCCTTTGCATGAAGGGATTGAGCATACAAACAAATAAGCGCATGGTAACCTTTGCTTCCCTCTGCGAATGGCCTATCTTGTACTTTTCAATATTTACTTTTATGCAAAGAGTCAAAGTTTTTCTCTCTATTCCTTTTTTATTTTTCTCCTTTGGCAAGCATCATGTGGTGAGGAAAGATCTAGGCACATATGTCCAGCTGAATATGGGTAGCATGAGTTATTATTGTTGACATCACCCAAAGGTGAATACCCTGGGAGGCGAAATTACAAGCCCCTATCTTTATATGTGTCTGGTTGAAACGTTTTGCTCATGTGTATGTGGTGAGTGTTAGCAATCATAGAAGACTATATGATGGTTGAGTATGTGGAGCTCTTACTTAAACTCTGTTCAATAAGTTCGATTACGATTGCTTGGTGACTGAGAACATAGGTTGTTGAGTTTCAAGAGAATTCATTGTTTGAACCTGAACATGTGAATTGGTTGCTACTTTCAACTTTTGGATGATTTTTTTGGAACAAAAGAGGCCCCGAAGCTTCATGGAAGGACTAGAAGGTGAAGGAGTAGGGCACAAGACACCGGGGCACGCCACGGCCCTTGCCCGTGCCCCGGTGGGTTGTGCTCACCTCGAGGCCCATCAGAATGTGAGACCGACGCAAAAAATTCCTATAAATAGAGAAACCATCAATAATAACCCTAGATCAGAAGTTCCGCCCTCGCAAGGCTCTGTAGTCCACGAGATCCAATCTAGAGCCCTTTCCAGCACTCCACTTGAAGGGGAAATCATCACCGATGGCCATCTTCATCATCCCACCGGCCACCATGATGAGGAGGGAGTAGTCCACCCTCCGGGCTGAGGGTATGTACCTGTAGCTATGTGTTGTATCTCTCTCTCTCTCTCTTGTGTTCTTGATGGCACGATCTTGATGTATCGCGGGCTTTGTTAAAATAGTTGGATCATACGGTGTTTTCCCCTCTCTTGTTATGATGATTTGAGTTTTCCCTTTTAGATTTCTTTGGATTGAATACTTTTATGGGTTTGAGAACACTTTACATATGTCTTGCAATTGAATACTCGTGGTGACAATGGAGTATCGTATTGATCCACTTGATATATGTTTTGGCACTCAACTTGCGGATTCCTGAAGTGACATTAGGGTAATATATGCATAGGGGTTGATGCACGTTCTTGTCTTTGTTTCTCCGGTAGAAATCTTGGGGCACTCTTCCAGGTTCTTTCTGTTGGATTACAAATCTGAATATGTTTTCGTTTTATCTTAGTACGAACTCTTGATAGATCGATCGGGAAGGATAACTTTGTGTTATCTTAATACGAACTCTTGAAAGATCGATCAGAAAAGATAACCTTGTGTTATTCTAGTACGAACTCTTGGAAAGATTGACCGGAACGAATAACTTTGTGGTGGTTTCATACCCCACCAATAATTTCTTCTTATGTTCTCCGCTAGATAGGAACTTTGGAGTGATTTTCATTGCACATTGAGGGGTGGTTATATGATCCAATTATATTAGCATTGTTGAGATTTTGCACAAGCGAAAGTACGGACCATAGGCCTTGTTTATAAGCATTTCAATACCGTTTGTGATCACTTTTGTCACTTGCTACCTTGCTGTTTTTTATTGTTCGCACTACAAAAACTCATATCTACTACCCATATTCGATTGTATCACCACCTCTTCGCCGAACTAGTGCACCTATACAATTTTCCATTGTATTTGATGTGTTGGGGACACAAGAGACTTTTATTATTTGGTTGCAGGGTTGTTTGAGAGAGACCATCTTCATCCTACACCTCCTACAGATTGATAAACCTTAGGTCACCCACTTGAGGGAAAATTGCTACTATCCTACAAAACTTTGCGCTTGGAGGCCCAACACGTGTCTACAAGAATAAAGTTGCGTAGTAGACATCAAGCTCTTTTCTAGCGCCATTGCTGGGGAGGTGATGAGGAGGAGCTCCCTATTCAACCAATCTCATGAATAAGAAGCTTGAAAAAATTAATTAAACCCACACATGATGTGGTGAAGGAAAACAAAAGAAGAAAGAAGAGAGGTAAAAAGGTATCATTCCCAAATAATGTTGCTCTTATTATTGTTGTGCCTCATGAAAATGAATCAAAAATAATTGTGGAAGATGATGCACTTGATGATGATATTGCTTCTTTGTCTTATGGCACGGTGTCCGAGAGCACTATGGATGATGTTTTTGGTATGCCAATTGCTTGTTTTGATGATTATGATTGGGAAGACAATGATACTTCTTATAATCTTGGAAATCTTTTTGGCACCAACTTGGGAAATTATGATGATAGCAGTTGTTATACCGTTGGTGCTATTCATACTATTAATGATGAGAGTGATTATGCTTATGATATGCCAAGCCACAAGCTTGGGGATGCTATGTTTGATGAGAATGAAATGTTTGAGAATTTATTTGCTGCAATTAATGTTTGTCCCATGCTTGGGGATATTATGCTTCATGAGGATGATCTTGTTAGCCCCCTACTTTGGATGATCAAATTTTCTATGATGATCACATGTCTCCTATCTATGATGAGAACAAACTTGCTACTTATGATGATTATTGTGATGATAATTATGTTATAAAAAGTAGTGATAATTATTGTCATAATTGTGAATATCCTTTTACTGAACATCACCCTTTTAATGTGGAAACAATTTATAGTATTCGAGTTTCATATGATGCTCCCACTACTATTCATGGGAATAAATTTGCTTATGTGGAGAGTAGTAAAATTTCTATGCTTGAGGATCATGAAAGGAATGCTTTATGTGATGGTTATATTGATGAATCTATTCATGACAGTTGAACCGACCAAAATTTTCCCAAATTGTTGCCAACCACGTACTGAAATAGCTAGTTCAACTATATATACTAGCTAATTTTAAGTATGTTGTACAGTTCCACCACATCTATAGTTAGATGAACTGAACAAAATAGCCTCTAAATACTACTACTACTACTACTACTACTACTACTACTACTACTACTACTACTACTACTACTACAGAGGGGCTTTGTACTACTTCTAAAAGCCTCTCCTCTGTCGAGCACGCTCAGTAAGAGGCAGAGGAGGAGGAGCCTACCAACGAGCTGGACAAGTGCAATACAGTGCCTTCCGCTCACTACTGCAGGTTGCTGCTAACGCGACACTACGATCAGAGACCCTTCGAAGAAACTGTGTGCTATGCCATAATCGCAAACGGGGGTGTAAAAAACCCGTCAACAAAGGTGCAAGACGTTTGCAATGGCAGAGACATCAAACACGGTTCATATTTTAGTTGCGTGTGCGATGCAGGACATACGGTTCAGTTCAATGAACTGTTTGTGATGAGGAGGAATAAAAGAAACTAGCAGCCAGATGAAGTCGTGTGCGATATACAACATACGGTTTACTCGGATGAACTGTTTTTGATGAGGAGGAACACTAGAAACGGGTAGCTAGATAAAGGTTTGTGCGATTGAGGGCATACGCTTCAGAAGGATTAACTGTTTGCGATTAGGCAACAAAAAAGAAACGAGTCAGCCAGATCAAAGTGTCTGCGATTATTAGCAAAAAAAAGTGTGTGCGATTGATGGCATACACTTCACATGAATGAACTGTTTGCGATTAGCCACAACAACCTGAAACAGTTAGATAGATCAATGTGTGTGCGCTAGACGGGCACACACATTCAAATTAAAAGAAGCATGTGCGATGGTAATAACGAGCGCGCACAGTTGTTGGAACAAGACGTGTGAGGACGTTGCCTACTGCGGTCAGGGACGAGCCCAGCTCAATTCAAGGGTATTCACTTGAATACCCATTATTTTGTCAAAAAACTAGGTACATATATAGTACATACTGAGTTACAACAAAAAACGATAAGGATACTCCAGAGCGTGCTAGTTTAGTTTGTCAGCCCCAAAACAGAGGCAGCCCATCTTCTGTTTTTTCCCCACCACCCCGACAAGCCCATTAGCCCAATCACAAGCTCACAGTAGGATACACAGTCGCACACATTCATCGTCCACGCATCGATCAGAGGACACGAACCGGCAGTGGCGCCCTTCCCCTGTTTCTCTACTCATCGCACGTGACCCAAGCCACGAACCTCCTGATCGGCATTGCACGGCGGCTAGGGGCAGGGTTCAAATATGTTGTCGCTTGATTGGCGATCGATCACAGGTACCCATGGCGGCGACTGCAGCGGGACGCGCCCGACGAATACATCTCTGATCCCTCGCCTTCGTTTGGTTCTGAACTTTCTGATCTCTGCTGTAGGTGGTGGATAGCTGGATTGCAGGAATCAGTTCAATTTCAAAGCCACAGCCCGAATTCAACTGTTGAAGGTATAATGGCTAATTAGATGTACTAATTCTTTGACCCCGAAAATTGGACTCTCTCCTCTCATGCCGATTCAAAGTTCAGGTGTTCAAACTAAATTTAGGCCGGCCAACAAGGGCTAGGTCTTACAAGTTAAGGATGAGGACATCATCATTCATTTTCAAAGCATCAAGGATCACAACCGTTATCCTATAATCTGTAAGGTTTCTTATCATCTGCTATTTTCTATCCTCTATATATCTTCTATTTTGCCATGATATGTCGAACAATTTTTACTAATATATTTTGAACAATACCAAGTTGTGATCAAATTTTATCAATATATTATATTATGAGATATCTTATATCGGTTAGAACTAGTACACTATGCTGCTATAATCAGTTATACACGCCAAAAGGAGGATATAGGCTTCCAAAATAAGTTTTCAAATTTTGAATACACAACCCTCAATTCCCGGGCCTGCCCCTGACTGCGGTGCACCCTATGGTGCAAACGCCACGTACGCCACCGAGAAGGCGTACGCGCCCACGTTATGCCCTCCAGGAATAGTGCCGCACTTATAACCGCCAGTAAATTTTGAGCTTGCGTCCCTCACATTCCAAATTGCAAACCTGTTCACACCAATCTAAACCTAAACAATTTCCCACTTAGGAGCATATTAGTACTCGGTTATAAATACTACTCCTACTCCAAGATGACTGCACATTCCTCCTCAACTCCCCATCCACAAAAAGAAACAAGTCATGCATCATCGTTCCCTTGCGTCTGCCATGGCTAGCGTGAGTTCTGGGTCGAGAGATTGCCACCAGGGAGATGCGAGCATGGAAGCGGAAGCACGTGAGATGTCCTACCTCACCGCGAACGCAGCCGGCATGTCCCGCCACACGGCCGTAGTAGCACAGAGGTCCCGCCATGCCGCCGAGGTCCCGTCACGCCGTCGATGCAGTAGACTGGTCCGGCCGCGCCGCGGAAGCAGCAGAGATGTCCTGCCGCGCCGCGAATGCAGCAGAGATGTCCTCCCGCGCCGCAGCGGCCTGGGAAAATGTCTCGTGGGCAGGCGAGGACTCTTACATGCACATGCATCCGATCATCCATAGCTAGATGGATCAGATCTCCGGCTGGGCAAGGTTCTAGGACGACATGAAAGTCTCTTTTGAACAGGCTACCGATGTCATCTAGCAACTATATGGGAGCAATGCGAAGCTCCGGGCCGAGTGCGACCTGCTGAGGGCGAAGATCGTCGAAAGTGCGGAGCAGTAGGAGGAGACCACTGCCTTGTTGAAGAGGACCGGTGTCATCGTCGAGAAACTTATGGATGAGAATGCCATGCTGCGCATTGAGCGCATAAGGCTGGTGGAGGAATCAGTGGATGCTCTCCAGCAGCATCTTGAGGACAAGAAAGAGCTCATCGCCAGTCGCCGCGGACACTAGTTCCCTCGACCTGCAGCAACGCATCAAGATAGTAGAGGTCAGCGAGCCAGATCGTTGTCTTCCTTCTTCTTTTGCCCTTGTGTATTTCGGGCGTTGTTGCATGTTGCTTTTTTTAAGTATGTTCCTAAATATGTAAGACAATTATTATCCACTGTCATCATCCTTATATTCATTATGCTTGCTATAAGTCGCAGTCAATGCTATATAGGTTCGTCGGATCTTACATCAAGATCTGTTCAAAACTTTCTTTTTAGATTTTCATTTCTCTCTCAGTCCAGTGAGACAAATAGCCACGCCGTAGAACAGGGGCTTGGGCAGCATTAATGGAGACTTTGGGAGGGAGGTGCGCAGCGGGTAGCAGTCAAAGGGCTCTCCTCCCGATGAGCATGCGCATGGGTCTAATCGTACGCCTCCCGTACTGAAATAGCTACCCCACATGACACCTCCCAGCCATTAAAAAAAAGGGGAGGCGTGGCGGCACATAATTGGTAAGTAGAACTCCCATGGTTTCAATAATACTTGTGTTTCCGATTTGTAACATGACAACACTTGTTCCAAAATGACTTTGTTCATTGTTAATGTGTGCGCCTTCGCAAATCGGACAGAAAAATTACCACAACATGTTGGTGCCATGTCATGACACCATGCCAAGCTTCATGATTTTCAGGCATGTTTTGGATTTACAGGAATTAAAAACCAAGTTTCTCAATCTTTCAGGCTGAGCCACGACGCCCAGAAGTTTAAATTTCATTCCCATTTCTCGCATGGGATCTAAGCATGCACATAAGGACACATATTTGTTTTTTCAACCAATTTGTATGCACTGGAGCATGTGCATGTAGTTCAAATTTGAATTATGCACATAAATGCATTGAAAACTCAATTAATGCATAAAAATGTCCAAACAAACCACGAAAAATCACAAAAATTGACACAACACTCCTATTGTTCTATGTTGATATGAGAAAAAAAATTGAAAGCAATAAGAGGAAATGGATATTGCTTCGTCCCCAAAGGTGGGACGTTCCCTACCGAAACCATCATGCTTGTTGTGAGAAGCTCTGGTTTGTGAGAAGCATATACCCAAACCTGCCCCAAATGGGACAATTTTTTAGGATTTACTAGAAATTAAAAGCCATGTATCTCAATGTTTTGCCTGCAATCAACGGTGCCTCGATTATGTGCATTTTGTAGGCATTAATGCACGTAATTCAAATTCAAACAATTGGTGCTTGAAAGGGTGCATAATAACGGTCTGGAAAAACCATACTCGTGGTATTTAGTAATTTCTCAAGCCTTTTACAAGGAATGGGCAGAGATTTCAATGGAATGCGTGGCAATAGTCAACCACAAACGCGTCATTTACTGGGTTATCAACTATAGAACATTGAAATATGTGCTTGAAAAACATGATGGCTGGCATGGTGCCATGGTATGGCCTCACCGTGCCCTGGTTAAAAGCTGAGAAGGTTTGATTTATGTCGTCATGCACGCCCATCATAAATCGAACCACCACCGAGGAAGTTCAATGCTTTCGAGAGGGAAATCACCAAGATAGGAGGGGAATCCAAATTTCCGTCCTAGTTTGTCATTTAGTTTTTTCCAACGATCAACATACCGCCTCAAATGCAAAGTGTTTAAATTTGACATTTTTTTGAACTCATCATTTACCATATTTAGGGGACTATGTGCATTTTCTAAGCATTAATTATGCACATGATTCAAATTCGAACAATTGGTACATGAAAAGGTGCACAAGAACTGTCTAGAAAACCATGGTCGTGCTATTTAGTACATTCTCATGCCTTTTACAAGGAAAGGGCAGATATTTCAAGGAAATATGTGGCAATAGTCAACCATAAACGTGTCGTTTACTAGATTAACAACTATACAAAAATGAAATACATGCTTGGAACAACATGACGCCTGGTTGGGGAAGACGGGGTCGGGGGCGACTCCAGAGCGGGCGAGCGCTCGGGGCTCAGCCTGCTCGACGTAGTCGAGGACGGTGGAGAGGACGGACACGACGATGGGGATCAGGGACGGTGGTGGACGCGGCTACCACGACGGCGCAAGCACGGCGGCATCGGCCATGGTGCGGGGAAGGCGAGGGAGAGGAGCTGGGGAGGGTGGAGAGTGTCAATGAGCTCGGGGACGAAGTGGAGGCTCGATCCCATCCTCCAGAACGGCGAGGGGAGGAAGCAGGGCGGCGGGCAGCTGCGTGGCGCGTGCTGCGGCCGCCGTCGAGCACCTGCCTGCCTGGCTGGCCGAGCCAAGCAGCTCGCTGGAGCGGTGGCTGGGCTGGGCCGGCAGGTGGGCCGGTTAGGCGCCAGGTAACTCTTTCTCTCTCTCTTTTTTTCTATTTCTTTCTGTTTCATTTCTTTTGCAACTTTGTTGAATTAATAAAAATGCCAGAACATTTTTGTAGCTCATAAAACTAGTCATGCCCACTGTATATAATATGAACAGCATGGAACATTTTAGTTTATGATTATTTGGGCACACAAAATATTTTATAGCATTTAAATGCCCAAATGCAAATACCATATGAATTAATCCAGAGACCTTGGATGTCCTAGAAAATTGTGCACCATTTTTGGCAGAGGTTTAAGACCAAGGCAGAAATGATGAACATTTTTGAAGGGCATTTTGGGTACATTGGAAAAGTTTTTATTAAACCCTAGTTGTTAGAAGAGGGGTGCTGGGGTTTCTGTCATTCCCATTTCAAGTTTCTTTTAAAAAGTAAACATGATGCACACTCTAGCTAGTCCTAATGCAAGCACTGACTAGGGATGTGACAACTCACCCCCACTCAAAGAATCGCGTCCCGAGATTCGGGTTCCTCCGGAAAGAGGGTGGGGTACTCAAGTCGAAGACGATCATCCCTTTCCCAGGTAGCTTCACTCTCGGAATGATGTGACCATTGAACCTTGAGAAACTTGATATTGTGACGTCAAGTGGTGCGCTCGGTTTGATCAAGAATACGAACGGGGTATTCTCGATATGTGAGATTGTCCTGGAGATCAAGCGTTTCATGGTCCACTCCGCGTATAGGATCCGAGAAGCAACGCCTGAGTTGAGATACATGGAAGACATCATGAACTCTGGAGAGGTGCGGGGGTAGTTCCAATTGGTAGGCAACTTCTCCTCGTTTGGCGGGAATGCGAAAAGGACCGATGTAACGAGGGGCCAATTTTCCTTTGATACCGAAGCGATGGGTTCCCTTAAGAGGAGTAACCCGAAGGTAAGCCTTATCGCCGACTTCAAAAGTCACAGCCTTATGATGACTATCATAATGGCTCTTCTGGCGAGACTGGGTTGTTTTCAATTTCTCACGAACGATGCGAACTTGCTCTTCTGCTTCCTGGATCATATCCGGACCAAAGAATTGTCTTTCCCCGGTTTCTGACCAGTTAAGAGGTGTTCGACATCTTCGTCCATATAGAACTTCGAAGGGAGCTTTGCCCAAGCTGGCTTGATAACTATTGTTATGAGCGAATTCGCCAAATGGAAGACACTTCTCCCATTCCATACCGAAAGAGATGACAGAGGCTCGAAGCATATCTTCCAGAATTTGATTGACTCGTTCCACTTGACCACTTGACTGAGGATGGAAGGCGGTGCTAAAAGAGAGATGAGTTCCCATAGCATTCTGGAAACTTTCCCAGAATCGTGAAGTGAAAAGACTTCCACAGTCTGAGTTAATCTCCAACGGCACACTATGAAGTGATACTATCCGAGAGATATACAAATCTGCTAGCTGGCTAGCGGTTATACTTTCTCGAACAAGTAGGAAGTGGGCTACTTTGGAGAGGCGGTCGATAACGACAAAAATAGCATTATTCCCTTTCCTGGTCCTGGGAAACCCGGTAATGCAGTCCATACCGACCTTGTCCCATTTCCATTCAGGAATAGCTAAAGGTTGGAGGGTGCCAGCAGGCCGTTGATTTTCTGCTTTAACTCGACGACAAACGTCGCAGTTAGCAATGAATTGAGCGATTTCTCTCTTCATCCTAGTCCACCAGAACCTCTGACGTAGGTCCTGATACATTTTGGTACTACCGGGATGAATCGTGAGAGGAGATTCATGAGCCTCCTTAAGGATCAACCGTCTCAGGTTTCGTACTTTAGGAACCACTAAAGGGTTGCTAAAGAGCACGACTCCTTCATCATCAATTGAGAAACATCCCACGACTCCTTTCTTGATGTTCCTCTTGATACGGGAGATTCCCGGATCAACCTTCTGTGCTTTGATGACCTGATCCGTAAGGGTAGGTTCCGCCACCAAGGTGGAGAGGAATCCTCGAGGAACAATGTGAAGGTTAAGCTTACGAAATTCCTCGTGAAGAAGTGGTTGCCCTTGTTGTAACATCAAGTTATTACAATAAGACTTACGACTTAGTGCGTCGGCCATGACATTGGCCTTCCCAAGGGTGTAAGTGATTCCTAGGTCGTAATCTGTAAGCAACTCAACCCAACGTCTTTGCCTGAGATTTAGATCCGGTTGGGTGAAGATGTATTTCAGACTTTGGTGATCAGTGAAGATTTCACAGCGATTACCAAGAAGGTAATGTCGCCATGTTTTGAGTGCGGGGACTACAGCTGCAAGCTCTAGATCATGGGTAGGATAGTTATCCTCATGTGGACGCAACTGTCGGGATGCGTAAGCAATCACTTGACGATCTTGCATGAGTATGCATCCTAGTCCTTGTCACGAGGCGTCGCAGTAGATAATAAAATCCTTGGAAAAGTCTGGTGGTACCAGTACGGGTGCAGATGTCAGGCGTCTTTTCAGTTCCTGAAAGCTGGACTCGCACTGTGGGGTCCACTCAAACTTTTTATCCTTTTTGAGGAGTTCAGTTAGAGGTTTAGCAACCTTGGAGAAATTCTCGACAAAGCGTCGGCAATAGCTCGCTAAGCCAAGGAAACTCCTAACTTGCTTGACCGATTCAGGGGGAGTCCAATCAAGGACGGCTTGAACTCGCTCGGGATTGACAGCAATACCCTTGCCAGAGATCACATGACCTAAATAGGTCACTTCCGGCAACCAAAATTCACATTTAGAGAATTTGGCATAAAGACGGTGCTCTCGAAGTTTCGTCAATACCAGCCTTAGATGCTCGGCATGATCTTCCTTATTCTTGGAGTAGATGAGTATATCATCGTGGTATACCACGACGAATTTATCCAAATATTCCATGAATATAGAATTCATTAACTGGGAGAAGGTGGCTGGCGCATTGGTTAACCCGAAGGACATGACGGTGTACTCGTATTGGCCATAGCGAGTAACAAAAGCCGTTTTAGGAATGTCCCTGTTCTTGATTTTGATTTGATGGTAGCCCAACCTCAAATCCATTTTGGAAAAGACTGAGGATCCAGCGAGCTGATCATACAGGTCGTTGATCCTGGGGAGCGGATACTTGTTCTTTATGGTGACCAGATTGACAGGTCAGTAAACTACAACCATCCGTTCCGTTCCATCCTTCTTCTTGACAAAGAGGACGGGACAAGCCCAGGGGGAAGAACTAGGACAGATGAAACCCTTTTGCAAGGACTCATCGAGTTGTTTCTTAAGCTCAGCTAATTCTAGGGGTGCCATCTTATAAGGTCTCCTAGAGATTGGGACAGTTCCTAGAATAAGATCTATCACGAACTCGACATCTCTGTCAGGTGGAACACCTGGCAGTTCTTCTGGAAAAACATCCGGAAAGTCACGGACTACCGGGATATCTTCGAGTTCTGGTAGAGGGCTGGCATTAAGAGAGTAGAGCTGACGCTCAGCCATTCGGGTCAAGACATTGACTGTCTTGCCGGATGGGTGTGTAAGTTGAACGGTCCTAGTGTAGCAATCAATCTTGGCGTAATGAGTTGTCATCCAATCCATACCCAAGATGATGTTTATGTCCGAGGACTTGAGAGCGATTAGAGATGCAAGGAAAACAAGTCTATCGACAAGGATTTCGTTTCCATGGCTTACCCTAGATGTTTGCCACTTTGAACCAGGAGTTTGAATAACCATGGAAGTAGGCATGTCACAAAAAGTCATGTTGTGCATTCGGGCATAGATGTTGTGCATTCGGGCATAGCTCTCAGATATGAACGAATGGGATGCTCCAGTATCGAAAAGAACAGATGCCGGATGGCAGTTAACGAGAAGCGTACCAAGGACGACGTTAGGATCCTCATAAGCTTCCTCGGCAGAAACATAGTTGACATGACCACGTGCAGTGGGGATTGGCTTGACATAATTCACCTTGCCGGTTGGCTTACCACGGCCAACGGGTTTCCTGGCTGGTTCCGGGGACACTCACGCATGTAGTGCCCCGGTTCCCCACACTTGAAGCATGTCACAGTGCCAGTGCGTGGAGCAAAGTTGGTAGGTGGTCCTCCATAAGTCTTGGCAGGTGCATACTATTGAGTTGGGAGAGGCGCCTCATAGGATGGCCTCGGTGTGTACTTGGGTGGCAGAGCAGTGTTAGGAACCCACACACGGCGCTTGTGAGAGCGAGAGCCGGACGAGGAACCAAAATCACGAGGATGCTTGCGGGTGGCTTCGAAATCAGTCTGGCCCGTCTCAGCACTGATAGCTTTGTTTGCCAGCTTCTGGAAGGAAGTGCACTCGTGCAGACGTAGATCTCGGCGGAGTTTAGGGCTGAGTCCCTTGCGGAACCTCGCCTGCTTCTTGGCATCGGTGGATACTTCCTCAGGTGCATAGCGTGCCAAGTTGCCAAACTCGCGACTATAGCCATCCACAGTTAACCGGCCGTGGGTGAAATTGCAAAATTCCTCCCGCTTGCGATCCATGAGACCTTTCGGAATGTGATGTTCACGGAATGCCTCACTGAACTCAACCCAAGTAGTGATTTGGCCAGTTGGACGCATAGCTTCAAAGTTCTCCCACCAGAGACTGGCAGGGCCCTCAAGATGGTAGGCGGCGTAGGTAACCTTATCAGATTCGGCCACACGGGCATAGTGTAGCTTGTGGGTGATACTACGAAGCCAATCATCCGCATCCAGAGGTTCAGTGGAGTGATGGAACTTCGGTGGGCACATCTTGATAAAATCATTGATTGACACCACGTTATTCCTCTGATGGAACCCAGTGTTCTGCTCTATGCGTTCCAGCAGACGGTTGGTCTCTTTCTTGTTCCGTTCTGCCTCGAGCATAAATTCAGCCAAGGAGGGTGGCTGGGGCAGATTCTCATCTCTAGCCCCACTAGCCTCACCCTGCTCCTGAGCAGTAGGAGTGCTGCGAGTGTTGACCATCCTAGGAAAACAAAACAATGGTTTAGTCAAGGATGGCAAAAACTTGACATAGGAGTGCATAATGTAATGGATGACACGGAATGCAGAGATGTTCATCCGTACGACATGGTAATATAGAAACTGCTATATATACACCGGTGGTCATACACACCATACATAGTTTAGTACAAGCCAAGGCTAAAGTACAACTTTGGTGAAAGACGATACATCCCATCAGAGACATTCAAAGCTCCTATACATTATTTAACTACACCTCCGAAACTCACTACTAGCTGAGCCATATTCCACAAGACGCGCAGGACTGTGGAAATACAACTACTACAATACTACTACTGCCACGGTCTAGCTCAGACATTCTCGTAGTAATCTTCGTAAAGATTACCACCGTAGCCTGGAAGTGGAACAGATGGATCTTTATACTCTCGAGCACTCGAAGGCTGTGGACCATAGGGACATGGATGTGGCCTCGGTCCCGATGCTGGTGGTAACCGACGCCCACGTGGAGGTGTAATACCCCCAACGTCACGCCAATCCATACGATCAGGCAGGCGAGTCCGCACGGGGTACAAATCCCGCATATCCAGATATCCGGCATGCACAGCAGGTGCAAGCCATGTCAGAGTAGTCCAGTGGGCGGCTCGAGTGTTATACAGCTCCATTCGGAGGGCACGGACCTCACGGTCCCTATCCTCCAACATCTGAACAGTAGTCTGAAGCAGTGGCTCCTCATGAGCAGCATTGGTATACAGACTAGTTTAATAGCCTTCCTCTCCCGGAAGTGAGGCTGGCATGTAACAGAACTCAGTGTTCAGCAACAGGGCATGCCTAGCCCGGAGAATGGCCATCATCGAATAGGCGGCATCCTGCACTGCCATCTCGATAGTAACCCCGAGTCCATAAGACCAATGGATGGGGTCGTTAGCTCCGGGATATGAGGGGTATATCCGGACTGTGCAGAAATATTGACTCTGATTGAAATCCCGGTACTTTTCGTCCACGGTGTACTCATGATACTAGCGGTAACCGGTCTCAGTCAACACACGGACTAGCATGGCCGTGTGACCGGGTACATTAATGCACCGAGTCAAACGAACCACTTGGTGAGGTGTGCGGCCAGACATCTGAAACACGAAGTAATGCAAAGGCATTAGTGTTTCTGGAAGAAATCGGGCAGCATAACAACTGTAAATGCTCAAAAGAAGATTTGAGACATCATACAAATGATAGCATAGCCAATCAACAATATCATATCAAGGTTTCGGGTCCAACAATTCATCATACTAAAAGGGTAGAAACTGAACCGAGGCTTAAAACCAACAATCCTAAGAGTCTACAGATTAGTAACACGTGAACCTAGTAAGGATAAGAGGCCTAGTCATAAATCCTCGTAGAAAGAATAGGCTGACTCAGATCAGAAGGGCATAAGGTAAAGGAGTAAAAAGAGCCTTACGTTCCCTTCCACAATCAATTCCCCTACATATAACTAAGAATTTTTCTAGACTCAACATCGACCTGTTTGGCTTGAGAAACCTACAGGCAGTCCAGCTTCGATGCCAACGCTGTCAGGACCCGGATCCTAAGTCACACCGATCTAGCTGTAACACGTCATATCACTTTGCGGCCTCACGCACGGTATCCCCACGGGTGCCACCTTACCTGGCCCGGGACCGTTTGCGCATTTTGGCACACGTATATGATAGTGTTGCTAGCATCCATATGACAGAGAACCCGGGCCGACATGGCTAGTTATAAACCAAAAGTGGCACCAAAATACAGAGACAAGCATCCATGATCAAGCAACGAACGTGTCAGTCATCAACGTATGAACCCAAGTCGTAGCAAGCTACATGGACTTAAAGGAACAACGCGTGACATTTCCCCTAAGGGACAGACACAGGAACGAAGAAGGACACATGCCGGCCAGCCTACGTGTTCCGAGCATTAGCAAGCTACCAAGGCTCATTGGAAGCACTAGGAGGCATTTCCCTGTAAGATAGGCTACCAAAGGAAAACAACTAGGTGTCGGATCCCACACATACCAAGCATTTCAATCATTCACACAATATGCTCAATATGTGCAAATACAACATTGCATCACAACAGAACTCTATGACTCAAAGTACTTTATTTAAGAGGCTCCAAGAGCCATACATAACATCTCCATACAGGTAGGGGTCACATGACCCAACACTCAAGTCATACAGTCATACAAGCACAAGCGGAAGCTACATGTCTGGGTACAGACAACTTAGAAAATAAAACAGGCTTGGTGTAGCCTGACTATCTACAAGGCCCTTCACAAGCTCCAGATCTCCGTCTGGGTGACAAGCTACTCGTCGACGTCAACGTCTATGTAGAACCCATCAGAAGGGGCAGAGTTCTCCTCTGCAACAGTTATTAAGCAAACATGAGTACAAAGGTACTCAGCAAGTCTTACAACAAAACCTATCATACATGCAACATTATCAACAGGGGGTAGTGGAGTTCATAGGAGAAAGCCAGCTTTGACTCTTGGCTAACCTATACTACAACTCTCAACAGATTGCAAGATATTACTACGTACACGAGTTCTCTACTCACCACAACAATACACCACCGGGGATCCTCTTCTGTCATCCTACGGAAGGGTCATCCGCGACACTCACACTTATCTTGAGGCTTTTAGTAGTATCCATCAACTTGTCTATGAACTGTAAGAGTAACCAAGTAGTTTGTACCGTGAACAACGGCTATTCGAATAGATTGATAACCCTGCAGGGGTGTACTTCTTCACACATGCTTCCACCACTTATCGCCGTTTACTCGACATGTACTCGGCAACCTTCAAGGGGAAGCCCAGCGAGGGTGTCGGCCACGACCTGACTAACTACACGAGTCTCTCGTCCAGGTTTATCGCCTATTTGGGTTCCATCCGTGGGGAGATCCGGCCGGGGTGTCACTCACGGCCCCAAACGATGTGTACAGGGTTCCCGAGTCACCAAACGGGCAACCGGTACACCGTGCCACGTACCTGTCGCATCACAGCCCACCCCGAGGGTCAGCGCTGTGCACGACCACCAGTAAACTACAAACACCAGAAACTAGTTGCAACTCCTGGACAGAGATCAAGGGTAATTAATAAGCCGAGAGGGTCCATTGGTTTCGGGCCCAATGCATGGTAGTAGCTGGAACTTGAACCACACATAAAGATCTCGGGTCCTATGAACGGTTCCAATGAAACAACCCACCACGTACTCCTACATGGCCTTTCATCGATACCTTTACCAAACATGTTCCACACTTCCTTCTCTTTACCGGTATGATCATTTCACTCTGATCCATCACCCAAATGAACCAGACCTGACACAACTCTAAGCATAGCAGGCAACATAAACAAATAGCATGGTGGATCACACATCACATGGCTCAATCAACTCCTACACATGCTAGTGGGTTTCAACTATTTACTGTGGCAATGACAGGTCATGCAAGGGAATAGGGTTCAACTACCGCAGCAAGTAGCAGTTCACACGCTGTTGCCTTAATGCAGTAAAAGAGATCAGGAGCGAGAAGATGGGTTTGTATCGGAATGACCAATGATTGCTTGCCTGACAAAGAGGTTGTCGGGTGCTGCTCTTCAGCTGGATACGCAGAAGTATCCTCGGGAGCAGGACCTAACACGGAGAATACCGGCGATACAACCAATAAGCAAACAAATGCAACAATATGATGCATGCTCATGATACGGCAAGATGCATGTGTTTTGGGCTAATGCAACTATAACCAGAAGGGTTTGAGCCCATTTGAATCAAAGATTCAAATTTAAACCCAAATTATTTTTTAATTAAGTGCATTAACTTGTTTTAATTTAAACAGCAAGGTTAACTTGCTCAAACATGCATGAAACTAGTGCCATTGGAAAGATTGGATTTTTTTGATCAATTTTCATATATAAATCTTTTCTGTCTGAGCTACTGTTGAATTTATATGATTTTTTGAAGTTTAAAGCATTTTTTGGGATTTCATGAATTATTTTTAAATCTAAAAATCCCAGAAAATCCTTTACTGCGTCAGCATGACATCATGCTGACGCTAGCCAGTCAACAGGGCGGCCCAGGTCAAACCTGACCAGTGGGACCCACTGGTCAGTGTCACAGTTAGTTAACTGACTAATTAAAATTAAATTAAACACTAAACTAGGTTTGACTAGCAGGCGGGGCCCACATGTCAGTGACCCAGGGGGTCAAACCCTTGGTCAACTAGGGTAACTCGCCGGCGTTTAGCCGCCGGCGAGGCCAAACGCGGCGGTGAGGTGCGGGTTTTGTGCTCCGGCTGCCAAAACAATGGCGGAGCACACCTACGGGTAGCTGGGAGTGTGCCGCGTCGAGTGGTGGTGGTGGCTGGTCTCGGGGTCGCCGGAAACGACGCCAGCGACGAGTCCAGCGGCTGCCGGAGTTCGGGCGAGGTCGAAAACATCGGTGCAGTGCTCGTAGAGGTGCGTGGAGTGGTCCTACAGCATCTACACGGAATGGTGAAGCTGGTGGGCACGGTGGCCGGACCATTAGATGGCCGGAGCCTCGTCGGCGACGAGCTCCACGGCGGCGCGTGCAGGTGAGCCTCGTGCGGTGCGTTCAGTGCAGGATAGAGCCAACGGAGAGGGGGAGGACGAAGCTGAGCTCACGGCAGTTGTAGTAGACGCCGAGGCGAGCTTGGGGACGGTCGGAGCTGAGCGGGGCGGCGAGGGGGATCTCTGCGGCTGGAGTTGGGGAAGACGGGGTTGGGGGCGACTCCAGAGCGGGCGAGCGCTCGGGGCTCAGCCTGCTCGACGTAGTCGAGGACGGTGGAGAGGACGGACACGACGACGGGGCTCAGGGACGGCGGTGGACGCGGCTACCACGACGGCGCAAGCACGGCGACGTCGGCCATGCTGCGGGGAAGGTGAGGGAGAGGAGTTGGGGAGGGTGGAGAGTGTCAGTGAGCTCAGGGACAAAGTGGAGGCTCGATCCCTGCCTCCAGAACGGCGAGGGGAGGAAGCAGGGCGGCGGGCAGCTGTGTGGCGCGTGTTGCGACCGCCGTCGAGCACCTGCCTGCCTGCCTGGCCGAGCCAAGCAGCTCGCTGGAGCGGTGGCTGGGCTGGGCCGGCAGGTGGGCCGGTTAGGCGCTAGGTAACTCTTTCTCTCTCTCTTTTTTTTATTTCTTTCTGTTTCATTTCTTTTGCAACTTTGTTGAATTAATAAAAATGCCAGAATATTTTTGTAGCTCATAAAACTAGTCATGCCCACTGTATATAATATGAACAGCATGGAATATTTTAGTTTATGATTATTTGGGCACACAAAATATTTTATAGCATTTAAATGCCCAAATGCAAATACCATATGAATTAATCCAGAGACCTTGGATGTCCTAGAAAATTGTGCACCATTTTTGGCAGAGGTTTAAGACCAAGGAGGAAATGATGAACATTTTTGAAGGGCATTTTGGGCACATTGGAAAAGTTTTTATTAAACCCTAGTTGTTAGAAGAGGGGTGCTGGGGTTTCTGTCATTCCCATTTCAAGTTTCTTTTAAAAAGTAAACATGATGCACACTCTAGCTAGTCATAATGCAAGCACTGACTAGGGATGTGACAATCTATGGGTAATATTGGAGGATATGAACCATAGAGAACTTGGAGTACAGTAGGTTTAACACCAATATAAAACAAAGAATGAATTCCTTGCTGTACCTTTGAGTAGTGGTTTGCTTTCTCATACTAACGGAGCTCACGAGAATTTTTGTCTAAGTTTTGTGTTGTGAAGTTTTCAAGTTTTGAGTATTGCGTTGATGGACTATGGAACAAGGAGTAGCAAAGGCCTAAGCTTGGGGATGCCCATGGCACCCCAACTAAATTCAAGATAATTAAAAGCCTAAGCTTGGGGATGCCCCGGGAAGGCATCGCCTCTTTCGTCTTCATCCATCGGTAACTATACTTGGAGCTATATTTTTATTCGCAACATGCTATGTGTTTTGTTTGGAGCGTCTTGTATAATTTGAGTCTTTGCTTGTTAGTTTGCCACAATAATCCTTGTTGGACACACCTATTTGAGAGAGTTAAATATGGCCTAGAAATTATTAGAACACTCTATGTGCTTCACTTATATCTTTTGAGTTGAATAGTTTTTGCTCTAGTGCTTCACTTATATCTTTTAGAGCATGGTGGTGGTAATATTTTGTAGAAATTGTTGAACTCTCATGCTTCACTTATATCTATTTGAGAGTCTATTCTAACAGCATGGTAAACTGTTTAGGCTAAAGAAACTAGTCTTCACATGATAAACATCCAATGTCAATGTAGTAAAGAAATTTTTCACACCAAGTGCATTGAATAGAATGAGATGTTGGATGCTTGATAATTGTTTTGAGACATGAGGATAGTGATATTAGAGTCATGCTAGTGGAGTTATTATGAAATTGAGAAATACTTGTGTTAAGGTTAGTGATTCCCGTATCATGCACGTATGGTGAACCGCTATGTGACGAAGTTAGAGCATGAGGTATTTGTAGAGTGCCAACCTTTGTGTGGAGGTCGGGGGCGCGCGATGGTTAACTCCTACCAACCTCCCCCCTAGGAGCATGCGTTGATTGCTTTGTTTTGATGACTTGTAAATTTTTGCAATAAGTATATGAGTTCTTATGACTAACGTTGAGTCCATGGATTATACGCACCCTCACGCTTCCACCATTGCTAGCCTCTCTTGTACCGCGCAACTTTCGCCGGTACTATATATCCTTCCTCAAAATAGCCACTATATTGTTCCTGAAAACAGCCACCATACCTACCTATCATGGCATTTCCATAGCCATTCCGACATATATTGCCATGCAACTCTCTACCGTTCCGTTTATATGACACGCATCATATTGTCATAGTGCCATGCATGATCATGTAGTTGACATAGTAGTTGTGGCAAAGCCACCACGCATAATTTTTCATATGTGTCGCTCTTGATTCATTGCTCATGCCGGTACACCACTGGAAGCATTCATGTAGAGTCATACGTGTTGTAGTATCGAGTTGTAATTTCAAATTGTAACAAAAAGTGTGATGATCATCATTATTAGAGCATTGTCCCATGTGAGGAAAGGCCAATAAAAAAATAAAAAAGGCCCCAAAAAATTAGAGAGGGGCTAATAAAAAATAGGAGAGAAAGCCCCTCCAAAAAAATATAAAATAAAAAAAGAGAGAAAACAGAGAAGGGACATTGCTACTATCTTTTTCCACACTTGTGCTTCAAAGTAGCACCATGTTCTTCATTGTAGAGAGTCTCATGCTTAGTCACTTTCATATACTAGTGGGAATTTTCATTATAGAACATGGCTTGTGTATTCCAACGACGGGCTTCCTCAAATGCCCTATGTCTTCAAGAGAAAGCAAGTTGGATGCACGCCCACTAGTTTCTTTTGTTGAGCTTTCATTCATACTTAGCTCTTGTGCATCCGTTGCATGGCATCCCTACTCACTCACATTGATATCTATTGATGGGCATCTCCATAGCCGGTTGATACGCCTAGTAGATGTGAGACTATCTCCCTCCTTTTTGTCTTCTCCACAACCACTTCTATTCCACCCATAGTGCTATATCCATGGCTCACGCTCATGTATTGCGTGAAAGTTGAAAGGTTTGAAAAGATAGAGTATGAAAACAAATGCTTGGCTGAAATCGGGGTTGTGCATGATATGAATATTTTGTGTGATGAAGAGGAAGCATAGCCAGACTATATGATTTTGTAGGGATAACTTTCTTTAGCCATAGTATTTTGAGAAGACATGATTGCTTTGTTAGTATTGCTTGAAGTATTGTTATTTCTTATGTCAATATAGACTTTTATCTTGAATCTTTCATATCTGAATATTCATGCCACAATTAAGAGAACTAGTCGTCAACCCGTGCATCTGCACGTGCTAGTCATTTTGCGAATGTGTGGAGATATTAATAGTATACTATATACATGGATGTTGACACATTTTAAATATAGAAAAATAAAAAATTCACAATACTTTTTTAGAAAAATAATACAATCGTGGATGTACACTATATCACATATTCATGAGTCATGCTAGAAAATGTCAGAGGAAAAATTGATTCTCATCTATGATTGCAAAAGTAGCTAGCATTAATATATTTATCCAATTTTAAGTGAATTCTTGGACTCTGCAATGTGTTGCAAGAGCCTTAACTTAGTCATCATAGTTTTACTTAACCTTATTAGGTACAAAAAAAATGGACAATATAAATAGCAGAGAACCGACAAATAGGTTGTAGAGCATGAATTTCCAAGATGCAAATCAAAACGAACATAATACATTAGGAGCCATTGGATCATATATGACTTCAACGAAACAGTCGACCTATTATTAAAAAAATCAAGCAATAACTTGAAACATTTCATCACATGATTTTATAACATACACGTCATTTTATTGTCATTTTTGGCGGTACAAATGAGCAACGAATACTTAAGTAACAGCAGTATGATACTCCCTCTGTAAACAAATATAAGAGCATTTAGATCACTAAAGTAGTGTTCTAAACGCTCTTATATTTCTTTACGGAGGGAGTAGCAATATCTTTACCAAACTCCGTCAATTATTAATTACAAATCACCTGGAAATGAGGATATCACATTAAATTAATTTGAAACTTTTATTTCATTTGATTGAACTATATATAGAGGGTTGGAGGGTACCCTAATACTCAGAAATTTAAACCCCTAATTGGACTCTAATGCAAATCTTCCTTTTTTGCCAATGTTTTCACTGCTACTTAGCACAGACCATCATAAGCTAAATACTTCATTACTTATGCAGATGTATGATGAGCAGTGCTAGTAATTTTATGAAAAATTTGTATGTGAAAAGAACACCTGAAATTAGTAAAGTGATGCATGTTTACTCCAGTGCTCTGAAAGCTTATTAACCTACCAGAATATGACCACGCTGCATTTGAGGGTGACCATAAATGTTCTACTCTAGCAGTTTATTTCATTTATTGTTGTTTATTGTCCGTGCCCGTGACTGGAAGATACGTCAAGATTGGCTTCATTGCACCTAATTTAATCGTGTTGACGCAGGTAAGCAATGTGTTGTTCACCACAATAAGAAAAATACCAGGTTATTCCACATGTTCATTTATTTAACATCTCGAGTATATCAGATATAAGCAAAAGGTTCTGTAGAAAAGCAAAGCAGACATTAGTTTATACCAACATACTTCCATGTACCGAGAGCATCCAGATCTCCATAGTCGATACAACCTAATGATTTTAATACATTCAAATTATATATTAAGAATACATTAGGTAATTATACTTGCTAGAAACTTATGAAATTCAACAATTTTGGCAGGTTATCATCATCAAGTAAAAGATTGACAAAATGTACTGACAGAAAACCAATCATCTATCAAAACAAAAATTTAAAGGGCTATTTATGGAAACGAAATGTCAATAAGTAGTACTAGCAATGCATCAAAATTACAAACCATCTTATAATAAAATAGTACACCACAGAACTTATGGCCATAATAATCGAGAAAAAAAGTACCTCTATATTGATCTTCCAGTGCACCCAAGACTGAAATAAAATAGAAGCTAAAGGAACAAATTTAATTGGGAGCACATAGCTAAATATACTGCAGTTTTGTAATCCAGAAAGATAAATTTATCTAAATGACAAAAATGATAAATCTTTGCAAGTACAAAAATAGCAACTTAATAACACACCAGATAATAACCCAAGCAAACTTGTTGGTGTAGCTGAACATGCTAGCCTTGGCATGAGATAGATGGATTTGGCAGCGTGTTTCTCCGCCCAGCACATAGACATTGCCAAGCACTCCTATATGTTCAGGTCCTCAACGTGAGAATCTTTAAAGGTGATTTCCTTACTCGTTAGGATAGTACAATGGTATCATAACTGAGCTAGGGAGATTTTATATTTAACCTACATATGATAAAATATTGTAATCTGTAAGTGAGAGTCACATCCGATTTATTTGAACGACTTATTAAGGAGGTAATAGTAATTCATGCAACAACTGCAAAAAGAAATTGTTTCTTAGTGAGAAGGATTTGCTCCTGACTTATGAACATGTATTTATATGTTTGCATCATGAAAAAATCCAGTGGAGCTTAGCACATCATTTTTTTCCAAGTGAATGTAAATGTGAGAGGCTGAGAGCATATATTTGACTTTGGAAGCCTACCGCTCCATGCTTGGTGGTATATATGAATTTAGTGCTACCATTGGTGTCGCTTCCAAGTATGATTTGGGGAGTCAACATGGGGGGCGTCTTTCAATGGGACCTGTGTAATCCTTGCCTTGCCATCTGGTTCTGTTTTAGCACCCTGTCAATTTGCCATATTCTTGTGTCAATTCGCCATATTCTTGTGTATAAAGTTATTGGATAAGCTGTGAAGACCGGTCCAGTTCATCTGCATAACTGACGTCAAAGCAAGTAAAAGGCAAGAAAATAAAATCAACTGGAGGAATAGTCAATATTTTGGGACGGATGGAGTACTTTATTTAAATAGATGATATCAAAACTAAACAGGAGAAGTAAAATCCTTTATAATCTTTAGAATACATACAATGAATCAAAATCTGAATTCATCATTGATGCCAATTAATTATCATAGGACTGTCAAGTAAGTGAATAGTAAATCTAATGAAGATATTTAGAGAAGATATTTTTTCAAGGATTTCATATATACGAAGGATGAATGCACGGTACATACCTATTGGACGTCAGGGAGAGGTTGAAATAACCAATAGGAATAAATATGTGGGTCAATTTAGAAAACAAAACATAGTTTCACCTGGCCGCCCTATGCATTTGCTGCCGAGGGCCGAGGCTCCTTTTCCTTTACACCAGAATCAATCCATCTGTCTGCCTTTGCAGCTAGCGTACATGTATAGGTGGATGTTGCGGCTGACTAATTACAGCGCCCATCAACTGATTCTTGGATCGAGCCTTTCTATATACATGTGCACGTTCTGCAGCCGGCAAATAATCGCAGGGCAAGCTTATTCTTCGACAGAGAGTAATAGGAAATAGCAACAATATATGCTTGGAGTCAGCTACATGGCTGCACCAAACTATTTCCATTAGTTGGGGATTGAGACATGTATAGTTGGGCGCTGCAATGGTTAATCCCCATGGCATGGAGTAGGGAGGCTGAAGCAACTCTGCCTTGATCTATGCATGAGTGGATCCTGATGAGCAAGTATTCTAGGAAACTAACAGGTAATCAGTGACCTGATCTAAAGCAACCAATGTGATACAAATGCAGTTTTGGTACCCAGTACATGAAAGACAGTTCCACATTAGTAACAAACACACATGAAAGACAGTTCCACATTACATAATAGTGTTTATATCCAACTATTACTTCATATGCTTCAACAAATTCTTGAGGAAAACTCTGCTATAGGAATTCAAGTCTTGGCACCTTAACAATTCAACGAACAGTTAGAGTGCATTGCCAAACAGAAAAAATAATTGGATCCCTACGTGCATAGGAAAGGACCTGAAGAGTGAAAATAGATTGTTGGCTGGAATAGTACCTCAATATCAGGTCGATCTCGTATTCGTCTAAATCGTCGATGGGCATAAGGCATGCCCATGTCCAACCGCCTACAATATATGTGTGTGGTGCGTGTCTCACCATGTAGTTAGTCCTCTGCTTGAACCATTCATGTCATCTTCCTCTACCGCCATGATGTTTCAGCACCGCCCCCTGCTGGCATCTCTTTCATGTTCCTAAGCAACCTCCACTTTCCCTCAAAACAGTCACCAGAGAGAGATGTGTACGTGAAAGTATTTTTTCAAGATCGTGAGGGAGATATACGTGATTTTTTCTTCAGCCCAAAATTATATGGTAGATCTGTCTCGTAATCTCTAGCATCCAACAACCTGGGAGGGTGTGTTCAAAAAAGAAAAACAATCTGGGAGGGTTTAGGAAGTAATAGGAGAAAACGATCGGATTTTCCATTACTTTTTCTTTTTGAGGAAACGTGGAGAGTCCAAGGTGAGTACGACTCACACAACGATCTCGTGACCAACCCCAAAATCAGTTTTTTCTCATGAACCCAGGAAAAAATTAGGAAGATCTAGACCGTTATAATTCGGCCCCACCAGATTAACGGCGCATAAAATCTAATTAACGTGGTAATTTCTAGAGAGTCACAAATAAGTATAGGTATAGATTACATTGAAAAACTATATTGGTTAGCATTCCACATCAAAAATTCTTTCTTTATCATTTACCTACTCAAGGGCGAGTAGGAATTACGCTTGGGGATGCTTGATACGTCTCCAACGTATCTATAATTTTTTATTGTTCCATGCTATTATTTATGAAGTCTTGGATGTTTAATGGGCTTTATCATTCACTTTTATATCATTTTTGGGACTAAGCTACTAACCCAAAGGCCCAGTCCAGATTGCTGTTTTTTTGGCTATTTTAGGGTTTTGCAGAAAAAGAATATCAAACGGAGTCCAAACGGAATGAAATCTTCGCGAGAGATATTTTGGAGAAAATCACGCTCGAGAAACTTCAGGACCAAGTCAGGGGACAGAAGGGCTGCCCTCGAGGGTGGGGGCGCCCCCCCTACCTCGAGGCTGGCCCGTGTGGCCCCCGGTGCCCTCCTTCTTCCTATATATACCTACGTACCCGAGAAACTCCATACGCAGAGAGAAAACCCTAATTCCACCGCCGAAGCTTCTGTTCCCGTGGAGATCCCATCTTGGAGCGTGTCCCGGGAGGGGGATCCATCACGGAGGCCTTCATCATCATCATCATCGCCCTCACCATGAGTTGTGAGTAGTTTACCACAGACCTTCGGGTCCATAGCTAGTATCTAGATGGCTTCTTCTCTCTCTCTGGATCTCAATACAAAGTTCTCCTCGGTCTTCAAGGAGATCTATTCGATGTAATCTATTTTTGCGGTGTGTTTGTCGAGATCCGATGAATTGTGAGTTTATGATCAAGGTTATCTATGAAAGATATTTGGTTCTTCTCTGAACTTTTTCTGTGTGCTCATAATATCCTTGCAAGTCTCTTCAAATTATTGGTTTGGTTTGGCCTACTAGATCTATAGTTCTTGCAATGGTAGAAGTGCTTGGCTTTGGGTTCAATCTTGCGGTGTCCTTTTCCCAGTGACAGTAGGGGCAGCAAGGCATGTATTGTATTGTTGCCATCGAGGATAAAAAGATGGGGTTTTCATCATATTGCTTGAGTTTATCCCTCTACATCATGTCATCTTGCTTAAGGCGTTACTATGTTCGTATGAACTCAGTACACTAGATGCATGCTGGATAGCGGTTGATGTGTGGAGTAATAGTAGTAGATGCAGAATCGTTTCGGTCTACTTGTCTCGGACGTGATGCCTATATACAATGATCATGCCTAGATAGTCTCATAATTATTCGCTTTTCTACCAATTGCTCGATAGTAATTTGTTTACCCGCCGTAGAATACCGCTATCATGAGAGAAGCAACTAGAGAAAACTATGGCCCCGGGTCTATTCTCAACATATCTATCTACATCTACTTTACTTTTACCGCTTTTATTTTCTGTTTTATTAAACCAAAAATACCAAAAATACAAACTATCATCTCTATCAGATCTCACTCTCGTAAGTGACCGTAAAGGGATTGACAACCCCTTATCGCGTTGGCTGCGAAGTTCTTATTTGTTTGTGCAGGTGCGAGGGACTGGTGCGTGGTCTCCTACTGGATTGATACCTTGGTTCTCAAAAACTGAGGGAAATACTTACGCTACTGTGCTGCATCTCCCTTTCCTCTTCGAGGGAATACAACGCAAGCTCAAGCGGTAGCAAAGCCCCCGTGGGCCCTTCGCATCGTCTTGAGGAGGGCGCTGGTGCCTTCGAGGGCGCCTCGCCTGGAGATGCCTCGGCTGCGCCCGACGTTGCCGACCGCTTCCGGGGCTTCGGCCGGCTACGGCCGAATTTCAAAGTTCTCCGCAAGAGGAGGAGGGTCCCTGGTGGTGGTGACGCTGCTACCCCACCGCTGAAGCTGAGGAAGTTCATCGTCATAAACGAGTGAGTAGCTTGCCCTTGTGACCTCTTGTGTGTTTCCTTCCTTCCCGACCATGATTCCTCAGGACTCCGACTGCCAAGACTACGACGCCCACCGAGGAGCGGGCCCCTGCAGCCCCGAGCCTTTCGCGTGCACGGGGCACCCATGGTCGATGCGCCTCCCTGGCCGTGAGGCCGTCCACGAGGCTGGGCGCGCCAGCTTGGCGCCTTGACCCCGCGTTCTTGCCATTCCTTCGTCGTGACCCTGCCTGGGGGCTGGGGATTGTGCCAAAGGCTCCCCCATGGTCGTGGAATGCGTCGGGGCTACTTCGGCTCTAGCGTCTCCTTCAGGCGGTGGGTCCCAACCCCTCCGGGCCCCGGCCAAGACCCGAGAGACATCTGGTGGAAGACAGGTGGAAGACAGGTCCCCTCAGACTTCTTCCACTGCTCCTGGTCCGAGGAGGGCCCTGGCCTCTTGCTTGAGTCAGTGCGCAGGCGCGGAGCTGCCCGTCGTGAGCTTCTCCGGGATGCGGTGGGCGCGTTGGGCCGGCTTGGGAAGGAGCTTGATGGGGCCGACGCTTGTCTTGAGGCTGAAGGTCTTCAACTGCTCAACGAGTGGTGCAGGCTAAGGGTGGCCATCAACCTTGGGTGCCTCCACCATGAGAGCGCTAGCGCAAAGGCAGACGCGTCCCTCGCCGCCTCTCGAGAGGCCTGCGCCCAAGCCATGGAGGAGGCCTGGGAAGCCGACGCCCGTCGTGAGGCCGCGGAGAGGCGCCTCTTGGAGTATCAGGTCTTGAATGCCGACTTGGAGGACCGC
This sequence comes from Secale cereale, assembly GCA_902687465.1. Classification (NCBI taxonomy): domain Eukaryota; kingdom Viridiplantae; phylum Streptophyta; class Magnoliopsida; order Poales; family Poaceae; genus Secale; species Secale cereale. The sequence continues at coordinate 616,732,652 of LR738710.1, read as the reverse complement.
ACTGAGGTGCGTAGGGCCGCCCTGGCGTCGATGTGGGGATGCCCCTCGAGTAGGCGGAGGTCTTGAGGCGCAAAGACACGCTAACGCTAGAGGCAACAGAGCGCATCCTAGAGCTTGAGAGGCTGGAGGCGAGAGAGCGCCACGTGACCCTGGCTGAGGACGCCGTCTCCGCGCAAGAGTCCAGGGTCCAGGAGGAAATCGATCGGAGGGTGGCGAAGGCCCGTGCGGACCTCGCCGAGGGGTATAACTTGTAGTTGGAGTTCAAGCAAGCGGAGGCCGACGGGATGACTGCTGCCCTCAGGACGAGGCCGAGAGAAGCAGAGCTGCGAGAGGGGGCCGTGGCGGCCCAGTCTTCTATCCATGCTGGGTTGGCCTCCGCGCAAGCAGAGTTGGCCTCGCTCCGGAGACAGGTTGATGAGGCTGTGGTCCTTGCACGATAGAGTGAGGACGAGGCCGGCCGTCGACTCGTGCTGGAGCATGAGCATGGCCCCATGCTGCAGACCCTTCGGGTGAGGGCGAACCGGGCGCTGGGTGCTATCTGTGAGGAGAACGCCCCCGAGCCCCACGTGATGGACTACGGCGGTCATCTTGTTTTCTTCACTGATATCATGACGCGCCTGGAGAACCGGGCCGTGAGAGCCCGCCGCCTCGTTGAGGAGAAAAGTCGGGGCCTCCTGGGTCGCACGTTCTCCCGGGTCTTCAGCTACCTCCAGAGCATTGATCCTAACTTTGACTTCAATGCTGCCATTGCCCCCGTGCCTGGAGCTGTCCGTGACAACCTGGCACACTCGGTGGATGACCATGTGGATGCCTTAGTCCAAGTCTTCGTCACCGATGATGACGATGCCATGGTCGTGGTGGATAAAGGGGCGCGGTTGAAGACACTGGAGATATGTCCAATGAAAGCATTGGCGGCGCATATGAGGGTGGCTCGGACGGCTCGGCGAATGATATGTCTGGTTGAGCTCGCATTCTTCAGACCCGATCCTGCACGCGTAAAATCGCAAAGGGCCCTGTGGGGTATGAGAGCTTTTTGACGGGGGAATCCCCTATGTGTGTAAATTGGTATTCCGTGTTCTTCATTTTTGTTTAGCGATTGAACCCGAACCTGAGGCGCGTGCCCCCGAGCCTTTCTAGCTTAGTTGTCATAGCGCCTCATCTAGATCTTCCCTATCTTCGTGAGGGTTACGAGGCCGTGGGACCGCCTCCCTCCTGAGGTGGACTGCTGTCAGTCAGCGCCGTGGGCCTTCCGAGCAATGCATGACCCTACTCCGGGGAACAGGGCCAGGGGCGCTCCGCTGGCCGCAGTAGGATGCCTACACGGCAGCATTGTGGTGCGTAGGTTATTGTCCCGAGAGCGCTCGGACCTGGTTGTAATGACATGCCAAGTGGAATTGGCCTTCCAGTTCCCGGGCCTGAGGGCCCAGGGTAAGATTTTCGAGACAGCCAGAAGCGGCAAAATCCAGCAGAAATCAAAGAAAACTTCCCCCTATTTTGGCAACAAGTGAGATTTCAAATTCAACTCGAAAGGCATGACAAATACAATTACAAAAAAGGAAGGCGAGGAAAGCAAAGGGCCCCGTCCGGCTCCTATCTAGTCTTCAGTCTTCTTACCGGCGTGGAGCTAAGTGCTGCCACTAGGACGTGGAAGGGAGACCCCGAGGCCCGAGGGCGGCTCTCCGGAGACTCCGGGGCGTGTACAGCCCCACTCATTATTGCGTGAGAGTGTCACGGGCGGAGATCTTCATAGGCCTGAGCCTTACTTCATATCGCCAGATGAGGGCCCCGCCTTGTGCCACCCCGGACCTTCGTTGGGGCACCCGGAAACCAAGATAGGACCAAGGAGGTAGAAGGGCGATGCCAGAGGGGCCCTCGGCGACCACGGGCCCTCTGCCGGGGGGGGGGGGAAGCTCGGCGAAGCTCGCCCCGAGAGAGGACCTACTTTCGCATACTTCCCTGCTCCTCGCGCCGCTGGGGAGGCTACGGCTCCAGGCCTTCTACGCGCAGCCCCCAGCGTTCCTCTCCAGTTGAGGGCAGAGTGGTCGCTCTCGGGTCGTCGACCATCGCTGTGGTTTGATTCACCTACAGTCCATTGATAGCGTATGCCTGCTACTGTGATACCTGTTGTGCCCTGTCGTCGTCGCTGAAGGGGTCCACGGCGTGCCTGGGTGACCCGCGGTAATCTTCTTCCTCGTGAGCCTCGCCATTCCATCCCGGCCCGTGGAAAGCATTGGGGCCCTCCCCGAACACATACGCCGGGTCTACCATGTGGGGCACGTAGGCTTCGTTGGCAGCCCCACCAAGGGCACAACCTCCGTGCTCCACGCCTTGAGCCCCCGGTTGTAGCATTTGGTTTTGGCGCCCGCTGGATTGAGCCCCGGCGCACCCCCTCGAAGGGCCGCCGGCGTCTTCTCTTGCTGGTGATAAAGTTGCTGCAGTCGTAAGGAGGGCACCAGCGCGCCTGCTGGTGTCACCGGGTCTTCCAATCGTTCCAGAGGATGGAAACGCCGGTCGGGGCCTCACCAGCGCCCCACCCGCGACCTGGGGTGGGGGTGAGGAGCAGAACGACGGCTTGCCTCCGCAAGCACATCCCAGTAGTTCAGCGACGCGTTCTAGCAGCACATCGCGGCCGCTCTCGGCCAGCCTGCATCGTAACAGTTCCCGCGCCATGATGAGCACGACCCTCGTGTTCTCCTGCTCCCGTCGGGTGTAACGTGCTGTCGCCGCGGCGTGGCTTGTAGAGCGCGCCGCGGAGTGCGCGCGTCGGGACGCCGACGCGGTGGCCGGCGGCGCCGGGTCGTGCTGGGGCAGCCTGGAGCGCAAGGTTGAGGTCTCCGTGGTCGGGCGGTGCCGCCCGCGCATGCCAGGTCGCCCGGCGGTTGGCATGAGCCCCCTGGTCGTCGGCCATCAGGATCGTGGGGCGGTGACGGTGTGGACGATGGAAAAATAGATCCGGTGCACCCCTACCTGGCGGCCAAATGTCGGATCTAGGGTTCCGGCAAAACCCTTAAGGTTTGAACTCCGGGGTGCGCACGAGGATATCTCCTTCCTCCCTAGCTTGTCAGATCCTATGAACAAGAGACACAAGATTTATACTGGTTCGGGCCATCGTTGTGGTGTAATACCCTAATCCAGTGTGGTGTGGTGGATTGCCTTGTAGGCTGAGGAAGAACTAGTACATGGATGAACTGCCGCCTGAGGAGAGGTGTTCTTGAGCTCGGGTGAGCTTGTGGTGTATGATAGGTCTCGATGATCCGATGCCCTCTATGATGGAGACTAGGTCCTATTTATAGTGGCCCGGGTCCTCTTCCCAAATATTGAGCGGGAAGGAATCCCACAACGGCCAAATTTGAAGGGGGACAACTAGTATGAGCTATCCTGACAAAAGGTGGTCTTCGCCTACCAAAGGCTCTGGTGGTGACGCCGCCGTGGGCTCCGCGATGACCTCCGTCCTACCGTCCTGCTGGTCTTGGTCTCGTTGCACCGATATGGAAACCTTTGACTGATGCCTCGGGACTCCGCGCCTGCACCTGCTCCTTTAACACGAAAGAGGAAAATGGCACTCTGCGCCCGCTGGCGCCCGCCTAGCATTGGTCGTCACTGCTCACGTCACGAGGACCTCGGGAGGTGCCCCTCGCCTCGATATCCTCATCCTCACGAGCCGGACTGGCGAGGTCGCCCCAAGGGATGCCTTGCGTCGTCCGCCTAGCGAGGCTTGGCCCTTCGCGAGGGTCTTGAGTGGTTGCAGAAGATTCTGGGCTGTTCCAAGCTGCCTTGTGAGCCACGCCCTGGGCCGCAGGCAGGCAAGTCTGGGTACTCCCGTTCCCAGATCGACGACAAACCAGGTATGTCAATGTTTGTGGCCGAGTGGCGGTGGCAGGGTGTTTGAAATTCATTTCCATTTCTTGCATGGGACCTAAGCATGCAACCGAGGACACATATTTGATTTTTCAACAAGTTTATATGCACTGGAGAATGTGCATGTAGTTCAAATTTGAATTATGCGAATAAAATGCCTGGAAACCCCAGTTAATGTATAAAAATGTTCAAACGAACCCTGAAAAATTCCAATATTGAACACAACACTCCTGTTGTTCTATGTTGACACTCGAAAGATTTTGAAAGCAATAAGAGGCAACATATATCGTTTCGTCCCAAAAGGTGGCACGTTCCCTACCGAAACGATCACGCTTGTTGTGAGAAGCTAAGGTTTGTGAGAAGCTTATACCCAAACCTGCCCCAAATGGGATAAATTTTTTACCACGGCACGTTGATGCCGCTCCATGATAGCATGCCAAGTTTCATGAATTTCAGATGAGTTTTGGATTTACTAGAATTTAAAAAACCAGGTATCTCAATGTTTGCGGCCGAGTGGTGGTGGTAGTGTGTTTGAAATTCATTCCCATTTCTTGAATGGGACCTAAGCTGCAACACCCTAATAATCAAGCTACAATAACCTCACTCTAATCTGACAGGTCATCATGTTTTACTAAGCCATTTTGCGACTTGATGAAAACCGGGGTCAATTTCAAATTCCAACAAAACAAGTCAAATCATTATTTCTTCAAACCGGCAAGAGAAAAATGTTCGATGGGTTGAAAATATTCCCTAACTATTTGTCATGTAGGAGCCAACCTCTTTTGAATATTTACAGTGGCCCGAATCTAATTAAAACTAAATCATAAGTATTTATTTGAACCTTTTCAACTTAAAAAAATAGTTTAACTATTCAAAATAATTTGGAACTTTGTGTGCTGCTTCAAAACCTTGCCTAGTATTTCTGTGCTAAGTGGCACATTTTAACTATACTCATTTATTAATTCAACAAAAATACAAAACTGTGAAAAGAAGCAAAACAGAAAAATAGATATAGAAAAAGGGAAAAGGCCTCTCTACTAATGTGCACGTGAGCCCACTAGCTACTGTGCCTAGCCCATCCCAGCTCCACCTCTCCTCGAACCTCCGCTGCAGTGGAGGCAGAGGGCATGGAGGCCATCCACCATGACCACCGACCAAGCGTTGGCCATCCCGCGATCCTCCCTGGAGGTTAAGAGCATCGCCCCGCACTCCCCCGAAAACCCTAGCCCAATTCCCCCCTTCCTTGCGTCGTTTCCCTCTCCCACACGCATCGCCCGAAGCTCCCCGCCATGGCCACTGTTGTTCGCATGCTCCCCATCCTCCCCATGTTCTAGGACTGAGTCTGGGAGCCCCGTCGTCGTCTGCTACATCTTCCTCGCCCACTGGACCAACCCTGGACCCCTGCATTGCCTACATCAACTCCTTCTTCAAGCTCCGGCCACCGCTCATCGTCGCTTCGATCCGCCGCGGTTCGACCCGCTCCGACTTCACCAAGTTGCTCCTCGTCACCGATGTGAGCATCACATGGTTTCCCCTCTCTTCTCGCCATCGATCTCATCACCTAGCACTCATCCTCGCGAGTTCTGGCTCGGCCGTCCGCCACGGTCGGTGGGCTCATCGCTGCCGTGTTCCCTAGCTCCCTCTGTCGATGTGTGCGTTCTCTAGGAGTTGTGTAGATGCTGCCTAGTTTCTCGGTTCGTCGAATCCAAGCCCATGGGCTCGAGCTCGATCCCGTCGAGTGCCGCAGCTGTCGCCGCTCAGCCGTCGATGTCGCCGTTGTTCTTGGCCACCCCATCCAGGCCAGTGCCCTAGACTGATGCACCGCGCAGCCCCGCACCTGCCCGCGCATGGCCGTGCCACCGCAGCGCTCATCATCCCCGCTGCCGCTGCTTTGGCTTCTGTCGTTGTTGCTGCTCTTAGTTCCTGCTGCCGCTGCCCTTTCTCGCTTGCACTACTACCTCCCGCTGCTTTGCTGCTGTTGAGAATGGCCATAGCCACTGACTCTGCGCCCATGTGTGTTGACCATGGTCACACAACCGTGGCAGAGCCACTGAACATGAGGCACGGCTGTACCAATGGCCGGCCGAGTTAATTAGGAGTAGGCTAGATGGCTAGATTAGGGGCTAATCAGTATAATTAGTTGCTACCCTATGACATGTGGTTCACATTTAATTAGGTTAGTTTATTTGTTTAATTAGTCAAATGTGTAGATGACATGTGGCCCCTTCTAGATTATTTTAGTCTAGCTACTTTTATTAGCTCTTCTAACACTTACATGTGGGACCCCTTGGCCCAGTTGGCCAGTCAACATGCATTGGTCAACTGCTATTGACCCTGATGACTGGACCACCCCCACCTACTGTCATACAGAGTGGCTAGCTGTCGCTGTGTATAAAAAGTTATTACACTGTTTTATTTCGAATTTATTAATTAAACTAAATTCAAAAAATGTTTAAAACATAGAAAAATAATATAAAAGAAACCTTAAGTTAGATGAAAATACTTTGTACATGAAAGTGGCTTAGAATTGCGAGACGGATTCGAATACGCGGTCCGTTCATCCGCCACACATCTCTATCATACCGAACATGGAACAATCCCCCTCCGGTTCGCTTGTGCGAAAATGCCTAACACTGGGTATGCTTTCCCGGATGTTATCCCTCTTCGCCAGTATCATGTAGCACCGTGTTAGAGCACCCTAGCACTGCGTGTTCACTTGTCGTGCTTCTTTGTTGCATCTGTATGCTTTGGTTTTATTGTTTCTTCCCCCTCTTCTCTCCGGTAGACTGCGAGACTGATGCTACCTCGGTGATCGACCGCATCGACGATGACCCCTCCATCTCGTCTGAGCAACCAGGCAAGGCAACCCCCCTTGATCATTTCAATATGGCCTACTCTCTTCTCTCTTATGCTTGCATTAGAATTGCTACTGTTTTTGTATGATCCTATCCTGATGCATAGCCTGTTGTTGATACCTCCTTTCAAATCTTACATGCTTATGCTAAGCTACTTAGTATAGGTTGGTTAGAGGTCCATCAGAGACCCCCCACTTTGTCCCGACTGCCCCACTGGATTATCAGAAGACCAGGTCAACGGGATCGAAGACCAGGCCCCGGCACCGCACATCACTTTCCCCTCAGTTGCTCAACACTACTGGGTTACTATCGAGTGCCGAGGGTGAGACCTCATCAGCACTTCTGATGTTAACCTTGTAGGTTAGTTCATCTGTTATGGTCATCAAGGGTGGTTCCTCCTTCTCCACTGCCGATAATGACACTGTCATGCAATTCCTCAAGAGTGGACCTCGAGGGTGACTCCTCTTTCGTTCACCTTGACGATAAACATCAAGTGGAATTCCATCGAGGGTGATTCCTCGGGTTTGCCTTTGGTGTTAGACACACAATTACTACGGTTACTATGACTTTACAACTGTTACTTGGAAAGGTGGGTCGACCCTGAGGGGTACCCGCGAGTGATGTGGAGATGGGTTGACCTGGAGGGTACCCGAGAGTTGAATACGAGACTTGGCCGGGCACTCTTAGCCGTTGCCGCAAGTCCTTGAAACGGGGCGACGGGGCCCCATGATCGCGAGTCTCTGCTCGTTACCGCGTTCCCAAGACACTAAACGGTTTGGATATTTGATCCAAGGGGCCTCTGGCCTGATAGAACTAACCATCATGTGGGCATAGTATGGGCGTTCTGCGTCGTATGCACCAACCGAAGCTTAACCGACGTCATGCGACAGAGCGGTGCGCGCCGGGTTGGACCGCGTAAGCACGTGCCTTTTTAAGGAGGTAGCCCAGGTCTGCTCACCGGCCGCGTACACAATGTGCAGGAGTTCCCGGAGAGATGGCCCATGACCCTTGGGGGTATAGGTTTAGTCCGGCGTCCATGACCTCTCTATTAAGCCTAGGTCGGGTTGCGGCATATTATTTGGCCGGTGTCAGGGAAACTGATTGCCCCACGAACACCTATGGGACCGGAGCCCCTTTTCGGTACGGCAAGGGAGCGGAGGGAGCACGAAGAGCGGATCGAGGCGAGCACGCGGGCAGTTTACCCAGGTTCAGGCCGCACGGATGCGTAAAACCCTACTCCTGGCTTGGTTTGTATTGTGTTCTTGGCTCGGGAGCGATGAGAGCTACAGTGCTTATCGCTAGCTACACCGAGCGTGAGAGTGATCGTCGATCGGAACCTCCTCTACGTTGCGCATGGGCCTCCTTTTATAGGTCAAAGGGGTCACCGACAGGTGGCAACGCAGATGAGGGTAAAAGTGTAAAAAAGGTGGTAGTTGGAACAGTGTATGTACAGTGCTCTGTACCTAACCCTGACGGTGGGGGACAAGGGCATTGAATGCCCGTCGCCGTCGCCCCAAACAGTGCAAAAAGCGTCCGTCAGGGCGTCTCCGTTCGCCACGATGGTGGCCTCGTCATCGTAGCTTGCCACCGTGTACCCCAGGCTGCACAGCCTTCCGCCGCGTGCCCCTGGAAGGGCCCCAAGGCGACGCGTGGCCGGATGAGCTGGAGCGTGGGCACGTAGTGGAAGCTTGCCGCGGCTTGCACCTTGCCGCGGTTGTTAACTTGTCGCGCCCGGGAGCTTGTCGCTCTCCGGGCCTTGCCGGGGCGCGCGACGCGCCACGGCAAGTCTCCTGAAATGCCATGTTTGGCCTTCCTGGCAAGCTCCTCTTGCCAGGGTCTTGTACCTAAGAGGTGGTCTTGAGCCTTGAGTGGCCTTCCCGGCAAGCTCCTCTTGCCGGGGCTTTGTTTCTCTGACTTAGATACTTTGTTCTTGAATGGTTTCAAAGGAACCTCGGTGGGCCTTGGAGGACGCGCGGCAAGCCCTGCCACGGGACGCTGCTACTGCCCGTGCACAAGTTCGGGATACTAAGGTACCCCTACTTTAGTACACCGACAGGAGCCCCCGGGCCTGGGCCACACACGGTGCCGAGCGTTGTTGGGCCAGGCCCAAAATAGTGCATGGGCACACGTGGCCCACGGCGCGCCGCATCCCACTCCGTATCCGCCGCGCCCCTCCCTAACGGCACGCGTCGATCGCGGCGTCGTGGGAGAGATCGTGGCCTGTTTCTTTAATGGGGAAAATGCGGAACGTCCCCCTCTCCCCCCTTAAAAGCAGGGGAAACAGGGGCGGTTCCCTCCATTCGCCCACTTCTTCTTCATCCTCCAGAAACCCCCGCTGCTCCCCTCCTTCCGAAGGTTGAAAGAGAGCAGCGCTCCGCCCTTCCTCCGCCGCCACCAGCGTCCCCAGTGCCGTCGACTTCCCTTGCCGTCCCAGCCATGGCCCCGAAGGGCGACAAGGCGAAAGCCGCGAAGACTGCCAGGGCGCTGAAGCTAGCGGCAATGCGGAATAAGATGGTGGTCTTCCCGCCGAGGCTGAGCGCGGAGGAATTGAAGGAAAAAATCTATCTCTTCTGGTCGAGGGAGACAAAAGCGCACCCGCGCACCAAGGTACTCCCTGCCGAGGCCTGCGAGATGTTTCCTGGAGGATATGCTTTTTTTGCTCTGTTCTTCCATTGTGGACTCTGCCCTCCGTATTCTGAATTCTTCTGCGATATTATGAATACCTACGGGTTTCATCTCCTTGATTTCTCCCCAAACGCCGTCTTGACCATGGCCGTTTTCGCACATCTGTGCGAGAACTTTGTCGGAGTCTACCCCAACTTAGCCCTCTTCCGCCATTATTTTACGCCTCGAGTTGAGTCTGGCTGTCCTTTGTCCGGCGGGATTTCTTGGATCTTTAGGCTTCATAAGAAAGAGGCATACTTGACTGGGGAACTCCGCGGCAAGTGGGAGGAGTGGAGGGCCAATTGGTGTTGGATCATGGAGGATGAACCCCAGCAGTTCACTTCCCGGCACCAAGTTGCAATAGTGCGCGGCAATGACTGGAGTGACCTGGCCCCCGAGGACGACAAGCTGAAGATAGCCATCACTAGGATTCTTTGCCTCCGGCAAGCCAAGCTCACTGTAGGGGCTGTCGGAGCAGATTTCCTTCGCCGCCGCATTGCTCCCTTGCAGGAGAGGAAAAGGCCTGCTTGCGAGTTTGGTAACGCGGCAGACTTTACGAGGCCGCGCCCAGGCCTCAACTACAATTTCACTGTCATGGAACTCAAAGGAATGCTCCGTGAGCTATTCAAGCACGACTCCAAACATCCAGAGTGGTTCGCATTGCCGCGGGGCGTAGTTCCGCTATGCAAAAATTCATCGCTCAGCGCTATCCACGCGGCGATGCCATGGTGTGACTCCCATGGGATTGACCCCACTTGGCGGGAGCCTTCTGACGAATCCGTGCAAACGTTCTTCGACAACTTGGTGGAGCAGCCAATCAATCCCGATGAGAAGAAAGGCCTCACCCGAGACACCACCGACGAGGAGATGGCTTATATTGCCAGCAGGTTGGAGGAGGCAGCTGCAGCCAGGGCCGCGGGCGAATTCGGATATACTTTGGAGGAGGCGGATGCAGTGGAGGCGGTAAGTCTGGCCGAGGAGGAAGAGCTCCTCAAGGTGATAAAGCCTGCCGGGCAACCTGCTGGGACGAGCGAGGCCACCGGGCAAGGCACAGAGTCGAGCGAGCCCGCCGAGCAGGGCGCCGAATCAAGCGATTCTGTCGAAGACTCAGGCGGGTCGCTGAATCTCGACTCCTCTTCTTCGTCCTCGGGGAGTTCACCGCCACCGGCAAGCCCTCCGTCTCCAGCAAGGAGGCGCCTCCGCAAAGCCGCAGACGTGGCAGGGCAGCCGGCGGGCCAGCAGCCGCAGCGCCGTCCGACACGCACCATCGCGGCGGGCAAGGCCGCCAAGGGAGTGCCCCACGCTTCAGCAACGGCTGGAGGAGGATCTTCCCGGGCTGGGGCCAACTCTCCTGCCGCCCCTCGGGCCTCGGTGACAACTAGAGCGGGGTCTTCTCAGACCACCGTCCCTGCTCCCGCCAAGCGGCCGAGGGATCCTACTCCTCCAGCTCCTCGCACCGGGACGCGCGAGGCAGACTTTGATTTCTCCGTGCTCAGCTCCGACGAGGAGGAGGAAGAGTAAGCACTATCAACTCTTGATTCCTTCGATTTGCTCTTGTCTTGAATCTTCTTTGCCTGATTCTGATCTTGTTTTTCTTCTAGGACCCTGGCCTAGAGGGCGACGAAGAGGGCCAAGATCCCGGTGGTCGATCTTGGGTACGAGCCCGTCGCAGCGGCAGGGGATGCGCCAGCGACATGCTTGCCGGACCAGGCAACTGCTCCTCAAAGCAGCCCCCAGCGCAAGTCTTCGGTTCACTTCTTCGCTTGTCGGGCGCGCGCGGGCTTCTTATCCTTGTTAACGTCTTGTTTGTTTGTTGACTTGTACAGAAACAGAGCCGCAGCCTCAGGAGCGCCAAGAGACTGCTCCCGACGAGCCGCACGTCTCGACCTCTCCGCCAAGGAGAAGCTCCCCGGCGAGGGAGAATGTTCCGCCAAGGGCGGGTCCTCCGCCAAGGGCGAGTACCCCGCCAAGGGCGAGCACCCCGCCAAGGGTGGGCACTCCACCAAGGAAAAGCGCCAGCGGCCCTCCACCGGCGGGGGCCATCACCACGCCGCCGAGGGAGAACTCCCCGGCAAGGAACCCCGTCGAAGAAGAGGCCCGCGCAGGTAACCCTTGGACTTTTCCTCTCTTTAATTTTTCTTTTTGGATATTTGCTTGACAATTATTTTCTTCTTTCTTCTGATTTTTATTGTCTTCAGATCCGCCCGCCGCAGAGCCGATGGAGACGGAGGCCGCCACTGAGGAGGACGCGCGCGGCAATACTGGTGATGCCGCGGCTACCGAAGAGGCGATCCGCACCGACGAGCCCCCAGTCGAAGAGGCAGCCAAGGCCGCCGACGTGGCAGCTGAGGAAGGGACCGGCGGTCGCACTAACAGCCCTGAGGCCGTAGGAGCGTCAGACGCTGCGCCGACCGCCGACCCTGCTGCTGCCGCGGCCGAAACGGGCGCCTACCTGGAGGCTAGAAACGGGGTCTTCATTCAGCTTCCGTGGGCATCCACGTCAAGGGCGCCCGCGGAGGGAGAGGTCTTCGATGGGGAAGTCCGCCTCCGCCGGGCTGAAGTTTGTCGACGCGCCCGGCAGCAGTAGCGAGCCCGAGGAGGAGCAGCTTCTGCGGAGGCTCCTGGCCCTGTACCGCGCCAGGCAGGCCAAGCTGGAGTCCCGAGAGGCTCTGGCCGCCAAGGCGGTCTTCGACTTGGAGAAGCGCGCCGAAGAGCTCCGGGCCGCCAACCAGGTGGCCCTCCGATCCTTGGCGGAGGAGCGGGAGGAGCTCGCTGAGGCGCATCAGGCGTTCATACTTGAGAAGGCCGAAGCAGAGGAGCAGCAACGGCTCACCGCCGAGGAGCTGCCCCGGCGGGAAGGAGAACTAACGCAGCGGAAGGTCGACCTCGACAGCCACGAGGACGACCTTGCCGTGTGCGAACAGTCCCTTGGGGGAGCTCTGCAGGAGGCGAAGGACGCCGCGGCAGCTGCCGAGACCGCCAAGAGAGACTTGGAGGCGAGGGTGGCGCAACTGGAGATCCACCTGAAAGCGAGTGAGGAGAAGGTTTTTGCGCTCGTGTCGGAGAGGAAGAAAGACGCCCAGAGCCACTCCGAGCTGCAGGTCCGTCTCTCCGACAAGGGCAAGGAGCTCGCCATCGCCAAGGATTCTGTTGCAGATTTGGAGTTGAAGCTGTCCACCCTCACCGCATCACTTGACAGCGCCAGAAATCGGGAGACGAAACTGAAGGAGGACCTCAGGGCTGAGAGGGCACTGTTGGACAGCGCCGCCCTCTCCCAAAACAACTTCAGGCTGACGGTGGAGCACTGGACCGAGGGGCTTGTCGCCGCCGCCGCTGATATCGACAGGGAGTTAGCGGGGCTGGGGACGGAGCACCTCGGGTATTCCACCGACGATAATCTCCCTCACAGCGCCAAGCTAAGCTTGTTCTTCAGGGGAGTGGCGCCGGCCCTCGAGCAGCTCCGGGAGAGGATCCCCACGCAGCTGGCGAACAAGGCGCGCAGGCTCTGCACGGGCGTCTTGGAGAAGGTGTTGATGAAGATAGTCTTTCGCAACCCGGGGCTCAACCTCAACAACGTTCTCCGGACCTTACCACCCGACGCCGACCAGGAGACGCTCAAGGCCCTTGTCGCCCCCATCGTGGCCAAGGTGGGCAAGATCAAGAGAGTCGACGGCGATCGCGCAGACTAGGCCGTTTTCCTTCTGCTTCCCTTGTCGCTGCCAACCGTGTTACGAACAATAGTCTATTAGTGCCGCGACAAGTTGCTTTGTAATATAACTCTATTTTGGGTAGTTAATGCAATGTTATTTCCTTGACTTGACTTCCTTGCTTTGTATGCTTTTACCCTACGCTTTTAGGGGACTTGCCGGCGAAGGGACCCTTGCCGCGAGCGCTGAGTGCGGAACTTCAGAAGCCTGCCAGCAATGCCGCTACCGGCAAGAAACCTCGTCGCAGCTAGTCGCAGCGCACTTAGGTTGTTGAGTGAACTCGAAAACGAAGTAAGGGCGCGACACTTGTCGCAGCACACTTAAGCCGTTGAGCGTGCTCGAAACAAAGTAAGGGCGCGGCTAGCCACGAGTAGGTTCCTCCGCGCACAGGTTTTCCATACAAAGTGCGGCCGTTCAAGGAAGATAACCTTAAAATTAAAAAATTTGAATGCTCAAACTTTGGCAACTTAGCTTTCGTGTCGTCTGCTTCCCGGCAAGGCGAGGCTTTCTTGAACGGCACTTGGTCCATACCACTGTCTCCTT
>LR738710.1:616580494-616718902 GCA_902687465.1 Secale cereale | reverse complement strand
CCCCCCCGACAAACTTGTGCGCGAGGAAATCTTCTTTTGCTTGAGTGAAAAAGAGAAAGGGAGGAAATATTGATATGGAGCCTTAGCGGCTCGTTATTGCTTACTGGGGACGCGTGTTGCATAAAGCGTCAGATAGTACATGCGTGAAAGATATGAAGGCATGAATTGACAAGTTGTGCGAGGCACATATGTTTTACTGATGCACGGGGTCTGCGCCCGACTTTGTACAAATGTTTACATGCAACAGCGGCAAGACTTGTGCAAAAGGTGGTTGCCGGAGCGGATCACGGCAACCGCGCCTTATGGGTGAAACTTGTGAAGGTGCTCAATGTTCCAGGAGTTACTCACCGGTAAGCCCTCTTCGGTCTCAAGGCGGACAGCGCCGGGCCTTGTGACTTGTCTCACCCGATAAGGGCCTTCCCACTTCGGCGTCAACTTGTTGGAATTCTTGGCGGACTGAACACGCCGAAGAACAAGGTCGCCTTCCTCGAGACTTCTGGCTTTAACTCTGCGGCTATGGTAGCGGCGCAAAGCTTGCTGATATCGAGCAGCTCGTACAGCAGCCTGAAGTCGGTCCTCCTCAAGGAGCAGCGCGTCATCTTGCCGCAGCTGCTCTTGCTCGAGCTCATCGTAAGCGAGCACTCGAGGCGACCCGTATACGAGTTCCGTGGGGAGAACTGCCTCTGCTCCATAGACAAGAGCAAAGGGTGTCTGTCCAGTGGCTTGATTTGGTGTCGTTCTGATTGACCAAAGAGCTGCCGGCAACTCTTCAATCCAGTTTCTTCCGCACTTGTGCAGCCTGTCGAAAGTTCTTGTCTTGAGTCCGCACAGCACTTCAGCGTTTGCCCTCTCCGCTTGACCGTTGCTCCTCGGGTGAGCAACAGAAGCGAAGCAGACCTTGGCGCCAAGGTCTTGGACGTATTGCATGAAGGTGCGGCTTGTGAATTGTGTGCCGTTGTCGGTGATGATCCTGTTAGGGATTCCGAAACGGCAGACAATTGACCTGAAGAACTTGACTGCTGACTGTGCGGTCACCTTCCTCACTGGTTCCACTTCCGGCCACTTTGTGAACTTGTCGATAGCGACGTACAAGTACTCAAAGCCCCCGGCTGCGCGGGGAAAGGGGCCGAGGATGTCGAGCCCCCAGACCGAAAATGGCCAGGACAAAGGGATCGTCTGGAGAGCTTGAGCTGGCTGATGTATTTGCTTGGCATGGAACTGGCACGCTTCACACTTGGTTACTTGTGCAACTGCATCCTGGAGGGCTTCTAGCCAAAAGAAACCTTGCCGGAACGCCTTGCCGGCAAGTGCTCTTGCGCCAATGTGGTGGCCACATATGCCTCCATGTATCTCTGCCAACAGCTTTTGCCCATCTTCTCGGGGAATGCACTTCAATCTAACGTCGTTGAGTCTTCTTCTGTATAATTCATCACTGACAAACTGATACATACTTGACTGCCGGGTTATTCTTTCTGCTTCTTCTGGCTCTTCGGGAAGTTCTCCAGTTTGAAGAAAACGGACAATTTGCTGCGCCCATGCTGGAGCCTGAGAGTCAACAGCAAGGACTAAAGGCATCAGTGCTGCTGCGGGAACGTCAGCTTCTACGGCCAGAACCTGTGGCTCGGCCGGAGCTGGACGTTCCCCGGCAAGCTTGCCGGGGCAAAACTTGTCGGGAACGCCTGCTTCAACTGTACGAACCCTAGGGTCCGCAGGAGCAGATTGTTCCTTAGCAACTTTGTCGTTGATCTTGGGGACCTTGGCGGCGGCTTCAGGAAGTTCTGCCGGCAAGTAGTCACCGGAGACCAACTTTCTCTTCTTACTTTGTCCAATTGATGGTGTAACGGATGGTTGAGTTAACTTGAGCACAAAGATCCCTGGTTCCACAAGTAGCTTTAGTGCAACACACTTTGACAGGCCGTCTGTGACGTCATTTTGAGCTCTTCGAACGTGCTCCATCTGTAGGCCTTCAAAGTGCTCTTCAAGCTTTCTCATTTCGTCGACGTAAGCTTCCATCAATGGACTCTGGTAGCTTTTGTTTACTTGGCGGACGACCAACTGTGAATCACCCCGCACAATCAGCTTTTTGATCCCAAGCTCTGCTGCAGTATTGTTTGTTGCTTGCTCCTTGGGAAAGTGCATTTGGACGACGTACTTGAGGTGTTCTCCGGTGGGTGCGACAAGCAGCACACCAGCGCCGGCGCCTTGCAGCGAGAAGGCACCATCAAAGTACATTATCCATTCTTTGCTTGCTTCTTTGACGGGGATGCTTGTGTCTGGAATTTCTTCGTCTGGCGTTGGTGTCCATTCTGCTATGAACTCTGCCAATGCTCTGCTCTGGATAGTAGAAGTACTTTCAAACTTGAGGCCAAAGCTTGACAGCTCCAGTGCCCACTCGATAATCCTGCCTGTTGCTTCTGGATTTTGCAATATCCTTTTTAGCGGAAAGCGAGTGACTACCGCTATCTCATGTGCTTGGAAGTAGTGGCGCAGCTTTCTCGAGGCCATGAGGAGGCCGAAGAGCAACTTCTGCACCCCAGAGTATCTTGACCTAGCCCCCTGCAAGAGGGAACTGACAAAATAAACTGGGCGCTGCACCATCCTCTTCCGCACCTCTTCTTGCATCTGCGCAGACTCACCCTTGTCGGGACCAGAGCTTGTCGGGGAAGCCCCCTGCTTGTCGCTGGACGTGCTTATCGGGGCTACGGGCTCCTCATCCGCTTCCCTTTTCGCTACTAACGCAACACTAACCACTTGATTGGTCGCTGCTAAGTACATCAGCAACATCTCTTGTGGCCTAGGTGCGACAAGTATTGGAGTGGAGGACATGTACCCTTTCAAGTCTTGCAGCGCTGCCTCCGCTTCCGGAGTCCATTTCATTGGACCTGCCTTTTTCAAGATTTTGAAAAACGGCAGGGCACGTTCTGTAGACTTAGAAATGAATCTGCTGAGAGCAGCCACACAACCGGCAAGCCTTTGTACATCCTTGACGCGCTTCGGAGCTTCGATCTGCTCGATGGCTTTGATCTTGTCGGGGTTGGCTTCAGTCCCCCTCTGGGACACAAAGAACCCGAGAAGCTTGCCGGAGGGGACTCCGAACACGCACTTCTCGGGGTTGAGCTTGAGTTGTATCTTGCGCAGATTCGCAAAGGTTTCATCTAGATCCTGAATCAGAGTATCCTTGTCCTTGCTCTTGACCACTATATCATCCATGTAAGCTTCTACATTCCTATGTATTTGCGGCTCAAAAGCAGTGTGGACTACCCTTGCAAACGTTGAACCGGCATTCTTCAATCCAAAGGGCATGCGCATGAAGCAGTAAGTGCCACATGGAGTAACGAATGCGGTCTTCTCTTCATCTTCTTCAGCCATAAATATCTGGTGGTATCCTGAGTATGCATCAAGAAATGAAAGCAACTCACATCCAGCCGTGGAGTCAACAATCTGGTCAATGCGCGGCAAGGGAAATGGATCTTTGGGGAAAGCTTTATTCACATCGGTGAAGTCTATACAAAGCCTCCACTTCCCGTTTGCTTTGCGCACGACAACAGGGTTGGCGAGCCACGTGGGATGAAGTACACCTCTGACAAGGCCTGCCGCTTCCAGCTTCTTGATTTCTTCAGCGATAAACTCTTGGCGCTCCACCGCTTGCTTTCTGACCTTCTGCTTGACGGGCCGCGCGTGAGGACAAACGGCAAGCTTATGCTCAATCACTTTCCTGGGAACACCGGGGATGTCAGACGGTTGCCATGCAAACACGTCGACGTTCGCCCGCAGGAAAGCAACGAGCGCACTTTCCTATTTAGGATCAAGCATGGCACTGATGGTGAAGGTACCACCAGTGCCGTTTTCCTTGGCGGACACCTTCTTGGTTGCAGGCGGAGCTGCCATTCCCTTCTTGCACTTGCCGGTGGAGCTCGATGGTGCGTCCTCGACGGCAGCGCAGCACTCCAAAGAGGTGCGTTTGCCGGAGTGGACCCCAGAGCTCTTGCCGGACTTGGTCTTGTTCTTCCCCCCGGGAGCTTCAGCGGCAAGTGCCTTGCTATCAGTTGCGGCTGCTGCGTCCCGGTAGATCTTGTCGGCACAGATAAGCGCGTCCTTCTTGTCGCCGGGGACAGAGATGACGCTTATCGGGCCTGGCATCTTGAGCATGTTGTAGGCATAATGAGAGGCTGCCATGAACTTGGCGAGCGCTGGACGGCCAAGTATCCCATTATAAGGCAATGGGATATCGGCAACGTCAAAGGTGATCCTCTCAGTTCTGAAGTTCAGCTCTCCGCCAAAATTCACTGACAGTGTGATCTTCCCCTTTCGGCTTGCTCCTTCCCGGGTTGATCCCTTGGAACGTGCCAGTTTCTTCAAGCTCGCTGTCGGGGATCTGTAGTTTCCGGATCACAGCAGAGGAGATCAGGTTCAGGCCGGCCCCGCCGTCAACCAGCATCTTGGTGACCTTGAGGTTGCGGATGGTTGGTGAAACCAACATCGGCAGACACCCGACCGCAGTTGTGCGGTCAGGGTGATCCTCAATGTCGAAGATGATGGGCGTGCTGGACCACTTCAGGAGTTTGCGCGACTCGACGGGTGGCTCTGCTGCATTAACTTCCCGCACCCATTGTTTGAGTTGGCGGTGGGAAGTATGCAGAGAGGCACCTCCATCAACGCACAGAACTCATGTGGCCTTCTGGAACTCCTGCTCGCTATTGTCTCTGTCATCCATGTCTTCGTCGTCGTCTTCGTCTTCGTCCTTGTCGCGGCCGCGGGGAGGCCTATCTCCTTGCCGTTGCTTGGCCTTGCCGCAGCGTCCTCCCCGGCCATTGAATGGCCGCTTCTTGCTGGACTCTCCTCCACCTCCCTGGGACTTCTCCTTGTCGCGTCGCTCGTACTCAGCCTTCTGCTGTTCGACGAGGTACTCGACCCTTTTGCAGTTCTGGAGATCGTGGCCCTTGGTGCGGTGGATCTTGCAGTACTGCTTGTCAGAGCCGTCCTTCTTGTCGGCGGCCGCTACGGTGGTAGCTTCCTTGCCGGAGCCACCAGCCTGAGCTTTCTTGGCGCCAGCCTCCTTGCCGGACTGCTCAACGACCAGTACTTCCTTGTTCTTCTTTTTCTTGTTGTTCCGCCGCTGGTTCTTCCTTGCCGGGGCGGCATCCTCGCTATCTGTTCCCCCTGCTCCAGTATCCTCCCCGGGGAGCCTCCTCCCCTCTTCAGCGCGTGCGCACTTGTCGGCCAGGGCATAGGGCTCACTGACGTCTCGTATCTTGCACATCGCCATTTCCTCCCTCATCCTGCGGTTACGCACGTTCTGGTGGAACGCGCTAATAACCGCGACAGGGTGGACGTCCGGGATGTTGTGCTGGACGCGGCTGAATCTCTGGATGTACTTTCGCGGGGATTCTCCTTCCTTCTGGGTGAGTATGTGGAGGTCGCTCTCCTGGCCATGGGGTTTGTGGCCACCCGTGAAGGCGCCGACAAACTGATGGCACAGGTCGGCCCAAGAAGAAATGGAGTTTTCCGGCAAGTGCATGAGCCAAGATCTGACGTTCGGCTTGAGCACAAGCGGGAAGTAGTTCTCTAGTATCTTCTCGTCCTGTCCCCCGGCATCCTGCACCGCAATGGTGTAGATGCTGAGGAACTCTGATGGGTGAGTCTTGCCGTTGTACTTCTCGGGTACGTCGGGCTTGAAGTTCTTCATGCTGGGCCACTGGACTTGCCGCAGCTCACGGGTGAACGCAGGGCAACCCGCCACGTACGGCAAGTCGCCTGGTTCTCCGGGCGCGTGCATGTCGACAACGGGCCCAGCGCGCTGGTCGGACTGTCGTCGCGCTTCTCTTCGA
The DNA here is from genome assembly GCA_902687465.1 of Secale cereale. Classification (NCBI taxonomy): domain Eukaryota; kingdom Viridiplantae; phylum Streptophyta; class Magnoliopsida; order Poales; family Poaceae; genus Secale; species Secale cereale. The sequence continues at coordinate 616,713,074 of LR738710.1, read as the reverse complement.
CGCTCGATGCGGGTTCGAGCGTCCTCTTGTCGTCTGTCATCAAGGACTTGGCGTTGATCGCGGTGAGCCCGCGGATCCGACGACGCCGTGGAGTCGTCGTCGATGTTGGTCCGGCGAGTCGGCGATTTCGGCCTTCGGGGCGGGGAGTGCACGGTAGTTGCACCCCCGGCGGTCTTGTCGCCATCAGCCCGCGCCTGGCTGACTTGCCGCGGCCGCGACGTCGTTGGCTGCTGCGGCGTGTCGTTGTTGGCGAAGGCGATGAGGCTTTGGATTGTGGCCCTCCAGTCTTCGGCCTTGTCTGCCGCTGGAGGGAAATCGAGGAGCAGCTGAGCTCGAGCTAGATCTTCTGCTGGAGTGGAGGGGAGCGGTGGCGAGCGGTGCGAGGAGCGAGATATGCTCGGACTTCTAACTGCGTTAGAAGGAGCAGGGTCTTGTCCCGGCGACCGCGCCTTGCTCGTGCCAGCACGTTGGCCTTGAGCGTCCCGCGACCCACCAACTTGACCTTGGCCCAGCAAGCGGATGGTACTTTGTGTACCACATCGCTGCCGGTCGGGCACCTCCTGAGAGGGGCGCGGTGCATGCACGGACGCTGAGGTCTTGGAATGCGCCCGGTCGTCCATCTTGTCCTTGGACTTGGCGACGCCGTGAGTTTCCTCGTCGGCGTCCTCCCTTCTGCCATCGTCTACTCCACCAGCCGTTGGCTCCGGCGGTGGTGGGATCGACGCGGACGGGCCTGCTACCTCCGAAGCCTTCTTCTTCGGCGACATGTCGATGAAGTTGATGAAGTTGCTGAAGATTTCGCCCGTGTGAACGCCGGATCAGGTTCGCACAACCTCGACGCCCCCTACCTGGCGCGCCAAAGATGTCGGGGAAACTGATCGCCCCACGAACACCTATGGGACCGGAGCCCCTTTTCGGTACGGCAAGGGAGCGGAGGGAGCACGAAGAGCGGATCGAGGCGAGCACGCGGGCAGTTTACCCAGGTTCGGGCCGCACGGATGCGTAAAACCCTACTCCTGGCTTGGTTTGTATTGTGTTCTTGGCTCGGGAGCGATGAGAGCTACAGTGCTTATCGCTAGCTACACCGAGCGTGAGAGTGATCGTCGATCGGAACCTCCTCTACGTTGCGCATGGGCCTCCTTTTATAGGTCAAAGGGGTCACCGACAGGTGGCAACGCAGATGAGGGTAAAAGTGTAAAAAAGGTGGTAGTTGGAACAGTGTATGTACAGTGCTTTGTACCTAACCCTGACGGTGGGGGACAAGGGCATTGAATGCCCGTCGCCGTCGCCCCAAACAATGCAAAAAGCATCCGTCAGGGCGTCTCCGTTCGCCACGATGGTGGCCTCATCATCGCAGCTTGCCACAGTGTACCCCAGGCTGCACAGCCTTCCGCCGCGTGCCCCTGGAAGGGCCCCAGGGCGACGCGTGGCCGGATGAGCTGGAGCGTGGGCACGTAGTGGAAGCTTGCCGCGGCTTGCACCTTGCCGCGGTTGTTAACTTGTCGTGCCCGGGAGCTTGTCGCTCTCCGGGCCTTGCCGGGGCGCGCGACGCGCCACGGCATGTCTCCTGAAATGCCATGTTTGGCCTTCCTGGCAAGCTCCTCTTGCCAGGGTCTTGTACCTAAGAGGTGGTCTTGAGCCTTGAGTGGCCTTCCCGGCAAGCTCCTCTTGCCGGGGCTTTGTTTCTCTGACTTAGATACTTTGTTCTTGAATGGTTTCAAAGGAACCTCGGTGGGCCTTGGCGGACGCGCGGCAAGCCCTGCCACGGGATGCTGCTACTGCCCGTGCACAAGTTCGGGATACTAAGGTACCCCTACTTTAGTACACCGACAGCCGGGGCCGGGCATGACCTGATGGTGTGTTCGGCCAGAGTTAAGCGAGCGTGGTCGGTAAGTTGGTGCACCCCTGCAGGGAAGAAAACACCTATCGATAGCCTGTGCTATCGTAACAGACATTTGGAGTTGTATCCCGATCGCTACAACTAGAACTGGATACACAGCCATGAATGGATATGTGGCTCCGGGATTGCTTCCTCGAAGGGAGTCGAGGAAGGATCTCTGGGCGTTAATGCTACAACATGCTTGATAACTATAATATGTTATTCTGTACTCTCTTCTACTACTCCAAGATTGGTGGTTTCCAGAAGATGCTAGCCTTCGATAGTACTAGCTTCTCCCCCTCTTATTCTGTCATTCCGCAGATTAGTCCACATATACTACCCTTTTCATTGATACCGATGCATATGTAGTGTAGATCCTTGCTTGAGAGTACTTTGGATGAGTACTCACGGTTGCTTTTCTCCCCCTTTTCTCCCTTCTTTCTTCTTTCTGGTTGATGCAACCAGACGGTGGAGTCCAGGAGCCAGAAGCCACCTTTGACGACTGCTATTACCCCGATGGAGGCTACTACTACATGCAGACCGCCGACGACCAGGAGTAGTTAGGAGGATCCCAGGCAGGAGGCCTTGCCTTTTCGATCGTTGTTACTTTTGTGCTAGCCTTCTTAAGGCAAACTTGTTAACTTGTGTCTGTACTCAGATATTGTTGCTTCCACTGACTGTGTTGTATTTGAGCTTATGTATTCGAGCCCTCAAGGCCCCTGGCTTGTAATATAAAGCTTGTTTTACTTTATTTGTGTCTATAGTTGTGTAGTGATATCTTCCAGTGAGTCCCTGATCTTGGTCGTACACGTTTGCGTGCATGATTAGTGTACGGTCAAATCGGGGGCATCACAAGGTGGTATCAAAGCCTACTGCCTGTAGGATCCCCCTTTCCAACTCCTTGGCCGAAGTTGAGTCTAGTCTTTGAAAAACTGTTTTACTAGCATGGCGGTGTGGCTTACTGGCCCACGTCGCTATTGGGTGGTATTAGGATCTTTTATTCCTCGTCTTTACTCTAGGACTCTGATCTCTCTTCTATTTGGGTTAAATGAATTTATTAACTTTAACACTAGGTTCTCGTAACGACTTTCCCCGGAGAGCCCCTTCATTCCGGATGGTTGCCTGCTTCACCAGAAGATTTCGAAGAGATTCTCCGATGTTTCCCCGACACCCTTGTGCCCTTTTCCATTGCAATTCCATATCAACGATAAATCCCTAAGGATAGCTGCATACACTTGTCGTCCATACCTTCATTTCAATTGTTCTTGATATTACAAGATACCCTGAAATACTTCGGATTTTCCGAGAATCCTTTGTGCCTGCTGCCTTGCGGCTCCTTTTCTGCATGAATACATGTATGAATAATTCCTCACACTTAGCGAGGATTCGTTCATCCTCAGTTGTTCGTGCGTTTCACAAATGTCTTCGAAATGCTATTCAATCTTCCAAAATCCTCAGCAACCTATTGCTGTGGAAAGTTTTACCTGCTTGCATTCTGGTTAATTCCATATGTATATCAATATTCGTTAAAATCCTTTGTGATTGATTTTCTGTTCTTTTTGATTCAATAGGTTGCAAATACTCGCAATCATCAGTCAAACTAGAATTCACTCTTCCAGCTCGGACGTCATTCCGAATATGAGTTGGTTCTCGACCAATCAAATTGCTGCCGATTGTACCCCTAAGTCATTTCAATATACCCATCCTTAATCAGAACGGTTGCTTCTGATCCATTGATTTGGGAATCATATCTCCTTTGCTTTTGAGTATTGAATTAGTCAGTTGTTTCTATAAACTGATCTCCCTGCATTCTTTCTTCCTCGGGTTGTGTGCCGGTGCTCACGCCAGCTCCGTTATGGACCATCACATCCTTTGATGAATTATCATCTGACAGTGTCCTTCGTATACAAAAACCTCAAGAAGTTATTTTTCCCTGATACATAATGCCTTCGGTAAATTGTATCCTCTGCCTTGACGAACATGCTCTGCTTTCGAGCTTGTGTTGTTTACTCCTGAAGTTTGTGGTATAGGTTCCTAAGATGCCCCTATGGGTTGAACCAATGCCTTCCGTAATCTGTATGAACCCAGGAACTTCTACGGGTCATACTCTACTTGAGTTATGCCAGATAAATTTCTACACTACAACTTCGTCGAAGGCGAGGAGTGATTGAGGTTATACATTGGGGAAGTGGGAGTCGAACTTGAACTATGTGTCCATGCCCATGAAAATGATGTTGAGCTTATCATGATAGCTTCTCGTAACAATAATTACTCACTTGGCATAATTTGATCTTGTATCTATGATTTTGTCCTCTGGAATCGTGGTTTCGACCGTGATTGTTCTTCCTTGATCCCATTCTCGGATAAGTTAAAAGTACCCGCCTTCTGCAGATCAGTACATCTGCCCAACCTCTATTTTAATCTACCCTCGAGTATTACCCCATGGTATCTCGAGGATATCAACCCATTACATCACATCTTATGAGTTTCTGATGAAGTAGCACCTTTCCCCATCATAGTCAATCCATGGGTTCTGGGTTGTTGTCAACCGAGAACACCGATTTGTGAATCAAATCAACACTGTGATTTAGTACTTCCAGTACTTTGTTGTTGGGGAATTTAAACTCGATCACGTCATTCCTTGCCTAATTGGCTACACCATTATCGTGCTAATTTTAACTGTGCTGCCTGGTCCTTCTTCCCGGAGCACAATTTTCGACGATGAGCGAAGCCTACGTCGATCGTCCTTGTCATATCATTTCTCCTTGAACATCAAGCTTGATTTTGAGTTTGTGTTGTACCCTTGGTTGCAATAACCTTTCGCTTCATCATTCATTTGACTTGATGTCATCGTCGATCAATTACATCTTCGTGAAATCTCTTGACAAATTTGTCATAATAATCATCAACATTCGAAGCTCTTCCATGATAGCAATTGAATTCATGATGAGGAATACCATCCTTGCCCCTCGATGATTTGTGTTATCATCGACCACATTCTTGCCCCCCCACAATAAAATTGTTCATATAATTTTGGAAATACGTCATTTTTGACATGTCGATGTATTGCTGCTCAACCCATCGGCCACATCCTCATCTTTCCATGATAGAGTTGTATGAGGTGTCCTAGGAATTCCCGATGGATCTTTTGAGTTCCGAAAGTCTGATCCTTACATAATGACCATGTCAATACTATCCCGAAGCATGACTGAGGTACTCAAACATCAACAAGAGCATTGGAAGCACAATGGTAAATGTTTCATGATCAGTTATCCAAACACCGTTGTATGGGTACATATCATGATTCTTCCTACCCCCTTTCTCTAAGTGGTCATGCCCTTGATCTCCTATCACGTATACCATGCCTGCTTATCCTTGGGAAGGATATACCCCCTGAAATATGTGTTTAAAACACATTTTCCTTTCCATTGTTCTGTTTAATCTGGTGATCATATTTTCCTTTCTGTTGGTTTGTTTAATCATTCTTGTGATCTACATATAATCTAAGCAGTAATAATTTTCTGCTTATGATAACACCTCGGTGTACAACTCTGTCAGTAAGACCCTGTTACTATTGTTGATAACATTCTGGTAACTGCCGATGGACGAGAACTTATCCTATTTGTCCGCCTCGTTCAACGAGCAGGAAAATGGTTCTCTTCTCCCTCGCCCTTGGTACCAACGTTGTTGCCGACATAACCGATGTGTTATTCTCTAACATTCATTGCTTTCATGACCGCACCGGATGTCAGCGCCCTTCCTACTTTATCCCACATGGTGGGCCCATAACCCATAGTTCCACATGATTGAAACATGATTCTCCTGTATACCCCCTGTTCCCAAGGTTGTTCCACTCTCGTGGCCTCGTATGTAGTTTACGAGTCACCTTCTGAGAGATCATCAATACTAGTATCAAACACAATACTTATTCTCGTTGCTCTGAACCCCTTTTCACCATTAGATTTAGGCTTCAAACTATTGCCTGTCCGCTGGAAACTTCTCATACCTTCTAATAAATGTATCTTGCTCTCGATGATTTCTCTGAGTTTCAACTCGAGAGATACTTTCTGCCACATTCCCTGAGTTATTCACCAGATATTCAACCTTGCGAACGTCCATTCTCCCAAAGATACCCCATACTCTTTTCGTAAGTACGATGGAGATTCTGAAGAAAGGATGACGACTTCGCCATGATGACCTGAAGCAGAGAAACGAAGACATCAACGTAATGGATCAACCTCTTCGAGAAGAGAAATCACGACCGAGAACACTCGCTAGAATTTTTCACGAGAATCTTCCCCCTTTATTCTACCTCTTAAATCTCGGGACGAGATTTCTTGTAGTGGAGGAGATTTGTATCACCCTGATAATCAAGCTACAGTAACCTCACCCTAATCTGGTAGGTCATCATGTTTTACTAAGCCATTTTGCAACTTGATGAAAACCGGGGTCAAATTCAAATTCCAAAAAAAGTCAAATTATTATTTCTTCAAACCGACAAGAGAAAAATGTTCGATGGGTTGAAAATATTCCCTAACAATTTGTCATGTAGGAGCCAACCTCTTTTGAATATTTACGGTGGCCCTAACTTAATTAAAACTAAATCATCAGTGTTTATTTGAACCTTTTGAACTTAAACAAATAGTTTAATTATTCAAAACAATTTGGAACTTTTTGTGCAGCTTCAAAACCTTTCCTAGTATTTATGTGCTAAGTGGCACATTTTAACTATAGTCATTTATTAATTCAACAAAAATACAAAACTGTGAAGAAAAGCAAAACAGAAAAATAGATATAGAAAAAAGGGAAAATGCCTCTCTACTAATGTGCACGTGAGCCCACTAGCTATTGTGCCTAGCCCAGCCCAGCTCCACCTCTCCTCCAACCTCCACTACAATGGAGGCAGAGGGCGTGGAGGCCACCCACGATGGCCACCGGCCTCGTGCTGGCCCTCCCGCGGCCCTCCCTGGAGGTTAAGAGCACCGCCCCGCACTCCCCCGAAAACCCTAGCCCAATTCCCCCTTCCTTGTGACGTTTCCCTCTCCCACGCGCATCGCACGTAGCTTCCCTCCATGGCCACTATTGTTCGCACGCTCCCCATCCTCCCCGTGCCGTGGGAGTGAGTCTGGAAGCCCCGCCATCGTCTGCTACATCTTCCTCGCCCACTGGATCAAGCCGGGACCCCTGCATCGCCAACATCAACTCCTTCTTGAAGCTCCGGCCACCGCTCATCGTCGCTTCGATCTGCCGCCATTCGACCTGCTCCGACTTCACCAAGTTGCTCCTCATCATCGATGTGAGGACCACATGGTTTCCCCTCTATTCTCGCCATCGATCTCATCACCTAGCACTCATCCTCGTGAGTTCCGGCTCGGCCGTCGGCCACAGCCGGCGGGCTCATCGCTGTCGTGTCCCCTAGCTCCCTCTGTCGATGCGTGCGTTCTCCAGGAGCTGTGTAGATGCTGCCTAGTCTCTCAGATATTCGAATCCGAGCCCATGGACTCGAGATCGATCCCGTCGAGCGCCGCCGCTGTCGCCACTCAGCCGTCGATGTCGTTGTCATTCTTGGCCACCCCTATCCAGGCCAGTGCCCTGGACTGATGCACCGCGCAGCCCCGCACCCGCCCGCGCATGGCCGTGCCCCCGCAGTGCTCGTCATCCCCGCTACCACTACTTTGGCTTCTGTCACAATTGCTACTCTCAGTTCCTGTTGCCGTTGCCCTTGCTTGCTTGCACTACTACCTCCCGCTGCTTTGCTGCTATTGAGAATGGTCATAGCCGTTGACTCTGCGCCTGTGTGTGTTGACCATGGTCACACAATCGTGGCAGAGCCACTGAACGTGAGGAACGGCTGTACCAATGGCCGGCCTAGTTCATTAGGAGTAGGCTAGATTAGGTGGTAATCACTGTAATTAGTTGCTACCCTATGACATGTCGTTCACATTTAATTAGGTTAGTTTATTTGTTTAATAAGTCAAATGTGTAGATGACATGTGGCCCCTTCTAGATTATTTTAGTCTAGCTACTTTTATTAGCTCTTCTAACACTTACATGTGGGTCCCTTTGACGCAGTTGACCAGTCAACATGCACTGGTCAACTGCTATTGACCCTGATGACGGGACCACCCCTGACCCCACTGTCATAGAAAGTGGCTAGCTGTCGCTGTGTATAAAAATTTATTACACTGTTTTCATTCGAATTTATTAATTAAACTAAATTATGAAAATGTTTAAAACTTAGAAAAATAATATAAAAGAAACTGTAAGTCAGATGAAAATACTTTGTACATGAAAGTTGCTCAGAATTGCGAGACGAATCTGAATACTCGGTCCGTTCGTCCGCCACACATCTCTATCATACCGAACATGGAACAATCCCCCTCCGGTTCGCCTGTCTGAAAATGCCTAACACCTGGAACACTTTCCCGGATGTTATCCCTCTTCGCCAGTATCGTGTAGCACATCGTTATGGCACCCTAGCACTATGTGTTGACTTGTCGTGCTTCTTTCTTGCATCTGTATGCTTTGTATTTATTGTTTCTCACCCCTCTTCTCTTTGGTAGACCACGAGACTGATATTACCTCGGTGATTGACTGCATCGACGACGACCCCTCCTTCTCGTTTGAGCAACCAGGCAAGCCAACCCCCCTTGATCATTCCGATATCGCCTACTCTCTTCTCTCTTATGCTTGCATTAGAACTGCTACTATTTTTGTATGATCCAATCCTGATGCATATCCTATTGTTGATACCTGCTTTCATACCTTACATGTTTATACTAAACTGCTTAGTATAGGCTAGTTAGAGATCCATCAGAGAACCCCGTCCCTTTGTCCCGACTACCCCGCTGGATTATCAGAAGAACCGATCAACGGGATCGAAGACCAGGCCCCGGCACCGCACATCACTTTCCCCTTAGTTGCTTGACACTACTGGGTTACTATCGAGTGCCGAGGGTGAGACCTCATCAGCACTTCTGATGTTAACCTTGTAGGTTAGTTCATCGGTTATGGTCACCGAGGGTGATTCCTCCTTCTCCACTCCCGATAACGACACTGTTGTGCGACTCCTCAAGAGTGGACCTCGAGGGTGACTCCTCTTTTGTTCACCTTGACGATAAGCATCAAGTGGAATTCCATGAAGGGTGATTCCTCAGGTTTCCCTTTGGTGTTAGACACAAAGTTACAATGGTTACTATGACTTTACAATTGTTACTTGGAAAGGCGGGTTGACCCTGAGGGGTTCCCGCGAGTGATGTGGAGACGGGTTGACCTGGAGGATACCCGACAGTTGAATACGAGGCGTGGCCGCGCACTCTTATCCCTTGCCGCAAGTGCTCGAAACGGGGCGACGGAGTCACATGATCGTGAGTCTCTGCTCGTTGCCGCGTTCCGAAGACACTAAACGGTTTGGATATTTGATCCAAGGGGCCTCTGGCCTGATAGTGCTAACCATCACGTGGGCATATTATGGGCGTTCTGCGTCGTATGCATCAGCCGAAGCTTAACTGATGTCATGCGACTGAGCGGCGCGCACCGGGTTGGACCGCGTAAGCACCTGCCTTTTTAAGGAGGTAGCCCAGGTCTGCTCACCGGCCGCGTACGCAACGTGCAGGAGTTCCTGGGGCGATGGCCATGGCCCTTGGGGGCATAGGTTTAGTCCGTCGTGCATGACCTCTTTATTAAGCCTCGGTCGGGTTGCGGCGTATTGTTTGGCCGAGGCCGGGCATGACCTGATGGTGTGTCCGGCCGGAGTTAAGAGAGCGTGGTGGGTAAGTTGGTGCACCCCTGCTAGGAAGACAACATCTATCAATAGCCTGTCCTACGGTAACAGACACTTGGAGTTGTATCCCGATCGCTACAACTAGAACTGGATACTGAGCTATGAATGGATATGTGACTCCGGGATTGCTTCCTCGCAGGGAGCCGAGGAAGGATCTCTGGGCGTTAATCCTACAACATGCTTGATAACTATAATATGTCATTATGTACTCTCTTCTACTACTGCAAGATTGGTGGTTTCCAGAAGATGCTACTCTTCGATAGGACTAGCTTCTCCCTCTCTTATTCTGGCATTCTACAACTTAGTCCACATATACTATCCTTTTCAATGATACTGATGCATATGTAGTGTAGATACTTGCTTGCGAGTACTTTGGATGAGTACTCACGGTTGCTTTTCTCCCCCTTTTTTCTTATTTCTGGTTGATGCAACCAGATGGTGGAGTCCAAGAGCCAAAAGCCACCTTTAACGACTGCTGTTACCCCGATGGAGGCTACTACTACATGCAGACCGCCGACGACCAGGAGTAGTTAGGAGGATCCTAGGCAGGAGGCCTTGCCTTTTCGATCGTTGTTACTTTTGTGCTAGCCTTCTGAAGGCAAACTTGTTAACTTGTGTCTGTACTCAGATATTGTTGCTTCGGCTGACTCTGTTGTATTCGAGCTTATGTATTTGAGCCCTTGAGGCCCCTGGCTTGTAATATAAATCTTGTTTTATTTTATTTATGTCTAGAGTTGTGTTGTGATATCTTCCAGTGAGTCCCTGATCTTGGTCGTGCATGTTAGCGTGCATGATTAGTGTACATAAGCATGCAACCAAGGACACATATTTGATTTTTAACCAGTTATTATGCACTAGAGAATGCATGTAGTTCAAATTTGAATTATGCGAATAAATTGCCTGGAAAACCCAATTAATATATAAAAATGTCCAAACGAACCCCGAAAAATTACAAAATTGAACACAACACTCCTGTTGTTCTATGTTGACACTCGAAAGATTTTGAAAGCAATAAGAGGCAACGGATATCATTTCGTCCCCAAAGGTGGCACGTTCCCTACCGAAACCATCACGCTTGTTGTGAGAAGCTAAGGTTTGTGAGAAGCTTATAACCAAACTTGCCCCAAATGCGACAATTTTTTACCACGGCATGTTGATGCCGCTCCATGATAGCATGCCAAGTTTCACGAATTTCAGACGAGTTTTGGATTTACTAGAATTTAAAAAGCCAAATATCTCAATGTTTGCGACCGAGTGACGGTGGCAGGGTGTTTGAAATTCATTCCCATCTCTTGCATGGGACCTAAGCATCCAACCTAGGACACATATTTGATTTTTCAACCAGTTTATATGCACTCGAGAATGTGCATGCAGTTCAAATTTGAATTATGCGAATAGAATGCCTGGAAAACCCAATTGATGTATAAAAATGTCCAAACAAACCCAATTTGTTTCCAAAATTGAACACAACACTCATGTTGTTCTATGTTGACACTCGAAAGATTTTGAAAGCAATTAGAGGCAACGTATATCGTTTCGTCCCCAAAGGTGGCACGTTCCCTACCGAAACCAGCACGCTTGTTGTGAGAAGCTAAGGTTTGTGAGAAGCGTATACCCAAACCTGCCCCAAATGGGACAAAGTTTTTACCACGGCATGTTGATGCCGCTCCATGATAGCATGCCAAGTTTCACGAATTTCAGACAAGTTTGTATTTACTAGAATTAAAAAAAAACATGTATCTCAATGTTTGCGGTCGAGTGGCGGTGGCATGGTGTTTGAAATTCCCATTTCTTGCATGGGACCTAAGCATGCAACCAAGGACACATATTTGGTTTTTCAACTAGTTTATATGCACTGGAGAATGTGCATGTAGTTCAAATTTGAATTATGCGAATAAAATGTCTGGAAAACCTAGTTAATGTATAAAAATGTCCAAATGAACCCCGAAAAATTCCAAAATTAAACACAACACTCATGTTGTTCTATGTTGACACTCAAAACATTTTGAAAGCAATAAGAGGCAATGGATATCGTTTCGTTCCCAAAGGTGGCACGTTCCCTACCGAAACCATCACACTTGTTGTAAGAAGCTAAGGTTTGTGAGAAGCTTATAACCAAACCTGCCCCAAATGGGACAATTTTTAATCATGGCATGTTGATGCCGCTCCATGATAGCATGCCAAGTTTCACGAATTTCAGACGAGTTTTGGATTTACTGGAATTTAAAAAGCCAAATATCTCAATGTTTGTGGCCGAGTGGCGGTGGCATGGTGTTTGAAATTCATTCCCATTTCTTGCATGGGACCTAAGCATGAAACCAAGGACACATATTTGATTTTTCAACCAGTTTATATGCACCTGAGAATGTGCATGTAGTTCAAATTTGAATTTTGCGAATAAAATGCCTGGAAAACCCAGTTAATCTATAAAAATGTCCAAACGAACCCCAAAAAATTCCAAAATTGAACACAACACTCCTGTTGTTCTATGTTGACACTCGAAATATTTTGAAAGCAACAAGAGGCAACGAATATCGTTTCGTCCCAAAAGGTGGCACGTACCCTACGGAAACCATCACGCTTGTTGTGAGAAGCTAAGGTTTGTCAGAAGCTTATAACCAGACCTGCCCCAAATGGGACAATTTTTTTATCATGGCATGTTGATGCCGATCCATGATAGCATGCCAAGTTTCACGAATTTCAGACGAGTTTTGGATTTACTAGAATTTAAAAAGCCAAATATCTCAATGTTTGCGGCCGAGTGATGGTGGCAGGGTGTTTGAAATTCATTTCCATCTCTTGCATGGGACCTAAGCATCCAACCTAGGACACATATTTGTTTTTTCAACCAGTTTATATGCACTGGAGAATGTGCATGTAGTTCAAATTTGAATTATGCGAATAAAATGCCTGGAAAACCCAGTTAATGTATAAAAATGTCCAAACGAACCCCAAAATATTCCAAAATTGAACACAACACTCTTGTTGTTCTATGTTGACACTCAAAATTTCTGAAAGAAATAAGAGGCAACGGATATTATTTCGTTCCCAAATGTGCCATGTTCCCTACCGAAACCATCACGCTTGTTGTGAGAAGCTAAGGTTTGTGACAAGCTTATACCCAAACCTGCCCAAAATGGGACAAACTTTTTACGACAAGATGTTGATGCCGCTCCATGATAGCATTCCAAGTTTCACGAATTTCAGACGAGTTTTGTATTTACTAGAATTCAAAAAACCAGGTATCTCAATGTTTGCGGCCGAGTGGCGGTGGCATGGTGTTCGAAATTCATTCCCATTTCTTGCATGGGACCTAAGCATGCAACCAAGGACACATATTTGTTTTTTCAACCAGTTTATATGCACTCGAGAATGTGCATATAGTTCAAATTTGAATTATGCAAATAAAATGCCTAGAAATGCCAGTTAATGTATACAAATGTCCAAACGAACCCCGAAAAATTGCAAAATTGAACACAACACTCCTGTTGTTCTATGTTGACACTCAAATGATTTTGAAAGCAATAAGATGCAACGGATATCAATTCGTCCCCAAAGGTGGCATGTTCCCTACCGAAACCATCACGCTTTTTGTGAGAAGCTAAGGTTTGTGAGAAGCTTATAACCAAACTTGCCCCAAATGGGACAATTTTTTACCACGTCATGTTGATGCCGCTCCATGATAGCATGCCAAATTTCACGAATTTCGGACGAGTTTTGGATTTACTTGAATTTAAAAAGCCAAACATCTCAATGTTTGCGACCGAGTGACGATGGCAGGGTGTTTGCAATTCATTCCCATCTCTTGCATGGGACAGAAGCATCCAACCTAGGACACATATTTGATTTTTCAACTAGTTTATATGCACTGGAGAATGTGCATGCAGTTCAAATTTGAATTATGCGAATAAAATGCGTGGAAATCCCAGTTAATGTATAAAAATGTCCAAGCGAACCCAAAAAAAATCCATAATTGAACACAACACTCATGTTGTTCTATGTTGACACTCGAAATATTTTGAAAGTAATAAGAGGCAACATATATCATTTCGTCCTCGAAGATGGCACGTTCCCTACCGAAACCATCACTTGTTGTGAGAAGCTAAGGTTTGTGACTAGCTTATACGCAAACCTTCCCAAAATGGGACAAATTTTGTACCACGGCATGTTGATGCCGTTCCATGATAGTGTGCCAAGTTTCATGAATTTCAGACAAGTGTTGGATTTACTAGAATTTAAAAGCCAGATATCTCAATGTTTGCGGCCGAGTGACGGTGGCAGGGTGTTTGAAATTCATTCCCATTTGTTGCGTGGGACATAAGCATCCAACCTAGGACACATATTTGATTTTTCAACTAGTTTATATGCACTGGAGAATGTGCATGTAGTTCAAATTTGAATTATGGGAATAAAATGCCTGGAAAACCCAGTTAATGTATAAAAATGTCCAAACGAACCCCAAAAAATTCCAAAATTGAACACAACACTCCTGTTGTTCTATGTTGACACTCGAAAGATTTTGAAAGCAATAAGAGTCAACGGATATCGTTTCGTCCCGAAAGGTGGCATGTTCCCTACCGAAACCATCACTCTTGTTGTGAGAAGCTCTAGTTTGTGAGAAGCTTGTAACCAAACCTGCCCCAAATGGGACAAAAATTTTACCACGACATGTTGATGCCGCTCCATGATAGCATGCCAAGTTTCATGAATTTCAGACGAGTTTTGTATTTACTAGAATTTAAAAGCCATGTATCTCAATGTTTGAAATTCATTTCCATTTCTTGCATGGGACCTAAGCATTCAACCAAGGACACATATTTGTTTTTTCAACCAGTTTATATGCATTGGAGAATGTGCATGTAGTTCAAATTTGAATTATGCGAATAAAATGCCTGGAAAACCCAGTTAATATATAAAATGTCCAAACGAACCCCGAAAAATTCCAAAATTGAACAGAACACTGATACTTCTCGAGCTTGCGTTGTATTCCCTCGAAGAGGAAAGGGAGATGCAACACAGTAGCGTAAGTATTTCCCTCAGTTTTTGAGAACCAAGGTATCAATCCAGTAGGAGACCACGCGCGAGTCCCTCGCACCTCTACAAACAAATAAGAACTTCGCAGCCAACGCGATAAGGGGTTGTCAATCCCTTTATGGTCACTTACGAAAGTGAGATCTGATAGAGATGATAATTTATACTTTTGGTATTTTTGTTTCTAAGAACAGAAAGTAAAAGCGGAAAAAGTAAAGTAGATGTAGATTGATATGTTGAGAATAGACCCGGGGGCCATAGTGTTCTCTAGTGGCTTCTCTCATGATAGCGATATTCTACGCCGGGTAAAAAAATTACTGTCGAGCAATTGACAGAAAAGCGAATAATTATGAGACTATCTAGGCATGATCATTGTATATAGGCATCACGTCCGAGACAAGTAGACCGACTCCTGCCTTCATCTACTACTATTACTCCACACATTGACCGCTATCCAGCATGCATCTAGTGTATTGAGTTCACACGAACGGAGTAACGCCTTAAGCAAGATGACATGATGTAGATGGATAAACTCAAACAATATGATGTAAACCCCATCTTTTTATCCTTGATGGCAACAATACAATACATGCCTTGCTGCCCCTACTGTCACTGGGAAAGGACACCGCAAGATTGAACCCAAAGCCAAGCACTTCTCCCATTGAAAGAACTATAGATCTAGTAGGCCAAACCAAACCAATAATTCGAAGAGACTTGCAAGGATATTATGAGCACACATAAAGAGTTCAGAGAAGAACCAAATATTTCTCATAGATAATCTTGATCATAAACCCACAATTCATCGGATCTCGACAAACACACAGCAAAAAGAGATTACATCGAATAGATCTCCTCGAAGACCGAGGAGAACTTTGTATTGAGATCCAAAGAGAGAGAAGAAGCCATCTAGATACTAGTTATGGACCCGAAGGTCTGTGGTAAACTACTCACAACTCATGGCGAGGGCGATGATGATGATGTAGAAGCACTCCGTGATGGATCCCCCCTCCGGCGGAGCTCCGGAATAGGCTCCAAGATGGGATCTCACGGGAACAGGAGGTTACGGCGGAGGTGGAACTAGGGTTTTCTCTTCTCCTCTGAGGTTTTCGGGGTACGTAGGCATATATAGGAGGAAGGAGGGCACCGAGGGGCACTCGAGGGGCCCACGAGGCAGGGGGCGCGCCCTGGGTAGGGGGGCGCCCCCACCCTCGTGGGCACCTCATGGCTCCCCTGACGTGGTTCTCAAGTCTCCCATGCGTGATTTTCTCCAAAAATATCTCTCCCGAAGGTGTTATTCCGTTTGGACTTCGTTTGATATTCCTTTTCTGCAAAACCCTGAAAGAGGCAAAAAACAGCAATCTGGAATGGGCCTTTGGGTTAGTAGGTTAGTCCCAAAAATAATATAAAAGTGTATGACAAAGCCCATTAAACATCCAAAACGTCATAAATAATAGCATGGAACAATCAAAAATTATAGATACGTTGGAGATGTATCAAGCATTCCCAAGCTTAATTCCTGCTCGTCCTCGAGTAGGTAAATGATAAAAACAGAATTTTTGATGTGGAATGCTAACCAACATAGTTTTTCAATGTAATTATCTTAATTGTGGCATGAATGTTAAGATCTGAAGAGATTCAAGATAAAAGTCTATATTGACACAAGAATAATAATACTTCAAGCATACTAACAAAGCAATCATGTCTTCTCAAAATACTATGGCTAAAGAAAGTTATCCCTACAAAATCATATAGTCTGGCTATGCTCCCTCTTCATCACACAAAATATTCATATCATGCACAACCCCGATTTCATCCAAGCACTTGTTTTCATACTCTATTCTTTCAAACCTTTCAACTTTCATGCAATACATCAGCGTGAGCCATGGACATAGCACTATGGGTGGAATAGAGGTGGTTGTGGAGAAGACAAAAAGGAGGGAGATAGTCTCACATCAACTAGGCGTATCAACGGGCTATGGAGATGCCCATCAATAGATATCAATGTGAGTGAGTATGGATTGCCATGCAACGGATGCACTAGAGCTAAAATGTATGAAAGCTCAACAAAAGAAACTAGTGGGTGTGCATCCAACTTGCTTGCTCACGAAGACCTAGGGCATTTGAGGAAGCCCATCGTTGGAATATACAAGCCAAGTTCTATGATGAAAATTCCCACTAGTATATGAAAGTGACTAAACATGAGACTCTCTACAATGAAGAACATGGTGCTACTTTGAAGCACAAGTGTGGAAAAAGATAGTAGCAATTGTCCCTTTTTTCTTTTCTTTTCTTTTCCTTCTTTTTGTTTCTTTTTTTTCTTTTTCTTTGGCCTTTTTTTTTCTTTGGCCTTTCTCTTTTTTTTTTTCTTTTTTTGTGCGGAGGGGCTTTATTGATTTAGCCTTTCCTCCCATGGGACAATGCTCTAATAATGATGATCATCACACTTTCATTACAACTCAATATTACAACTCCATACTACAACAAAGTATGACTCTATATGAATGCCTCCGGCGGTGT
Source organism: Secale cereale (assembly GCA_902687465.1). NCBI lineage: Eukaryota > Viridiplantae > Streptophyta > Magnoliopsida > Poales > Poaceae > Secale > Secale cereale. Next base: position 616,695,864 of record LR738710.1, on the reverse strand, counting down.
ACCAGGATGTTCAATGAAACAAGAGTGACATGTATTAAAAATTATGCATGGAGGACTTGCCACAAATACGATGTCAACTACATGATCATGCATGGCAATATGACAATATGAAGCGTGTCATATGAACGGAACGGTGGAAAGTTGCATGACAATATATCTCGGAATGGCTATGGAAATGCCATGATAGGTAGGTATGGTGGCTCTTTTGAGGAATATATATGGTGGTTGTTTTGAGGAAGGCTATATAGTGGGTGTATGGTACCGGTGAAATTTGCGCGGTACAAGAGAGGCTAGCAATGGTGGAAGGGTGAGAGTGCGTATAATCCATGGACTCAACATTACTCATAAGAACTCATATACTTATTGCAAAAACTACGAGTAATCAAAACAAAGCAATCAACGCATGCTCCTAGGGGGGAGGTTGGTAGGAGTTAACCATCGCGCGCCCCCTTCCTCCACACAAAGGTTGGCACTTTACGAATACCTCATGCTCTAACTTCGTCACATAGCGGTTCACCATACGTGCATGCTACGGGAATCACTAACCTTAACACAAGTATTTCTCAAATACATAATGACTCCACTAGCATGACTCTAATATCACTATCCTCATATCTCAAAACAATTATCAAGCATCCAACATCTCTTCATATTCAATGCACTTAGTGTGATTTTTTTTACTACATTGATATTGGATGTCTATCATGTGAAGACTAGTTTAATAGCCCAAATACTTTACCATGCTGTTTTAATAGACTCTCAAATGGATATAAGTGAAGCATGAGAGTTCAACAATTTCTTCAAAATATAATCACCACAGTGCTCTAAAAGATATAAGTGAAGCACTAGAGCAAAAACTATTCAACTCAAAAGATATAAGTGAAGCACATAGAGTGTTCTATCAATTCCTAGGCCATATTTAACTCTCTCAAATAGGTGTTTCCAGAAAGGATGATTGTGGCTAACTAACAAGCAAAGACTCAAATTATACAAGACGCTGCAAGCAAAACACATATCATGTCGTGAATAAAAATATAGCTCCAAGTATAGTTACCGATGGATGAAGATGAAAGAGGGGATGCCTTCCCGGGGCATCCCCAAGCTTAGGCTTTGATTGTCCTTGAATTTTACTTGGGGTGCCATGGGCATCCAAGCTTAGGCCCTTGCTACTCTTTGTTCCATAGTCCATCAAAGCAATACTCAAAACTTGAAAACTTGACAACACAAAACTTAGACAAAAATTCTCGTGAGCTCCGTTAGTATAAGAAAGCAAACCACTACTCAAAGGCACTGCAATGAATTCATTCTTTGTTTATATTGGTGTTAAACCTACTGTATTACAACTTATCTATGGTTCATACTTCCCAATATTACTCATAGATGCATTGAAATAAGCAAACAACACACGAAAAATAGAATCTGTCAAAAACAGAATGGTCTGTAATAATCTGCAGGTTTCGCCTACTTCTGTAACTCTAAAAAAATCAAACTAAATTGGTAAACGTGAGGAATTTGTCTATTAATCATCTGCAAAAAGAATTAACTAAATATCGCACTCCAGTAAAATCTGATGACCATTCTAGCAAGCGCTAACGATTCTGTTTTTCACAGCAAGATCACATAAACTTCACACAAGTCTTCCCAAAGGTTCTACTTGGCACAAACACTAAACAAAACATGAAACCACATCTAAACAGAAGCTAGATGCAATATTTATTCGCTAACAGCAGCAAAAACAAAAAATAATATAAAATTGGGTTGCCTCCCAACAAGCGCTATCGTTTTACGCCCCTAGCTTGGCACGATACAAGGATAAATCTAGGTATTGCCATCTTTGGAAGGCAATCCATAAGTGGCTCTCATGATAGATTCATATGGTAATTTGATTTTGTTTCTAGGAAAGTGTTCCATGCCTTTCCTTAACGGAAATTGGAATCTAATATTTCCTTCCTTCATATCAATAATTGCACCAATCGTTCTAAGGAAAGGTCTACCAAGAATAATAGGACATGAAGGATTGCAATCTATATCAAGAACAATGAAATCTACGGGCACATAATTCCTATTGGCAACAATAAGAACATCATTGATGCTTCCCATAGGTTTCTTAATAGTTGAATCCGCAAGATGCAAATTTAAAGAACAATCATCAAGTTCATGAAACACTAGCAAATCACACAAAGTTTTTGGGATAGTGGAGACACTTGCACCCAAATCACACAAATCATATCATTCATGATCTTTTATTTTTATTTTAATAGTAGGTTCCCACTCATCATAAAGCTTTCTAGGGATAGAAACTTCCAACTCAAGTTTTTCCTCATAAGATTGCATCAAAGCATCAACTGTGTGTTTGGTGAAAGCTTTATTTTGACTATAAGCATGCGGAGAATTTAGTACAGATTGCAACAAGGAAATACAATCAATCAAAGAGCAATTATCATAGTTCAATCCCTCGAAATCCAAAGTAGTGGGTTCATCACTATGCAAAGTATTAATCTCTTCACTCCCACTTTTAACAATTTTAGTGTCAAGATCTAAAAACTCCGAATCATTGGGACACCTTAAAGTAGAATCATCTCCAATCCTATCTTCATCAAGATTTATGCTAGAAAACAAGGATCTAATAGGGGACACATCAATAACTTTCAGATCTTCATCTTTATTTTCATGATAACTAGAAGAACACACTTTAATATAATTATCTCTTTTAGCACGCATCCTAGCGGTTCTTTCTTTGCATTCATCAATGGAAATTATCATGGCTTTGAGAGACTCATTAATATCATGCTTAGGTGGGATAGATCTAAGTTTCAAAGAATCAACATCAAGAGTAATTCTATCCACACTTCTAGCCAATTCATCAATCTTCAACAATTTCTCTTCAAGCATAGCATTGAAATTCTTTTGCGAGATCATAAACTCCTTAACACTAGTTTCAAATTCAGAAGGCATCTTTCCATAAGAGTTGTCGTAGGAATTACCATAATTATTAGAGGAATTACTAGGAAAAGGCCTAGGATTAAAATTCCCTCTATAAGCATTGTTACCAAAATTATTCCTAGCAACAAAATTCACATCCAAAGATTCATTATTATTTTCAATCAAAGTGGAGAGAGGCATATCATTAGGATCAGAAGGAGCACTCTTAGCAACAAAGAATTTCATAAGTTCATCCATCTTTCCACTCAAAACACTAATTTCTTCAATAACATGCACTTTGTTACTAGTAGATCTTTCGGTGTGCCATTGAGAATAATTAACCATAATATTATCTAGGAGTTTGGTAGCTTCTCCTAAGGTAGTTTCCATGAAAGTGCCTCCCGCGGCCGAATCTAAAAGATTTCTAGAAGCAAAATTCAAGCTAGCATAAAAGTTCTGAATAATCATCCATAGATTCAAACAATGTGTAGGGCAATTATGTATCATCAGTTTTATTCTCTCCCAAGCTTGTGCAACATGCTCATGATTTAGTTGCTTGAAATTCATAATATCGTTTCTAAGAGAGATGATCTTAACAAGAGGTTAATACTTAGAGATAAAAGCATCTTTGCACGTATTCCATGAATCAATACTATTTCTAGGCAAAGAGGAAAACCAAGTTTTAGCACGATCTCTAAGTGAAAACGGAAATAACTTCAATTTAACAATATCGTTATCTGTATCCCTTTTCTTTTGCATATCACACAAATCAACAAAGTTGTATAGATGGGTAGCGGCATCTTCACTAGGAAGGCCGGAGAATTGATCTTTCATGACAAGATTCAACAAAGCAGCATTGATCTCAAAAGGTTCAGCATCGGTAATAGGAGCAATCAGAGTGCTAATAAAATCATTATTGTTGGTATTGGAGAAGTCACACAATTTGGTATTGTTTTGAGCCATAGTGACAAGCAAGCAATCCAACACACACAAGCAAACAAGAAGCAAGCGAACGATAAACACACGGCAGAAGAAGGGCAAATAAAATGGCAAGGGTGAAGTGGGGGAGAGGAAAACGAGAGGAAAAAATGTAATGCGAAGGATAACGGTTTGTGATAGGTACTTGGTATATGACTTTTGCATAAGCCTCCCCGGCAATGGCGCCAAAAATTCTTCTTGCTACTTCTCGAGCTTGCGTTGTATTCCCTCGAAGAGGAAAGGGAGATGCAGCACAGTAGCGTAAGTATTTCCCTCGGTTTTTTAGAACCAAGGTATCAATCCAGTAGGAGACCACGCGCGAGTCCCTCACACCTGCACAAACAAATAAGAACTTTGCAGCGAATGCGATAAGGGGTTGTCAATCCCTTTACGGTCACTTACGAAAGTGAGATCTGATAGAGATGATAGTTTATATTTTTGGTACTTTTGTTTATAAGAACAGAAAGTAAAAGAGGAAAAAGTAAAGTAGATGTAGATTGATATGTTAAGAATAGACCTGGGGGCCATATTGTTCTCTAGTGGCTTGTCTCATGACAGTGATATTCTACGGCGGGTAAACAAATTACTGTCGAGCAATTGATAGAAATGCGAATAATTACGTGACTACCTAGGCATGATCATTGTATATAGGCATCACGTCCGAGACAAGTAGACCGACTCCTGCCTGCATCTACTACTATTACTCCACACATCGACCGTTATCCAGCATGCATCTAGTGTATTGAGTTCATACGAACAGAGTAACACATTAAGCAAGATGACATGATGTAGAGGGATAAACTCAAACAATATAATGTAAACCCCATCTTTTTTTCCTCGATGGCAACAATACAATACGTGCCTTGCTTCCCCTACTATCACTGGGAAAGGACACCACAAGATTGAAGCCCAAAGCCAAGCACTTCTCCCATTGCAAGAACTATAGATCTAGTAGGCCAAACCAAACCAATAATTCGAAGAGACTTCCAAGGATATTATGAGCACAGATAAAGAGTTCAGGGAAGAACCAAATATTTCTCATAGATAATCTTGATCAAAAACCAACAATTCATCGGATCTCGACAAACACACCGCAAAAAGAGATTACATCGAATAGATCTCCTCGAAGACAGAGGAGAACTTTGTATTGAGATCCAAAGAGAGAGAAGAAGCCATCTAGATACTAGCTATGGACCCGAAGGTCTATGGTAAACTACTCACAACTCATGGTGAGGGCGATGATGATGATGTAGAAGCACTCCGTGATGGATCCCCCCTCCGGCGGAGCTCCGGAACAGGCTCCAAGATGGGATCTCACGAGAACAGAAGGTTACGATGGTGGAACTAGGGTTTTCTCTTCTCCTCTGATGTTTTCGGGGTACGTAGGCATATATAGGAGGAAGGAGGGCATCGGGGGGCACTCGAGGGGCCCACGAGGCAGAGGGCGCGCCCCCCACCCTCGTGGGCACCTCGTGGCTCCCCTAACGTGGTTCTTCAGTCTCCCATGCGTGATTTTCTCCAAAAATATCTCTCCCGAAGGTTTCATTCCGTTTGGACTCCGTTTGATATTCCTTTTCTATAAAACCCTGAAATAGGCAAAAAACAACAATCTGGACTGGGCCTTTGGGTTAGTAGGTTAGTCCCAAAAATAATATAAAAGTGTATGACAAAGCCCATTAAACATCCAAAACATCATAAATAATAGCATGGAACAATCAAAAATTATAGATACGTTGGAGACGTATCAAACACTTCTGTTATTCTTTGTTGACACTCGAAAGATTTTGAAAGCAATAAGTGGCAACAGATATCATTTTGTCTCCAAAGGTGGCATGTTCCCTACCGAACCATCACGCTTGTTGTGAGAAGTTCTGGTTTGTGAGAAGCTTATACCCAAACCTGCCTCAAATGGGACAATTTGTTACCACGTCATGTTGTTGCATCTCCATGATAGCATGCCAAGTTTCACGAATTTCAGACAAGTTTTGTATTTACTAGAATTCAAAAAACCAGGTATCTCAATGTTTGCGGCAGAGTGACGGTGGTTGGGTGTTTGAAATTCATTCCCATTTCTTGCATGGGACCTTAGCATGCAACCAAGGACACATATTTGATTTTTCAACCAGTTTATATGCCCTGTAGAATGTGCATGTAGTTCATATTTGAATTATGCGAATAAAATGCCTGGAAAACCCAGTTAATGTATAAAAATGTCCAAACAAACCCCGAAAAATTCCAATTTTTTTACGACACACCTATAGTTGCATATTCACTACAGATAGATGTTCTAACAATTCAAACACCATCCTTTGTAGCTGTGACCACATCACGTAATTCAAATCAGTAGATCGCACACAGTTTATTATCACTAACCATGTGAGATGCATCACAAAATATCTTGGAGCACCATTGGTGTATAGTATGCCTATGGCTTACGTGAGAAGGTGCGTCGGCTACAGTCCACAACCGACGTGTCAATCACACTAGCTCACTCCCCAAATATCATTTCATTGTTCATTCATCGCCGGTGAATGATGGGGACATGGACCCATGTTGTGAGGGAAATTTCGGCGGCCCACTCTGGCGAGAGCACGGCCGCAGCCACCAGTCGCGTGCTAACAAGCTTCGTGAGGGCGACCACAGTCTACGTCCGATCGGCCAAGGCAGCCCAAACGGCCGCTGTTGCTTCTCAGGCGGCGGCAGCAGCATCTGCCTCGGGGATAGCCACTGGCGAGAGTGGCACAACAGCTTTCCATTCCGCAGCGGCGGCCTTAGCCCTGATGGAGGCTACCCACTACCATGTCGAGGCTGTCAAAGCCTAGCTCGTGGCGGTTACCGTACAAATCGAACGAAGCTTCTCAGACAACGGTTGGCAACCCACGGCCGAAGAGCTGGCAATCGCCAAAAGAGTTCGAGCAGCCGTCCGTTCCTACGCGGCATACCTTTCAATGACGTAGCCCGCCAGAGACTAGATCGCAGCCGCCCACGCCCAGCTCGTGGCGGCCTATGCCAAAGATATGGAGGACACGGATGGCAAGATGCTTGCCGAGTATGGTGCAATTGATGCCATGGAGCCCTTTCCCGAGGAGATCGTCGGGCGCGAGCTGGACATGGAGGCGGCGGCGGGGATCGACGAGCACCAACCGTAGTAGTACTCTTTGTTTTGTTTAATTAAGAGAACCGGTCTTTAAATTGTTAGAGTAATGTTTAGGTCAGCTAGCTCTGTTTAATTACTGAACTTGCTCGATTAAGAAGTTAGTCTCCTTTGTGTACCAAAATTGTGCAATGACGTGGATGACCACTGTAACCAGGGATATTCGAACTAAATTTTTTTACGTTCAAACTCAACACACACGGGTTAAGCTATCTAAATCGTTTGTGATGTTCACATATTGTACACAGTTCTGCATAAGGGACCATGTCTGACGTCACTTTGCGCGCCAGTTTTTTCGCTGAAGCGATTCCAAATTTTTGGCTTTCGCGGAAATATCTACCTCACCGCCCCCCTTACCAAAAGCCGCATTTCCCCTCTTTCCGCCTTCCTTCCCAAGTTGAAACCTTCACTTCTTGCTTGCAGCACCGCCGCCTCCTCGTCGGCGACCCTCCTTCACGCTGCTCGACCTCGCCTATCGAGGCAGGTAATCCACACCTGATGCCCATCCTCCTTCTCCTTCCACACCCCACATGCACTGACCGCCGGCGCAAGCGCGACACCTTCCACCGAAATCACCGACCCCTCCACCAAATAAGTGCCACCCTAAGCCATGGTGCACGCAGTATAGCCAAGATCTCAAGGAGCATATGGCAGCGGAGAAGCAAATCACGGCTGCACGTACGAATGAGGTCGTGACGGCTGCCATTCGTGCCGACCCCTAGATCTTGGAGGAGCACCTCGCCGTCGAGGCCACTGTTGACGTCTCACGCGCCGATGTCGGCGACGCGATTGGCTGCTTTAAACGACAGTTCGTGGCGTTTTCTCTAGGCCATCGTTTGCTAGCTACTGACTTTCCTTAACAAATTCTAGTGAATTGTGCTATCTACTTTTACCATGCAATCTTCTGCTATAGTTTATATGTTCTATATGTCGTGCAATGTGGTGTTCAGTTAACTGCTTGGTTCAATTTTGCAAATGTGATGTTCAATTCTTCAGGGTGCAATATTTCCAAGTTGTTAAGCATGCTTGGTTTGGTTACTATCTGATCTTCTAATACGAGTATGTTTTATCATGCAATTTGGTGCTCAGTTAACATTTGGTTCATTTGTTGTGGTGTTTAGTTAACTGCTTGTTTCAATTCTGCAATGCGATGTTCAATTGTTGTGGCTGCATTCTGTTATTGTATACCACGTGTGAAATAAATCGAATTTGGCTGTACTAAATACATGAGAAACAAATACAATTGCTATATTTCCAAGTTGTTAACCATGCTTGGTTTGGTTAACTGTCTGATCTCGTATTAGGAGTATGTTATATTGTGCAATGTGGTTCTCAGTTAATGTTTGGTTCATTTGTTGTGGTGTTTAGCTAACTGCTTGGTTCAATTCTACACTGCGATGTCCATTTGTCCTGGGTAGAATTTTGTATTGTTGTGCATGTGAGGAATAAATCGAATTTGGCTACACTTAATACATGAGAAACATATAACATTGCAATATTTCCTAGTTCTTAATCATGCTTGGTTTGGATAAATGGGTTTTCCATGTGGCTTGAATTAATCTGATGAATCTGCAATGTGCTTATTTTCCATCAACATATTTTACTGATAGCATGCAAACCCTTACTTAACCCGATGACTAACTACCGTATATGTGTTGCAGGTTAACAATGTGAAGCACCGAGGTTTACAACTGAGGTTAGCACATGCATGGTTCGCTGTCTAATAGCACATTATTGTGCAATTGCATGAACCATTCTAATATTTTTGTATTTAACAATTTGGTCTTGCACATGTAGGTCCTGCTGTCAGAGGTTTTGACCCACTGTTCGACCCTTTTTGCATATGGGGAATGAGTTGTCTGTGAATATTAGTCAAGTCAAGAAACTCAAAAATATTGTTAGGATAAATAAATTAGCGACAAAAAACAACAAGATCTTTGTCTACACAATGAAGAAGACATCAGTTCACTACAGGATGGTACTAACTATTACACCTTGCCTTTTTATTCCTTTGCCCCATTTCCAATATAGAGAATATATTTATGCACATCCTTGTTTTCAGGCCTTTCCAAAGCAGTTCACTAATGATTACCTCTCAAACCACATGTATGGTCAGGAGGCGAGGATGGTATTCATACAACACCCACGGTTCAATATTGTAGTGTTCCTGAAGAGGACGAAGGATGGACGGTCAATCATCCACAGGCACTGGCCTAAAGTTAAAAAGACCTTCAACATCAATGAAGGCCCAATATTCGCCTTCTGCTTCAGCAGTTTTCCAGATGAGATACATCTGTCTATGTACCGTCTATGATGCTAATTTTGAAAGGTTATAGATGCTGCATGTGAAACTTGGTCCTAGTGTAGTTGTGTAATGGGGTAGCTGAGTGCTGAAGCTATATGATGTTGTACGCTGATGTATTTCAATTATGAAAATGAAATATATTGTGTGCTTAATATGAAATGTCAATTAGATTACTAAATGGATTATGAATAATCATATAATTAGCCTGCTAATTGGGTTTTTCTATTTCAAATCGTTATTGAGAAAACTCCGTGTGCGATGCATTCAATAATGCACACAGTTTCTAGGAATAAACCGTATTAGATTAATGAACAAGCACTCCATCCATTCCGACGATGCTCCTTTTGGATCTCCTCATGACAACATGGATGGGACTGGCCGGGTCAGTTATGAAGAAGCATTGTGTCACGTGCTTAGCGTGTACCCATGGCTCATTTTTGGCGATGACGTTAACATTCACTAGAGTGCTCTTCGCGTCGTGTATAGACATGGTGGTGAAATACTTCTTTTCTCTTACGACGTCCTTGGCCCATCTGACACGGAACATCGTGGCATCGTGCATTCCAGCATAGTCAACCTCCTAGATCTCTTAGACCCTTCCGTAGAATCTTTCAGTTGTGCCGTTGGCGTCGGTCACGCATTGAATTGTCACCCCGGAGTTCTGGTAATCACTGTCCATGTCTTTGGCCTCCGTGTAGAACGTGTACCCATTGATATGGTAGGACTGATAGGTCGCGAGCTTGAGTGCGGGGCCATGTGCTAAGGCGTGTATGTGCAATTTTTCTAAACTACCCTCTTCCAGGGGATTTTCAAGAACTTGCTCTTTGAACCAACACAAGAAAGTGGCGTTGTGCTCTGTAGTAACTTCGTCATCCGTCTTGAGGATCACCTTATCATGGTACTTCTTTGCGATGCTTTCTTTGTGCCGTGCCACATAATCATCTACCACATCTAGGTGTTATGGCACTACTATGTTAGCCCTGTCAAAGTCGTTCCGTTGATCTGAGTAGTCCACGTGAAATTCCCTCTGGCCATTGTTGTGACCATCTCCTTCGAGCATCCCATCGTGCTTCTTGACGGGCAAACTAACAACAGGGTCTCGGATGCCTATATAATTCTCGCAAAAGGAGATGCACTCATGTGTTAGATACCCCTGGACGATGCTCCCTTTGGGACGAGACATGTTATGAACGAATCCTTTGATGACCCCATTCATCCTCTAGAACGGCATCATGCTGTGAAGGAATGTCTACCCGAGGTCGATGATGTGGTCCACGATGTAGACACACAGATGCACCATGACATCAAAGAACGTGGGCGGGAAGTACATCTCAAGCTCACATAGTATGACAACGATCTCTTCATGTAGCCTTCGGAGCTGCTTCACACTTATGGACTTTCAGGAGATAACATCGAAGAAGTTGCAGAGCCCAGTAAGCGTGTCACAAACGTGCTTCTCCATTATCGCTCTAATGGCAACCGGGAGTATCTACATCATCATCACGTGACAGTTATGAGACTTCAGCCCGCTGAACCTTTTCTTCTTGGGGTCTAGAAATCTTCTTATCTTCCCACAGTAATTGGAACTGACTTTGATTCCCATAAGGCCCTTGATGAATTGATCGATCTCCTTCGCACTTAAGGTGAAGCAAGAAGGGGGGAAATAATTCTCCTCCTTCTTGTTGACTTTTCTGCCCCTTTCCCCCCCCCCCTCCGTCTCTGTCTCCGTCTCCTCCGTTGACTTTTTATGGTGGAGATCTTTCCTGATCTTCAAATCTTACAAGTCTTTCCTTGCCTTCGGCTCATCCTTGGTCTTCTCCGGCTTGTTCATCAGTGTGCCAAGCAAGGCCTCGAGGACATTCTTTGTGATATGCATTTGATCAAGGCAATGAGGCATGTCGTGAATGGGCCAGTACTCCAAGTACCAGAAAATGGACCTCGTTTTTCATACCTTTAGCAGCGGCTCCGGCGCCTTTTTGATCTTTCCTGGTGCGGGGCATTGTTCCCAGTTTCTGAACAGCTTGTCGATTTTGGTGCCTCTCCTCTTACGTGGAGGTACTCAAAGCTCAGCCAACCCATTGAATATATCTCCATGTTTTCTCCACGGGTCATCCTTCTTGAGACATCTACGATGCCCCATGTACACGATTTTCCCGGACCCGCCATCTTTTGTTGACATAAGCTGCTGAGACGTTGTATCATCCATGCACCTTGTGCATCCGTAGTATCCATGGCACACCTTGCCTGAGGTGTACCCGTAACCGAGATAGTCGTGCACCGTCGTCATCAGCGCAACTCTCATATGGAAATACTCTCCTTTGCTGGCGTCCCATGTCCATGCCGGTGTTTTCCATAACGTGTCTAGCTCCTCTTGGAGAAGCCCCATATAGAGGTTAATACTATTTCCCGGTTGTTTCGGCCCTTGAATCAACATGCTCATGTGTACTTACTTTGTCTTCATGCACTTCCATGGGGGGAGGTTGTACATCCATACAAACACGGGCCATGTGATGTGGTTGTTGTTCTGGTTTCCAAATGGATTCATGCCATCGGTACTCGCACCAAGCACGATGTTCCTTGGATCCTCTACAGCAAATCCATATACGGCGTTGAATGCTCTCCACCGGCTACCATCTACGAGGTGTCTCAGCTTGGGATCATCTCCATCGTCGGGCTTCTTCCTCTCCGCATGCCAGCGCATGAGCTTTGCTTCCTTAGGATCTACGAAATACCACTCTAGATGGGGAGTGATCGGAAAGTACCATACAACTTTCTGAGGAGGTTTCTTTCCTACCTTCTTGTATCGAGAAGCATTGCACACTGGACAACTAGATTGTTCCGCGTGCTCCCCCCGATAAATGATGCATCGTTGATGCATGCGTGGTACCTAATGTGCGGCAAATCAAAAGGGCAAACGATTTTCTTGGCCTCCTCGACACTAGTAGGACACAGGTTCCCCACATGAAGAACGTTATTATGTAGATACTTCAAATGCTCATCGAGGCTTTTGTCTGTCCATTTGTTTTTGGCCTTCGTCTTTAGAAGTTCGAGCATGAAACTCAAGCGGGTCACCTCAGGATCGCAACCATCATACAATGGAGTCTTCGAGTCTACTTAAAGTTGCGCCAGCTTGGCCTCCTCTCTAGAAGCAGCTCTTTCGCTAGTCGTACTCTTGCGAAGGAGGTCTCGAACATGAGGGTCCTGCACGACTGCACTTAGTAGCGTCGAAGACTGCAGCGTGACCGCTGCCTCTTCTCCGCCATGTCCGGACTCTTCTTCGCCGTGTCTGGTATCTTCTCCACTGCCGTCATTTCCAGACTCTTCCCCGCCGCCATGTCCGGCGCCATCGTCGTGTCGATTGGTCATCTCTTTGTCGATCCCCATGCAGTTATTCCCTGCCATGTGGACGTCCTCATCATCATCTTCTTCTTCACTTATCCACTGATTATAGCCATCCATGAAACCATTCATCAGCAGGTGCGCCTTCAAAGTGCCATGATCAACAGGGTCCAAAAGGACACCTTCCTTGCATCTTGCACACGGACATCTAATCCTAGTCTGATTATTTGCGTACATGTCCATCACCGCGGATTGCATGTACCGCTCCACGTTCCATCCACTCACCTTCATGACTGACTGCACAGTATAACAGGCAAAAGGGTTATAAAATGAATAATGCATGCATGCTTCAAAGTCATATAAAATTTTGGCATGATCTTGCCTAAAAATATGACATATTGAGTTTTCTCGGAATTCACTGAAACGGAAATAAATCGACATTTTGGCAAAACATAAGCAACTCGAGGGCATGTCACTCACACAAATCTCCCCATATATCCAAAACACACATATTCTCATTCACACACATATTCCCATTCTTGAAATGAACAAATTTTTACTCACCTATATATCTCCCGAGAGAGACCGATCGAGAGAGCACGTCGTTAATTAGATGATGAGAGAGACCGATCGAGAGAGCACGCGTGGATGGTTAAATAGATAGATAAATCTAGTTGTTGGGGAGGAGAGGTGAATCTAGCTAGCTAACTAATGGAGAGGGAGTAATGGTGGAGGTGGCAATAATGGGGAGAGGAAGAGAGGTAGGAGAAAGAGAGATGTGAGAGAGGCCATTTATGGAGGAGAGTTATGGGGGAGGGGGACATTAATGAGGAGAGAGGAGAGGTAGGAGGAAGAGAGAAGAAGAGCGTCAATGGTGAAGAGTAGAGAGGGGAAAGGAGGGGGAGAGAGAGAGGGCAAAGTGGGGGAGAGGAGGGGGTGAAAAGGTGGCACCAGCCACAACTAGCAGTAGCGCTGCTTACCAAAATGCGCTGCTGCTACGATACTTAGTAGTAGGGCTTTCCTGGAAAAGTGCTACTACTAAGTGGGGCCCATTAGCAGTAGCGGCACAGTGAAATACAGCGCTACTACTAAACTATTACTAGTGGCGCTTGATTTTGTACAATGCCGGTACTAAAGCTACCGTCGGTGGCCTCGTCTGGTCCCATATAGTAGTAGCGCATTTTTGTTATCCAGCGCTACTGCCATAGACTTACTAGTAGCGCTTCCCTTGAGCAGCGCTACTGCTAACTAGCAGCAGCGGTGACTATTTTCCAGCGCTACTACTAAGCTCATGTGTATAAGCATTTCCCTAGTAGTGATAGTACATGTCTGACATTCTAGATGTACACATCAGCCCAACTCAATGGTGGGTGCGGCCAAGGTTGTGGTGGCGGCTTCTGACGAGGCACATGTGGTTGATTCTCAACATAGGAGACCTCCCCTTGATTTTCCCAAGCTAGTGCTCTAGTTATAACATAGGCGATTAAGTTATAGCTAGTGGATTGGATCAAGCATTACTAACATAGGCGATTTTGTGTTTCCCTTGACAAAGTTCTTGCTAGTTCCCCGCTAATATTATCAGTACATGCTGGGTTGTTTTGTGTATGATTTTTTAGTTTAGGCGGCTAGAGCACTAGTAGTGGAGAAACATTGATCTAAATCTGTAGGCGATCGACAGGGAATACAGTAGCAGATAGCAACCGGAACAGCTACGCCTGGAGGAGCAGCACGAGCTATTGCCTGATGTCTGCTAGAACTACGTCGGTATTTCCCCAAGGAGGAAAGGATGATGCAGTATAGTAGCTGTAGGTATTTCTCTCGGAGATGAGACCAAGGTTATCGAACCAATAGGAGAACCAAGCAACACAATGTAAACAACACGTGCACACAAATAACCAATACTCGCAACCTCACGTGTAAAAAGGGGTTGTCAATCCCTTTCGGGTAACATACGTGATAGAGTTGTAAATATTGATAGATCAAATGCCAAATAAGATAAATTGCAGCAAAGTATTTTTGGGTTTTTGGTTTAGTAGATCTGAAAATAAAAACAAGGGAAAATAGATCACAAAGGCAAATAATATAAAGAAGAGACCCGGGGTCCTTAGATTTCACTAGTGGCTTCTCTCAAGAAAATAGCAAACGGTGGGTGAACAAATTACTGTTGGGAAATTGATAGAACTTCAAATAATCGATATCCAGGCAATGATCATTATATAGGCATCACGTCAAAGATTAGTACACCGACTCCTTCCTGCATCTACTACTATACTCCACACATCGACCGCTATCCAGCATGCATGTAGTGTATTAAGTTAATGGAAAACGGAGTAATGCAATAAGACCGATGACATGATGTAGAAAAGATATATTTATGTAGAAATAGACCCCATCGCAATAAGAACGATACATACATGTTGGTTCCCCTTCTGTCACTGGGATCAAGCACTGTAAGATCGAACCCACTACAAAGCACCTCTTCCCATTACAAAATAAATAGATCAAGTTGGCCAAACAAAACCCAAATATCGAAGAAGAAATACGAGGCTATACGCAATCATGCATATAAGAGATCAAAGAAGACTCAAATAACTTTCATGGATAAATAGATATATCTGATCATAAACACAAAGTTCATCGGATCCCAACAAACACACCACAAAAAGAGTTACATCACATGGATCTCCAAGAGACCATTGTATTGATAATCAAAAGAGAGACTGGAAGCCATCTAGCTACTAACTACGGACACGTAGGTCTACAAAGAACTACTCACGCATCATCGGAGAGGCACCAATGGATGTGGTGAACCCCTCCGTGATGGTGTCTTTATTGGATCTGGTGGTTCTGGAACTTACGGCGTTTGGAATTCATTTTCGTCAACTCCCCTAGGGTTTCTGGAATATTGAGGTATTTATAGAGCAAATAGGCAATTCGGGGGGCACCCAAGGTGGGCACAACCCACCACGGTGCGCCCTGGTGGGTTGTGCTCCCCTCGGAGCACCCCCAGGTGCTTCTCCGGCCCACTGAATGTCTTTTGGTCCAAAAAAATCCACAAAAAGTTTCGCTGCGCTTCGACTCCGTTTGGTATTGATTTCCTGCGATGTAGAAAGCTATGTTTTGAGATATTAGTGAAGCACTAGAGCAAATCCATAGCTCATAAACATTTAAGTGAAGCATATAAAGCTATTCTAACAAGTCATGGCATAATTTTGGCTCTCTCTAATAGGTGTGTACAACAAGGATTCAAGATTTAAAAGGAAAAGCAAAACAAGCAAAGACTCATATCATACAAGACGCTCCAAGCAAAACACATAGTATGTGACGAATAAAAATATAGCTTCGAGTGAAATACCTATGGTTGTTAGAACAAAGAGGGGATTCCACTCGGGGGCATCCCCAAGTGTCAGGACCGGGTTTTTGGGGTATTAAATCCCCAAAAGTGGCCCTTGTGCTCACCAGCCCCAGGATTACTGTTAGCTGATGAGGCACCACTTGATACAAAAATACCAAGCAAAGATACAACATATGTAGTACAAGACCATTCTGGTCTTTAAGTACAACACAAGGTTTCTAGTGGCTGATGGCGGAAGCGGTCTGTAACACATTGTGGTCCGAGGGACTCCATTTCCCACGGGAACAGCTGACCAGGTTAACTCCTATCTTCGCGGGTCTGCTATCACCGTTGCGTAGGTTCCGGGGTAGTCGTTGCAACGCTCCTCTTCATGCAAGAAATCTGGCCAAGACAATAGCCAGGGACAAGCCAGTGAGTACTTTGAATGTACTCGCAAACATTATGAACGCAGGTGCAATATAACAGAAGATAATCATACTCGGAAATATTCAATGATAACATTGTTAGTTACAAAAAAAATAAGTCGTGATGCAAGCCGGTTGTTTATATAAATATGAATATGCAATCAGGAAGTGAAAATAAAGATTAAAGCATTGCCAAAGTCGGGCATCTGAGCGATAGCACATAAAGGGCTTATAAGGAGAAATAAATAACAAGTATGCCATAGTCGGGCGTCTGAGCGACACCACATAAAGGGCTTATAAGGAGAAATAAATAACAAGTATGCCACAGTCGGGCGTCTGAGCGACACCACATAAAGGGTTTATAGGGAAAAGAAATAACAAGTATGGCATAGTCGGGCGTTTGAGCGACACCACATAAATGGCTTATAGGGAAAGTAAATAACAAGTATGCCACAGTCGGGCGTCTGAGAGACACCACATAAAGGGCTTATAAATGAAAGAAAAGGCAGTGAATATCTAGGAGGTAGAACCATCCCATGAATACTCAATAACTCAATTAATATAAAGGGTTAGTCCAAAAATAATAATAATAGTAACAGTCATCATAGGTCACAAGTTATAATCCAGGTTCTGTTTCGGTAGTTTCTCCTCCGAAGACCGACACTAAGACTGATACTTGACCCGTCCCAGACTGTAGTCCTAACCCATGGACGCGGCTATTCGAATATATTTATTCTCTGCAGAGGGTGTACTCTTTACCCACGAATAACGGATTCCTTTAGTCCATCGGGACTAATTCCGTCTACGGTCTTTTAATTTGAAGGCACACCTGACCGCACACACCATCCTAACTTACCGGTGTTTGGAATCACCCACGACACCCGTTAAGCCAAACTCTAAGTGGGGAGGCTGCAACCTCGACTAGCATGGGATCACAAACATTTTAACGCGCGCAAACTAGGGAAGCTACCCCCTTCGGCTCCAACCGAAACACCCATGCCCCCGGACTAGGTGGCCTGCCTACCGGATGCAGCCGGTATCTTCCACCATGGCCTCTCTGTATGGTGTGTGCTAGAACAGGGGTCGACAATTTACTGAACCGTACCCTGCCTGTAGCAGGGACAAGTGGTAGCACGAAACAAGTATGGGGGGTTACTGGAACAAGACTCGATCTACGGTCGACTCAGGAGGTTCAAACATCACATGAATGATTAGCATAACCAATATATTTCATAACGACGGTTGGAATCACCACCCGTCATGCCTCACCAAGCCATACCGGACTCCACAGTCCCGATGAGGATCTAGTGACAAGCTTGTGTCTACACAAGACAACGGCTTTGACGGCTTTCTTCCGTTAGTCATGAAAGGCATTCGAGAGGGATCACCGTCATGTATATTAGTTCTTTCATAGCAAGGAGTCCACATCATGCACTCATGGGTAACATCATATCATCACATATGAGAATGAATGCATCCATATAGAGGTGATGTTGTAATTGTATCAACGACACCCACAAGTATTTTGCCTGGGTTCAAAAATGCTTGCCTTCAAGTAGTGGAGAGGTAAAGTGCATTCCAAAACTTTTGAAAGTTTTCTCCCTCTTCAAAAATCCTATTTGAAAGAATATGAAATCAATAAATAGCTTCAAAACAGCACAAAAAAGTTGTCTAGAAAATTTTCAAATAAATATGAAAATAAACTAGGCCAAATTTGAGGAACAACAGAAAAAGAATCAGGTCATTTGGACTGATATTTAAAAAGTTGTGGCCAGTCAAAGTTCAGTCAAAGTTTTGTTTTAATAAAAACAGAAAAAGAAAAACGGTTCAAATGAGAATACGCTTTCGGGGCAGAGAAGACGCACTCTAGGTTTTATGCTTCCACTTAAACCACGCGGGCCGGCTCGGGGTCATTGACAGTGGGTCCTTTGGGCCCACTGGTCAGGTTTGACCAGTCGCCCGCGTCTCTTCCTCCTCTGTACAATCGGCGACGGAGCTCCGACGATCAACGCCGGCGATTGGTGGCTCCCCTTGGCAGTCTGAGGGCAGGGATGGATCCGCCAGTCCAGGGCGGCCCTTCCGGTGGTCGGTAGGCTGGCGAGGACACAAGGAGTCGCCAGCGGCGAGCTCCACGGCGGACGACAGCTTCTGGTGGATTGGGGCTTTGCGATATGATGGCTCCCTATCGACGCTGAGAGGTTGGGCGGCTCCGCATGACCGAGGGGAGGGGGGTGGAAATACTGGATGGAAGGGGGAGGCTCTACATGCGACGCACGGCACCGGAGCGTGGCGGTGGCCGAACTGATCGGAGATGAGGGAGAAAGCCTTCTTCCGTCGATTGCTGGTCATGGGGGCTCTAGAGGGATGGCCTGAGGCTGCATGGGGGTTTGGAGGCGCTCGGGGGCCTCCATTTATAGCGTAACTAGGTCGGTTCCATGGCCGTGGATAAGGATGCCGGCGAACCGCCGTTCTGTAGCTAGTGGGGCGCGTGGCGATGGCTGGCGAGGTCCGGCAGGTCGAGCGGATGAGGATGGACTGTTCTAGGGGCAGCTGGCGCGCTGGGGTGGCTTGGGCGGCGTCGTCCATGGCAGAGGTCCACTGTGGCCGCCGGCGTGCCGCCAAAAGGCTCTGACGGCGGCGCTGTAGGGCGCCAGAGTGGTCCTGCGCTGAAGGAGGGGCCGGGCGTGTTGGTTGCGAGTGAAAAAGGGTCACCACGAGCGCGGGGACGTCGGCAGTGGGACGCGGCGACGCGTGCGCACGCACGTGCAAAACACGCGCGCTGCTCGCGCTCCGGGCATGCACGGCACCTGCTTGGCCAAATGCCAGGGCTTGATAGGAGGCTTGGTTTGGGCTGAGGTTTAACAGGTCTAGGTTAGAGTCTGTAGTGAGATTAGTGGACATGGTGGTTTGGTCAGGGGATCAAGTCCATAATGCAAACTAAAATCCAAGCCAAAACTGGCCATGCACACAAGGTGTTTGACAGAATGCTATGGTCATCTAGGCAACTCTTGGGGTGGCCAAAAACTCCAGACCAATGTCTCTTTAGGTGTAGGAGATGGTGATAAGGTTGTTTGGGCAAAACTAAAAGCTTGCAAGTGTAAGCTTTTGAGAAAGTCAATTCTGGACAGAAACTAGAAGGCATTATTGCATGGACCAAAAATGATCCAAATGCTCCAATCTCTTGGACTTAAGGGTTTCGCAGGAAGGACTACCAGCAGGAAAAAGCTTATTGCCATAAGAGCAAGTTATGATAGGGCTGTAGTAGAAAATGCCAATCTGGACCAGAGAGCTAAAGAGGATGTTTTGCTCAACTTTTCCAAAGAACACACAAGGGTTTTTGCATAAAAGTGATGTAGGGGCTTCACATGACATCCCTAAATTTTGGTGGAATTTTTGAATAATTCTATCAAAGGGTTGTAGTGCAAAGGGGGCTTTAAAGCTAATAAAAAAATCACTTTAAGCGATAAAGCTTAGGAAAAAAAATGCAAATGAACCTACCGAGAGAAGAAAAGTTTTTCTTGGGCAGGGCACACAAGTACAAATAATATATCTGAAAAGATTTCACTAGGGCAAAAACTCCAAAATTTTCAAAAGCAAAGTGGTTCTGAAACCAAAGAAAATCCGGAGAAAGAAAAGTTTAAATACCTGGTAAAAATTTTATTACTAAATCAAGGTCAAAATTTTGGGGTGTTACAACACTACCCCCTTAAAAAAAATCTCGTCCTCGAGATTTGCTAAAAGTTGTAATGAAAATAATTTCTACTGTCACAAAAATGATTTCACCAAAGATAACCTTCATGTTCATGCAATAAAATGCGGCTACAGTGAATGGCCTATAAGTGGTGTAAACTGCAGCATGAAATACTGGTGTTGCGTGGAACAATCTACGGTCAGCGAAAACGAGATATTTCTACTCTGGGCTATAGTAAATTTAGAAATAATATACTTTCAAAATCTAACATACGCTGATCGTACCCGAGAGCACAGTGCTCTCTCTGGCGGACAGGTGGGCCCGGGGCCCACTGTCAGTCTCTTCTTCTACCTCCGGTTCTCTCTTCTCCTTCTCTCTCCTCCATTTGTGTTTGCAGGAGCTCAGGACGAGGCTCTAATGGCGGAGGTGATGCCGGACTGGTGCATGATCGTAGTGTGCGGAGGGTTGGCGGCATTGCTGGGGTTATCCGTGCTCTTGTGTGCGATGATCCTCGACGATCGTCATGATGCTGCTTCTTGAGTGCTAGCTCTTCGCGGCGGTGGCGATCATGAGGATTAGGTGCGGGTGTCGGGTGCTAATGGCTGTCAGTGCACGGAAGGCAACTTGTGCCTGAATAAACTCCCACAACTTTCTCCTCAAGAGACTGTGGTGCGCTAGAGAAGTGATCAATTAGATGTAACAGGTGTACGTGGATTTGCAACTTAGTATACTGAGTGGAGTGGCCGGAGTTGTAAGTCTGCTGTAGCGGTGCTTCGAGAAAAAAATATCTATGTTATGCAGAGATATATGTTGCAACAACTCATGGAAGAAAATAAATAATATCTCACTCCAGATTTTTACCTAGCGTGAAAATTAGTTAAATCAAGAATTATCAGCAATAAAAACTACTGAAATCAAATATATAATTAGACATACAAACTTTAGGACAACACGCACAAGTGGTAACTCAAAAATACACGCTGGGGCAACCAACATAGCAGGGACGTCTAAAATAGAAATGGTAAATGGACAGGGTCCTGGGAAAAAGTTTCTGGTGCTGGGGCACACTCTTCTTCTATCGGAGGAAGCGGGTTGACTAGTCGATGAATGTGCTTCTGCTGCCCGGGCCTCAGTGGTCTGCCGATGGCGATCCAGTGATTTAAATCGGCGAGGCTATGGAGATAACCCATTATCCGCTGGGTCAAACGCTCTTGCGCAATGACATACTGTGTAAGGTTGTCCAGCACTGGGTCTCTCTCAATTCGCCCACCGGGAAAGTAATAATACCCCCGTTCGTTGGCATAGGGTATCGCGAATTGAAGGCGAGCAAGCGCTTCATATGCGGCAGCCTCTATGGCCATCTGTGGAGTCGGCATAGATTTCCCCATGAAGGAAACCTCTGTTGGGTGTTGGTTTGGGTTTGCGGGAGGGATGTGTACTACTGCCCAATATTTCGAGGTGGATGGTGTGATCCTCGATTTGAGCAGCTCATACTGGGGTGGACGGGTAGCACTCATGGTACTGCAGGTAAAATCCCACAATATCTTGACGAAGCTACCTGGGGAGGCATATGGGGTTCTCAGATAAATACTAGGGATTGGCATGGCAGAGGAAATTGTTGTGAGGGTAGTGCACCAGGTGAGGGATGCTTGGCAAGGTCACGAGGTGGCCTTTTATATAGCATCTAGGCTGGGTTACTAAATCACGATGAGAGGCAGCTATTTTGTCGGCTCCGCCTTACCGGTTCGGGGTCAATGCTACAGATACACACGTCTCATAAAGTGACGTGTTTACTGTAGGAGTTGTCGGTGTGGTGCTTTGGAAGTTACACCCGGATTTAAAAAATGCATTTGCACGCCTACATATCTATGCATGGCTGCTATAAGGACAAGGGCACACAAGTAAATCGTATATACATATGGAAATACAGGTTACACCACCACGGGGCGTGGACAAGATAAGGCTTGGTACTACTCGAGTGATTTAATCAACCTCGTTTATATCTAATCGGCCTTGCCTTGTGGATGCCGAGGCTTCTCCAAGGGCTTCACTGTCGGTGTTGGCTGGAGGTGGCTGAGGGGCTGCAGGGTCGGGGCAGTGATGATGGCCCTCGCGGGGATTGTTGGTCATAATCCCATTGGAGCGCGCCCCAAACAGGCGATGCATCACCTCTGGAGACACGAAGGCATTTTGGTCAATGACTGGGGCAGACCTCAAGGACTCGATCCGTTGTCCGAACAACACGACTGGGTTGTCGGTGCCGGACTCATCTCCTCCTCTTGCCGGGGCTCAGCGAACCAGTTCTCCACGAGCTGCAATCAGATCAAGAGTGATTTGATCAAACAGTTCCTCTAGCGCACTTACATAGCGCACCAGATGCAATAATGCAGGATTTGTCTCGTGGTCTCCGCTGTCAACCCAGGGTGGCCTACCATACCCGTCACGGCTGGGGTAGTAGTAGAATGAGCGATAGTTAACTCTGGGTGTCACACCCTGCATTTTGTAACATGTTATTTGCATCAATGAAGCATGAAAATTTGGACCAGCAAAAATTTGTGGCATCATTTGGCTTTTATTTGGAATTGAGTTTTTCTTCATGTGTTCTTCATGTGCTCATTAAAGTCTACTATTACCTCTTGTAGAATTCATCTCCAGACCCAAAACTTCTGCCCAATGATCATGCCAAGTGTTATATAGCAGTATAGAATTTTCTTATAAAATTAATTTGGCCAAAATGTATTTTTAAAATTTAGTATTCCAAAAACCCCTGAATTGAGGATTGCACTGCAAGTACTTGATTTAGGGTGAGAAAATTATTTCAAAAAGTGTATTTGAGACCTAGTAGTCACAGGACTCCCAGAAACCACAAAAGTATAATTTTAAAAGTTATTTTCCTATTTTAATTAAAAGCTTTTTCTTAAGGCCAGAAATGGTCTTTAATAGGGAAAAATTATTTAAGTATTTCAAAAATATTTGCCAAAATTCAGGGAGACTCATAGGACATATATTGTCCATATATAAGAATTTCAACACTTGGTCATGTTCAAAATAATGGGATAATCCCTCTAAAACCCATTTCTGGATATTTCAAGCTTTTGAAATATTTACCAAGGAAATATTCTCCAAAAATTCCATGGAAATTCTATCATGTCATATATGACATATTTGATGATCTTGCCAAATCCCATGCCTTGGGAAGCAAGTTAGCATCCTCAAAACCCTTCAAAACCATTATGTCCATATTTGAAGTTTGAGCAACTTTACATTGCCAAACTTGTCCAAATGCCCTCAAACTTGGTGCACATGCTAGAAATGCCTAATAAGGCATCTAGACCAAATGGCACAAGATTTGGAGTAGGGTAACTTGATCAGAATACCCCAAAACCATTTCTGTTCAAATGCAAATTTGAACAACTTTACATTACCAACTTTTTACCTGGAGCTGGCATGATCAAAACCCCAAATGATGAAACTACACCAAGTGGTGCATCAAGGGGAGATGATTAGCTTGACTTAAACAAGATGAAGCTATTTCTGTTGTTTTCTAGGGTTCACCAAAGTTACATTGGCTAGTTTCTTCAAATGAGCCCAAGTTTGGTGAAACACCCTATTTCCATATGGCATTCAGTCCTGTTAAGTGCCATGGCTAGTGGAGATCATTTGCTTGTCCAAAACTTGATAAAACACCTTATGCCATTTTACCAAAACCATCTTCTTGACCACTTTTACCATTTACTTTTGCCTCAGCTTTCTACCACAGCTTCATCTAGTTACAATGTACCTCCAGTAACTCCCCCATGTCCACGGCTCCATGATTGAGGGGTGAAAACCCCAATTCACCTTGCTGGACAGCCATTTTCTACCTAGTTACCAGCTTCACCTCTCTCATTGATCATCCAGAGCATCCAAGGCCTCAGCTGAGACGTCTGCTTCGTGCTGGACCCCCCAGACACGGCGGACACGCCCAGAGGGCCAATGTCATGCCATGGCATGCGATAAGGCCGCTTCAGAGCGTGCTACAGTGCGCACCCGCACTGTAGCTTCGCCCAATCCAGCGCAGCCGACCACCTCGAGCTCTCCCCTCGCGCCTACCGATGCGCCTCGACGTCTGCGACCCTCCCCGGCGCTGTCCCCCTCCTCCTCCGCCCTCCAGTGGCCGCCCTCGCACGCGCGCTGGCTGCCCGCAACCTCCACTCGTCGGCCTCACACGCGCACGCCCTCTGGAGCATCCCCCACTCCTCCTCTCCCCTCTACTAGGCGTGGACCTCACCCACGAGCACCGCAGACTCAATCCCATCGCTCCCTGTGGACTTTGGCGTCGAGCAGAAGCTCGCCGGCGCACAGGTCCACGAGACCTCGCCGCTCCCCTATAAATAGGGCCTCCGAGCCCCTCCTCTCTTCACCAATAGCCTCCTCTCCCTCTCAATCGCCTCCCTGAGCCCCTCGCCTGTCCCCAGACCCGCCCAAGCTCGAGATCGAGCTCGAGCTCCGCCGCGGCGGCCTCCCGTCGCCAGCCCAGTACGGGCCGCCCTAGCTCTTCTTTTCACTCGATCTAGCACCGCCGCACACCACTGATGCTTTTCCCCCTCTTTCCCCTCTCTGCAGCCGCCGAAAACAACCGGAGCAGCAACCTCCCGACGCTCCTCCGCCACTCCACCTCACCGCCGGCGAACCAGGCCCCTCCGGCAAGCCGCACCACCACCACTACATCCGCGACACGTTGCTGAGCCCGTTCCCGCCCTCCGTTTGCCCTGCCGTGTCCAGAATCGTCGCCGGTGAGCTCGCCGTCGCTCTGGCCGTGAGGTTGAAGATGACAGGCGGGCCCCGCCTATCATCCTCACCTCCCTCCCGCACCCCTCTCTGTCACTGACCGCCGGGCCCCGCCCGTCAGGTTTAAAACCCTGACGCGCGCGCGTTGGCGCCCGTGCAGGTGGGCTAGTTGCCCTGGGCCGTGCACTGTGGCCGTTCTGGCCCAGTGGCACAGGGCCATTTCCTCTTTTTATTTTCTGTAAAATTTCAAATAATTTTACAGAAATAAATAATTGTCCAAATGAATTAATTCCAACTCCTAAAATCTTGTAATATTCCAACCTATTTAATGGTATCACTTTCACACATATCCATGAAACTTTTCTGTTCTGTTCAAATTTAAATTCAAATTTGAGCATTAAAACTCCTGTTCAAAAATCCTTAGATTCCATTCTGCAACTCCAAAACCCAAACTAAGAATTTTTGCCATCTTAGTTTTCCCTCTAGTATTTAACAAAAATAAGTTGACATTTTTCTGAGCACTTTGATTTTTATGTTTTCATTGTGGTCTTATTTTCCCGTTGTTATTTTGCGACGATTAGATCCTGTATTTGACGAAGTTGCTGAGGAAGAAGGTGGAGAAGGATTTGAAGACTTTGAAGACCAAGCCAATCCAGGCAAGCAGCCCTTTGACCATGATACACTTGTGTTCTTCGGAATCCGTTTGTTTCCGAATGCATGATGATAAGAGTTGTGGTGGTGACCTAGTTAAAACCACCACATGATGCATGCTTTACTCTTGATCTTGCTATGTGCTAGATGCAATGCATATGGTTAGTAGTGATGCTTAGAGATGCATGTGTGCCATGATACCTTCGTGGTTACATTCTTTTCAAGAAAAATCGTCGGGTGCCATTTATGCCCGAGGGAGATGGTGAGATGGGTAACCACTTGATGACGAAGTGGTGTACCAAGACAAGTGTGTGTGTAAAGTTTTTCAAATGGATTGGTTTAAGTTGCGACCGTTATTCCAACCATACATGTGCAACCACTCTACCCCTTATGGAACAGGGCTTTATTGATTACTTAGGTCGATACTAGCATGGTGTCCACATTACTAGTGACGGGAAGACTTGAGGTCTTTCCCGGGACCGGGTCGTTCTTGGATAGACGACCATGACTGTTTTTACAGGGCACTGGACACACCGTTGGTCCCTTCGGGTACGCGTGACATTGAAATTAGGGCATGTCCTGTGATCTATTGTTTGTACTCGAGGGCCCTGTACCAACGAGTGGACTCTATGTTAGTGTCGTCTAAGGAAAGATAATGACCGGGTGCTTCCCCCGAGTACTTGAGGTACTATGGGATCGTGGGTGACACGAAAGCTTCCCGGATCTTGTGGGTAAAGTGCGCAACCTCTGCAGAGTGTAAAACTATTCGAATAGCCGTGTCCATGGTCAAGGACAGTTGGGTAACCGCTCTTGGGCTACGTCCAATGTTTGCGAAACCTTATGTGTGTGTATGATGAGTCAAGGTGGTGACTTGACTCGACGAGATGAATCATATTCATGTTGATATCGGTAACCTGTCCTCGAGGTTACGAGAAATTGTTGATGCATATACTTGATGGCGGAATATTTATTCTAGCTCGTAGCTAGATTGCTCATTGTTATTCAATTGCATTGTTACTTTGGACCAAATCATGGGTTGCTTGCGAGTACATTCAAAGTACTCATTGGCTTGCCACTGGTTATTTAATTGGCCAGGCATGGAGGAATAGGATTATGAAGAAGAGTTCTTTGGAGATGAATATGCAAACTAGGACGCTATCCCAGTCAAAATGCCTGTAGGGTTAAGGCAGATGGCATGGGTTCTACTTATCACCGAAGACTTCCGCTATTTGAGTTATTTGCTATTCAGCCCGTGAGGCTTTATCTATGTGAGACTTGGCCATAATGGCCATAATTTGTGTAAGATGGTATGTATGGATGTAAGACTCTTGTTATTCAGCTTCTGTGTGTTCAGTGAGCATTGATCTCTGGGATCACTATACACGTGCATTCGGTGATCTCGACTTCTAAGTCGGGGTCCCCACAAAGCTGGTATCAGAGCCATCCTGACTGTAGGAAGCCTTAGTTAGCATGGGCGTTAGTTAGATGAGATCCCTTTTTCAAAAACCTTCTGAACCTCTCTTCTTTTCTAAACCTGAGATTTCATCAGCTTATTAACTCCTCCTATTCCACCTTTGTAGATGGCCGCTGTACCTGAAGAGCACCTGACCACTGGGTTCCCCTTGCTTCTCGAGGATAGCCTCCAGGAGTGCTAGTTCCACCGAGCGCCCATCCTCACCTACCTTGAGCATTGGGTTAGCGACACTGAGGTGGAGTACCATGTGGAAGTGATCGTGAAGGCAAATGATCCTCCCACAAGTTGGTTCTTCGAGGGACCACAGATGGCAACATTACCACTCGCTGTCGAGGCTGCTGCACTCAAGGCACTAACCCGTCTCCACGAGCTTCTTCCGGAGATGGCAGCCAAGATGACAACCCGCTTCTTACCTTACCGGAAGGAAGGTGAAGATGAAAGCAGCGCACTAGCCCCTCCATTGAAGGAAGGACTCCCGCTTCGATTCCAGACCTACTTCAGTCTATGTGCCGACAGTTTGGCACAAGACTTGGCCTCGGAATCGATGAAGCTCCGAGAAGAAATTCACAAGACCAAGGCACTTCTTCCTCGAGCACAAGAGAAGACGGATAGGATCAAGAAAGAAGGAGCGCCATCCGGACAGTCCGCTATCGCATACCGAGGCGGAAGGCCCTCCGGAGATGTATCTTCCAAGAATGAAGAACCACCTCGGCGACGCCGGATGACGGCAAGGGAATATCGCAAGCTTTTCCCTGCACCACCGACGAAGCATCGTCGTATCCAACTCCTCCACTCCCCTACACCCTCAAGTGACAAGGGGACCCAGACAGATGAAGACAAGGAGGAAGACCCAGAAGAGCTAGAATACGCGACCGAGCATTCTGCCGCTTAGGCATTATTCGCTACTCGGATATGCCAGTTCGTGACCTCTACGGTAGGATAGGTCGTGTAACCCCTATGCGCAGTCGAGTCCTTGTATGGTTCATATGAAACCATCTAGTGTTTTCTTTTGTTGTGTTTGGATGCATGTCGTATTCTTCCTTCGGGAATGTGTAAACGACTACATCACCCATTTGGATTTTAAATGAATGTGTTTTCGGCCCTTGCATGATTTGATTAGTGTCACACCCACCCCCTTACTAGGCACCCATCTATCTTGCTTTCCCTCTTCCAAGTCATGAGACCTTTTACCGCTCCAACAGGATGCCTGTTGTAACTCGTACTGGTACCTCTACCCAGCAGCCTGAAGCCGGAGCATCCGCTCAGTCAGAGGCAGGCCACAACCAAACCAACGACCAAGCTCCACCACCACCACCTCCTCCGAACATGGACATGGCTCAGCTTCTCCAAGCTTTCCGAGAGGAACGCCAAGCCAACACTGCAGCCCTTCAGTTGATTGCTCAAGCTGTCACCAACAACCGCCAGTCGACGGGGAATGGCAATGGACATTCCACTTGGCAGAGTTCAAGAAGGATGCACCGCCAACTTTCATCGAGACTGCTGAACCCCTGGATGCAGACGACTGGGTCTGCACCATTGAGGACTTGCTGGAACTAGTCGGATGCACCGAAGAACACGAGAAGGTGGCTTATGCAGCCCACTGCCTCGGGGGGACTGCTAGAGCTTGGTGGGATGGATTCAAGGTCATGCATGCTGAACAAGACATCACTTGGGTCAACTTCAAGGCAGAATTCCGCAAATCCCACATCCCTTCTGGGACCATGTATATAAAAAAGCGTGAATTCCGAGCTCTGAAGCAAGGAAGTGGCACTGTCAAGGAGTACATGCAGAAGTTCAGTGTTCTATCAAGGTATGCCCCTGAAGATGTCAGCACTGATGCTGCAAAAAGGGAGCACTTCATGGAAGGCCTCAATCAGACCCTGCAATACTCGCTTGTCGTGTGCGACTGCCCAACCTTCCCTGACCTGGTGAACAAAGCACTCATGCTTGAAGACAAGCGGCGTGCTTTGGAAGACACTCGCAAGCGCAAGATGGTCAGCAAGGGAAGTTCCAGCAACCAAAAGCCTCGCTCGTGGCAGTCAGCCCCGGCCAAGCCAACCTATCAGCAACCGCCTCATCAGTATGCCAACCCAAGGCCAACTTTCAACCCCAATAACAGTGGTGGCAACAAGATCAACAATCCAAACCAAGTCACTTTCTTTGGATGTGGTCAGTCAGGACACATCTCAAGGGTGTGCCCCAACAAGAAGCCTGATGCCCCGCGCCCCAATGCGCAGAACCCAGGACAAGTCCGCGGGATACCACCAAGGAACCCAGCTCCTCGCAACCCGCCTAACCATGGGAAGGGGCGTGTGAATCACGTCACTGCTGAAGAAGCCCAGGAAGACCCGGTCGTCGTGCTGGGTACGTTCCTTGTCCACTCAGCACCTGCAACTGTCTTGTTTGATTCTGGAGCAACGCATTCATTTGTCACTCAAAGATTTGCAATAAAAAGTGGCATGACCCCTACACTCCTGAATAACCCCATGGTGGTACAAACCCCCGGAGCAGAGGTGAGAGCCAAGATAGGCTGTAAGGGAGTCAGTATTACCATTAACGGTGTAGATTTCCTAGCAGACCTTATCGTCCTGAGATCACAGGCTTGGATGTGATCCTAGGCATGAATTGGCTCAGCAAGCACCAAGGCTTGTTAGACTGTGCCAATCGAACAGTCACTGTGACCAATGACCAAGGAGTCGAAGTCAAGTTTGCTCCCAACTCCTCTTCCGCTCAAGTTGTTCAAGTCAACTGTCTATCTGAAGTCGGGCTAGAACAAGTACCGGTGGTATGTGAGTATCCTGATGTCTTTCCGGATGAACTACCGGGAATGCCCCCTGACCGTGACATTGAGTTCAATAATCGAGCTCGTGCCCAGAGCATGACCCATCTATAAGAAGCCTTATAGAATGCGGACGGAAGAATTAGCCGAGTTGAAGAAGCAACTGGAAGAGCAGCTGAGGAAGGGATTTATCCGCCCAAGTGCCTCTCCTTGGGGATCACCCGTTCTGTTTGTGGCAAAGAGGGACGGTACCATCCGCTTATGCATTGACTATCGTTCCCTCAATGAAGTTACAATCAAGAACAAATATCCACTTCCCAAGATTGAAGATCTGTTTGATCAGCTCAGCGGAGCCAGGTGTTCTCCAAGATCGACCTCATATCTGGGTACTACCAGCTGAAGATCAGACCCCAAGATATTCCGAAGACGGCATTCGTAACCAGATATGGCATGTACGAGTGCACGGTCATGTCCTTTGGGTTAACCAATGCCCCAGCTTACTTCATGTATCTCATGAATAAAGTCTTCATGGAATATTTGGACAAGTTCGTTGTTGTCTTCATTGATGACATTCTTGTCTTCTCGAAGACGGAGGAAGAACACGAGCAACATTTGAGGATGGTCCTAGACAAGCTTCAGGAGCACCAGCTATATGCCAAATTCAGCAAGTGTGAGTTCTGGCTGCATAAAGTTGGATTCTTAGGTCATGTCTTGACCGAAGAAGGATTGTCAGTTGATCCCGAAAGATCGAAGCTGTGACCCAATGGCAATCTCCAACGACCGTCAAGAAAGTCAGAAGCTTCCTCGGACTTGCGGGCTATTACCGCAAATTCGTGGAAGGATTCTCTAGCATTGCCCGGCCGATGACTCAGCTCCTCAAGAAGGACAAGAAGTTCGAGTGGACGCCAAAATGCGAAGAGAGCTTCCAAGAGCTCAAGAAGAGGTTGACCACCGCCCCAGTTCTGGCAACACCTGATATTCACAAGGAGTTCGTGATATATTGTGATGTCTCTCGAACCGGATTGGGAAGCGTTCTGATGCAAGATGGCCTAGTCATAGCATACCTCTCCAGGCAGCTACGACCTCATGAGCTGAACTATGCTACTCACGATCTTGAGTTAGCGGCAGTGGTTCATGCCTTGAAGACATGGCGGCATTACCTCCTAGGGAAATGGTGTGAGATATACACAGACCACAAAACTCTGAAGTACATTTTCACCCAAAAGGAATTGAACATGAGGCAGCGAAGATGGTTGGAACTCATCAAAGATTATGACCTCGGTGTTCAATATCACCCCGGAAAGGCTAACGTGCTGGCCGATGCCTTAAGCAGGAAGGCTTGCTCTTTGAATTCCATTATTCAAGGGAGGCAGCCAGCCTTGTTTAAGGAGTTCGAACAGTTCAGTTTGGAATTGGTCACCCTGGATTTCTGGATCATTTGGAAGTCAGACCGACCCTGATGGACGAAGTCAAGAAGGCGCAAGATGGGCACGCAAGCATCGAAGGCATCAAGAAGAAGATGAAGCTAGGCAAGGCCCCAGGATTCTCTGAAGACGAGCACGTGATTGTTTGGTACAAAGGCCGCATCTGCGTACCAAACAAGATGGAGCTGAAGAACCTGAACCTGCAAGAAGCCCACGACACTCCATATTCCGTCCACCCTGGAGGAACCAAGATGTATCAAGACCTGAAGGAGAGATTCTGGTGGCACGGGATGAAAAGAGATATTGCAACCTATGTTGCAAAGTGTGATGTGTGCCAAAGGTTCAAGGCTGAATATCAGCAACCCGCTGGATTGCTCCAACTACTCAAGGTTCCTGAGTGGAAGTGGGATAAAGTCGGAATGGACTTCATCACTGGACTACCAAGGTCGAATAGAGGACATGACTCCATCTGGGTCATAGTTGACCATTTGACCAAGGTGGCCCATTTCATTCATGTCAATACTACCTATTCCGGCAACCAGTTGGCAACTCTCTATATCAACCGAATCGTGAGCCCCCATGGTGTTCCACAAGAAATTGTGTCAGATCGAGGCACCCAGTTTACTTCAAGGTTCTGGAAAAGATTCCAAGAAGCCTTGGGAACCAAGTTGTCTTTCAGCACGGCTTTCCACCCACAGACCGGAGGTCAGACGGAACGAGTAAATCAAATTCTCGAAGACATGCTCCGAGCCTGTGTCTTGGCATATGGAGCCAAGTGGGAAGATTGTCTCCCTTTTGCCGAGTTCTCCTATAACAACAGTTATCAGTCAAGCCTTCAGATGGCACCATTTGAGGTGTTGTACGGACGCAGATGTCGCACACCCCTCAACTGGTCAGAGACTGGAGAAGGGCTAGTCTTTGGACCGGATATTGTCCGCGAAGCAGAAGAGCAAGTCCAACTAGTCAGAGAGCGTTTGAAGGCAGCCAAGTCAAGGCAGAAGAGCTATGCTGATACTCGCCATCGGGACATGAGTTTCCATGTCGGAGACCATGTGTACCTGCGAGTAACCCCTCTAAAGGGAACCAAGCGTTTCCACGTTAAAGGGAAACTTGCACCAAGATTCATTGGCCCTTTCAGGATCACCGACCGACGAGGAGAAGTGGCTTACCAGTTGGAACTACCACCTGAACTATCCGATGTGCACAACGTATTCCATGTGTCACAACTTCGGAAATGTCTCCAAGTTCCGAACAAGCCTGATCTCTACAAGGATGTTGATCACCAAGCCATTGATCTGCAGCCTGATTTGACCTACCGCGAGAAGCCCATTCGCGATCTGGATGAAGCAGAACGACGGACACGAAGCCGCA
The DNA here is from genome assembly GCA_902687465.1 of Secale cereale. Classification (NCBI taxonomy): domain Eukaryota; kingdom Viridiplantae; phylum Streptophyta; class Magnoliopsida; order Poales; family Poaceae; genus Secale; species Secale cereale. The sequence continues at coordinate 616,663,247 of LR738710.1, read as the reverse complement.
TCATCAAGTACTTCAAGGTCCAGTGGAGCAACCACACGGAAGCAGAAGCAACCTGGGAACGAGAAGACTATCTTAGATCCGAGTATCCCGATCTCTTTTAAGACCTAGTTTAGGAATCTCGGGGACGAGATTCTTGTAAGGGGGGTAGGTCTGTCACACCCTGCATTTTGTAACATGTTATTTGCATCAATGAAGCATGAAAATTTGGACCAACAATTTTTTTTGGCATCATTTGGCTTTTATTTGGAATTGAGTTTTTCTTCATGTGTTCTTCATGTGCTCATTAAAGTCAACTATTACCTCTTGTAGAATTCATCTCCAGACCCAAAACTTCTGCCCAATGTTCATGCCAAGTGTTATATAGCAGTATAGAATTTTCTTATAAAATTAATTTGGCCAAAATGTACTTTTAAAATTTAGTATTCCAAAAACCCCTGAATTGAGGATTGCATTGCAAGTACTTGATTTAGGGTGAGATTTTTTTTTCAAAAAGTGTATTTGAGACCTAGTAGTCGCAGGACTCCCAGAAACCACAAAAGTATAATTTTAAAAGTTATTTTCCTATTTTAATTAAAAGCTTTTTCTTAAGGCCAGAAATGGTCTTTCATAGGGAAAAATTATTTAAGTATTTCAAAAATATTTGCCAAAATTCAGGGAGACTCATAGGACATATATTGTCCATATATAAGAATTTCAACACTTGGTCATGTTCAAAATAATGGGATAATCCCTCTAAAACACTTTCTAGATATTTCAAGCTTTTGAAATTTTTACAAAGGAAATATTCTCCAAAAATTCCAGGGAAATTCTATCATGTCATATATGACATATATGATGATCTTGCCAAATCCCATGCCTTGGGAAGCAAGTTAGCATCCTCAAAACCATTCTGTCCATATTTGAAGTTTGAGCAACTTTACATTGCCAAACTTGTCCAAATGCCCTCAAACTTGGTGCACATGCTATAAATGCCTAATAAGGCATCTAGACCAAATGGCACAAGATTTGGAGTAGGGTAACTTGATCAGAATACCCCAAACCCATTTCTGTTCAAATGCAAATTTGAATAACTTTACATTACCAACTTTTTACCTGGAGCTTCAAACTTTGTGGGCATGATCATAACCCCAAATGATGAAACTACACCAAGTGGTGCATCAAGGGGAGATGATTAGCTTGACTTAAACAAGATGAAGCTATTTCTGTTGTTTTCTAGGGTTCACCAAAGTTACATTGGCTACTTTCTTCAAATGAGCCCATGTTTGGTGAAACACCCTATTTCCATATGGTATTCAGTCCTGTTAAGTGCCATGGCTAGTGGAGATCATTTGCTTGTCCAAAACTTGATCAAACACCTTCTGCCATTTTACCAAAACCATCTTCTTGACCACTTTTACCATTTACTTTTGCCTCAGCTTTCTACCACAACTTCATCTAGTTACAATCTACCTCCAGTAACTCCCCCATGTCCACAGCTCCATGATTGAGGGGTGAAAACCCCAATTCACCTTGCTGGACAGCCATTTTCTACCTAGTTACCAGCTTCACCTCTCTCTCATTGATCATCCAGAGCATCCAAGGCCTCAGCTAAGACGTCTGCTTCATACTGGACCCCCCAGACACGGCGGACACGCCCAGAGGGCCAATGGCATGCCATGGCGTGCGATAAGGCTGCTCCAGAGCGCGCTACAGTGCGCACCCGCACTGTAGCTTCGCCCAATCCAGCGCAGCCGACCACCTCGAGCTCTCCCCTCGCGCCTACCGATGCACCCTGACGTCTGCGACCCCGTGCAGGTGGGCTAGTTGCCTTGGGCCGTGCACTGTGGCCGTTCTGGCCCAGTGGCACAGGGTCATTTCCTCTTTTTCTTTTCTGTAAAATTTCAAATAATTTTACAGAAATAAATAATTGTGCAAATGAATAAATTCCAACTCCTGAAATCTTGTAATATTCCAACCTATTTAACGGTATCACTTTCACACATATCCATGAACTTTTCTGTTCTGTTCAAATTTAAATTCAAATTTGAGCATTAAAACTCTTGTTCAAAAATCCTTAGATTCCATTCTGCAACTCCAAAACCCAAACTAAGAATTTTTGCCATCTTAGTTTTCCCTCTAGTATTTAACAAAAATAAGTTGACATTTTTCTGAGAACTTTGATTTTTCTGTTTTCATTGTGGTCTTATTTTCCCGTTGTTATTTTGCGACGATTAGATCCCGTATTTGACGAAGTTGCTGAGGAAGAAGGTGGAGAAGGATTTGAAGACTTTGAAGACCAAGCCAATCCAGGCAAGCAGCCCTTTCACCATGATACACTTGTGTTCTTCGGAACCCGTTTGTTTCCGAATGCATGATGATAAGAGTTGTGGTGGTGACCTAGTTAAAACCACCACATGATGCATGCTTTACTCTTGATCTTGCTATGTGCTAGATGCAATGCATATGGTTAGTAGTGATGCTTAGAGATGCATGTGTGCCATGATACCTTCGTGGTTACATTCTTTTCAAAAAAACCCGTCGGGTGCCATTTATGCCCAAGGGAGATGGTGAGATGGGTAACCACTTGATGACGAAGTGGTGTACCAAGACAAGTGTGTGTGTAAAGTTTTTCAACTGGATTGGTTTAAGTTGCGACCGTTATTCCAACCATACATGTGCAACCACTCTACCCCTTATGGGACGGGGCTTTATTGATTACTTGGGCCGATACTAGCATGGTGCCCGCATTACTAGTGACAGGAAGACTTGAGGTCTTTCCCGGGACGGGGTCGTGCTTGGATAGACGACCATGACTGTTTTTACAGGGCACCGGACACACCGTTGGTCCCTTCGGGTACGCGTGACATTGATATTAGGGCAAGTCCCATGATCTATTGTTTGTACTCGAGGGCCGTGTACCAACGAGTGGACTCTATGTTAGTGTCGTCTAAGGAAATATAATGACCGGGTGCTTCTCCCGAGTACTTGAGGTACTGCGGGATCGTGGGTGGCACGAAAGCTTCCCGGATCTTGTGGGTAAAGTGCGCAACCTCTTCAGAGTGTAAAACTATTCGAATAGCCGTGTCCACGGTCAAGGACAGTTGGGTAACCGCTCTTGGGCTACGTCCAATGCTTGCGAAACCTTGTGTGTGTGTGTATGATGAGTCAAGGTGGTGACATGACACGACGAGATGAATCATATTCATGTTGATATCGGTAACCTGTCCTCGAGGTTACGAGAAATTGTTGATGCATATACTTGATGGCGGAATATTTATTCTAGCTCGTAGCTAGATTGCTCATTGTTATTCAATTGCATTGTTACTTTGAACCAAATCATGGGTTGCTTGCGAGTACATTCAAAGTACTCATTGGCTTGCCACTGGTTATTTAATTGGCCAGGCATGGAGGAACAAGATTACGAAGAAGAGTTCTTTGGAGACGAACATGCGAACTAGGACGCTATCCCAGTCAGAATGCCTATAGTGTTAAGGCAGATGGCATGGGTTCTACTTATCATCGAAGACTTCCGGTATTTGAGTTATTTGCTATTCAGCCCGTGAGGCTTTATCTATGTAAGACTTGGCCATAATGGCCATAATTTGTGTAAGACGGTATGTATGGATGTAAGACTCTTGTTATTCATCTTCTGTGTGTTCAGTGAGCATTGATCTCTGGGATCACTTTACATGTGCATTCGGTGATCTCGACTTCTAAGTCGGGGTCCCCACACCGGGCGACAAGTGCCGGAGTTGAACTATTGCCTCTCGAGCAGGTAGTTGGATGGCTTGTGGTTCAAATGAAGTTGTCCTTCCGGTGAACCTGTAGGGACGTTCTGGTGACAGGCCCCTACCGTAGATGTGCACAGTAGCCCAGAATTGATGGCTTTCACCACTCATGGACCCTTGGTACACAACATATTCTGGGGGCTCCTCTAACGCAAAGGCACGGCGGGTGAGGTTTGCGAGCACGGTCACAAAACCTCCAAGGTTGGTTGCTGTGGTTTCATTGTGAACAATGGGTCCTGGCATTTTAGCTCGGTCTGGGGTAGAGGTTGTGCTGTGTTGATTGAGTCTAGCGTGCCCTATTTATAGGAAAGGGGACGGAGTCTTGCTTCGCACGCTTGCGGAGGAAATTGTTTAGGTATCGGTCACTCGCTCGTGATCGACATGCTAGGCTGATAGGTTGGGCACCGACTGCCAAAGATGTCGGTTCATTGTGTGGGTATCTTACGCGAGAAGCTCGGCCGGGGTTAGGATAAGGTCTGGTGGGGGTGGTTATCCTAGGTTTTTGACCTGGCTAAGATAGGATTAGCCAATGGTCAGCCTGGCTCTGATACTAAGGTTGTCAGGACCAGGTTTTCGGGGTATTAAATCCCCAAAAGTGGCCCTTGTGCTCACCAGCCCCAGGATTACTGTTAGCTGATGAGGCACCACTTGATACAAAAATTCCAAGCAAAGATACAACATATGTAGTACAAGACCATTTTGGTCTTTAAGTACAACACAAGGTTTCTAGTGGCTGATGGCGGAAGCGGTCTGTAACACGTCGTGGTCTGAGGGACTCCATTTCCCACGGGAACAGCTGACCATGTTAACTCCTATCTTCGCGAGTCTGCTATCACCATTGCGTAGGTTCCGGGGTAGTTGTCGCAACTCTCCTCTTCATGCAAGAAATCTGGCCAAGAGAATAGCCAGGGACAAGCCAGTGAGTACTTTGAATGTACTCGCAAACATTATGAACGCAGGTGCAATATAACAGAAGATAATCATACTCGGAAATATTCAATGATAACATTGTTAGTTACAAAAAAAATAAGTCGTGATGCAAGCCGGTTGTTTATATAAATATGAATAGGCAATCAGGAAGTGAAAATAAAGATTAAATTAGTGCCACAGTCGGGCGTCTGAGCGCCACCACATAATGGGCTTATAAGGAGAAATAAATAACAAGTATGCCATAGTCGGGCGTCTGAGCGACACCACATAAAGGGCTTATAAGGAGAAATAAATAACAAGTATGCCACAGTCGGGCGTCTGAGCGACACCACATAAAGGGTTTATAGGGAAAATAAATAACAAGTATGCCACAGTCGGGCGTCTGAGCGACACCACATAAAGGGCTTATAGGGAAAATAAATAACAAGTATGCCATAGTCGGGCGTCTGAGCGACACCACATAAAGGGCTTATAAATGAAAGAAAAGACAGTGAATATCCAGGAGGTAGAACCATCCCAGGAATACTCAGTAACTCAATTAATATAAAGGGTTAGTCCAAAAATAATAATAATAGTAACAATCATCATAGGTCACAAGTTATAATCCAGGTTCTGTTTCGGTAGTTTCTCCTCCGAAGACCGACACTAAGACCGAAACTTGACCCGTCGCAGACTGTAGTCCTAACCCATGGACGCGGCTATTCGCATAGATTTATTCTGTGCAGAGGGTGTACTCTTTACCCACGAATAACGGATTCCTTTAGTCCATCGGGACTAATTCCGTCTACGGTCTTTTAATTTGAAGGCACACCTGACCGCACACACCAGCCTAACTTACCGGTGTCTGGAATCACCCACGACACCCGTTAAGCCAAACTCTAAGTGGGGAGGCTGCAACCTCGACTAGCATGGGATCACAAAATTTTTAACGCGCGCAAACTAGGGAAGCTACCCCCTTCGGCTCCAACCGAAACACCCATGCCCCCGGACCAGGTGGCCTGCCTACCGGATGCAGCCGGTATCTTCCACCATGGCCTCTCTATACGGTGTGTGCTAGAACAGGGGTCGACAATTTACTGAACCGTACCTTGCCTGTAGCAGGGACAGGTGGTAGCACGAAACTAGTATGGGGGGTTACTGGAACAAGACTCGATCTACGGTCGACTCAGGAGGTTCAAGCATCACATGAATGATTAGCATAACCAATATATTTCATAACGACGGTTGGAATCACCACCCGTCATGCCTCACCAAGCCATACCGGACTCCACCGTCCCGACGAGGAACTAGTGACAAGCTCATGTCTACACAAGACATCGGCTTTCACGGCTTTCTTCCATTAGGCATGAAAGGCATTCGAGAGGGATCACCGTCATGTATATTAATTCTTTCATAGCAAGGAGTCCACATCATGCACTCATGGGTAACATCATATCATCACATATGAGAATGAATGCATCCATATAGAGGTGATGTTGTAATTGTATCAACGACACCCACAAGTATTTTGCCAGGGTTCAAAAATGCTTGCCTTCAAGTAGTGGAGAGGTAAAGTGCATTCCAAAACTTTTGAAAGTTTTCTCCCTCTTTAAAAATCCTATTTGAAAGAATATGAAATCAATACATAGCTTCAAAACAACACAAAAAAGTTGTCTGGAAAATTTTCAAATAAATATGAAAATAAACTAGGCCAAATTTGAGGAACAACAGAAAAAGAATCAGGTCATTTGGACTGATATTTAAAAAGTTGTGGCGAGTCAAAGTTTTGTTTTAATAAAAACAGAAAAAGAAAAACGGTTCGAATGAGAATATGCTTTCGGGCGAGAGAAGACGCACTCTAGGTTTCACGCTTCCACTTAAACCACGTGGGCCTGCTTGGGGTCACTGACAGTGGGTCCTTAGGGCCCACTGGTCAGGTTTGACCAGTCGCCCGCGTCTTCTTCCTCCTCTGTACGATCGGCGACGGAGCTCCGGTGATCAACGCCGGCGATTGGCGGCTCCCCTTGGCAGTCTGAGGGTAGGGATGGATCCGGCAGTCCAGGGAGGCCCTTCCGGTGGTCGGTAGGCTTGCGGGGACGCAGGGAGTCGCCAGCGGCGAGCTCCGCGGCGGACGGCAGCTTCTGGTGGATTGGGGCTTTGGGATATGATGGCTCCCGATCGACGCTGAGAGGTTGGGCGGCTCCGCATGACCGAGGGGAGGGGGATGGAAGTACTGGATGGAAGGGGGAGGCTCTACATGCGACACACGGCACCGGAACGTGGCGGCGGCCGAACTGATCGGAGTCGAGGGAGAAAGCCTTATTCCGTCAATTACTGGTCGTGGGGGCTCCAGAGGGATGGCCTGAGGCTGCCTGGGGGTTTGGAGGCGCTCGGGGGCCTCCATTTATAGCGTAACTAGGTCGGTTCCATGGTCGTGGATAAGGATGCCGGCGAACCGCCGTTCCGTAGCTAGGGGGCTGTCAGGCCCACGATGCGATTCGATCCCGATCACGTGACACTTACGTGATTGGGGCACAACCGCATTTCGGGCGCTTAGCAAGATGGATATCATTACAACATACCATTAAATACATACATGGGGGATACAACAATACATACAAGTCACATGAATACAACAACATCAATACAAAGTATCCGACTACGGATACAAACAAGAAAAGCATAAAGACATCCATCTGCTATCCCAGGCTGCCGACCCGAAACCTAACCTAAGACTGAAGAAGAAAGAAGAAGAACTCCAACACAACGATCAATGCTCTCATGTCAAGACATTGAAAACCTGCACCTACAACTGTTGTTGTAGTATCTGTGAGCCACGAGGACTCAGCAATCCCATAACCATGGGTAACAAGACTATCAAAACTTAATAGGTAAGAAGAGGTAAAGTGGTGAGGTTGCAGCAGCGGCTAAGCAAAAATATGGTGGCTAACTTACGAGTACAAGAATAAGATGAGCATCTATGCAAACGGTCGCAACTAGTAGTGATCGCTAAATATTCTGAACTACATACGAGTCAAACATAACCCCACCGTGTTCTCTTCTCAAAGTGAAAAGAGACAGTCACAGTTACTGATACGTCCCAATCGTATCCATAATTTTTGCTTGTGACATGCTTGTTTTGCATCATTGTCTCATGTTTATATCAAAGTTTTCTATCTTTTTAGGAATTTATTGGACTAACCTACTAATGGTTGCAAAAGTGCACAATGTTCTTGTTTTACACTTTTTGTGTAGGAATTACTTGGAAATTGACAAAAACGCAAAATGAGTCGTATTGGAGTAGGACTCTGACTTTCCTGAAATCTGTCTGAGAACGTTTTTAGAAGATGGTCACGTTCCGGCCCGAAGATGACGTCAAACGGAAAAATCCTAGTTGCGAAAGTTGTGGGGAATTTCGAGAGGATACTTCTGGATATAAAATTCGTCCAAATCAGAGTCCGGACGGCCGAGAGAAGCCCGTTTTACTGAAGCCCAAAATCTGATTACGGGAATCCGAGAGTCTATATAAAGAGAGGAAACCTAGGTCACCAAGGGCCACGAATTTTCCTCCTCCCAAGCCGCCGTCTTGGAGGGGAGGACCAGCACCATTGAAGCACCATCCACAAGGAAGAAGGGGGGCCAAGGAGCCGCTGCCCCCTAGGGCCGCCGCCGCTCCGAGGGCCGCCGCCGCCCCGGAGGGCTGCCGCCGGCCGTCTCCTCCTCACGGGGCTGCACCTCTCCATCAACATCACCATCAAGCTCCTCTTCACCATGTCCATGTGTGAGTAGTCTCCTCCGGGGCTGAGGGCTTGTACGTGTAGCTATGTGGTTAATTCTCTCTCCCATGATGTGATCTTCGTTGTGATCACAGGCTATGTTAATCTAGGGTGATCCCATGATATTTCCCCTTCTTCTATGTATTGGATTGATGTACTCACTTGTCTTTATCTAGTATAATCCCCGAGACCAAGGTGACAGCGGTCTATTGGACATGGATTAGAAGAATATTTTCATGAGTGATTTCCTCTTTTGTGTGTTGATTGAAGATTGAGAGTTTCTTGGTGCTTGTCTTTGAATATCCTTGAGATATGTTGTGGTGATTGTGGTACTCTCTTTGGATGGCCGCGGTGACATTGGGAAATCCATAGATTGAGAACTACGAAGTTTGAGGTGTGCTTTTGTATCCCTACATAATTCTTGTCCTCTCTTGACCACGAAGGAATGACCTCCGAGTGCGTCTCCATTGCATGTTTTATGGGCAATATCATGTGATTAGACTATGTTAATGTTGTTGGGAGTTGCCACTAGTGAAAGTATGAAGCCTAGGCCTTGTTTCCACCATTGCAATACCAATTGTGCTCACGTTTACCACTTGTTTGCTTGCTGCACTTTTTATTACAGATTTATATTACTTTGCTTTGCCACTCCTATCATCCATATTTTACCATCTCTTCGCCGAACTAGTGCACCTATACAACTCCTAGTTGTATTAGGTGTGTTGGGGACACAAGAGACTTCTTGTATCTTAGTTGCAGGGTTGCTTGAGAGAGACCATCTTCAACCTCTACTTCCCTGAGTTCGATAAACCTTAGGTCATCCACTTGAGGGAAATTGCTGCTGTCCTACAAACCTCTGCGCTTGGAGGCCCAACATAGTCTACAAGAATAGAAGCGTGTGTAGACATCAAGCTATTTCTGGCGCCGTTGCCGGGGAAGTAAGTGTTTGAAGGAATCTTTTTGTGGCGCCGTTGGGGGACTAAAAATATCATGTTCATCAAACGTGTCATCCCCAAGCTTAGAGCTTTCCATGTCATTAGCAATATTGATATTTAAAAAACATACTAATAACATCACCACCATCATGATTTTTATGCAAATAATAAAGTTCCAAAGGTTTTTTAATTTTCTCTTCAAACACATCATGTCCAAATTCAAGGTAGAGCTTATAAAGCTCTCTCATATTTTTGTTGTTTTCCATTAAGCAAAACTAGTGAAATAAAAACAAGAAACAAAAAGATTTAATTGCAAGATCATGTTCATCAAACGTGTCATCCCCAAGCTTAGAGCTTTCCATGTCATTAGCAATATTGATATTTAAATCTTTTTCTTTCTTGTTTTTATTTCACTAGTTTTGCTTAATGGAAAACAACAAAAATATGAGAGAGCTTTATAAGCTCTACCTTGAACTTGGACATGATGTGTTTGAAGAGAAAATTAAAAAACCTTTGGAACTTTATTATTTGCATAAAAATCATGATGGTGGTGATGTTATTAGTATGTTTTTTAAATATCAATATTGCTAATGACATGGAAAGCTCTAAGCTTGGGGATGACATGTTTGATGAACATGATATTTTTAGTCCCCCAACTTTTGAAGAGAAAATTTACTTTGATGATACTTTGTTTCCTATATATGATGATTACAATGATAAATGTGAGCTTTTTAGTCCACCTACTATTGAGGATAAAATTTATTATGATTATGATATGCCTCCTAAATATGATGATTACCATGATGGTTATGATTGCTTTACTCTCACTATTCCTAATAAGAAAGATTTTGCTTATATGAAGAGTAATGATACTTTTATGCTTTTGGATCATGGAAATAATGCATTATGTGATAGTTATATTGTTGAGTTCATCCATGATGCCACTGAAATTTATAATGAGAGAGGGAGACATGGTTCTAAATATCTTAATAATAAGAAGTTTCCTCTCTTTATGGTGAATATTTTGAAGTTATGCTTGTTTTGCCTTCCTATGCTAGTTGCTTTATGCTTCAATGATTTATTTTCTTACAAGATTCCCATGCATAGGAAGTATGTTAGACTTTAATATGTTTTATATATGCTTCATGATGCTCTCTTATATGCTTCAATTATTATCTTTGTGAGAGTTGCTTAAAAAAATCACTATGCCTAACTTAAAGGCATGAATCAAAAGTGCTTTTGGGAGACAACCCACCTTTATTTGCTTTCAGTTTTCTTTTGCTTTTTTGAGTCAAGGATGTTGTTGCTACTGTAATGACTCCTTTGTATCCTTTCTATTTCGTGTTTGTGCCAAGAGTAGCCTCTAATTGAGAGGTGATCAAAAAGTTTTATCTTGCTGTCAAAAACAGATTCGATCTGCTTCACCGTAAAAAATCTTTCTCTCAGCCAGAACGTGATTTGGATCTGAAATTTTTTGTTAGTAAGCTGAGGCTAGTTGCCTACCTTTCATTAGTTTTAAGTTTTTTGATTAGAAGTCCAGAAGTGCCTCGAAAAAAATCATCTTTGCTGGCTGTTCAGATTTGACAGATTCTGCCTATATTTTGCATTGCCTATTTTACGAGCGTTGAGTTGGGTTTTCTAGTTATGGAGAGCCACAATTAAGGTTATGTAATAGTAGCTAATGTCAAAAAAAAGTTTGTAGGATTTGGCAAGTGAATCAAAGTGGTTGAATTTATTTAATGCACTAACCCTTCTAATGATTTTATGAGAAGTTTTGTGTGAAGGGAGTTTTCAAGTGCGCGTGTAGGGAAATATGAGAGAAGATCAAGGAGGGACAAAAGCTCAAGCTTGGGGATGCCCAAGGCACCACCAAGAAATATTCAAGAAGTCCCTAGATTCTAAGCTTGGGGATGCCCAAGGCATCCACTTCTTCATTAACAATCACCAGGTTCTCCTCGTGTCACTATATTTTTTCCTTTGCCCATTATGTGTTATTCTTGGAGCGTCTTTTTGTTTTGTTTTCAGTTTTGTTTTGTTTTCTTTGCTGCTATTAAATAAGTTGCATCTGATCATTCTTATTTGGGAGAGAGACACACTCCGCTTTTTCATGAAACACTCATGTTCTTCACTTATATCTTTTTAAGTGTTTTAGCTACCTTGTTATATGCTTCTAGCTCTTGTTTTTCTTTCATATCATGTTCAGAGCTATTAGTTCTTTTATAGAAAGTACTCTCTTGCTTCACTTATATCTATTTGGATAGTCGATTGGTTTGAATTGCTAAATAATATGTTGGATCTGAAAGATGCCAAGTGTGGCCGTGGTGCAAAGAATAAAAAGCTTGCATAGTTTTGAAGATCATTGAGTAACTTGATCCCTATCAATTGTTTTGAGAAATTAAGTAGTTATGCCTAAACATGTAGATCATTTAATAAAGTCTTATTAGTGAAGAAATACCTTTGAAGTTTGCAATTGTTTAGTTTTTCACCATTGGTAGTTTTAAAGTTCTTGTTCTCTTTTTAGAAGTAAGATGGTTGACAAGGACGACAGTGTAGAAGTCTTATAATTATGCTGAAAGGATGTTATAATTCTATTGTACCGGTTAACATGTGCTTGCTAAAAACTTGCTAAACCAAAAACTCTGTACTGAGCGGGAATGCTGCTCGTGCATCCAAATTCCATAGCCAAAATTCTGCCATATGTGTCCACCATACCTACCTATGCATGGTATTTAATAGCCATTCCAAGTAAATTGCTCATGTGCTACCTTTAAAACCTTCAAAATTTATCCTTATTTGTGTCTCTGTTTTAGCTCATGAGGAAGTGGTAGATAGTTCATTATTACTTGTGTTGGACAGAACGACCCCTGACGTGCATGAATAATGTGCATGTCCTTAATTTTGCAAAAAGAGCTGGCTAAAGGGTATGCCCAGCCCACTTTACATGTCATCAATATCAATATCAAAAACCTCCTTCACACATCGTACCTGAGAAATCAGACAAACTTTGGCTAGTGATAAACAAAGGAGAAAGGGGAGTGTTATCATTCCTCTATGGGAGCCGCTCTTAAGTTCTGTTTGGCATGAGTAGTAGTGCATTGTTTATTACCATTCGTTGACATAAGCATACATCTCTCAAAATTGCTTTTATATCTCTATGTTTTCAAAAATAAAAAGCTCTAGCACATGAGTAATCCCTGCTTCCCTCTGCGAAGGGCCTATCTTTTACTTTTAAATGTTGAGTCAGTTTTCCTATGTTCTAATCTTCTTCCTCCACCATAAGCAAGCATCTAGTGTTAACCCTGGGTTCAAGTTGATTATGTTCAAAATTTCTGCTTAGTTATATATAATCCTTGTGCATTGAACTTATCCATGAGATAAATATGTTGAAAAGTGGAAAGCATTGCTGAAACTTTATCTTCCTTTGTGTTGGCTAGAATGCTTTTGATGAGAGAACTCCTTTGGGGCTAACAGTTGTGCTAAACTTCATAGTTTCATGTCTTCAAATTTATTATTCATGAAATGAATTTACTTAGATGATTTACTTGGTTATTCATTGTTTACTTGCTTTCAACTATAGACAATTGTTTTGGTTCACTTTATTTCAGTTCATGTGCTTTACTATATTACTTGATCAAGATTGTGTTAGTAGCATGTCACCTCAAAAATTATCTATGTTATCAATCTACCTACTCGAGGACGAGTAGGAATTAAGCTTGGGATGTTGATACGTCCCAAAAGTATCCAAAATTTTTGCTTGTGACATGCTTGTTTTGCATCATTGTCTCATGTTTATATCAAAGTTTTCTATCCTTTTAGGCATTTATTGGACTAACCTACTAATGGTTGCAAAAGTGCACAATGTTCTTGTTTTACACTTTATTGTGTAGGAATTACTTGGAAATTGACAAAAACGCAAAAGGAGTCGTATTGGAGTAGGACTCTGACTTTCCTGAAATCTTTCTGAGAACGTTTTTAGAAGATGGTCACGTTCCGGCCCGAAGACTACGTCAAACAAAAAAAGCCTAGTTGCCAAAGTTGTGGGGAATTTTGAGAGGATGCTTCTGGATATAAAATTCGTCCAAATCGGAGTCCGGACGGCCGAGAAAAGCCCGTTTTACTGAAGCCCAAAATCTGATGACGGGAATCCGAGAGTCTATATAAAGAGAGGAAACCTAGGTCACCATGGGCCACGAATTTTCCTCCTCCCAAGCCGCCGTCTTGTAGGGGAGGACCAGCACCATTGCAGCACCATCCACAAGGAAGAAGGGGGGCCAAGGAGCCGCTACCCCCTAGGGCCGCCGCCGCTCCGAGGGCCGCCGCCGCCCCGGAGGGCTGCCGCCGGCCGTCTCCTCCTTACGGGGCTGCACCTCTCCATCAACATCACCATCAAGCTCCTCTTCACCATGTCCATGTGTGAGTAGTCTCCTCCGGGGCTGAGGGCTTGTACGTGTAGCTATGTGGTTAATTCTCTCTCCCATGATGTGATCTTCGTTGTGATCATAGGCTATGTTAATCTAGGTTGATCCCATGATATTTCCCCTTCCTCTATGTATTGGATTGATGTACTCACTTGTCTTTATCTAGTATAATTCCCGAGACCAAGGTGACAGCGGTCTATTGGACATGGATTAGAAGAATATTTTCATGAGTGATTTCGTCTTTTGTGTGTTGATTGAAGATTGAGAGTTTCTTGGTGCTTGTCTTTGACTATCCTTGAGATATGTTGTGGTGATTGTGGTACTCTATTTGGATGGCCGCGCTGACATTGGGAAATCCATAGATTGAGAACTATGAAGTTTGAGGTGTGCTTTTGTAGCCCTACATAATTCTCGTCCTCTCTTGACCACGAAGGAATGACCTCCGAGTGCGTCTCCATTGCATGTTTTATGGGCAATATCATCTGATTAGACTATGTTAATGTTGTTGGGAGTTGCCACTAGTTAAAGTATGAAGCCTAGGCCTTGTTTCCACCATTGCAATACCAATTGTGCTCACGTTTACCACTTGTTTGCTTGCTGCACTTTTTATTACAGATTTATATTACTTTGCTTTGCCACTCCTATCATCCATATTTTACCATCTCTTCGCCGAACTAGTGCACCTATACAACTGCTAGTTGTATTAGGTGTGTTGGGGACACAAGAGACTTCTTGTATCTTAGTTGCAGGGTTGCTTGAGAGAGACCATCTTCAACCTCTACTTCCCTGAGTTCGATAAACCTTAGGTCATCCACTTGAGGGAAATTGCTGCTGTCCTACAAACCTCTGCGCTTGGAGGCCCAACATAGTCTACAAGAATAGAAGCGTGTGTAGGCATCAGTTACTCACACAGTTGTGTGTTTTACTTCGGATCCTCTATCAAGTTTTCTACAACCGGACATTAACAAATTCCAATCTGCCACATAACCGCGGGCACGGCTTTCGAAAGATCATAACCCTGCAGGGGTGTCCCAACTTAGCCCATCACAAGCTCTCACGATTAGCTAAAGTGATAAATATAATATCATCACCCCTTATCTTAGGGAAATCCGATCAGGCTCGGCATCCGGTGCACAAGACATTTCTACAATGGTAAAACAAGTCCAGCAAGACCTCCCGGCGTGCCGACACCCTGATAGTAGCCGCGCGTATCTCGTCTCAGGCCACAACCGGATAGGTGATCCTACGGGAGCCAATCCTCGAGTTTCCCCGTGGTGGCCCCGCAGTCTCCCCGTTTGGGACCAACACCATCAGCACTGGCCCCCCTGCTATGTAGAAAAGAATACCCGAGGGCGCGACCCCCTATGCAAATTTAATTAATTAATTAAGTTTTTATTATGAGCAAATTAAAACCAATGTTGGGCCTTGCTGGAGGAGTTTTATTCAAAGTCGAAGTGTCAAGGGGTCCCCATATACCCATCATGTAAGGAACGCAAAATCAAGGAACATAATGCCGGTTTATCGGCGCCTAAGGTGGCATGAGTGGAACAAAACACCGAGCAAAAGGCCAAGCCTTCCACCCATGCCCAGTATATAGGTGTGTTAATAATAATAATAGATATTGTGATATTCCAACAACAAGTTCAATCCTGGAACGAACTTCATCTTCACCTGCAACTTACAACGCTATAAGAGGGGCTGAGCAAGCGGGTAACATAGCCAAACAATGGTTTTGCTAGGAAGGTGTCAAAGGTTAGAGGTTTCATGGCAACAAGGAGAGGCTGACATAAAAGGTGGGTAGCGCGACATGTAACGATAGCATCGAGACAACTAAGCATGGCAATGGTAGTAAAGGTATCCAAGGGTATGATCATCTTGCCTGGGATTCTGCAAGGAAGAAGAACGGATCCATCAAGAAGACGAAGAGGAATTCTTGAAGAAGAACCACGGGAAGTCGAACGAATCCTCACGATCGCAACGGAACAAGCACTAACGAGAAGAAGCAAGCAATACGGTAAACACACAAGCATAAACATGGCATACGATGCACATCCAAGTATGATGCATGACAGATTTATATAGGATGCACCACAAGTCTACACAGGAAGCAAAACATGGCAAGGTAGGAAGCACAGTAAAATAACACAAGTCTATATGATGCAACACATGGCAAGGTATGATGCATGACAATCTAAACAGGAAGCAAAACAAGTCTATACATGAAGCATAACAAGTCTATACAGGAAGCATAACATGGTAAGGTATGATGCATAATAAAACTACACTATTTAGGCATTTTAAATGAGGCCGGAAATAACAACAACAATTCCGGGAAAATCCCCATATGCATGTTTAGCAATTTTTAAGCAAACAACAATTCACACATTTTAATGTTGTTAACATGATGCGGATGACATGATCAAGTTTATGCAATTTTTAGTTAAACGTTAACATGAAGAGATATGATGTATTGTCACCATGGTGGAAGGAAAGGGTGCCACGGCAACGAATCCGGAAATGATGCCATGCAACATATCGGGACCGATAACTCGTTGAGGGACCGGTGCAAAAGAAAGGTGGCGTGAGCGAGTCGAACAAGATGAAAGGTGGGGTGATCCCGTCACCAGGTTCCCACGGGTCGGCGACGAGGCAACCGAGGAGCATGACAAAAGACGAAACGGGCACGGTGCACACAAGGGAAACATCTCATACAACACAAGCATTCCACGGGTCATCGTCTCGGGTTATACCTTCGGAACATTTTTTTCGGGGCGGTTCACAATCGTAGAGGAAGTAGTGGTACTCGCGGGTCGTGGTACACGTTCGTAGAGGGAAGTAGTCGTTCCGCTCGTAGTCGTACACGGGGCGTTTTCGTTCACGTTCCGAAGAGGTACTTGTCGCGGCATCGGACGTCTTCGGGACGACGGTAGTGGTACACGGTTCTTCGGCGACGGTCGTCGTACCCATTCCATAGTTGAACTTGTGGGTTCCGAGTGCTCCGGGCGTAGTGGTACTTGACGCGTTCGTCTTGTGTAGTCGTGCTCGTTCCTTCACCGAAGGTAGTCGTTCGTGCGTCGAGTGTCGAGGTACTTGGCGGGTCGTCGTCTGACGTAGGGGTACACGAGCCGTGGACGTACACGTTGATGAACTTGACGCCTCCGAGGTCCTCGTGCACTTGGTAGCAACTTGGCAGAGGAACTTGGCAGCAACTTCGTCTCTGGAAGAGGAACTTGGCAGGGGCAGCAAGACTTGTCGGCGTCGGTGGCCGTGGAGGCGCTCGGAGGGCGAGGAGGCGCTGGAGGCTGCTCAAGGGGCTCCTCCCCTCAGGCGAACTCGCGCGGGGCGGCGAGCAAACGTGCTCGGAAGCGGGGCCGGCGCGCTGGTCGACGAGATCCGGCCGGTGGAGTGCGGCTGGAGGAGAAGGGCAGGGAGACGGGATGAGGCACAGGGCAGGGGTGGTGGTGGTTGTCGCTGGGGCGGAGGAGAAGGTCGGGCGAGCTCCCAGAGGAGCTCCAATGGCTGGCTGTCGGAGCTGTGAAGAAGAAGAGGCCGGCCGGTCGTGGCAGACGCAGAGGGAGGAGGCGGCTGGAGGTGACGGGGATCGAGCGCGGCGTCCCTGGCGATGAGGCTGGAGGCGGTGGCTACGAGGAGGAGGGAGCGAGGAAGAGGCAGAGGCTCGTCATCGCTAGGGTTAGGAGGGGCGCTGCTGGGCCTTGGGCCAGCGGGCGGAGGGGAGCAGCAGGCCTTAGGAGGCTGGTTGGGTCAGATGGGCCAGCTAGACTTCTCTTCTCCCTCTCTCTAATACTCCTTAGAAGAAAGAAAAGAAAGAGAAAAGAAAATTAACGAAAAAAGATAGATAGAAGAAAAGATGGAGAGGTTTAGTGAAAGAATTTGAGCAAGAGGATAAATATCTTGGACTCACACAAAAATGTGTTGATGCAAGAAATTAGGAATGGCCAAGATTGAAAGATTAAATTCAAATTCCTTTGAATTTAATTCGAAAGGTTTGAACTAGGACATGTTTTTAAAGTGCCCAAAAATATTCGGATTTTGGAGGAACCTCGATAAAAGTGGATAAGAATTATAGGCAAGGTTTGACGGAGAAACTTGAAGTAGAAAAGGCATGGAGAATATATGCAAGTGTGTTTGGGTTAATTCCTAACAAATGGAATATTTATTTATAATAGCTCCATAATATTAGGAGGATATGTTATAAAGAGAAGTCACTCTTCCCTCGATTTAAATGGACCGAAGGTCCACACGATTTATTTAGTTGAGATGCAAAGACGAATGACATGATGGCATGATGACATGATGCAAAGCAAAATAAATAACACAAGCACAAATGAAACACACGGGAGAACCCGGAACATCTGGAATCTTCTGGGACGTCGGTCTTCGGGCGTCACAACTCTCCCACACTAACAGAGGATCTCGACCCGAGATCCTAGAGATGGCACCGGATAGAAACGAAAAAGAAGAGGTAAACAAAGTTGCTTCTTCGACAAACGAGTGAAACCAGGAACCTTGAGAGGTTGAACAAAATGAAAGAAGAATACAACAGAGATGAACGAAGTTAAGAGCACTCCGGTAAAATGAGGAACAAGGAACACCACGAGAACCTTGCAGGTTGAAAGACATGAAACAAGAGCTCACGGATGACAAAAGAATTCCAAAACCACTCCGGTTAACCAAGATTGAGAAGGAATAAGAACAAAATAATTTGGACAACACTCCGTCTAAAAATGGAAGGAGTTAACATGAGCTTGAGGAGATGGAGTGATACTTGATGAAAACAACAACACACAGCCTCTGAAACAATTGAAAGAATGGCACAAGGGGTAAGAAGGATTCAGACAGCACTCCGGTTGAAAAGAGAGGCAAAACTTGATAAGATGAGAGAACTAGAATGGAGGTCACCACACTCCTGTTAATGGACTGTAAAGGACAAGAGCATGATCTTGATAAAAACGAGATGATGGTCAAAGAGATCAATATCACAATGCCTCCGGAATGAAAGAATGGAGTATAGATCAATGAAAGAAATGAACGGAGAAAGATATGACAACTTCTCTCAAAATTGAATTTGAAAGAGCATCCTTACGAAGAAGGGTTGAACAGAGTTGTTGGAATTCAACAACGAAAAGAATAAGCTTGATGTGGGCTTATGGAAAACATCTCAAAATTATGAGGTGACAACCAGCCACTAACAGAAACGAATTGCTTGGATTGAGATCAACAAGGAGACGAAAAACTTATATCACCGGAATGATAAATGAAGAACTTGCGTCATTTATAAGCACCACAATAGCAACAATCCTTAGGGAAAGCTTTTAGGTGAAATACAACCCAAGTTAACTCCAACGAATAATTGAAGGGTTGAAAGGATCTCCTGACAAGAAAATGATGGGTTTAAATATCTCATTCCTGGCAACTTGTGAATCATGAAACATGAAGGGAAATTGTCAAAAATGGCATACCACCATCTCAAACAATAAGGTAGAAAGAATTGCACTTGGAAAGCATGATGAAGAATGCTTGAGCTCCAACAAGAGTCTTGATGAAGACTTCGAGGATGAATTAAAACATGATGAACCACCATGAGAACTCCGGTAATGAAAGCATGAGAAGTGAAAGATGAAAAGAATATGATTCAAGGCCTGCGATGAATTAGATGGTGGTTTGAAATGATATAATTGAAATAACTTGGAGCTCCGGAAAGAAGAGATTAATAAATTCGAGGAGAAATAAGAATAAGATTTATTGTATGCTTATCCTTCATCAAATTAAATTGATGACAAGCAACGGATTTGGCCTACTACTTAATCTCGTTGGAAAGGATTAAGAGAGATCTCACACAAGCTTGGGTAAATATTCAATGAAGCAACGGTAGGATTATGAAAAGAACAAATGAATTAATACAATAACAACGGAAGAGTAATCTTGAACGAGCCACCGTAAGAATATGGAGACGAACGAAGAGGCATCAATGAAGAATATTGGGAGGGCGAAGTTGAAAACTGAGAACGAAGAATCTTCTGACATAATGGCCTTCGGAGGATCACAATGGAAAGAATTCATGAAATGCTTCGTACGGGTATAAAAATAATTTCTCACAATCGGAACAATAATGAGGATGGCATGAAGCTAGTACCACAAATCTTGGAAGAACGGATAAGGATTCAAGAGGAACTCGTCTTCGGGTCTTCAAAATCTGAGAAGACGATGAGATACACCACCATGAATTGTATAGGCACTCCATAATGAAGAATTAAAAGGTTGAACCAATGATGAAAATAATTTGAAAGCGGTCCTGGAGAAGGACTGTGACTGATGGGATTCGTACTTACGTCACACTTTGAAAAGAATTTTAGAATAACTCTGGAATAATTAGAAGAGTCAGGTAAGATCCTGGGAAAAGACCTGTGGGTTAGGGCCCACTCAAAAGAAATCACCGTTGAAAAAGATTGCTTCGGTTGAATTAAATGGCTTGAGTATGATAACAATCCTCAAAATAGCTTGAAAGGATTAAGAATGGAAACAAGGATCATCTGATATATCTTCAGCACTCCGGAGAAGAATTAGAGAGCTGAATAAGCAAGAGAGACTTCGGATAATAAATTTCAACAAGGGAAAACATGTGAAACAAAAAGGAAGAGATATGATCATTACGGAAGCTTGGATTTAGTCCACCGGAGAAGAAACGAGAACGGAGAATGATGAACTTGAAGCTCTCGAGCATCTTCACGATAAATCACCGGATAAGAACATTGAAGGAAAAGAATGAAGAAATATCACATGAATAAAATGGATACTTCATCTGAGATATTCTTGCTCCGAGAAGAAGAAGGGTGGGAGGGTGGGGAAACAAAGACAACTTGGAATGAATGAAACAGACAAACAAGTTCCCTCCTGGAACGAACTTCATCTTCACCTGCAACTAACAACACTATAAGAGGGGCTGAGCAAGCGAGTAACATAGCCAAACAATGGTTTTGCTAGGAAGGTGTCAAAGGTTAGAGGTTTCATGGCAACAAGGAGAGGCTGACATAAAAGGTGGGTAGCGCGACATGTAACGATAGCATCGAGACAACTAAGCATGGCAATGGTAGTAAAGGTATCCAAGGGTATTATCATCTTGCCTGGGATTCCGCAAGGAAGAAGAACGGATCCATGAAGAAGACGAAGAAGATGTCTTGAAGAAGAACCACGGGAAGTCGAACGAATCCTCATGATCGCAACGGAACAAGCACTAACGAGAAGAAGCAAGCAATACGGTAAACACACAAGCATAAACATGCGATGCACATCCAAGTATGATGCATGACAGATTTATATAGGATGCACCACAACTCTACACAGGAAGCAAAACATGGCAAGGTAGGAAGCACAGTAAAATAACACAAGTCTATATGATGCAACACATGGCAAGGTATGATGCATGACAATCTAAACAGGAAGCACAACAAGTCTATACAGGAAGCATAACAAGTCTATACAGGAAGCATAACATGGCAAGGTATGATGCATAATAAAACTACACTATTTAGGCATTTTAAATGAGGCCGGAAATAACAACAACAATTCCGGGAAAATCCCCATATGCATGTTTAGCAATTTTTAAGCAAACAACAATTCACACATTTTAATGTTGTTAACATGATGCGGATGACATGATCAAGTTTATGCAATTTTTAGTTAAACGTTAACATGAAGAGATATGAAGTATTGTCACCGTGGTAGAAGGAAAGGGTGCCACGGCAACGAATCCGAAAATGATGCCACGCAACATATCGGTACCGGTAACTCACTGAGGGACCGGTGCAAAAGAAAGGTGGCGTGAGCGAGTCAAACAAGATGAAAGGTGGGGTGATCCCGTCACCGGGTTCCCACGGGTCGGCGACGAGGCAACCGAGGAGCATGACAAAAGACGAAACGGGCACGGTGCACACAAGGGAAACATCTCATCCAACACAAGCATTCCACGGGTCATCGTTTCGGGTTATACCTTTGGAACATTTGTTTCGGGGCGGTTCGCGATCATAGAGGAAGTAGTGGTACTCGCGGGTCGTGGTACACGTTCGTAGAGGGAAGTAGTCGTTCCGCTCGTAGTCGTACACGGGGCGTTTTCCTTCATGTTCCGAAGAGGTACTTGTCGTGGCATCGGACGTCTTCGGGACGACGGTAGTGGTACACGGTTCTTCGGCGACGGTCGTCGTACCCGTTCCGTAGTTGAACTTGAGGGTTCCGATTGCTCCGGGCGTAGTGGTACTTGACGCATTCGTCTTGTGTAGTCGTGCTCGTTCCTTCACCGAAGGTAGTCGTTCGGGCGTCGAGTGTCGAGGTACTTGGCGGGTCGTCGTCTGACGTAGGGGTACATGAGCCGTGGACGTACACGTTGATGAACTTGACACCTCCGAGGTCCTCGTGCACTTGGCAGCAACTTGGCAGAGGAACTTGGCAGCAACTTCGTCTCTGGAAGAGGAACTTGGCAGGGGCAGCAAGACTTGTCGGCGTTGGTGGTCGTGAACTCACACAAAAATGTGTTGACGCAAGAAATTAGGAATGGCCAAGATTGAAAGATTAAATTCAAATTCCTTTGAATTTAATTCGAAAGGTTTGAACTAGGACATGTTTTTAAAGTGCCCAAAAATGTTCGGATTTTGGAGGAACCTCGATAAAAGTGGATAAGAATTATAGGCAAGGTTTGACGGAGAAACTTGAAGTAGAAAAGGCATGGAGAATATATGCAAGTGTGTTTGGGTTAATTCCAAACAAATGGAATATTTATTTATAATAGCTCTATAATATTAGGAGGATATGTTATAAAGAGAAGTCCCTCTTCCCTTGATTTAAATGGACCGAAGGTCCACACGATATATTTAGTTGAGATGCAAAGACAAATGACATGATGGCATGATGACATGATGCAAAGCAAAATAAATAACACAGGCACAAATGAAACACACGGGAGAACCCGAAACATCTGGAATCTTCTGGGACGTCGATCTTCGGGCGTCACAGGGGCGCGTGGCGATGGCTCGCGAGGTCCGGCAGGTCGAGCGGATGAGGATGGACTATTCCAGGGGCAGCTGGCGCGCTGGGGTGGCTTGGGCGGCGCCGTCCATGGCAGAGGTCCACTGTGGCCGCCGGCGTGCCGCCAAAAGGCTCTGACGGCGGTGCTGTAGGGTGCCAGAGTGGTCCTACACTGAAGGAGGGGCCGGGCGTGTCGACTGCGAGTGAAAAAGGGTCAGCACGAGCGCGGGGGCGTCGGCAGTGGGATGCGGCGACGCGTGCGCACACATGTGCAAAACGCGCGCTCTGCTCGCGCTCTGGGCATGCACGGCACCTGCTCGGCCAAATGCCAGGGCTTGATATGAGGCTTGGTTTGGGCTGAGGTTTAACAGGTCTAGGTTAGAGTCTGCAGTGAGATTAGTGGACATGGTGGTTTGGTCAGGGGAGCAAGTCCATAATGCAAACTAAAAACCAAGCCAAAACTGGCCATGCACACAAGATGTTTGACAGAATGCTATGGTCATCTAGGCATCTCTTGGGGTGGCCAAAAACTCTAGACCAATGTCTCTCTAGGTGTAGGAGATGGTGATAAGGTTGTTCGGGCAAAACTAAAAGCTTGCAAGTGTAAGCTTTTGAGAAAGTTAATTCTAGACAGAAACTAGAAGGCATTATTGCATGGACCAAAAATGATCCAAATGCTCCAATCTCTTGGACTTAAGGGTTTTGCAGGAAGGACTACCAGCAGGAAAAAGCTTATTGCCATAAGAGCAAGTTATCATAGGGCTGTAGTAGAAAATGCCAATCTGGACCACAGAGCAAAAGAGGATGTTTTGCTCAACTTTTCCAAAGAACACCCAAGGGTTTTTGCATAAAAGTGATGTAGGGGCTTCACATGACATCCCTAAATTTTGGTGGAATTTTTGAATAATTCTATCAAAGGGTTGTAGTGCAAAGGGGGATTTAAAGCTAATAAAAAAATCACTTTAAGCGATAAAGCTTAGCAAAAATAATAATGCAAATGAACCTACTAAGAGAAGAAAAGTTTTTCTTGGGCAGGGCACACAAGTCCAAATAACATATCTTAAAAGATTTCTCTAGGGAAAAAACTCCAAAATTTTCAAAAGCAAAAGTGGTTCTGAAACCAAAGAAAATCCGGAGAAAGAAAAGTTTAAATACCTGGTAAAATTTTTATTACTAAATCAAGGTCAATTTTTTGGGGTGTTACCCCAAGCTTAGTTGCTTGCTTCTATTTGGATAATAGCTGGGGATGCCATGGGTATCCCCAAGCTTAGGATCTTCTTACTCATTATTCCTTCATCCATCATAAGTTAATCCAAGACTTGAAACTTCAATCACACAAAACTCAATAGAACTTTCGTGAGATCCGTTAGTATAAGAAAACAAATTACTACTATAAGTACTATAGAAAGCCAATTCATATTTTATTTTTGCATTATATCTACTCTATTCCAACTTTTCTATGGAAATAACTCATCAAAGAAAACCATAGAATCAGCAAAACAAGCACACAACGCAAAGAAAATAGAATCTATTAAAAACAGAACAGTCTGTAGAAATCTGGAAATTTCGAATACTTCTGTAACTCTATTTTTTTGGAAAATTTAGGACCAGGTGAAAAAATTGTATATTAATATTCTGCAAAAAGAATCAACTTAAAAACACTCTTCTATTAAAAATGAGAATTTTCTCATGGGCGCAAAAGTTTCTGTTTTTCAGCAAGATCAAATCTACTAACACCCAACATGATCCTAAAGGCTTTGCTTGGCACAAACATTTATTCAAACCACAAAAACACATCTAAACAGAGGTATTAAAGGGTATTTTATTGAAAATAGCAAGGAAATCAAAAAGCAAAAAGTTACAAGTTGGGTTGCCTCCCAATGAGAGCTATCGTTTTACGCCCTTAGCTAGGCATAAAGCAAAGATCTAAGTGTTGCCATCCTTGTTGGACGATCCATATGTTGCTCTCATTATAGATTCATAAGGCAATTTGATCTTTTTTCTAGGGAAGTGTTCCATGACCTTTCTCAAGGGAAATTGGAATTTAATATTCCCTTCTTTCATATCAATCACCGTGCCAATAGTGCACAAAAACGGTCTACCAAGTATAATAGGACAAGACGGATTGCAATCAATGTCAAGAACAATAAAGTCTATGGGTACATAGTTCGCATTTGCAAGAATAAGAACATCATTAATCCTTACGAAAGGCTTTTTAATAGTAGAATCCGCCAAATGCAAATTAATAGAGCAATCTTCAATATTGGTAAGGCCAAGAACATCACAAAGATATTTCGAAAATCGTGGAAACACTAGCACCCAAATCACACAAAGCAAAACACTCATAATTTGTAATTTTGATTTTGATAGTAGGTTCCCATTCATCATGCAACTTTCTAGGAATTGATACTTCTAATTCCAACTTATCATCTAAAGCTTTCATCATAGCATCAACAATATTTTTAGTAAAAGTTTTATTTTGTTCATAGGCACAGGGTGAATTAATCATGGATTGCAACAAACAAATACAATCAATCATAGAACAACAATCATAATTAAAGTCTTTGTAATCCAAAAGAGTGGGCACATCACTAGTTAAAGTCTTGACCTCTCCAGACCCACTTTTGTCAATTTTCTAAACAAGATTTTCACCCTCCGAAATATTGGGATGCCTTCTAACTAAAGTTGTGTGACGCCCCCAATTTGACCGTACACTAATCATGCACGCAAATGTGTACGACCAAGATCAGGAACTCACGGGAAGATATCACAACACAACTCTAGACACAAATAAAAGAATATAAGCTTTATATTACAAGCCAGGGGCCTCGGGTGTTCGAATACATAAGCTCGAATACACAAGAGTCAGCAGAAGCAATAATATCTGAGTACAGACATAAGTTAAACAAGTTTTCCTTAAGAAGGCTAGCACAAAACTTCAACGATCGAAAAGGCAAGGCCTCCTGCCTGGGATCCTCCTAACTACTCCTGGTCGTCGATGGCCGTCACGTAGTAGTATGCACCCTCGTGGTAGTAGTAGTCGTCAAAGGTGGCACGTGGCTCCTGGACTCCACCATCTGGTTGCATCAACCAGAAAGAAGAAAGAAGGGGGAAAAGGGGAGCAAAGCAACCGTGAGTACTCGTCTAAAGTACTCGCAAGCAAGGATCTACACTACATATGCATCAGTGTCAATGAAAAGGGTTGTATCTATGGACTAAGCTGCAGAATGCCAGAATAAGAGGGAGGGAAGCTAGTCCTATTGGAGACTAGCATCTTCTGGAACCACCAACCTTGCAACGGTAGAAGAGAGTCAAGAATAACATATTATAGTTATCAAGCATGTTTTAGCATTAACACTCAGAGATCCTTTGTTTTACGATACGCCACACCCCTCCCGGTGAACAGGACCCCTGTTTTGACCGTAGTGCTCCAACACAAGTCCGTTTCCTCCGTTTTGCGATACGCCAGACCCTCCTGATGAACAGGATCCCGTTTCAATCGTAGTCGGTCGAGCAGAAGGCCGTTTCCTCCATTTTGCGGTACGCCAGACCCTTCCCGATGAACAGGACATCGTTTCGACCGTATGTGCTACAGCAGAAGGCTGTTTCCCTCTGTTTTGCGGTACACCACACCAGGTTTTGGCTGTTCCATCCAAGCCGGTTGACTACCGATGAACACGATGATGTTTCTCCGTTTCGACCCCCGTCGGTTGGCTGCCGAAGAACACGACGCCGTTGCTACCGTACGTATGCGCGAGTACGCGTTCGAGACTCCGCCCGTATGTACGTACGTAGCCATGTTTTTTCCATGTGGTTGTACGTACGTGTACACGGAATTGAGGGACTGAACGTACGACACGTGTCGCTCCTTACTCGGTCACGGTCCATCGCTGCAGAGAGACCGATTGACCGCTATGTGCATACACGTTTGCGACCAGACATATAACACCAAGTACGCTTCCACTAGGTGGGTCCCAGCTGTCAGGGAGGACAAGGAGGCACTTCCTTGCGTGCGAAGATATAGCTGGCGGGTCACAGCTGTCAGGGGCGGAATCATTTTTTTCCCGTAATAAGGAGGCACTTCCGCTTGCGAAGATGTTGCTGGTGGGTCCCAGGTGTCAGGGGCAGGAATAAGGAGGCACTTCCTTCCGTGCGAAGATATAGGTGGTGGGTCCTAGCTTTCAGGGGGAGGAACAATTTTATTTTCACATAATAAGGAGGCAGCTGCATGCGTGCGTCCATGGAACTGGTGTGTCCCTACTGTCAGCCTCTCCACGCACAGTCTACTTTCGATAACTATCGTTTTTCGATCACGCCTCGCTAAGTGCACCATGGTGGTGGACGACGGCGAGGCCCCGGATGGCAACGAGCCGGAGATGGGAAGACGCGGCAGTGGAGTCGTAGAGAGAGAGGTGTACAAGGGTAAACTGGTTCTCGTGCGGCGTGGTTCTACAGTCGGCGGAGAATAAGAGGATGTGTAGACGGGTTGGCCTGGCCGGTGGTGGGGTATCACTTCTCATCAAAGCTTGCTAAGCAGAGCTCCTAGCAGCTAGAGGCGGGAGATGGTGGTCCCGACGGCGCTGGAGGAAGAAGATGAGAGACGGAAGATGGATGCCGACCATTGGATGTAAATCCAATGGCTAAGGATGTCAAAATCATTTGTTGACTAACTTGACAACGCCTTGTGTTGGCTTCAACCTAGTGGCCCACATTCGTGCCTCCAAAAATGTGACACATATTCAATCCATTTTTTTAGAATTTACAATCCATTTGCTAGGCTGGGTGAACTAATAATGTAGCGTCCATGCGGCCCATTTATATTATTTCTAAAAAACAACAGCCCGTTTTCACTTTCTCGAAATACACGAATTTGCTGGGTTGGGTGAACATATAATGTAATGTCCATGTCGCCCATTTAATTTTTCCTAAAAAATTACATACCATTTGCCCTTTCTTGAAATACACAATTTTGCTAGGCTGGTTCTCATTATATTGTTTGGTTGGGCGTAGCAATGTTATCAAAAAATAAACAATGTCGATCATTTTCTTATAAATATATTTAATAATAAGCACTTTATTATTACATTGGTCCTCAAATCTTACCAAACAATGGTACACAATGACCAGCAATTTCATTGCCTTAATGTAAAAAAACAAAAGGATTTTAATTTTAAAAAATTAATTTTATAAGTTAATAAGACGTGGGATATTTTTTTTGTTATGTATCTAAGTATCTGTTAAATATATGATGATGATAACCATAATATGTAAAATAGTACAAATATATATAATATAGTAAAAAGGGGAACAGAGGTTGGACCTGGCGTTCCAATTCTTAAATAGAAAAATAAAACAGACCTATGCGTTTTCTTCTTTAAAAAGATACATAAGTTGGGCTGTGGATCTTTAAGAAAAAATAAAACCTAGGATGGGAGGCCCATAGGCCGGTTGATACATGACGACCCTAAAAAAAATACAAACTAGCCAGTCGCGGGCTGTGCATGTTAAAAAAACCTAGACTAATCAGCCCACAACCTAGCCGGTCGATACATGATGGCCCTAAGCATTAGGAGGAAGTATTTTTTCAATGAGGCACTTGTTAGGGTACAACCATGGGCCTGGTGATTCCCGATTGTCCACCTCTCCACGTACAGTCCTCTCTTGATTCCTCTCGTTTGTTGAGCATGTTCACAATGGCAGAAAGCGGCACCGCGGCAAGCGCACAAAGGCGGAGGCTGACGTCCAGGCCCCGGACGAGAACGCACCGGAGCCGGTGAAGACATGCTACAGTAGCGGTAGAAGCAGTGCCAAACTTCTACGTAAAGTTCTGAAGTAGCCCAGTGGCCTGGTTCAACTCCCCAACCCCTGCCCCGCCCGGATTCGATTCCACGTGATGCAGGGAAAATGTAGCCAAATTTTTTCCTCTGCCATTACTGACATGTGGGTCCCCATTGTCATCTATGCACACCACCTCCAACACTTGGCAAAACTTTGTCCTTCATTTTCTTTGTTTTTCGCACTCAACATTGTGTGGGCATGTTCGAAAAGGGTGTGTTAATGTACATGCTCTTCCCTCTGAAACTGAAACTTGCAGTTTCTTCTCTAAGAATCACATTGTCTGCACTTTTATATGAAACTACATTTTTGAAGTGCTAAAAATAGATCTCTAGATTTCAGAAAATACTTCATATGCTCAATACTGCAAATCTGACATTCATATCTGAAATTACTCTCAAAATACACAACAGAAAACACAATACACAACCTACAAATACTGACAACCCTAAGCTCGCCCTAAGACTATGGGGGGCAGTCCCCTTCTATTCATCGGCGACAGACAGCCGCCCTGTGAGACGAGGTGAACGGCGAGGGAGAGGATGGCGGGGAAGCATCGTCGTGCCAACTTCTTTTCTCCTATTGTAGTTGGGTACGGTCGAGGAAAACTCTACCGGATCGCTCTGCCACGACACCCTCACAAATGGCACCGTGTAGATGCTTGATCCTTCAATCTCTGGTGGATGCTCCATCTTGGATCAATACTCCCACCACCGTTGTCTAAAGTTCGGATTCGGTGAATCTATCTGCTCCATGGCCCAGAGGAGCAACTCTATGTACTCCCACATGACTCCCTCCCGATGTATCGCCTCCTTTTCGCTCTTTTCCAGATATTTGGTCATCGCTTTCGTCATTGCCGCTAATTGCTCCGGGTTGTCAAACCAAGACTGTAACTCCAACATCCTGGCTAGCTTCACAAGGTCGTCGTCTGCGATCCTCACGTATCGGTTGTACTCCTCCATCGATCTACTTCTCCATAGCACCTTCACTCACCGGCGGTGGTTTTTGAGTGGAAGAGGAGAGGAGCGGCGCTATTTTTGGATTAGAACGGGAGAGGAGCGGCGGTGGTTTTGAAATGGAAGAGGAGAGGAGCAGCGCTAGTTTTGGATTGGAATAGGATAGGAGCGGCGGTGGTTTAAGAGGAGAGGAGTGGCGCTGGTCTTGGAACTATTTTATTGTTTTGTGTATTTTGAGGTCAAAGTTTGCGCATGTATGTATTTGACAAGCAATATGTGAATGCATGTCATCAAAATTTATATCATTTGGTTCGTATCTGAATGTACTTCCAAATTGGATTATTCTTGCAACGTATAACATATATTTTATTTGTGAAAATCATGATCAAATATGACCCACAATACAAGGGAGACTAGTTAATGTGGGGTCACTTTCTTAATTGAAGGAAAAATTGATTTTGATTTTGATCCAGTCATAGCGCTCCGGCCCTCTCGTCCAATCCTAAATCGCTGCCACACGCTCCTCTCACTCTTCTCCATTGCAAAACCGGGTTGAGATCATCTGCAGTACTATATGTTGTTGTACTGCGGATGACATGTGGGGCCAGGTCCACACGACAGTGACCGTACTGCATGGTGCGCTACAACAGAGGATCCTAACCCTGCAGAACCACCCCTCTCCTCTCCATCATCTCCATTCCAAAACCACAGTCTCGCCTCTCCCACTTCTCCATTGCAAAACCACCCCCCACTCCTCTCCTTCTTCTCCATCGCAAAACTGATAACCCACAAGTGTAGGGGATCATAACAGTTTTCGAGGGTAAAGTATTCAACCCAAATTTGTTGATTCGACACAAGGGGAGCCAAAGAATACTCTTAAGTATTAGCAATTGAGTTGTCAATTCAACCACACCAGGAAACTTAGTATCTGCAGCAAGATAGTTTAGTAGCAAAGTAATATGATAGTGGCAGTAGCAGCAATAAAAGTAACGATAATGTTTTTGTAGTTTTTGTAATAGTAAAAACGGAAAAGTAAATAAGCAACAAGCAATATTGGAAAAGCTGATAGGCATTGGATCGGTGATGGGAAATTATGTCGGATGCCATTCATCATGTAGAAGTTATAACCTAGGGTGACACAGAACTAGCTCTAGTTCATCAATGCAATGTAGGCATGTATTCCGAATATAGTCATACATGCTTATGGAAAAGAACTTGCATGACATCTTTTGTCCTACCCTCCCGTGGCAGCGGGGTCCTATTGGAAACTAAGGGATATTAAGCCCTCCTTTTAATAGAGTACCAGACCAAAGCATTAACACATAGTGAATACATGAACTCCTCAAACTATGGTCATCACCGGGAGTGGTCCCGATTATTGTCACTTCGGGGTTGCCGAATCATAACACATAGTAGGTGACTATAGACTTGCAAGATAGGATCAAGAACACACATATATTCATGAAAACATATTAGGTTTAGATCTAAAATCATGGCACTCGGGCCCAAGTGACAAGCATTAAGCATAGCAAAGACATAGCAACATCAATCTGAGAACATAGTGGATACTAGGGATCAAACCCTAACAAAACTAACTCGATTAATACATGATAGATCCCATCCAACCCATCACCGTCCAGCAAGCCTACGATGGAATTACTCACGCACGGGGGTGATCATCATGGAATTGGTGATGGAGGAAGGTTTATGGTGATGATGGCGACGATCTCCACTCTCCGGAGCCCCGAACGGACTCCAGATCAGCCCTCCCGAGAGAGATTAGGGCTTGGAGGCGGCTCCGTCTCGTGAAACGCAATAATTCCTTTTCCTTGATTTTTTTGTCCCCGAAAGTGAAGATAATGGGTCTGGGGGTACGTCGGTAAGGCACCAGGGGGCCCACGAGGCAGGCGGCGCACCCCCATCCTCGTGGACAGGCCGTGGGCCCCCTGGTGTGGATCTTCTTGCATATATTTTTTATATTTTATGAAATAATTCTTCGTGGATTTTTAGGCGATTCCGAGAACTTTTATTTCTGCACAAGAACAACACCATGGCAGTTCTGCTGAAAACAGCGTCAGTCCTGGTTAGTTCCATTCAAATCATGCAAGTTAGAGTCCAAAACAAGGGCAAAAGGGTTTGGAAAAGTAGATACGTTGGAGACGTATCAACTCTCCCAAGCTTAAACCTTTTCTTGTCCTCAAGCAATTCAGTTGATAAACTGAAAGTGATAAAAAAACTTTGACAAACTCTGTTTGCTCTTGTTGTTGTAAATATGTAAGCTAGTATTCAGGTTTTCAACAAGATCATGAACTAACCACATTCACAATAACTTTCAGGTCTTAAGACTACTCACATCAATGGCATAATCAACTAGCGAGCAATAATAATGAACCTCGGATGACAACACTTTCTCAAAACAATCATGATATGATATATGAAGATGGTATCTCGCTAGCCCTTTCTGAGACCGCAAACCATAAATGCAGAGCACCTTTAAAGATCAAGGACTCACTAGACATTGTAATTCATGGTAAAAGAGATCGAGTCATGATCATACTCAATGCAAATTAATAGTAATACATGCAATGATAGAGGTGCTCTCCCACTGGTGCTCTTTGATAAGAGGATGATGACTCTGCATAAAAATAAATAGATAGGCCCTTTGCATAGGGAAGCAGGGACTTGTAGAGGTGCCAGAGCTCGATTTTTAAATAGAGATGAATAAAAATTTGAGCGGTATACTTTCATTGTCAACATAACAACCAAGAATCTCGATATCTCCCATGCTACGCACATTATAGGCGGTTCCCAAACAGAATGGTAAATTTTATACTCGCCCAACCACCAACAAGCACACTCCACGGCTGGCTTGAAACAACGGGTACCGTCCAAACCAGCAACAACCCTGGGGGAGTTTTGTTTAATTATTATGATTTTGAGCATGGAACTGGGCATCCCGATTACCAGCCATTTTCTCATGAATGATGATCAGAGTCCACTCATTGTGAGAATAACCCACCTAGCATGGAAGATATAGACAACCCTAGTTGATACATGAGTTGTTCGAGCATACAAAACAGAATTTCATTTCATGGTTTAGAGCTTGGCACATACAAATTTACTTGGAACGGCAGGTAAATACCGCATATAGGAAGGTATGGTGGACTCATATGGAATAACTTTGGGGTTTATGGAAGTGGATGCACAAGCAGTATTCCCACTTAGTATAGGTGAAGGCTAGAAAAAGACTGGGAAGCGACCAGCTAGAGAGCAACAACGGTCATGAACATGCATTAAAATTAATCAACA
Source organism: Secale cereale (assembly GCA_902687465.1). Lineage (NCBI taxonomy): Eukaryota > Viridiplantae > Streptophyta > Magnoliopsida > Poales > Poaceae > Secale > Secale cereale. Next base: position 616,630,306 of record LR738710.1, on the reverse strand, counting down.
ATGAATGCAAGCATGAGTAGGATATAAATCACCATGAACATAAATATCGTGGAGGCTATGCTGATTTGTTTCAACTACATGCGTGAACATGTGCCAAGTCAGATCACTTAACTCGTTCAAAGGAGGATACCACCCCATCATACTACATCACAAGCATTTTAATATCATGTTGGCATGTGCTACCTCTTGAGCTTGCGTTGTATTCCCTCGTAGAGGAAAGGGAGATGCAGCACAGTAGCGTAAGTATTTCCCTCAGTTTTTGAGAACCAAGGTATCAATCCAGTAGGAGACCACGCGCGAGTCCCTCGCACCTGCACAAACAAATAAGAACTTCGCAACCAACGCGATAAGGGGTTGTCAATCCCTTTACGGTCACTTACGAGAGTGAGATCTAATAGAGATGGTAGTTTATATTTTTGGTATTTTTGGTTCAATAAAACAGCAAATAAAAGCAAGAAAAGTAAAGTAGATGTAGATTGATATGTTGAGAATAGACCTGGGGTCCATAGTTTTCTCTAGTGGCTTCTCTCATGATAGCGGTATTCTACGACGGGTAAACAAATTACTGTCGAGCAATTGATAGAAAAGCGAATAATTATGAGACTATCTAGGCATGATCATTGTATATAGGCATCACGTCCGACACAAGTAGAACGACTCATGCGTGCATCTACTACTATTACTCCACACATCGACCGCTATCCAGCATGCATCTAGTGTATTAAGTTCATACGAACAGAGTAACGCCTTAAGCAACATGACATGATGTAGAGGGATAAACTCAAGCAATATGATGAAAATCCCATCTTTTTATCCTCGATGGCAACAATATAATACGTGCCTTGCTGCCCCTACTGTCACTAGGAAAGGATACCGCAAGATTGACCCAAAAGCCAAGCATTTCTCCCATTGCAAGAACTATAGATCTAGTAGGCCAAACCAATAATTCGAAGAGACTTGCAAGGATATTATGAGCACACATAAAAAGTTCAGAGAAGAACCAAATATCTTTCATAGATAACCTTGATCATAAACTCAAAATTCATCGGATCTCGACAAACACACCGCAAAAAGAGATTACATCGAATAGATCTCCTCGAAGGCCGAGGAGAACTTTGTATTGAGATCCAGAGAGAGAGAAGAAGCCATCTAGATACTAGCTATGGACCCGAAGGTCTGTGGTAAACTACTCACAACTCATGGTGAGGGCGATGATGATGATGATGAAGGCCTCCGTGATGGATCCCCCTCCCGGAACAGGCTCCAAGATGGGATCTCCATGGGAACAGAAGCTACGGCGGTGGAATTAGGGTTTTCTCTCTGTGTATGGAGTTTCTGGTGTACGTAGGTATATATAGGAATAAGGAGGGCACCGGGGGCCGTGTGGGCCAGCCTCGAGGCAGGGGGGCACGCACTGGGAAGGGGTGGTGCGCCCCCCACCCTCGAGGGCTGGCCCTCCGTCCCCTGACTTGGTCCTGAAGATTCCCGTGCGTGATTTCCTCCAAAAATATCTCTTGCGAAGGTTTCATTCCGTTTGGACTCCGTTTGATATTCCTTTTCTGCAAAACCCTGAAAATGGCAAAAAACAGCAATCTGGACTGGGCCTTTGGGTTAGTAGGTCAGTCCAAAAAATAATATAAAAGTGAATGATAAAGCCCATTAAACATCCAAGACTTCATAAATAATAGCATGTAACAATCAAAAATTATAGATACGTTGGAGACGTATCAAGCATCCCCAAGCTTAATACCTGCTCGTCCTCGAGTAGGTAAATGATAAAGAAAGAATTTTTGATGTGGAATGCTAACCAATATAGTTTTTCAATGTAATTCTCTTAATTGTGGCATGAATGTTCAGATCTGAAGGATTCAAGATAAAAGTCTATATTGACATCAGAAATAACAATACTTCAAGCACTACTAGCAAAGAAATCATGTCTTTTCAAAATACTATGGCTAAAGGAAGTTGTCCCTACAAAATCATATGGTCTGGCTATGCTCCCTCTTCATCACGCGAAATATTCATATCATGCACAACCCCGATTTCAGCCAAGCACTTGTTTTCATACTCTATCCTTTTCAAACCTTTCAACTTTCACGCAATACTTGAGCGTGAGCCATGGATATAGCAATATGGGTGGAATAGAAGTGGTTGTGGAGAAGACAAAAAAGAGGAAGATAGTCTCACATCGACTAGGCGTATCAATGGGCCATGGAGATGCCCATCAGTAGATATCAATGTGAGTGAGTAGGGATTGCCATGCAACAGATGCACTAGAGCTAAATATGAATGAAAGCTCAACAAAAGAAACTAGTGGGTGTGCATCCAACTTGCTTGCTCACAAAGACCTAGGGCATTTGAGGAAGCCCATCGTTGGAATATACAAGCCAAGTTCTATAATGAAAATTCCCACTAGTATATGAAAGTGACTAATCAATGAGACTCTCTACAATGAAGATCATGGTGCTACTTTGAAGCACAAGTGTGGAAAAAGATAGTAGCATTGTCCCTTTTCTCTTTTCTCTCGTTTTTCTTGGAGGGGCTTTTCTCTCCTTCTTTTGCCCCTCTCTATATTTTTTTGGGCCTTCTCTTTTTTTATTGGCCTTTCCTCACACGGGGCAATGCTCTAATAATGATGATCATCACACTTTTTGTTACAACTTGAAATTACAACTCGATACTACAACAAGTATGACTCTACATGAATGGCTCCGGCAGTGTACCAGCATAAGCAATGAATCAAGAGCGACATATATGAAAAATTATGCATGGTGGCTTTGCCACAACTACGATGTCAACTACATGATCATGCATGGCACTATGACAATATGATGCGTGTCATATGAACGGAACGGTGGAAAGTTGCATGGCAATATATCTCGGAATGGCTATGGAAATGCCATGATAGGTAGGTATGGTGGCTGTTTTGAGGAACAATATGGTGGCTGTTTTGAGGAAGGATATATAGTGGGTTTATGGTACCGGTGAAAGTTGCGCGGTACAAGAGAGGCTAGCAATGGTGGAAAGGTGAGAGTGCGTATAATCCATGGAATCAACATTATTCAATAGAACTCATATACTTATTGCAAAAATCTACTAGTCATGAAAAACAAAGTAATCAACGCATGCTCCTAGGGGTAAGGTTGGTAGGAGTGAACCATCGCGCGCCCCCGACCTCCACACAAAGGTTGGCACTCTACAAATACCTCATGCTCTAACTTCGTCACATAGCGGTTCACCATACGTGCATGATACAGGAATCGCTAACCTTAACACAAGTATTCTTCAATTTCATAATAACTCCACTAACATGACTCTAATATCAATATCCTCATGTCTCAAAACAATTACCAAGCATCCAACATCTCATTCTATTCAATGCACTTGGTGTGAAAATTTTACTACATTGACATTGGATGTTTATCATGTGAAGACTAGTTTCTTTAGCCTAAACACATTACCATGATGTTTTAATAGACTCTCAAATAGATATAAGTGAAGCATGAGAGTTCAACAATTTCTACAAAATATTACCACCACCGTGCTCTGAAAGATATAAGTGAAGCACTAAAGCAAAAGCTATTCAACTCAAAAGATGTAACTGAAGCACATAGAGTGTTCTAATAATTTCTAGGCCATATTTAACTATCTCAAATAGGTGTGTCCAGCAAGGATGATTGTATCAAAGTAAAAAACAAAGACGCAAATTATACAAGACGCTCCAAGAAAGGCACATAGCATGTTGCGAATAAAATTATAGCTCCAAGTATAGTTACCGATGGATGAAGACGAAAGAGGGGATGCCTTCCCGGGGCATCCCCAAGCTGAGGCTTTTGATTATCTTGATTTTACTTGGGGTGCCATGGGCATCCCCAAGCTTTGGCCTTTGCTACTCCTTGTTCCATAGTCCATCAAAGCAATACTCAAAACTGGAAAAACTTCACAACACAAAACTTAGACAAAAATTCTCGTGAGCTCCGTTAGTAAGAGAAAACAAACCACCACTCAAAGGTACAGCAAAGAATTCATTAATTGTTTATATTGGTGTTAAACCTACTGTACTCCAACTTCTCTATGGTTCATATCCTCCAATATTACTCATAGATGCATCGGAATAAGCAAACAACACACGAAAAACAGAACAGTCTGTAGTAATCTGCTGGGTTTGCCTACTTCTGGAACTCCAAAAAAATCAAACTAAATTGGTAAATTTGCGCAATTTGTCTACCAATAAACAGAAAAAAGAATCAACTCAAAATCACGCTCCAGTAAAATCTGAAAACTACTTTAGCGAGCGCTAACGATTCTGTTTTTCACAGCAAGATCAAATAAACTTCACACAAGTCCTACCAAAGGTTCTGCTTGGCACAAACACTAAACAAAACATGAAAACACATCTAATCAGAGGCTAGATGCAACATTTATTCCCTAACAGAAACAAAAGCAAAAAACATAAAATTGGGTTGCCTCCCAACAAGCGCTATCGTTTTACGCCCCTAGCTAGGCACGATAATTTAATGATGCTCTCATAAAGGACAAGGATTGAAGCACAAGGAGAGCATCATAAGACATGTGACAAACACATCTAAGTCTAACATACTTCCTATGCATAGTAATCTTATAGGAAAAAAATTACCAAGACAAGCAAGATCTAGCGTATGCAAGGAAGGAGAAAGAAACAATAGCAATCTCAACATAACGAGAGGTAATTTAGTAACATGAAAAATTCTACAACCATATTCCCCACTCTCATAATAATTGCATGTAGGATCATGATCAAATTCAACAAAATAGCTATCACATAACGTATTCTCAACACGATCCACATGCATGCAAAGTTGACAGTCTTTCAAAATAGTGGGACTAACATAGAACAAAGTCATTGCTTCTCCAAGCCCACTTTTATCAAAAAAACTCATAAGATTGATCAATATCTAAAGTAGTGGGATCAAAAGTTGACATTCTTTTAAACCCACTTTCAATATTATGGCAAACATTATTATCAATCTCATATTCATCATGGGGATTAAATAAATTTTCAAGATCATAAGAAGAATCACCCCAATCATGATCATTGCAACAAGTAGTGGGCATAGCAAAATAAGCATCCCCAAGCTTAGGGTTTTGCATATCAATAACACAATGGACATTAATAGAATTTACAATAACATCATTGCAATCATGCTTTTTTATTTAACAAACTATCATGAATCACTTTTTCTTTTAGCAATTCCTCACAATTTTCAGATTCATAAATTACAAGCAAAACCCCATAAAGATAATCTAGTGCATGTAGCTCACTAGCAATAGGTTCAACATAATTGGATCTCTTAAAGAGATAAGAAAGTGGATGAGGATTCATACTTTAGCAAGCGAAGATGCAAGCTAATTGAGGGCACATAGCAACACAAGCAAACAAGAGGCACGCAAACGGTAAACACACGACAAAAGAAGGGCAAATAAAACGGCAAAGGTGAAGTGGGGGAGAGGAAAACAAGAGGCAAATAAATGTAATGCGAAGGATAAGGGTTTGTGATAGGTACTTTGTATATGACTTTTGCGTAAGCCTTCTCGGCAACGGCGCCAGAAATTCTTCTTGCTACCTCTTGAGCTTGCGTTGTATTCCCTCGAAGAGGAAAGGGAGATGCAGCACAGTAGCATAAGTATTTCCCTCAGTTTTTGAGAACCAAGGTATCAATCCAGTAGGAGACCACGCGCGAGTCCCTCGCACTTGCACAAACAAATAAGAACTTCGCAGCCAACGCGATAAGGGGTTGTCAATCCCTTTACGGTCACTTACAAGAGTGAGATCTGATAGAGATGTTAGTTTATATTTTTGGTATTTCTGGTTTAATAAAATAGTAAATAAAAGCAAGAAAAGTAAAGTAGATGTAGATTGATATGTTGAGAATAGACCCGGGGGCCATAGTTTTCTCTAGTGGCTTCTCTCATGATAGCGGAATTCTACGGCGGGTAAACAAATTACTGTCGAGCTATTGATAGAAAAGCGAATAAATATGAGACTATCTAGGCATGATCATTGTATATAGGCATCACGTCCGAGACAAGTAGACCGACTCCTGCCTGCATCTACTTCTATTACTCCACACATTGACCGCTATCCAGCATGCATCTAGTGTATTAAGTTCATACAAACAGAGTAATGCCTTAAGCAAGATGACATGATGTAGAGGGATAAACTCAAGCAATACGATGAAAACCCCATATTTTTATCCTCGATGGCAACAATATAATACGTGCCTTGCTGCCCCTACAGTCACTGGGAAAGGACACCGCAAGACTGAACCCAAAGCCAAGCACTTCTCCCATTGCAAGAACTATAGATCTAGTAGGCCAAACCAAACCAATAATTCGAAGATACTTGCAAGGATATTATGAGCACACATAAAAAGTTCAGAGAAGAACCAAATATCTTCCATAGATAACCTTGATCATAAACTCACAATTCATCGGATCTCGACAAACACACCACAAAAAGAGATTACATCGAATAGATCTCCTCGAAGACCGAGGATAACTTTGTATTGAGATCCAGAGAGAGAGAAGAAGCTATCTAGATACTAGCTATGGACCCGAAGGTCTTTGGTAAACTACTCACAACTCATGGTGAGGGCAATGATGATGATAATGAAGGCCTCCGTGATGGATCCCCCCTCCCGGAACAGGCTCCAAGATGGGATCTCCACGGGAATAGAAGCTACAGCGGTGGAATTAGGGTTTCCTTTCTGCGTATGGAGTTTCTGGGGTACATAGGTATATATAGGAAGAAGGAGGTCACTAGGGGCCGTGTGGGCCAGCCTCGAGGCAGGGGGGCACGCACTAGGAAGGGGGTGTGACACCCCGAGATCGGTGCGCCAGATGTCAGCCGGTTATTCGTCGTCGTTGCCATGTCATCTGCTTGTCTGTTGCATTTTGCCATGTCATCATGTGTGTTGCATCAACATGTTTTAAAAACTTGCATCCGTTCGAGTCCCCTTCGTCCTTTCCGTTGTCCGTTCTGAGCCCAGACACACTTGCACGCGCCCGCGGCGCCTCCTAATATTTATTTCATGAGTGGCCGGAAAACGTTCTCGGAATGGGTTGAAACTTGGTGTGTGGTCTTATTATAGCATAGGTAGACCGCCTGTCAAGTTTCATCGCATTCAGAGTTTTTTTGATAGCCCAACGGATATATATAGCGGCACTAGTCGCCGGTTAAATCGTCGGGCGTTTCGGTCTCCGAAACTGCCGCCGGGCCTCTCTTCTCTCACCCCAAGACCTCTCCTACACAGCCCACTAACCTCCTCTAGGCCCAACCTACCCCTCCGTTGCGGACCGTCCGATGGCGATCGAACGGCTCCGAAACGGCCTAAACCCCCCTAAACCTCCCATGTCCATTTTGGGCATCCCCTAACCTCTCCCCTAACCTCCAGCCACTTCTCCCTCAAAATCCACGCCACCAGCCCCCTCCTCCTTCGATTTCGTGCCCGGCCACCTCAGAACTGCCACCTGGCAGCGTTCCTTTGGCCAGCCGCCGCCACCTCAGCTTCCCTCCACCACTCCCACCGCGCCACCTGGCCTGTCCCAGCGCCAGCCACCGCGCCTGGCCCGCCCCCGGGCCGACCTGGGCCGAGCGCCCCGCGCGCTCGCTCCTGCCTTCGCCTCCCCGCTCCTCTGCACCCTCGCCGTCGGGCGGCGCCGTCCTCTACGTCGGTCGGCGTGCCGTCATAGCAGGGCCCCGCGCCGCCGCCCGGTGCTTCCGCCCCCGCGCCCTGGGCCGGACCCGCTCTGCCTCGCCGCCTCTTCTCCGACCCCGTCGCCCTCCTGCGTGCCGTATGCCGCAGCTCGCCGACCTCGGCCTCTGCCCGCCGCCGACTGGATCCATCCGTACCAGTCGCCGCCGGAGTCTTGCCACTATCGGCCGCCGTCCCGTCGCCAGAACCCCAGCGTCGGCGGCCTCGTTCCCGATCCAAGCGAGTCGAAGCCGATCCCTTCGGCCCTGTCGCTACCACGCGGGCCCCATTCGTCGGACGTGTCCGCCGGGACACGGACATGTCCACTTCTACCCGAGGTTGTTTTCGTCTAAGTCCTTTTTCTGAGTTATCTTCTGATGCATACTTTGGTGTGCTGTAACTTTTTGTGTGCATGTCCAAATTGAGTGTATGATATGTCAAAATGATCGTGGTGAGATGCTCTACACTTTGTTCCATTGTGCCATGCTTTTTTGACTTCATCTTGGTGCCCTAATCTCTGTTGCAAGAGTGCTACTTGTTATAAACTGCTGTTACTTGTTAATTTCATGCCATGTTTGAGATATGATAACTTGGTGCATGTTTATCGAAATGGAGCATATGATATGTCAAAATGTTCATTGTGAAGTGCTCTACATGTTGGTTGCTGTAGCATTCATGTTAGGTGCCATATTGCCATCTTAATCTCTGTTACAAAAGTGCATTTGGCTGTTAAGTGCTGAAACTTGTTATGAGATGCTCATTTCACTTGCTCATTGCTATTGATGTGTTTGTCTTCGTGCCACATGCCTATATGTTTTAGAAACACAATCATATGGTCTTTGCTATGGTGCAATCCACTTTCTATGGTATGCCTTGAGGTGACTTAAACAAGCTTGTAAACATGACATGTTGTTGTTGCTGTTTTATACTTAGTGAAGAAACTGCTAAGTCTGGAAATCTGTTAACCTGATGCTATGTTTGCTTGATGCCCCACTCAAATCCATGCTTGTTTTGGAGTAGCCAATGATCATGTATTGTTGTCCATGTTATTGTCTATATGCCCTTACTTGCTCATATGACCTGCTGTAGCTTATTTATTTCTTGCTCTCGAGTTGCTATAAATTATACCTGTCAGGTTTTTATCAGCATGTTCAATTTGGTGGAGCTTGTTGCTATTGATCCATGCCTCCTATGGAGTTGCTCCAATGGACTTGTTTGTTGTAGGATATGTCTATTACATGTCCATGATCTTTATATACTTGTTAGAGTTGATATGCTTGTTGTTTTGTGCCTACGAAGGCAGCATCGTGATGATGTTTTTGCCTTCCCAGATTTTTTTGACTAAGTCTGGATAATTTTATTGCAACTTGCCATGCTTATTTAATTGTGTTCCAACAAGCTTTTGGGTGTGTTCTAAGTTCAGGCTTGTTGAGAAACATGTCTACTTCACATCCATGCTTCTTGTTAACATGTTTGGGTGCTTTAGAATATATATATCTTGCTCCAAAGTTGCTATGTGGCTGTTAACTTCAGCTTGTTGTTATATCTTGTTTCATGTGTATCTTTTAGGCCGTTGCTCCGTTTTGAGTGTGCCCTATATGAAACTTGTGTGATTTTGCATGTAGAATCATAATATCATGTTGTTTTCATGTTTGGAGTGTGTTTTCTTGACGTTTGGGTGCATCTTGCACCGTTGCCATGCTTGACTTGTTTTGCTCATATCTTCTAGACCGTAGCTCCGAATTAAACAAACTTTATATGAAACATGACTAGAATTTCGTGTAGATCATCTTGGTGCATGTTAACCTACTTTTTAACAACTTTAACTTAAGGTTTTTTCAGATCTGGACTAATTTCAAATTATGCATATGAGGACTAACCGGATTTGTTATATGTTGATTCCGGCCTCATTAAAACTTGTTGTTTGGTGTTGTTCTTGTGTGCTTCATCCCTTCCCATGTATTGCACCATATATAGACTTGTCTTGCATCATACTTGGTTGAGCATATTGTCATGTTCTTGTGTTGTGTGTTTACCGTATTGCATGCTTCTTCTCGTTAGTGCTTGTTCCGTTGCGATCGTGAGGATTCGTTCGTCTACACGTGGTTCGTCTTCAAGGCTTCTTCTTCATCTTCTTCTTGGAACCGTTCTTCTTCCTTGCGGGATCTCAGGCAAGATGATCATACCCTCGGATACCTTTACTACCATTGCCATGCTTAGTTGTCTCGATGCTATTGTTATATGTCGCGCTACCCATCATTATTGTCAGCCCCTCTCCTTGTTGCCATGAAACCTCTAACCTTTGACACCTTCCTTGCAAACCATTGTTTGGCTATGTTACCCGCTTGCTCAGCCCCTCTTATAGTGTTGTTAGTTGCAGGTGAATATGAAGATCGTTCCATGTTGGAACTTGTTGTTGGAATATCACAATATATCTATTATTATATTAACACACCTATATACTTGGCAATGGGTGGAAGGCTTGGCCTTTTGCTCGGTGTTTTGTTCCACTCATGCCACCTTAGGAGCCGATAAACCGGCGTTATGTTCCTTGATTTTGCGTTCCTTACACGGTTGGGTATATGGGGACCCCTTGACAGTTCGTCCTTGAATAAAAATTCTCCAACAAGGCTCAACATTGGTTTTAATTTGCAATATAATAAAAACTTAATCAATTAATTAATTGCATAGGGAGTTAGCGCTACCCGAGGATTCTTTCTACATAGCAGGGGGCCAGTGTTGATGGTGTTGGTCCCAAACGTGGAGCCTGTAGGGCCACCTTGGGGAAACCCGAGGGCTGGTTTTACCTGTAGGATCGCCCATCCGGTCGTGGCCTGAGACGAGATACGCGCGGCTACTATCAGGGTGTCGACACACCGGGAGGTCTTGCTGGACTTGTTTTACCATTGTCGAAATGTCTTGTGCACCGGGAATTTCGAGTCTGATCGGGCCTTCCCAATGATAAGGGGTGGTAATATTATTATTACTTCTGCTGATCGTGGGAGCTTGTGATGGGATAAGTTGGGACACCCCTGCAGGGTTATGATCTTTCGAAAGCCGTGCCCGTGGTTGTGTGGCAGATTGGAATTTGTTAATGTCCGGTTGTAGAAAACTTGATAGAGGTTCCGAAGTAAAATGCACAACTGTGTGAGTAACCATGACTGCCTCTTTTCACTTTGAGAAGAGAACACGGTGGGGTTATGTTTGACTCGTAGGTAGTTCAGGATCTTTAGCGATCATTACTAGTTTGCGACCGTTTGCGTAGATGCTCATCTTATTCTTGTACTCGTAAGTTAGCCACCACATATTGCTTAGCCACTGCTGCAACCTCACCACTTTATCTCTTCCTACCCTTTGAGCTTTGATAGTCTTGTTACCCATGGTTATGGGATTGCTGAGTCCTCGTGGCTCACAGATACTACAACAACAGTTGCAGTGCAGGTTTCCGATGTCTTGACGTGAGAGCGATGATCGTTGTGTTGGAGTTCTTTCTTCTTCTTCTTCTTCTTCAGTCTTGGGTTAGGTTCCGGGTCGGCAGCCTGTGATAGCATATGGATGTCGTTGTGTTTTTCATGTTTGCATCCGTAGTCGGATGCCTTGTATTGATGATGTTGTATTCATGTGAATTGTATGTATTGTTGTAGCCCCCATGTATGTATGTAATGGTACGATGTAATGATATCCATCTTGCTAAGCGCCCGAAATGCGGTTGTGCCCCAATCACGTAAGTGTCACCTGATCGGGATATAATCGCATCTTGGGCCTGAAAAGTTGGTATCAGAGCCTCGACCGACCATAGGAGCCCCCTTGATTGATCGTAGCTTGGCCATTGTTGAGTCTAGTAGAAAACTTTTTCGGAGTCTAGTTATATCGGAGAGTAGGAATTCTTTTTACTCCCCTGCCCCTTCGTCGCTCTGGTGAAGAATCTTGACATAGGTGTTTTGAATTACTCCTCTTCCCCTTTAATTTTTTTTAGGATCACGCGGTTAGTTTTTGTTCGTTTCGTTGTCAGTTCTTTCATCTGGTGCATCTCTCGTCAAGTGGATTCGACCCTCTTCTTCTTTGCAAGTTCAACCTCAGTTCTTTTCAACCGACGGTGTTTCCCCGTCCGATGTGGTCTTTTCTTTTCCCACCAACCCACCCTTTTTCTTCTCAGAGCCGGAGTCCTTAACCGAGTACCCATCCTACTCGTGTGAATCCTTTGCTTCCTTTCCTCAATTATTTCAACTGGTGAATTCTCGTCTAGTTCGTCATTCTTCATCTCTTTCTTTTCCAGTGGATCCAATTCAATTAGTATTTGGTGTTCATCATATTCCTTTTCCCTCGGCTCAAATGTTTCCAATTGCTCGTTCACCTCTCGCCACGTAAATGTTCCGGAGTTCTGAAGACATCTCAAGAGATTCGTCTGTCTTCCAATTAATTCGAGGTTGTCACCTAATTCGAGTCTTTGAATCATTTCTGGTGCATCATCTCCTTTTCGATCCTTTTCAACGGTGTTTTCTCTTCAGTGGGCTCATAACCCACAGGTTTATTCCCAGGATCTTACCTGACTCTTCTAATTTTCCGGAGTATTCCTATATTCCTTTCAAGTGTGACATAAGTATGAATTTCATCAGTCATATGCCTTCTTCAAGATCGCTTTAATTCTTTTTATCGTTGGTTCAACCTTTCTTTTTTCATTCTCCCGGAGTATTTCATGAATTCTTTTCATTGTGTTCCTCCGAAGGCCATCTGTCAGAAGATTTCTTCATCCGCAGTTTTCAAATTCGTCCTCCAAATATTATTCTTTGATGTCTCTTCGTTCGTCTCACATTCGCCCGGTGCTTCGTTCAAGTATTCATTAATCAGTTCGCGATCTCTTCGTCCTCTTGTATCTAAATTCCCCAAGTGCTTTATTCTTCCCGGCGATTAATTCTTTTGTATTCACTCAATTTCAATTCTTCATGGTTGTTTGTTCTCATTCATCACTTGATTTTAATTCTTCCCGGTGGTTCGCTCCTTTTCTTCACTCAGCTCCAATTCTTACGGTGGTTTGTTCAAGATTTTCACTTCCGTTCTTATCATATCAATTCATTTTTTCTTTCCAATCCTACCGGTGGTTCATGAAGGATTTCTCAAGTTTGAGCTATATCCCTCTTTATTCAATTTCAACACGAATACGTGTGATGCAGATCCATTGCTTTCATCAATTTAATTGGTGGAGGATAAGCATATCATAATTCTTATTCGTCTTGTGGAGTTGATTTATTCCTCCCTTCGGAGTTATTCTTGATGAATAAATTCTAGTTCCAAGTGTTCTCATCTTTTCTTTCCCGGAGTTCAAAGTTTTCTCGGCTATTTCGTCGGAACCCCGACTAATCATCGCGAGCTTAATCTTATTCTTTTGACATTCTTCATTCTAGATCATTATCCTTTCATTATCGGAGTTCTTTGTGGTGGTTCTTCATCATTTAATTCATTCTTCAAACGTTCATCTAATTCTTTTGGAGCAACTCAAGCATTCTTATTTTTTTGCCTCTTGAGTGCAAATAATTCTCCGTATTCTTTTGAAGTGGAGTTTTGCATTCTTCGCTCTTCTCAGCTCATCAATATTTTGGTTGCGGCATAATTCACCTCAAGTTTTGAGATGTTCTCAATAAGTCCACAACAAGCTTATTCTTTTGTTAATCTTCTCAACAATTCCGTTCAAGCTTTTCTCTTATAAATTCTCGTTCATGTCACTTGTGCTCAAGTTGTCATCTTCTTCTCAGTTCTTTTAATTCCATCATTTAATTCTTCCGGAGGTTTTTCTTGTTCATCTCGTCATGTATCGTTCCATCTTCTCAAGTTCAAGTCGTATTTCTTCAATGCTCAGCCGGAGAGCTGCCCGAATTACCTTGTTCGGATTCCTTTCTATTTGTTATTAACCGGAGTGGTTTCGAATTCATTCTTATTCCTACAACCCGTGCTTCATATCCTTCAACCTTTTGTCTATCGAAGTCTTTGCAACTTCGTTCATCTCTGTTGTATTCTTTCTTTCAATTGTTCAACCTCTCAAGGTTCTTTATTTCACTCTTTTGTCCTCGAAGAACTTTGTTCTTCCTTTTTCTCTTCCATCTCGTTCCTAAGATCTCGGGACGAGATCTCTTGTTAGTAGGGGAGTGTTGTGACACCCCGAGACCGGTGCGCCAGATGTCAGCCAGTTATTCGTCATCGTTGCCATGTCATCTGCTTGCGTGTTGCATTTTGCCATGTCATCATGTGTGTTGCCTCAGCATGTTTTAAAAACTTGCATCCGTCCGAGTCCCCTTCGTCCTTTCCGTTGTCCGTTCTGAGCCCAGACACACTTGCACGCGCCCGCGGCGCCTCCGAATATTTATTTTATGAGTGGCCAGAAAACGTTCTCGGAATGGGTTGAAACTTGGCGTGTGGTCTTATTATAGCATAGGTAGACCGCCTGTCAAGTTTCGTCGCATTCGGCGTTCGTTTGATAGCCCAACGGATATATATAGCGGCACTAGTCACCGGTTAAATCGTCTGGCGTTTCGGTCTCCGAAACTGCCGCCGGGCCTCTCTTCTCTCACCCCAAGACCTCTCCTACACAACCCACTAACCTCCTCTAGGCCCAACCTACCCCTCCGCTCTGGACCGTCCGATGGCGATCGAACGGCTCGGAAACGGCCTAAACCCCCCTAAACCTAGCTCTATGCCTATATAAACACCCCCATGTCCATTTTGGGAATCCCCTAACCTCTCCCCTAACCTCCAGCCACTTCTCCCTCGAAATCAGCGCCACCAGCCCCCTCCTCCTTCGATTTCGTGCCCGGCCACCTCAGAACTGCCACTTGGCAGCGTTCCATTGGCCAGCCGCCGCCACCTCAGCCTCCCTCCACCACTCCCACCGCGCCACCTGGCCTCTCCCAGCGCCAGCCACCGGGCCTGGACCGCGAAGCCCGCTCCAGGACCGCCCCCGGGACGACCTGGGCCGAGCGCCCCGCGTGCTCGCTCCTGCCTTCGCCTCCCCGCTCCTCCCCCCCCCTCGTCGTCGGGCACTGCCGTCCTCTGCGCCGGCCGGCGTGCCGTCGTTGCAGGTCCCCGCGCCGCCGCCCGGTGCTTCCGCCCCCGTGCCCCGAGCCGGACCCGCTCTGCCTCGCCACCTCTTTTGCGACCCCGTCGCCCTCCTGCGCGCCGGATGCCGCAGCTCACCGGCCTCGGCCTCTGCCCGCCGCCGACCTCCGCCGCCCGGATCCATCCGTTCCCGTCGCCGCCGGAGTCTTGCCGCCATCGGCCGCCGTCCCGTCGCCGGAACCCCAGCGCCGGCGGCCTCGTTCCCGATCCAATTGAGTCGAAGCCGATCCCTTCGGCCCTATTCCTGCCACGCGGGCCCCATTCGTCGGACGTGTCCGCCGGGACACGGACATGTCCACTTCTCCCCGAGGTTGTTTTCTTCTAAGTCCTTTTCTGAGTTATCTTCTGATGCATACTTTGGGGTGCTGTAACTTTTTGTGTGCATGTCCAAATTGAGTGTATGATATGTCCAAATGATCGTGGTGAGATGCTCTACACTTTGTTCCATTGTGCCATGCTTTTTTGACTTCATCTTGGTGCCCTAATCTCTGTTGCAAGAGTGCTACTTGTTATAAACTGCTGTTACTTGTTAATTTCATGCCATGTTTGAGATATGATAACTTGGTGCATGTTTATCCAAATGGAGCATATGATATGTCAAAATGTTCATTGTGCAGTGCTCTACATGTTGGTTGCTGTAGCATTCATGTTAGGTTCCATATTGCCATGTTAATCTCTGTTGCAAAAGTGCATTTGGCTGTTAAGTGCGGAAACTTGTTATGAGATGCTGATTTCACTTGCTCATTGTTATTGATGTGTTTGTCTTCATGCCACATGCCTATATGTTTTAGAAGCACAATCATATGGTCTTTGCTGTGGTGCAATCCACTTTCTATGATATGCCTTGAGGTGACTTAAGCAAGCTTGTAAATATGACATGTTCTTGTTGCTGTTTTATACTTAGTGAAGAAACTGCTATGTCTGGAAATCTGTTAACCTGGTGCTATGTTTGCTTGATGCCCCACTCAAATCCATGCTTGTTTTGGAGTGGCCAATGATCATTTATTGTTGTCCATGTTATTGTCTATATGCCCTTACTTGCTCATATGACCCGCTGTAGCTTATTTGTTTCTTGCTCTCAAGTTGCTATAAATTATACCTGTCAGGTTTTTATCAGAATGATCAATTTTGTGGAGCTTGTTGCTATTGATCCATGCCTCCTATGGAGTTGTTCCAATGGAGTTGTTTGCTGTAGGATATGTCTATTACATGTCCATGGTCTTTATATACTTGTTAGAGTTGATATGCTTGTTGTTTTGTTCCTCCGAAGGCAGCATCGTGATGATGTTTTTGCCTTCCCAGATTTTTTTGACTAAGTCTGGATAATTTTATTGCAACTTGCCATGCTTATTTAATTGTGTTCCAGCAAGCTTTTGGGTGTGTTCTAAGTTCAGGCTTGTTGAGAAACATGTCTACTTCACATCCATGCTTCTTGTTAACATGTTTGGGTGCTTTAGAATATATATATCTTGCTCCAAAGTTGCTATGTGGCTGTTAACTTCAGCTTGTTGTTATATCTTGTTTCATGTGTATCTTTTAGCCCGTTGCTCCGTTTTGAGTGTGCCCTATATGAAACTTGTGTGATTTTGCATGTAGAATCATAATAATATGTTGTTTTCATGTTTGGAGTGTGTTTTCTTGATTTTTGGGTGCATCTTGCACCGTTGCCATGCTTGACTTGTTTTGCTCATATCTTCTAGACCATAGCTCCGAATTAAACAAACTTTATATGAAACATGACTAGAATTTCGTGTAGATCATCTTGGTGCATGTTAACCTGCTGTTTAACAACTTTAACTTAAGGTTTGTTCAGATCTAGACTAATTTCAAATTATGCATATGAGGACTTACCAGATTTGTTATATGTTGATTCCGGCCTCATTAAAAATTGTTGTTTGGTGTTGTTATTGTGTGCTTCATCCCTTGCCATGTATTGCATCATATATAGACTTGTCTTGCATCATACTTGGTTGAGCATATTGTCATGTTCTTGTGTTGTGTGTTTACCGTATTGCTTGCTTCTTCTCGTTAGTGCTTGTTCCGTTGCAATCGTGAGGATTCGTTCGTCTACACGTGGTTCGTCTTCAAGGCTTCTTATTCGTTTTCTTCTTGGATCCGTTCTTCTTCCTTTACTACCATTTCCATGCTTAGTTGTCTCGATGCTATCATTATATGTCGCGCTACGCATCATTATTGTCAGCCCTCTCCTTGTTGCCATGAAACCTCTAACCTTTGACACCTTCCTAGCAAACCATTGTTTGGCTATGTTACCCGCTTGCTCAGCCCCTCTTATAGCGTTGTTAGTTGCAGGTGAAGATGAAGATCGTTCCATGTTGGAACTTGTTGTTGGAATATCACAATATATCTATTATTATATTAACACACCTATATACTTGGCAATGGGTGGAAGGCTTGGCCTTTTGCTCGGTGTTTTGTTCCACTCATGCCACCTTAGGAGCCGATAATCCGGCGTTATGTTCCTTGATTTTGCGTTCCTTTCACGGTTGGGTATATGGGGACCCCTTGACAGTTCGTCTTTGAATAAAACTTCTCCAGCAAGGCCCAACATTGGTTTTACTTTGCAACATAATAAAAACTTAATTAATTCATTAATTGCATAGGGAGTTAGCACTACCCGAGGATTCTTTCTAAATTGCAAGGGGCCAGTGCTGATGGTGTTGGTCCCAAACGGGGAGCCTGCAGGGCCACCTTGGGGAAACCCGAGTGCTGGTTTTACCTGTAGCATCGCCCATCCAGTCGTGGCCTGAGACGAGATACGCGCGGCTACTATCAGGGTGTCGACACACCGGGAGGCCTTGCTGGACTTGTTTTACCATTGTCGAAATGTCTTGTGCACCGGGAATTCCGAGTCTGATCGGGCCTTCCCAAAGATAAGGGGTGATAATATTATTATTACTTCTGCTGTTCGTGAGAGCTTGTGATGGGCTAAGTTGGGACACCCCTGCAGGGTTATGATCTTTCGAAAGCCGTGCTCGTGGTTATGTGGCAGACTGGAATTTGTTAATGTCTGGTTGTAGAAAACTTGACAAAGGATCCGAAGTAAAACGCACAACTGTGTGAGTAACCATGACTGCCTCTTTTCACTTTGAGAAGAGAACACGTTGGGGTTATGTTTGACCCGTAGGTAATTCAGGTTCTTTAGCGATCATTACTAGTTTGCGACCGTTTGCGTAGATGCTTATCTTATTCTTGTACTCGTAAGTTAGCCACCACATATTGTTTAGCCGCTGCTGCAACCTCACCACTTGATCTCTTCCTACCCTTTGAGCTTTGATAGTCTTGTTACCCATGGTTATGGGATTGCTGAGTCCTCGTGGCTCACAGATACTACAACAATAGTTGCAGGTGCAGGTTTCCGATGCCTTGACAGGGGGGGCGCCCCCCACCCTCGAGCGCTGGCCCTCCGTCCCCTGACTTGGTCCCGAAGGTTCCCGAGCGTGATTTCCTCCAAAAATATCTCTCGCGAAGGTTTCATTCCGTTTGGACTCCGTTTGATATTCCTTTTATGCAAAACCCTGAAATAGGCAAAAAAACATCAATCCAGACTGGGCCTTTGGGTTAGTAGGTTAGTCCCAAAAGTGATATAAAAGTTACTGACAATGCCCATTAAACATCCAAGACTTCATAAATAATAGCATGGAACAATAAAAAATTATAGATATGTTGGAGCCGTATCAGCACCCAAGATAGACCATTATAAACTCTCGGCTAATTAAGCATGGCATAAGCATCTATGATCTCTAATTGTCATTGCAAGCATGTTTCATTCATAACGAGCTGAATCAGGAACGATGAGCCATCATATTTACAAAAACAAGAGAGGTCGAGTTCATACCAGCTTTTCTCATCTCAATTAGTTCATCATATATCATCCTTATTGCCTTTCACTCGCACGACCGAACAGTGTGGAAAATAATAATAGTGCACGTGCATTGGACTAAGCTGGAATCTGCAGATATTTAATACAAGAGAGAAGACAAGGTAATATGGCTCAAGGTTAAATCAACAACAAAGCATATGAGAGCCACTAAGTAATTTCAATCATGGTCTTCAACTCTTAACCCCCAAAGAAAAGAGAAGAAACTATTTACACGGGAAAGCTCCCAACAAGCAAAAGAAGAAGGGGAAATCTTTTTGGGTTTTCTTTTTAATTACTACTACAAGGAAAGTAAACTAGCTAAAAGCTACAACTAATATTTTTTTTGTTTTTCTTACGTTTTTTTCTAAGACACAAGAAAAAGACAAAGAAAAAGAAATAGAAACTAAACATGGATGGTACAGTGGAGGAATGTGAGCACCGACAACTAGAATAAGTGTGAACATGAATGTAAAGTCGGTGAGAAACACGTACTCCCCCAAGCTTAGGCTTTTGGCCTAAGTTGGTCTATGGCCACGGATCGAAGCTACTCCCTCCAGTGTACTGAGATGTGTCCTCTGGGTTCCACTGGTTGGCGAGCTCATCCAGATCCCACCCATAAACAGACTGACGATAAGGATCAAGTGGTGGCTCTGGCTCAGGCTTTAAAGCTTGTGCCTGGCCTTGGTACTTGTAGAAGGCATCTGAAGTGATGAGGTATACGCATGTGGATAGATCAAACAAAGATGGTGCAGGCAAGGTAACAATTTCACAGTATATTTCATCAAACCTCAATTTATAATAAAGCTGCATATTCTTGTCCTTAACAATAAAATCATGGGCTACCATGCTCTTGTAGTCTAAATGAACAGGGGCAAGCAATTTTTCTTCCTTCTCATGATGCCTAATAGGTATTCTAAAATGTTCAGCAAGGCGAGAAGCAAAGATGCCTCCAAAGACGGGCCCCGTTGAGCAGTTCACACTCAGTCGTTTAGCAACAACGGCACCCAAGCTAAAAGTTGTGTCTTGAAACAAAGCATGGCGTAAAATGACAATGCCAGGGGCACTAAGATTCCCACTGTTCCCGCGACCAATTAAACATCTACTAGCAAATAAAGCAAAGTAGCGCAGAACAGAGAAGTGTATACTAGTGATTCTTGCCCTTCAAAACTTGTCTAGTTTCCCATACAGCTATCATATCAATAAACCCTTCAACGTCTTCAGGACGTGGTTCATCAAGTCTACCTCCAAAGGGTACCTTGCATATTTCACAAAAATCTAAGAGTGATATCTCCTTAATCACATCATATAAACGAAACTCCACCGTAGGTGGTGTTTTCTTAGCATGAAAATGAAAACTTTGCGTGAAAATATTGGTGAGTAAGAGATACTGTTCTTTCTGGTCGTGGAGGAAGTTGGTGAGGCCTGCATTATTTTCCAACCAATAAAAGTCTTCGTAAATCCCGGAAGACATCATGAAATCATTACAAGGCCATTCGCACGGTCGAACGTCCACCATACAAGGAAGATTATACTTGGGCTTCTTATTTTCTTCTTTCTTCTTCTCCTCTAAACTCCTGCTGGAGGAGCCCCTCAACAATCTTTCTATCATTTTCCTTTTTTGATAATTTCTGAAATTTTTAGTAACTCACAATAAAAGTTAACTAAACTCAATAAGATTGATAGCAACAACTCCTATAAGTGCCTAGAGACTATATCATGCATTAGAACTACTAGGGACCACGAAAATTTGACATGCAAGCTCAAGAACAAGGTCACCACAACAACAAAAATTTGCAATAAATGGAGCACTAGAATAAAAACTAATTGGACCAATGGAGGAGTCACATACCAAGGAACAATCTCCCCAAACAGTTTGGTGAATGGTGCTTTGAGCAAGGAGATCGAAAATGGCAGCAAAATGAGCTAGAACTCGGGTTTGAGCTGGTTGGTGATTTATTTGGGAGGGAGAAGAAGAGCATGGATGCAGGAATAAGTGGAGGGGGGCCACGTGGGGGCGGGGGCGCCCTGGACCCTCGTGGACAGGTGCTGGCTCCCCTCGCTGTGTGTTCTGTGCCATATTTCCTCAGATATTCTAGAAAAAAATCATATTTCATTTTCATGGCATTTGGAGAACTTTTATTTTCGGGATATTTTTTATTGCACAAATAAGTCTGGAAACAGACAAAAAATACTAGTTTTATTTTATTTATCCTAATTAACAGAAAGTAAAAGGAGGGTACAAAAGGTTGTGCTATCTAGATTCACCTATCCCATGCTCATCAAAAGCAATCCATTAACAAGGTTGATCAGGTCTTGTTAATAAACTCTTTTCGAGTAACATGAAACCGGAGAATTTTCGAATAACACTAGGTTACCTCAATGGGGATATGTATGTCCCCAACAATAAGGATGTCATATGTCTTCTTGATAGTAGGAAGAGGAAACTCAAAACCTCCAATAGTAATCGTTGAGATTTTTCCAATATAATTGATACTATGGACCTGAGGTTGCTTCCTCGGAAAATGTACCGTATGCTCATTACCATTGACATGAAAAGTGACATTGCCTTTGTTGCAATCAATAACAGCCCCTGCAGTATTCAAAAAGGGTCTTCCAAGAATAATAGACATATTATCGTCCTCGGGGATATCAAGGATAACAAAGTCCGTTAGAATAGTAACATTTGCAACTACAACAGGCACATCGTCACAAATACCGACATGTATAGCAGTTGATTTATCAGCCATTTGGAAAGATATTTCAGTAGGTGTCAACTTACTCAAGTCAAGTCTACGATATAAAGAGAGAGGCATAACACTAACACCGGCTCCAAGATCACACAAAGCAGTTCTAACATATTTTTTTTAATGGAGCAAGGTATAGTAGGTACTCCTGGATCTCCTAATTTCTTAGGCATTCCACCCTCAAAAGTGTAATTGGCAAGCATGGTGGAGATTTCTACTTCAGTTATCTTTCTTTTATTGGTAATAATATCTTTCATATACTTAGCATAAGGATTTGTTTTAAGAACATCAGTCAAACGCATATGCAAAAAGATAGGTCTAATCATTTCAGCGAAGCGCTCAAAATCCTCATCATCCTTTTTCTTGGATGGTTTAGGAGGAAAAGGCATGGGTTTCTGAACCCATGGTTCTCTTTCCCTACCGTGCTTCCTAGCAACAAAGTCTCTCTTATCATAACGTTGATTCTTTGATTGTGGGTTATCAAGATCAACAACAGGTTCAACCTCTACATCATTATCATTCCTAGGTTGAGCATCATCATGAACATCATCATTAACATGGTTCATGTTCATTACCAGATTGTGTCTCAGCATCAGAAACAGATATATCATTGGGATTCTCGGGTGGGTGAGCTACAGGTCCACTAGAAGCATGCAGAGTCCTATCATTTTTCTTTTTCTTCTTCTTAGAAGAACTAGGTGCATCTAAATTAGCTCTCTGAGAATCTTGCTCAATTCTCTTAGGGTGGCCTTCAGGATACAGAGGTTCCTGAGTCATTTTACCACCTCTAGTTGCAACTCTAATAGCATAGTCATTATTCTTACTATTTAATTCATTGAGCAAATCATTCTGAGCCTTAAGTACTTGTTCTACTTGTGTGGTGACCATAGAAGCATGTATACTAATGAGTTTTAGTTCACCTTTAGCTCTAGACAGATAATCACTCAAGCGTTCAATCATATAAGCATTGTGTTGGAATTGTCTACCAACATAAGCATTGAAGTTTTCTTGTTTCACAATAAAATTGTCACACTCATCTAAGCATTGGCTAGCAGACTTATAACGAGGAATATCACCTTCATCAAATCTATAAAGAGAATTTACCTTTATTACCTGTGTCGGGTTATCAAGACCATGTATTTCTTCAATAGGCTGTAAATTCTTAACATCTTCAGCTTTAATACCTTTTTCTTTCATAGATTTCTTTGCCTCTTGCATATCTTCGGGACTGAGAAATAGAACACCTCTTTTCTTCGGAGTTGGCTTAGGGGCTGGTTCAGGAAGTGTCCAATTATTTTCATTGGCCAGCATATTATTCAATAGAAATTAAGCTTGTTCAACTGTTCTTTCCCTGAAAACACAACCAACACAACTATCTAGGTGGTCTCTAGAAGCATCGGTTAGTCCATTATAAAATACATCAAGTATATCATGCATTTCAAGAGGATGATCGGGCAAAGCATTAAGTAACTGGAGAAGCCTCCCCCAAGCTTGTGGGAGACTCTCTTCTTCAATTTGCACAAAGTTATATATTTCCCGTAAGGCAGCTTGTTTCTTATGAGCGGGAAAATATTTAGCAGAGAAGTAATACATCGTATCCTGGGGACTACGCACACAACTAGGATCAAGAGAATTAAACCAAGTCTTAGCATCACCCTTTAACGAGAACGGAAATAACTTAAGGATATAGTAGTAACGAATCTTATCATCGTTGGTAAACAGGGTGGCTATATCATTCAATTTAGTAAGATGTGCAACAACAGTTCCAGACTCATAGCCATGGAAAGGGTCAGATTCAACCAAAGTAATTAACTCAGGATCAACAGAGAATTCATAGTCCTTATCAGTAACACAGATAGGTGAAGTATCAAAAGCAGGGTCATGTTTCATTCTAGCATTCAAGGATTTTTTTTTTAGCTTAGCTAATAAATTCTTAAGATCATATCTATCATTGCAAGCAAGAAAGTCTCTAGAAGTTTCTTCATCCATAACATAACCCTCAGGAACAACAGGCAATTCATATCTATTGGGATCACTTTCATAAATATCATCGGTTTCTATATTTGCATTCTCCCTAACCTTAGCAATTTGTTCGTCTAAAAATTCACCTAGTGGCACAGTATCAGGCATAGACGTAGTTTCATCATACATAGTAGAAGTAGCATCATCAAGAACATACGACATATCAGATTCAATAGCAGGAGTAGGTGTCGCAAGTTTACTCATAACAGAAGAAGAATCAAGTGCAGAGCTAGATGGCAGTTCCTTACCTCCCCACGTAGTTGAGGGTAAGATCTTGGTTTTTGAGTCCTTCAAATTCTTCATAGTGATCAACAGATATAAATCCCAAGTGACTTAAAGAATAGAGCTATGCTCCCCGGCAACGGCGCCAGAAAATAGTCTTGATAACCCACACGTGTAGGGGATCGCAATAGTTTTCGAGGGTAAAGTATTCAACCCGAATTTGTTGATTCGACACAAGGGGAGCCAAAGAATACTCTTAAGTATTAGCAGCTGAGTTGTCAATTCAACCACACCTGGAAACTTAGTATCTGCAGCAAGATAGTGTAGTAGCAAAGTAATATGATAGTGGCGGTAGCAGCAATAAAAGTAACGATAATGTTTTTGTAGTTTTGTTATAGTAGCAACGGAAAAGTAAATAAGCAACAAGCAATATAGGAAAAGCTCGTAGGCATTGGATCGGTGATGGGAAATTATGTCGGATGTAATTCACCATGTAGAAGTTATAACCTAGGGTGACACAATACTAGCTCCAGCTCATCAATGCAATGTAGGCATGTATTCCGAATATAGTCATACGTGCTTATGGAAAAGAACTTGCATGACATCTTTTGTCCTACCCTCCCGTGGCAGCAGGGTCCTATTGGAAACTAAGGGATATTAAGGCCTCCTTTTAATAGAGTACCGAACCAAAGCATTAACACATAGTGAATACATGAACTCCTCAAACTATGGTCATCACCGGGAGTGGTCCCGATTATTGTCACTTCGGGGTTGCCGGATCATAACACATAGTAGCTGACTATAGACTTGCAAGATAGGATCAAGAACACACATATATTCATGAAAACATAATAGGTTCAGATCTGAAATCATGGCACTCGGGCCCTAGTGACAAGCATTAAGCATAGCAAAGTCATAGCAACATCAATCTCAAAACATAGTGGATACCAGGGATCAAAGCCTAACAAAACTAACTCGATTACATGATAGATCCCATCCAACCCATCATCACCCAGCAAGCCTACGATGGAATTACTCACGCACGGTGGTGAGCATCATGGAATTGGTCATGGAGGAAGGTTGATGATGATGATGGCGACGATCTCCACTCTCCGGAGCACCGAACGGACTCCAGATCAGCCCTCCCGAGAGAGATTAGGGCTTGGAGGCGGCTCCATCTCGTGAAACCCGATAATTCCTTTTCCTTGACTTTTTCTCCCCAAAAGTGAAGATATAGGGTCTGGGGGTACGTCGGTAAGGCACCAGGGGGCCCACGAGGCAGGGGGGCGCGCCCCCCCACCCTTGTGGACAGGCCGTAGGCCCCCTGGTGTGGATCTTCTTGCAGATATTTTTTAAAATTTCTGAAATATTTCTTCGTGGATTTTCAGGCGATTCCGAGAACTTTTATTTCTGCACAAAAACAACACCATGGTAGTTCTGCTGAAAACAACGTCAGTCTTGGTTAGTTCCATTCAAATCATGCAAGTTAGAGTCCAAAACAAGGGCAAAAGTTTTGGAAAAGTAGATACGTTGGAGACGTATCAAAAACCACCATCTCGCCTCTCCCTCTTCTCCATTGCAAGACCATCATCTCTCCTCCAATCTTCAAAAGTTAGCACCAGACCTCTCAGAAGGACATCTATGGAGAGGATGCAGCAGTGAATCGGGCAGATAGTTGATACGTCTCCAACGTATCTATAATTTTTGATTGTTCCATGCTATTATTTATGATGTTTTGGATGTTTAATGGGCTTTGTTATACACTTTTATATTATTTTTGGGACTAACCTATTAACCCAAAGCCTAGTACCAGTTTTTGTTTTTCTCCTGTTTTAGGGTTTCGCAGAAAAGGATTATCAAACGGAGCCCAATTGACCTGAAATTTAACGGAGGATGTTTTTGGACCAGAAGAGGCCTAGGAAGTGTTGGAGAGGGACGAGAATACCCACGGGCTGCCCACGACGGTGGCCCCCCCTATTGGGCGCGCCCCCCTGCCTCGTGGACAGCCCGTAGACCCCCTTTGCTTGGCCCCGACTCCAACACCTCCTATATATATAGAAACCTTCGGAAAATAACCTAGATCGGGAGTTCCATCACCGAAAGCCTCTGTTGCCACCGAAAGCCAATCTAGAACCGTTCTGGCACCCTGCCGGAGGGGGGATCCCTCTCCGGTGGCTATCTTCATCATCCCGGCGCTCTCCATGACGAGGAGGGAGTAGTCCACCCTGGGGGACGAGGGTATGTATCAGTAGCTATGTGTTTGATCTCTCTCTCTCTCTCTCTCTCTCTCTCTCTCTCTCTCTCTCTCTCTCTCTCTCGTGTTCTTGAGATGGCACGATCTTGATGTATCGCGAGCTTTGCTATTATAGTTGGATCTTATGGTGTTCCCCCCCTCTACTCTCTTGTAATGGATTGAGTTTTCCCTTTGAAGTTATCTTATCGAACTGAGTCTTTAAGGATTTGAGAACACTTGATGTATGTCTTACGTGGGATACCTGTGGTGACAATGGGGTATTCTATTGATTCACTTGATGTATGTTTTGGTGATCAACTTGCGGGTTCTGTGACCTTGGAAATCTATGCATAGGGGTTGGCACACGTTTTCATCTTGACTCTCCGGTAGAAACTTTGGGGCACTCTTTGAAGTTCTATGTGTTGGTTGAATAGATGTTTCTGAGATTGTGTGATGCATATCGTATAATCATACCCACGGATACTTGAGGTGACAATAGAGTGTCTATGTGACATTAGGGTTTTGGTTGATTTGTGTCCTAAGGTGTTATTCTAGTATGAACTCTATGATAGATTGAACGGAAAGAATAGCTTTATGTTATTTTACTATGGACTCTTGAATAGATCGATCAGAAAGAATAACTTTGAGGTGGTTTCGTACCCTACCATAATCTCCTCGTTTGTTCTCCGCTATTAGTTACTTTGGAGTGACTCTTTGTTGCAAGTTGAGGGCTAGTAATATGATCCAATTATGTTATCCTTGTTGAGAGAACTTGCACTAGTGAAAGTATGAACCCTAGGCCTTATTTCCTATCATTGCAACACCGTTTATGCTCACATTTACCACTTGCTACCTTGCTGTTTTTTATTTTCTTATAACAAAAACATATATCTACCATCCATATTGCACTTGTATCACCATCTCTTCACCGAACTATTGCACCTATACAATTTACCATTGTAATGGGTGTGTTGGGGACACAAGAGACTCTTTGTTATTTGGTTGTAGGGTTGCTTGAGAGAGACCATCTTCTTCCTACGCCTCCCACGGATTGATAAACCTTAGGTCATCCACTTGAGGGAAATTTGCTACTGTCCAACAAACCTCTTCACTTGGAGGCCCAACAACATCTACAAGTAGAAGGTTGCGTAGTAGACATCAAGCTCTTTTCTGGCGCCGTTGCCGGGGAGGTGAGTGCTTGAAGGTATATATTTAGATCTTGCAATTGAATCTTTTTGTTTCTTCTTTATTCACTAGTTTGGTTATAAAAGAAAACTAAAAAAATGGAATTAAGGTTACCTCATATGCTTCATCTTTTTAATATCTTTCGTGAAAATGATGGGAAGGAAAATTGTGCTCAAGTACTAGAAGAAGAATTACATAGAATGCTTGGCATAAAATATGTGCATGATGAGCATGATTGCAATGTTGTTAGTAAGAATTCTGTGAATACCCATGATGCAAGTGATATGCAAAGCCACAAGCTTGGGGATGCTATGTTTGATGAAGATGATATCTTTTGTCCCCCAAGTTTTGATGAACAAATTTATTATGATGAAAGCATGCCACCTATTTATGATGATTATTGTGATGACACTTATGCTTTTAAGAATAATGATAACCATGAAACTTGTCATCATGATTTTAGTTTTCAATTGGATTATGCTTCACATGATAGTTACTCCCTCCGTCCTAAAATTCTTGTCTTCGATTTGTCTAAATACAGATGTATTTAGTCAAATTTTAATTTTAGATACTTCCCTTTCTAGAAAAATCTAAGACAAGAATTTTGAGATGGAGGGAGTATTTTGTTGAGTTTGCTCCCACTACTATTGATGAGAATAAATTTGCATATGTGGAGAGTAGTAAAATTTCTATGCAAGTAGATCATGAAAAGAATGCTTTATGTGATAGTTATATTGTTGAATTCATTCATGATGCCTCTGGAAATTATTATGAGAGAGGATCATATGCTTGTAGGAATTGCAATAGTATCAAGTTTCCTCTCTATGTGCTTAAAATTTTGAAGCTATGCTTGTTTTGCTTTCCTATGCTAGTTGATTATTGTTCCCATAAGTTGTTTGCTCACAAAATCCCTATGCATAGGAAGTGGGTTAGACTTAAATGTGCTAGTCATATTCTTCATGATGCTCTCTTTATGTTTCAATTCTTATCTTTTATGCGAGCATCATTGAAATCGTCGTGCCTAGCTAGGGGCGTTAAACGATAGCGCTTGTTGGGAGGAAACCCAACTTTATTTTATTTTCTTTGCTTTTGCTTCTGTTTAGGAATAAATATTGCATCTAGCTTCTGTTTAGATGTGGTTGTATGTGTCAGGACCCCGATCCTAAGTCACACCGATCTAGCTGTAACACGTCATATCACTTTGCGGCCTCACGCACGGTAACCCCACGGGTGCCACCTTACCTGGCCCGGGACCATTTGCGCATTTTGGCACACGTATATGACAGTGTCGCTAGCATCCATATGACAGAGAACCCGGGCCGACATGGCTAGTTATAAACCAAAAGTGGCACTAGATTACAGAAACAGGCATCCATGACCCAGCAACGAACATGTCGGTCATCAACGTATGAACCCAAGTCGTAGCAAGCTACATGGACTTAAAGGAACAACGCGTTACATTTCCCCTAAGGGACAGACACAGGAATGAAGAAGGACACATGCCGGCCAGCCTACGTGTTCCGAGCAGTAGCAAGCTACCAAGGCTCATTGGAATCACTAGGAGGCATTTCCCCGTAAGGTAGGCTACCAAAGGAAAACAACTAGGTGTCGGATCCCACACATACCAAGCATTTCAAACATACACGCAATATGCTCAATATGTGCAAATACAACATTGCATCACAACAGAACTCTATGACTCAAAGTACGTTATTTAAAAGGCTCCAAGAGCCATACATAACATATCCATACAGGTAGGGGTCACATGACCCAACACTCAAGTCATACAGTCATACAAGCACAAGCGGAAGCTACATGTCTGAGTACAGACAACTTAGAAAATAAAACAGGCTTGGTGTAGCCTGACTATCTACAAGGCCCTTCACAAGCTCCAGATCTCCGTCTGGGTGTCTAGCTACTCGTCGACGTCAACGTCTATGTAGAACCCATCAGCAGGGGCAGGGTTCTCCTCTGCAACAGTTATTAAGCAAACTTGAGTACAAAAGTACTCAGCAAGTCTTACCACAGAACCTATCATACATGCAACATTATCAAGGGGGTAGTGGAGTTCATAGCAGAATGCCAGCTTTGACCTTGGCTAACCTATACTACAACTCTCAACAGATTGCAAGATGTTATTACGAACACGAGTCCACTACTCACCACATCAATACACTACCGAGGATCCTCTTCCGTCATCCTACGGAAGGGCCATCCACGGCACTCACACTTATCTTGAGGCTTTTAGTAGTATCCATCAACTTGTCTATGAACTGTAAGAGTAACCAAGTAGTCCGTACCGCGAACAACGGCTATTCGAATAGTTTGATAACCCTGCAGGGGTGTACTTCTTCACACACGCTTTCACCACTTATCGTCGTTTACTCGGCATGTACTCGGCAACCTTCAAGCGGAAGCCCAGCGGGGGTGGCGGCCACGACCTGACTAACTACTCAAGTCTCTCGTCCAGGTTTATCGCCTATTTGGGTTCCATCCGTGGGGAGATCCGGCCGGGGTGTCGCTCACGGCCCCAAACGATGTGTACAGGGTTCTCGAGTCACCAAACAGGCAACCGGTACACCGTGCCACGTACCTGTCGCATCACAACCCACCCCGAGGGTCAGCGTTGTGCACGACCTCCAATAAGCTATAAACATCAGAAACTAGTTGCAGCTCCTGGACAGAGATCAAGGGTAATTAATAAGCCGAGAGGGTCAATTAAGGATCCCAATGTGTGGTAGTAGCTGTAACTTGAACCACACATACAGATCTCAGGTCCTATGGACGATTCCAATGAAACAACCCACCATGTACTCCTACATGGCCTTTCATCGATACGTTTACCAAGCGTGTTCCACACTTCCCTCTCTTTATCGGTATGATCATTTCACTCTGATCCATCACCCAGATGAACCAGACCAGACACAACTCTAAGCATAGCAGGCAACATAAACAAATAGCATGGTGGATCACACATCACATGGCTCAATCAACTCCTACACATGCTAGTGGGTTTCAACTATTTACTGTGGCAATGACAGGTCATGCAAGGGATAGGGTTCAACTACCGCAGCAAGTAGCAGTTCCCACGCTGTTGCCTTAATGCAGTAAAAGAGAGCAGGAGCGAGAAGATTGGGTTTTTATCGGAATGATCAATGATTGCTTGCCTGACAAAGTAGTTGTCGGGTACTGCTCTTCAACTGGATACGCAGCAGTATCCTCGGGAGCAGGACCTAACACAGAGAATACCGGCGATACAATCGTTAACAAACAAATGCAATAATATGATGCATGCTCATGACATGGCAAGATGCATGTGTGTTGGCTAATGCAACTAAAACCAGAGGGGTTTGAACCTATTTGAATCAAAGATTCAAATTGGAGTTCAAACTATTATTTAAATAAGTGCATTATCATGTTTTGATGCATACAACAAGTTAACTTGTTCAAACATGCATGAAACCAGTGCCATTGGAAAGATTGGGTTTTTCTGATCATTTTTCATATATAAATCTTTTCCATATGAGCTATGGTTGATTTTATATGATTTTTAGAAGTTTTGGGTATTTTCTAGAATTTCCTGAATTATTTTTAATCTAAAAATCCCAGAAAATCCTTTACTGTGTCAGCATGACATCATGCTGACGTCAGGCAGTCAACAGGGCCAGTCCAAGTCAAACCTGACCAGTGGGACCCACTGGTCAGTGTCACAGTTAACTAATTAACTAATTAGAATTAAATTAACACCTAGCTAGGTTTGACTTGCGGGCAGGGCCCACATGTCAGTGACCCAGGGGGTCAAACCCGTGGTCAAAACAGGTCCAACTCGCCGGCGTTTAGCCGCCGGCGAGGCCAAACACGGCGGTGGGGTGCGGGTTTCGTGCTCCGGCTGCCAAATCGACGGCGGAGCACACCTACGGGTAGCTGGAGGCAAACCGCATCGAGTGGAGGTGGTGGCTGGCCTCGGGGTCGCCGGAGATGACGCCGACGACGAGTCCAGCGGCGGCCGGAGTTCGGCGAAGTCGAAAACGACGGTGCGGTGCTCGTAGAGGAGCGTGAAGTGGTCCTACAGCATCTACGTGTGATGGTGAAGCTGATAGGCACGATGGCCGGACCAATGGATGGCCGGAGCCTCGTCGGTGATGAGCTCCGCGGCGGTGCGTGCAGGTGAGCTTCGTGCGGTGCATTCCTGGGGAGAAGAGAGCCAACGGAGAGGGAGAGGTGTCTGCGAGGTCGAGGGCGACGTGTACGACCGGTCCAGCCCCCCAGGACGGCGAGGGGAGGAAGCAGGACGGCGAGGGGAGGAAGCAGGGCGGCGAGCAGCTGCGTGGCGCGCGGTGCGGTCGCCGTCGAGCACCTGCCTGCCTGCCTGGCCGAGCCAAGCAGCTCGCTGGAGCGGCAGCTGGGCTGGGCCGGCAGGTGGGCCGGGTGGGGCGCCAGGTAAACTTCATCTCTCTCTCTTTTTTTCTATTTATTTTCTGTTTCATTTGTTTTGCAACTTTGTTTAATTAAATAAAATGCTAGAGCATTTTTATAACTCATAACACTTGTCATACCTACTGTATATAATATGAACAGTAGGAAACATTATAGTTTATGATTATTTGAGCATTTAAAATATTTTATAGCATTTAAATGCCCAAATTCAAATACCATATGATTTAATCCAGTGACCTTGGATGTCCTAGAAAATTGTGCACCATTTTTAGCAAAGGTTTGAGACAAGGCAGAAATGATGAACATTTTTGAAGGGCATTTTGGGTACATTGGAAAATATTTTATCAAACCCTAGTTGTTAGAAGAGGGGTGCTGGGGTTTCTGTCATTCCCATTTCAAATTTCTTTGAAAAGTAAACATGATGCACACACCAACTAACCCTAATGCAAGTGCTAACTAGGGATGTGACAACTCACCCCCACTTAAAAGAATCGCGTCCCGAGATTCGGGTTCCTCCGGAAAGAGGGTGGGGTACTCAAGTCGAAGACGATCCTCCCTTTCCCAAGTAGCTTCACTCTCGGAATGATGTGACCATTGAACCTTGAGAAACTTGATATTGTGGCGTCGAGTGGTGCGCTCGGTTTGATCAAGAATACGAACGGGGTATTCTCGATATGTGAGATTGTCCTGGAGATCAAGCGTTTCGTGGTCCACTCCGCGGATAGGATCCGAGAAGCAACGGCTGAGTTGAGAAACGTGGAACACGTCATGAACTCTGGAGAGGTGCGGAGGTAGTTCTAGTTGGTAGGCAACTTCTCCTCGTTTGGCAAGAATGCGAAAAGGACCGATAAAACGAGGGGCCAATTTGCCTTTGAAACCGAAGCGATGGGTTCCTTTAAGAGGAGTAACCCGAAGGTAAGCCTTATCACCGACTTCAAAAGTCACAGCCTTATGATGACTATCATATTGGCTCTTTTGGCGAGACTGGGCTGTTTTCAATCTCTCACGAACGATGCGAACTTGTTCCTCTGCTTCCTGGATCATATCCGGACCAAAGAATTGTCTTTCCCCGGTCTTTGACCAGTTAAGAGGTGTTCGACACCTTCGTCCATATAGAACTTCGAAGGGAGCTTTGCCCAAGCTGGCTTGATAACTATTGTTATAAGCGAATTCGGCAAATGGAAGACATTTTTCCCACTCCATACCGAAAGAAATGACAGAGGCTCGAAGCATGTCTTCCAGGATTTGGTTGACTCGTTCCACTTGACCACTTGATTGGGGATGGAAGGCGGTACTGAAGGAGAGATAGGTTCCCATAGCATTCTGGAAACTTTCCCAAAATCGTGAAGTGAAAAGACTTCCACGGTCCGAGTTAATCTCCAACGGCACACCATGAAGTGATACTATTCGAGAGACATATAAATCTGCTAGCTGGCTAGCAGTAATACTCTCGCGAACAGGCAGGAAATGAGCTACTTTAGAGAGACGGTCGATAACGACGAAGATAGCATTATTCCCTTTCCTGGACCTGGGAAACCCGGTAATGAAGTCCATACCGACTTTATCCCATTTCCATTCAGGAATAACTAAAGGTTGAAGGGTGCCAGCAGGCCGTTGATGCTCTGATTTGACTCGACGGCAAACGTTGCAGTTAGCAATGAATTGAGAAATTTCTCTCTTCATCCTAGTCCACCAGAATCTCTGACGTAGTTCCTGATACATTTTAGTACTACCGGGATGAATCGTGAGAGGAGATTCATGAGCCTCCTTAAGAATCATTTGTCGTAGTTGTGGTTTCTTGGGTACCACCAAGCGGTTCTCGAAGTACACTACACCTCGATCATCCAT
Organism: Secale cereale; assembly: GCA_902687465.1. Lineage (NCBI taxonomy): Eukaryota > Viridiplantae > Streptophyta > Magnoliopsida > Poales > Poaceae > Secale > Secale cereale. Next base: position 616,596,895 of record LR738710.1, on the reverse strand, counting down.
AGAGAAACTTCTAGCAACTCCGCTAGCAATGTTCTCCTTGATCCGAGATATGCCTTTATCATACCGCTGGGCAACTATGATTTGATCCATAAGGGTAGGTTTCGCCACCAAGGTGGAAAGGAATCCTCGAGGAACAATGTGAAGGTTAAGCTTACGAAATTCCTCATGGAGAAGTGGTTGACCTTGTTATAACATTAAGTTGTTACAATATGACTTACGACTTAGTGCATCAGCCATGACATTGGCCTTTCCAGGAGTGTAAGTGATTCCTAAGTCGTAGTCTGTGAGCAACTCAACCCAACGTCTTTGCCTGAGATTTAGGTCCGGTTGGGTGAAGATATACTTCAAACTTTGATGATCAGTGAAGATTTCACAGCGATTACCAAGGAGGTAATGTCGCCATGTTTTGAGTGCATGGACTACAGCTGCAAGCTCTAGATCATGAGTAGGATAGTTATCCTCGTGTGGACGCAACTGTCGAGATGCGTATGCAATCACTTGACGATCTTGCATGAGAATGCAACCTAGTCCTTGTCGCGAGGCGTCGCAGTAGATTATAAAATCCTTGGAAAAATCTGGTGGTACCAGTACAGGTGCAGATGTCAGGCGTCTTTTCAGTTCCTGAAAACTGGACTCGCACTGTGGGGTCCACTCAAACTTTTTATCTTTCTTGAGGAGTTCGGTTAGAGGTTTGGCAACTTTGGAGAAATTCTCGACGAAGCGTCGGCAATAGCTTGCTAAGCCAAGAAAACTCCTAACTTGCTTGACCGATTCAGGGGGAGTCCAATCAAGGACGGCTTGAACTCGCTCGGGATTGACAGCAATACCCTTGCTAGAGATCACATGACCTAGATAGGTTACTTCTGGCAACCAAAATTCACATTTAGAGAATTTGGCATAAAGGCGGTGCTCTCGAAGTTTCGTCAATACCAGCCTTAAATGCTCGGCATGATCTTCCTTGTTCTTGGAATAGATGAGTATATCATCGAGGTATACCACGACGAATTTATCCAAATACTCCATGAATATAGAATTCATTAACCGAGAAAAGGTAGCTGGGGCATTGGTTAACCCAAAGGACATAACGGTGTACTCATATTGGCCATAATGAGTAACAAAAGCCGTTTTAGGAATGTCCCCGTTCTTGATTTTGATTTGATGGTAGCCCAACCTTAAATCCATCTTAGAGAAGACTGAGGATCCAGCGAGCTGATCATACAGGTCGTTAATCCTGGGAGCGGATACTTATTCTTTATGGTGACCAGATTGACAGGTCGGTAATCTACAACCATCCGCTCCGTTCCATCCTTCTTCTTGACGAAGAGGACGGGGCAAGCCCAAGGGGAAGAACTAGGACGGATGAAACCTTTTTGCAAGGACTTATCGAGTTGTTTCTTTAGCTCAGCTAATTCTAGTGGTGCCATCTTATAAGGTCTCCTAGAGATTGGGACAGTTCCAGGGATAAGATCTATCACGAACTCGACATCTCTGTCAGGTGGAACTCCTGGCAGTTCTTCTGGAAAAACATCCGAGAAGTCACGGACTACCGGGATATCTTCGAGTTCTGGTAGAGGGCTGGCATTAAGAGAGTAGAGCTGACGCTCAGCCATTCGGGTCAAGACATTGACTATCTTGCCATATGGGTGTGTAAGTTGAACGGTCCTAGTATAGCAATCAATCTTGGCGTAATGAGTTGTCATCCAATCCATACCCAAGATGATGTTTATGTCCGAGGACTTGAGAGCGATTAAAGATGCTAGGAAAACAAGTCTATCGACAAGGATTTCATTTCCATGGCTTACCCTAGAGGTTTGCCACTTTGAACCAGGAGTTTGAATAACCATGGAAGTAGGCATGTCACAAAAAGTCATGTTGTGCAATCGAGCATAGCTCTCAGATATGAACGAATGGGATGCTCCAGTATCGAAAAGAACAGATGCCAGATGGCAGTTGACGAGAAGCGTACCAAGGACGACGTTAGGATCCCCATAAGCTTCTTCAGCAGAGACATAGTTGACATGACCACGTGTAGCGGGGATTGGCTTGACATAATTCACCTTGCCGGTTGGCTTACCACGGCCAACGGTTTTTCCTGGCTGGTTCTGGGGACAATCACGCATGTAGTGTCCCGGTTCTCCACACTTGAAGCATGTCACAGTGGTAGTGCGTGGAGCAAAGTTGGAAGGTGGTCCTCCATAAGTCTTAGCAGGTGCAAACTGTTGAGTTGGGCGAGGCGCCTCATAGGATGGCCTCGGTGTGTACTTGGGTGGCAGAGCAGTGTTAGGAACCCACACACGGCGCTTGTGAGGGCCAGAGCCGGATAAGTCTCGAGTATGCTTGCGGGTGGCCTCGAAGTCGGTCTGGCCTGTTTCAGCACTGATAGCCTTGTTAACCAACTTCTGGAAGGAAGTGCACTCGTGCAGACGTAGATCTCGGCGGAGTTCAGGGCTGAGTCCCTTGTGGAACCTCGCCTGCTTCTTGGCATCGGTGGATACTTCTTCAGGTGCATAGCGTGCCAGGTTACCAAACTCGCGACTATAGCCATCCACGGTTAAACGGCCCTGGGTAAAATTGCAGAATTCCTCCCGCTTGCGATCCATGAGACCTTCCGGAATGTGATGTTCACGGAATGCCTCACTGAACTCAACCCAGGTAGTGACTTGGCCAGCAGGACGCATAGCTTCAAAGTTTTCCCACCAAAGACTGGCAGGGCCCTCAAGATGGTAGGCGGCGTAAATAACCTTGTCAGCTTCGGCCACACGGGCAGATTGTAGCTTGTGGGTGATACTACGTAGCCAATCATCAGCATCCAGAGGTTCAGTGGAGTGATGGAACTTCGGTGGACACATCTTGATAAAGTCATTGATTGACACCACGTCATTCCTCTGGCGGAACCCAGTGTTCTGCTCTATGCGTTCCAGCAGACGGTTGGTCTCTCTCTTGTTCCGTTCTGCTTCGAGCATAACTTCCGCCAAGGAGGGTGGCTGGGGCAGATTCCCATCTCTAGCCCCACTAGCCTCACCCTGCTCCTGAGCAGCAGGAGTGTTGCGAGTGTTGACCATCCTAGGAAAACAAAACAACGGTTTAGACAAGGATGGCAAAATTTGACATAGAAGTGCAGAATGTAATGGATGACACGGAATGCAAAGATGTTCATCCGTACGACATGGTAATATAGGAACTGCTATATATACACCAGTGGTCATACACACCATACAAAGTTTAGTACAAGCCAAGGCTAAAGTACAACTGCGGTGAAAGACGATACATCCCATCAGAGGCATTCCAAGCTCCTATACATTATTTAACTACACCTCCGGAACTCAGTACACACTAAGTCATATTCCACAAGACGCGCAGGACTGTGGAAATACAACTACTACAATAATACTACTACCACGGTCTAGCTCAGACATTCGCGTAGTAATCCTCATAAAGATTACCACCGTAGCCTGGAAGTGGAACAGATGGATCTTGGAACTCGCGAGCACTCGAAGGCTGTGGACCATAAGGACACGGGTGTGGTCTCGGTCCCGATGATGGTGGTAACCAACGCCCACGTGGAGGTGTAATACCCCCAACGTCACGCCAATCCATGCGATCAGGCAGACGAGTCCGCACGAGGTACAAATCCCGCATGTCCAGATATCCGGCATGCACAGCAGGTGCAAGCCGTGTCAAAGTAGTCCAATGAGCGGCTCGAGTGTTATACAGCTCCATTCGGAGGGCACGGACCTCACGGTCCCTATCCTCCAACATCTGAACAGTAGTCTGAAGCAGTGGCTCTTCATGAGCAGCATCAGTATATAGACCAGTGTAGTAGCCTTCCTCTCTGGGAAGTGAGGCTGGCATGTAACAGAACTCAGTGTTCAGCAACAGGGCATGCCTAGCACGGAGAATGGTCATCATCGAATAAGCGGCATCCTGCACTGCCATCTCGATGGTAACCCCGAGTCCATAAGACCAATGGATGGGGTCGTTAGCTCCAGGATATGAGGGGTATATCCGGACTATGAAGAAATACTGACTCTGATTAAAATCCCGGTACTGTTCCTCCACGGTGTATTCAGGATACCAGCGATAACCGGTCTCAGTCAACACACGGACTAGCAGGGCCGTGTGACCGGGCACATTAATGCACCGAGTCAAACGAACCACTTGGTGAGGGATGCGGCCAGACATCTGAAACACGGAATAATGCAAAGGCATTAGTGTTTCTGGAAGAAATCGGGCAGCATAACAACTGTAAATGCTCAAACAAAGATTTGAGACATCATACAAATGATAGCATAGCCACTCAACAATCCATATCAAGGTTCCAGGTCCAACAATCATCATACTAAAAGGATAGAAACTGAACTGAGGCTTGAAACCAACAATCCTAAGAGTCCACGGATTAGTAACACGTGAACCTAGAAAGGATAAGAGGCCTAGTCCTAAATCCCCGTAGAAAGAATAGACTGACTCAGATCAGAAGGCATAAGATAAAGGAGTAAAAAGAGCCTTACGTTCCCTTCCACAATCAATTCCCCTACATATAACTAAGCATTTTTCTAGACTCAACATCGACCAGTTTGGCTTGAGAAACCTACAGGCAGTCCAGCTCTGATGCCAACGCTGTCAGGACCCCGATCCTAAGTCACACCGATCTAGCTGTAACACGTCATATCACTTTGCGGCCTCACGCACGGTAACCCCACGGGTGCCACCTTACCTGGCCCGGGACCGTTTGCGCATTTTGGCACACGTATATGACAGTGTCGCTAGCATCCATATGACAGAGAACCTGGGCCGACATGGCTAGTTATAAACCAAAAGTGGCACTAGATTACAGAGACAGGCATCCATGACCCAGCAACGAATGTGTCGGTCATCAACGTATGAACCCAAGTCGTAGCAAGCTACATGGACTTAAAGGAACAACGCGTGACATTTACCCTAAGGGACAGACACGGGAACGAAGAAGGACACATGCCGGCCAGCCTACGTGTTCTGAGCAGTAGCAAGCTACCAAGGCTCATTGGAATTACTAGGAGGCATTTCCCTGTAAGGTAGGCTACCAAAGGAAAACAACTAGGTGTCGGATCCCACACATACCAAGCATTTCAAACATACACGCAATATGCTCAATATGTGCAAATACAACATTGCATCACAACAGAACTCTATGACTCAAAGTACTTTATTTAAAAGGCTCCAAGAGCCATACATAACATATTCATACAGGTAGGGGTCACATGACCCAACACTAAAGTCATACAGTCATACAAGCACAAGCGGATGCTACATGTCTGAGTACAGACAATTTAGAAAATAAAACAGGCTTGGTGTAGCCTGACTATCTACAAGGCCCTTCACAAGCTCCAGATCTCCGTCTGGGTGTCAAGCTACTCGTCGACGTCAACGTCTATGTAGAACCCATCAGCAGGGGCAGGGTTCTCCTCTGCAACAGTTATTAAGCAAACATGAGTACAAAGGTACTCAGCAAGTCTTACCACAGAACCTATCATACATGCAACATTATCAAGGGGGTAGTGGAGTTCATAGCAGAATGCCAGCTTTGACCTTGGCTAACCTATACTACAACTCTCAACAGATTGCAAGATGTTATTACGAACACGAGTCCACTACTCACCACATCAATACACTACCGAGGATCCTCTTCCGTCATCCTACGGAAGGGCCATCCACGGCACTCACACTTATCTTGAGGCTTTTAGTAGTATCCATCAACTTGTCTATGAACTGTAAGAGTAACCAAGTAGTCCGTACCGCGAACAACGGCTATTCGAATAGTTTGATAACCCTGCAGGGGTGTACTTCTTCACACACGCTTTCACCACTTATCGCCGTTTACTCGGCGTGTACTCGGCAACCTTCAAGCGGAAGCCCAGCGGGGGTGTCGGCCACGACCTGACTAACTACTTAAGTCTCTCGTCCAGGTTTATCGCCTATTTGGGTTCCATCCGTGGGGAGATCCGGCCGGGGTGTCGCTCACGGCCCCAAACGATGTGTACAGGGTTCCCGAGTCACCAAACGGGCAACCGGTACACCATGCCACGTACCTGTCGCATCACAACCCACCCCGAGGGTCAGCGTTGTGCACGACCTCCAGTAAGCTATAAACACCAGAAACTAGTTGCAACTCCTGGACAGAGATCAAGGGTAATTAATAAGCCGAGAGGGTCAATTAAGGATCCCAATGTGTGGTAGTAGGTGTAACTTGAACCACACATACAGATCTCGGGTCCTATGGACGATTCCAATGAAATAACCCACCATGTACTCCTACATGGCCTTTCATCGATACCTTTACCAAGCGTATTCCACACTTCCCTCTCTTTATCGGTATGATCATTTCACTCTGATCCATCACCCAGATGAACCAGACCAGACACAACTCTAAGCATAGCAGGCAACATAAACAAATAGCATGGTGGATCACACATCACATGGCTCAATCAACTCCTACACATGCTAGTGGGTTTCAACTATTTACTGTGGCAATGACAGGTCATGCAAGGGATAGGGTTCAACTACCGCAGCAAGTAGCAGTTCACACGCTGTTGCCTTAATGCAGTAAAAGAGAGCAGGAGCGAGAAGATTGGGTTTGTATCGGAATGATCAATGATTGCTTGCCTGACAAAGTAGTTGTCGGGTACTGCTCTTCAACTGGATACGCAGCAGTATCCTCGGGAGAAGGACCTAACACAGAGAATACCGGCGATACAATCGTTAACAAACAAATGCAACAATATGATGCATGCTCATGACATGGCAAGATGCATGTGTGTTGGCTAATGCAACTAAAACCAGAGGGGTTTGAACCTATTTGAATCAAAGATTCAAATTGGAGTTCAAACTATTATTTAAATAAGTGCATTATCATGTTTTGATGCATACAGCAAGTTAACTTGTTCAAACATGCATGAAACCAGTGCCATTGGAAAGATTGGATTTTTCTGATCATTTTTCAAATATAAATCTTTTCCATCTGAGCTATGGTTGATTTTATATGATTTTTAGAAGTTTTGGGTATTTTCTGGAATTTCCTGAATTATTTTTAATCTAAAAATCCCAGAAAATCCTTTACTGCGTCAGTATGACATCATGCTGACGTCAGGCATTCAACAGGGCCAGTCCAAGTCAAACCTGACCAGTGGGACCCACTGGTCAGTGTCACAGTTAACTAATTAACTAATTAGAATTAAATTAACACCTAAACTAGGTTTGACTTGCGGGCAGGGCCCACATGTCAGTGACCTAGGGGGTCAAACCCGTGGTCAAAACAGGTCCAACTCGCCGGCGTTTAGCCGCCGGCGAGGCCAAACACGGCGGTGGGGTGCGGGTTTCGTGCTCCGGCTGCCAAATCGACGGCGGAGCACACCTACGGGTAGCTGGAGGCAAACCGCATTGAGTGGAGGTGGTGGCTGGCCTCGGGGTCGCCGGAGATGACGCCGGCGACGAGTCCAGCGGCGGCCGGAGTTCGGCGAAGTCGAAAATGACGATGCGGTGCTCGTAGAGGAGCGTGAAGTGGTCCTACAGCATCTACGTGTGATGGTGAAGCTGATAGGCACGGTGGCCGGACCAATGGATGGCCGGAGCCTCGTCGGCGACGAGCTCCGCGGCGGTGCGTGCAGGTGAGCTTCGTGCGGTGCGTTCCAGGGGAGAAGAGAGCCAACGGAGAGGGGGAGGTGTCTGCGAGGTCGGCGGCGACGTGTACGACCGGTCCAGCCCTCCAAGACGGCGAGGGGAGGAAGTAGGGCGGCGGGCAGCTGCGTGGCGCGCGGTGCGGTCGCCGTCGAGCACCTGCCTGCCTGCCTGGCCGAGCCAAGCAGCTCGCTGGAGCGGCAGCTGGGCTGGGCCGGCAGGTGGGCCGGGTGGGGCGCCAGGTAAACTTCTTCTCTCTCTCTTTTTTTCTATTTCTTTTCTGTTTCATTTGTTTTGCAACTTTGTTTAATTAAATAAAATGCCAGAGCATTTTTATAACTCATAACACTTGTCATAGCTTCTGTATATAATATGAACAGTAGGAAACATTATAGTTTATGATTATTTGAGCATTGAAAATATTTTATAGCATTTAAATGCCCAAATTCAAATAACATATGATTTAATCCAGTGACCTTGGATGTCCTAGAAAATTGTGCACCATTTTTAGCAAAGGTTTGAGACCAAGGCAGAAATGATGAACATTTTTGAAGGGCATTTTGGGTACATTGGAAAATATTTTATCAAACCCTAGTTGTTAGAAGAGGGGTGCTGGGGTTCCTGTCATTCCCATTTCAAATTTCTTTGAAAAGTAAACATGATGCACACACCAACTAACCCTAATGCAAGTGCTAACTAGGGATGTGACAGTATGTTTTAATTAGTGTTTGTGCCAAGTAGAACCTTTGGGAAGACTTGTGTGAAGTTTATGCGATCAAGCTGTAAAAAAACAAAAACTTTAGCGCTCACAAGATTAGCTACCATTTTTTACTGGAGAGTTCTTTTTAGGTGCTTATTTTTGCAGATGATTAATAAACAAATTCCTCACGTTTACCAATTTATTTCAAATTTTTTGGAGTTATAGAAGTATTCGAAAGTTACAGATTACTACAGACTGTTCTGTTTTTGACATATTCTGTTTTTCGTGTGTTGTTTGCTTATTTCAATGAATCTTTGAGTAGTATTGGAGGATATGAATCATAGAGAAGTTGGAATACAGTAGGTTTAACACCAATAGAAACAAAGAATGAGTTCATTACAGTACCTTTGAGTAGTGGTTTGTTTTCTTATACTAACGGAGCTCACGAGATTTTTGTCTAAGTTTTGTGTTGTGAAGTTTTCAAGTTTTGAGTATTGCTTTGATGGACTATGGAACAAAGAGTGGCAAGTGCCTAAGATTGGGTAAGTCCAAGGCACCCCAAGGTAAAATTCAAGGGCAACCAAAAGCCTAAGCTTGGGGATGCCCCGGGAAGGCATCCCCTCTTTCGTCTTCATCTATCGGTAACTATACTGGGAGCTATATTTTTATTCGCCACATGATATGTGTTTTGCTTGGAGCATCATTCTATTTTAGTTTGTTTTGCTTGATGTTTGAATAATATTCCAAGATCAGAGATTCTTAAATGTTAGAGGGTCTTCACATAGTTACATAATTATTCAACTACTCATTGATCTTCACTTATATCTTTCAGAGTAGTTTATCTTTTGCTCTAGTGCTTCACTTATATCTTTTAGAGCACGGCGGTGGTTTTATAATGAAGAAATAGATGAACTCTCATGCTTCACTTATATCCTTTTGAGAGTCTATTAGAACAGCATGGTAATGTGCTTTGGCTATAAAACCAGCCTTCACATGATAGACATCCAAGATCAATGTAGTAAAAACTTTCATACTAAGTGCATTGAATATGATGAGAAGTTGGATGCTTGATAATTGTTTTCAGATATGAGGATAGTGATATTTGAGTCATGCTAGTAGAGTTATTATGAAATTGACAAATACTTTTGTTAAAGTTAGTGATTCCCGTAGCATGCACATATGGTGAACCGCTATGTCACGAAATTACAGCATGAGGTATTTGTAGAAGTGTCATCCTTTGTGTGGAGGTCGGGGGCGCGCGATGGTTAACTCCTAGGAGCTTGCGTTGATTGCTTGGTTTTGATGACTCATAAATTTTTGCAATAAGTATATGAGTTCTTATGACTAATGTTGAGTCCATGGACATTACGCACTCTCACCCTTCCACCATTGCTAGCCTCTCTTGTACCGCACAACTTTCGCCTGTACCATACACCCATTATATATCCTTCCTCAAAACAACCACCATATATCTTCCTCAAAACAGCCACAATACCTACCTATCATGGCATTTCCATAGCCATTCCGAGATATATTGCCATGCAACTTTCCACCCTTTTGTTCATATGACGCGCTTCATATTGTCATATTGCCATGCATGATCATGTAGTTGACATCGTATTTGTGGCAAAGCCACCATGCATAACTTTTCATACATGTCACTTTTGATTCATTGTACATCCCGGTACACCGCCGACGGCATTCATATAGAGTCATACTTTGTTCTAGTATCGAGTTGTATTTCAATATAAGTGTGATGATCATCATTATTAGGGCATTGTCCCATGTGAGGAAAGGCTAAATAAAGAAAGCCCCTCCAAACAAAAAAAGGGACAATGCTACTATCCTTTTCCACACTTGTGCTTCAAAGTAGCACCATGATCTTAATGATAGAGAGTCTCTTGTTTTGTCACTTCCATATACTAGTGGGAATTTTCATTATAGAACTTGGCTTGTATATTCCAACGACGGGCTTCCTCAAATGCCCTAGGTCTTCATGAGCAAGCAAGTTGGATGCACACCCACTTAGTTTCTTTTTTGATGAGCTTTCATACACTTATAGCTCTATTGCATCCGTTGCATGGCAATCCCTACTCACTCACATTGATATCTATTGATGGGCATCTCAATAGCCCATTGATATGCCTAGTCGATGTGAGACTATCTTCCTCTTTTTTGTCTTCTCCACAACCACCACTCTATTCCACCAATAGTGCTATATCCATGGTTCACGCTCATGTATTGCGCGAAAGTTGAAAGGTTTGAAAATTTTGAGTATGAAAACAATTGCTTGGCTGAAACCGGGGTTGTGCATGATATGAATATTTTGTGTGATGAAGAGGGAGCATAGCCAGACTATATGATTTTGTAGGGATAACTTTCTTTGGCCATGTTATTTTGAGAAGACATAATTGCTTTGTTAGTATGCTTGAAGTACTATTCTTCTTATGTCAATATGGACTTTTGTCTTGAATCTTTTAGATCTGAACATTCATGCCACAATGAACAGAACTACATTGAAATTTATGTTGGCTAGCATTCCGCATCAAAAATTCTGTTTTTATCATTTACCTACTCGAGGACGAGCAGGAATTAAGCTTGGGGATGCTGATACATCTCCAACGTATCTATAATTTTTATATTGTTCCATGCTATTATTTATGATGTTTTGGATGTTTAATGGGCTTTGTTATACACTTTTATATTATTTTTGGGACTAACATATTAACCCAGAGCCGAGTGCAAGTTTATGTTTTTCTCCTATTTTAGGGTTTCGCAGAAAAGGATTATCAAACGGAGCCCAATTGACCTGAAATTTAACGGAGGCTGTTTTTGGACTAGAAGAAGCCCAGGAAGTGCCGGAGGGGAACGAGAAGACCCGTGGTCTCCCCACGAGGGTGGGGGGCGCCCCCCCTACTGGGCGCGCCCCCAGCCTCGTGGACAGCCCGTATACCCCCTTTGCTTGGCCCCGACTCCAACACCTCCTATATGTACAGAAACCTCCGGAAAATATCCTAGATCGGGAGTTCTGCTGCCGAAAGCCTCTGTTGCCACCGAAAATCAATCTAGACCCGTTTTTCACCCTGCCGGAGGGGGGATCCCTCTCCGGTGGCTATCTTCATCATCCGGACACTCTCCATGACGAGGAGGGAGTAGTCCACCCTCGGGGGCGAGGGTATGTATAAGTATCTACGTGTTTGATCTCTCTCTCTCTCTCTCTCGTGTTCTTGAGATGGCACGACCTTGATGTATCGCGAGCTTTGCTATTATAGTTGGATCTTATGATGTTTCTCCCCATCTACTCTCTTGTAATGGATTGAGTTTTCCCTTTGAAGTTATCTTATCAGATTGAGTCTTTAAGGATTTGAGAACAATTGATGTATGTCTTACGTGGGATACCTGTGGTGACAATGGGGTATTCTATTGATTCACTTGATGTATGTTTTGGTGATCAACTTATGGGTTCCGTGACCTTGGGAATCTATGCATAGGGGTTGGCACACGTTTTCATCTTGACTCTCCGGTAGAAACTTTGGGGCACTCTTTGAAGTTCTTTGTGTTGGTTGAATATATGTTTATGAGATTGTGTGATGCATATCGTATAATCATACCCACGGGTACTTGAGGTGACAATGGAGTATCTAGGTGACATTAGGGTTTTGGTTGATTTGTGTCTTAAGGAGTTATTCTAGTACGAACTCTATGATAGATTGAACGCAAAGACTAGCTTTATGTTATTTTACTACAGACTCTTGAATAGATCGATCAGAAAGAATAACTTTGAGGTGGTTTCGTACCCTACCATAATCTCCTCGTTTGTTCTCCGCTATTAGTTACTTTGGAGTCACTCTTTGTTGCATGTTGAGGGCTAGTAATATGATCCAATTATGTTATTCTTGTTGAGAGAACTTGCACTAGTGAAAGTATGAACCCTAGCCTTATTTCCTACCATTGCAACACCGTTTATGCTCACGTTTACCACTTGCTACCTTGCTGTTTTTATATTTTCTTATTACAAAAACATATATCTACCATCCATATTGCACTTGTATCACCATCTCTTCGCCGAACTAGTGCACATATACAATTTTCCATTGTAATGGGTGTGTTGGGGACACAAGAGACTCTTTGTTATTTGGTTGCAGGGTTGCTTGAGAGAGACCATCTTCATCCTACGCCTCCCACGGATTGATAAACCTTAGGTCATCCACTGGAGGGAAATTTGCTACTATCCTACAAACCTCTGCACTTGGAGGCCCAACACCGTCTACAAGGAGAAGGTTGCGTAGTAGACATCAATAGTCAGTGGCGACCAGGCAATGTTAGCTAGGTTGAAGGAGATCCTTACTTGGTTTGACAACGAGTGGGAGATTTCGAGGACGGTGAGGGCCATGTGGTAATATATGAGAAAGAGCGAGACGATCGCGATGAGGGTAGTGATGTACTCCTCAGCGGCAGTCACGCCACAGTCCTTCGAGTTCATATCGAGTATCTCCTTTGGGCAATGGAGCAGACAGATTCGCCCGATGAGAAAGTCTGACAGAGGTGGTGGCCGTACAGGTCAAAGGTCGAGCATCCAGAGGATAACGAATCGATCGGGTACGGTATGCCGTTCATGAGGGTGCAGTACCAGCTGCACCCACGGGAGTATTCGTTCTCCCACTGCAAGAGGAGGCCAGATGGCGCGACGTCGCTTCCCCTATGTTCTCCACGGTTCCCTCGCCGCATGCCTCATTTCAATGGCGGCTATACGGTTTAAGGTAAGCTTCACACTAACCTAATCTTCCATCTGCTCATGCTTACAATCAGTGGGACAACAAATGAAAATCATGCTTACAATCAGTCTTCGAGTGCTAGGCCAATGTAACACCCCAAATTTTTGAGTTGGTTTTCTTCCAAAATTTTGGCCTTTTGGAAGAGGGTTATTTTATCTTTTCTTGAACCTCTTCTAAAATCTTTCGGGCCAAGGTTTTTTGGAGATTTCTCAAGCTTGGTTTTTGACCTTGAAGATCTTCTCTTTGGTTGGCTCAAGCCCAAGTTGAGTTTTCAAAGAAGTTGTTTGAATTCTCCCCTTCTTGATTTTTGCCTCTCAAGTTTGATCTTGGACTTATCCTCCCCTCCAACCTTCATCTTGCCATGACCCCAACAGAAATATTTCTCTCCAAGACTCTCTTCACACCTTAGGACAAGTCTTTCATCAATTCCAGTAAGTTTTAACCTTATTGGGATTTTTCTTCTATTTACATTACTCCAAAAACTAATTCTGTCTTTTATAGTGGACCTTGGTGATTTACCAAGGAACCACCATGCCTAGCTTGTTATTTGATTCGAAACCAACTCTCCTAGATAGTCCTTAGTACCCACAACCTAGATCCATCTTGTTTCACTGGTCCATAGTTCAAGATTTTCAAATTTCACCTGCTGCAAGTTTGGACCAGATTTGCAAAATTTGGTGAAATTCATATTTATCTTCTTCCAAAAATCCTGGGAAAAATCAGGTAGCCTCTAGATGCATCAAGAGGCCACTCCACCAAATATCAGCACCAGAAATATTTCACCACATGCTAGAAACATTTCATCAAACACTTAGCATACACTGTACTGTCAAGTTCAGAACTGTTGACTGAAACTGTCGACAGTTCGACAGTTCGTCAGTTCATCAGGCGCAGCGACAAACCTCGCCAGTACCCCCTTGGCCCGACGCTGCACTGCACCTTCTTCTTATCCAGTGCGCCGCACGCTCGCTTGGCCGCTTCTGGGCGTCGGTGGCACTCTCGCCCGACCACGCCGGTGACATCCGCGGTAATAGCACCGCCCGTGGCGGCTGACAGAAGCCACCCTGCGACTCAACGCCGTTTAGCGCCGCCCAAATCACCCCAGCGCTCCGCGTGTCCACCTCCAGCGCCAGCGCACGCCTGCCGCACCGTCGCCGTGGCCTGGCACGCGCAGAGCGCGGTTTCTGCCGCCGACGTGTCGCGCGGCCATTCCGTCGGGGACAGCCCGTAACTCCCTCTCCGCTGCTAAGTTAGGTGCGGGAATGGAACCACTACACCCCCTAGATGATGCTCAAGCCCCTAACTCCGTCGTCCAACCACTTCAGCACCGTAATCGACTCGCCGAACTTATCCATTCACGGCAACCACCTCGGGCCGGCTATATAAGGCACCCCCGAGCTCGTTCTCGAGCCCGCACACCTTCACTACCTCCCTAGACCACGCCCAGCCTCTGGAAGAGCCTCGAGGGGCCCTTCTTCCCCAACTCCGGCCAACTCCCTCCGCCTCAGGCACCAGCATCATTCACTCCGGTGAGAGCTTCTCCGCTGCCGTGGACTCAAGCGTGGCACCCTGGCACCCACCTAGCCCTAATCCCCACCTTAATTTGATCCCAGGAACCCTCTCCGACGAGGCCCACGACCACCCGAGCCGCCGTCCGTCGGAGACAGGGCCGCCGTCAACGTGGGGCTCGCCGACACTCAACTCCACCACCGTTCGACGCGGAAGACCAGCAAGAAGCCGTGCGTATCACTCCCCTCCCCTAACTCGCCGTGGATCGACGCCGGCGATCACCACAGCACCTGCGCCAGCGCGGCTCTGTTTCCAGTTTTCAAACCCGACAAGTGGGGCCTCTTGTCAGCCTCACATCTCTGCCCCCGAACCGTTTTCTGTAAGCGCCTTCGGGCAAAGTATGTTTTCTCCTTCAGTTGACGTACTGCGTACCGGTTCGCTTTACTGTTTTCTGTTCTAGCCCCTGGAACTTTTCTGTTTCATTACAGATGAGTCCCTGGACAGAAACTCTAATATCTTTTAAACTAAAGATGATTTTGAGTTGATTCTTTTTCTGTTCTCTTTAGTTTGATGCCTAGTTTTTTGTCATATTTATGTGGAAATTTTCGGAGCAACTTTATTTACACGCACGGTATTTATGTTAGTATTTATTTGTTTGGAATACATAGATACCGGAGGCCGTAACGGAGACGCGAACCACATCGAGTTAGGCTCTGACTTCTCAGAACCAAGCAAGCATGGTTGAACTTATGATATGATGAGTGTGTTGCATGTTTGCTCAAGTAGTTCGTTTCATAAGCATGACCATATGGGCATAAGTGTAGGGTTATATTTCATGCTAGTAAGCTTCGGGTGAGCCCGAAGGAAAATGTTTTAACCACCTCGATCATATGGTGATATGATGGGTGGAATGCTGGTATTGTTGGAGCATGCCAGTAGTTGGTTAACTCAGTATCAACGGAGATCATGTCATGATTCCGTTCGTCTCCTTTTTTCGGTACTATCATAGGCCGTCCGTTGGGATTACGGTCTAGTTAGTTGTAAACCACTTCCCGAGTACACACCAAGTAGTGGGGTAGGGATGAGGGTTCCATGGCCCTGGATTAAAGCCCGTCATCTGGTCAGGGGGCGTGGGTGTTTCCGGTTGGGACCGAGAGGGGGGCACCCCTTAGAGCCCGCATATATAAATTTGATCCCATGCTATTCGAGGTTGTAGCCTCCCCGTCTTAAAGTTTTTCGTGAATGTCGTCGCGGGTGATTCCGGACGACAGGATGTTAAATGGGTGTGTACTAGTTAGTTGGGTTTCTACTAAAACACCGTAGACGGAACTAGTCCCCGTGGCTAGTAGAATCCGTTGGCTATGAGTTAATAGTACAAGCTCTGCAGAGTTAAATTCATTCAGTAGCCATGTTTAAGGCCTACTGTCAATCTTCAGGACAACCTGGTAACCGTCTCTAGTAAATTCTTGTTGGCAACCAGAGAAGTGTTTTCGACAAGTTCATTTGGTAGATGAACTCACCAACTATCTCTGAATTAATTTACTTCAGAAGTATTCCATCATTATACCCTTGTTCTATATAAGCCCTTTATGTGATGTCGCTTAGACGTCCGACTGTGGCATTCTTTTATTTATAAGCCCTTTATGTGATGTCACTC
This sequence comes from Secale cereale, assembly GCA_902687465.1. Taxonomy (NCBI): domain Eukaryota; kingdom Viridiplantae; phylum Streptophyta; class Magnoliopsida; order Poales; family Poaceae; genus Secale; species Secale cereale. The sequence continues at coordinate 616,580,604 of LR738710.1, read as the reverse complement.
AGACGTCCGACTGTGGCATTATTTTTAAGCCCTTTATGTGATGCCGCTCAGACGTCCGACTGTGGCATTATTTTTAAGCCCGTAATGTGATGTCGCTCCGACGTCCGACT
>LR738710.1:616494641-616580425 GCA_902687465.1 Secale cereale | reverse complement strand
TGTGGCATTATTTTTAAGCCCTTTATGTGATGTCGCTCAGACATCCGACTGTGGCATTCTTTTTATTTATAAGCCCTTTATGGGATGTCGCTCAGACGTCCGATTGTGGCATTCTTTTTATTTATAAGCCCTTTATGCGATGTCGCTCAGACGTCCGACTGGGGCATTCTTGTTGTTTATTTTTGCTATAAGCCCTTTATGTGGTGTCGCTCAGATGCCCGACCGTGGCCTGCTATCATTTATTATTTTCCTACGAGGCGTCACTCAGACACTCGTTTGGTCTCCTTCTATTTTATCTTAAGGATTTCGGGAGGATTACCGCCCGACTTCTATCGTTGCATACATCACATTAATATTTTATTCCGGTCGCATTTTTGCTGGAACACTCATATGCATCATGTTGGTATTTATTATATCTCAAGTCCGAACTGTCTTGCGTGTACATTCAAAGTACTCACCTGGCTTGTTGATTTGGCCAGATGTGGATGAAGGTGATCTCATGGATGAAGAATTCGATAGCAAGTTCGACGCTTAGTGGAGTCCCAGTTAGTCCCTTGCGATCCTGGAGTTGATCACTGTTTTATAACCGCTTCCGCCTACCACCAAATAAATTCATCGGGTCTCACTCCGACACTCGATGAGCTGTAATATTTTGGAGTCACATCACCCACTTCACTGTGACATATTCCGCCACCTTTTATTACGAGTTAGTAGCATGCCACCCTGCCTTGTGTCATATCCGCCTCTATGTATATTATTGGCGCGCTTGTAATAAAATTGTTGAGCAACCCCCAGCTCAACCTTGTATAATATTCAGTGTACTGGAATTCTGTGCCAAGGATTTGTCTGCCAGCAGGTAATAATATCCCTCGCTGGTTTAATAAAAAGGTCGGCCTTCCAGTAATTATTTTACTGAAGGACCGGTCCTGACAACCTTGGTATCAGAGCCAGGCTGATTGTAGGAAGCCACTAGGTGCGCTCGCTAATCGGTTATTAGCGAAAAAATTGCTTTTCAGCATTTTTACATCTGTAGCAATTTTCTGTTGGTCAGCATAAATTTATGACTTGACTATTCGGAATTTTTGTCTACTTTTGTAGATGGCCAGCAACGACTGTGAGGCATAGGTGTTTGCCAACATTCCTGAGGGGTTTGTCAAGCTCCTCTTCGCCATCACCAAAGTCGCGATCGGGCCATCCACCCGTCCCGAGTTTACACTCTACCGTCACAAGCTCAACGATAGCGTGTCTATGCATCAGGCCATGGTGCATTTCAAAGGAGGGCGTTCTGAAGCGCGCCGCCTCCGATTTGTGGGCAGAGCCATGCCTACGAAGAGGCATGCCATGCAGATGGCTGCCCGTGAGGCGATAGCTCGTCTTCGGGACATTCTTCCTTCGATGAAGACTCGTCGCTACCGTTACCTCCCATGCAACGTGCCATATACGTGTCACTATGCATTTGCATGCGCAAATGGGGAGCGTGACGAAGCCATTGAATCAATGGTTGAGTACCTCAAGGCACTTGAGGCAGCCTTTGATAATCTGGTGGACGACCTGGTGGCCACCCGTATGGAGTTGGTCCAGAGTGGCTCCGCCAACAGGAGGGAGCTACTCCATACTGCACCACCAATGACATTTGTCTCGTCCGCCGCATCATATGCACCTTCAATCTTAGCCACCGCTCGCCGTCTGCCTACCACTGAGGAGTTTCACCAAGTCATTGCTCCTACTCCAGTCAGAGCTGCACCGCCTGCTGCACCTGCTTCGACACCTCGTACCCTTACTCCGCGCCTGGAGCCCATTAGTGAGGAAGAAGTTGAGTCTCCAGCACCACTGGGCCTTACCCTCGGCAGGCCGAGGGAAATCTTCAGCATCTCCAACTAGCGCCTTATTCCGCGACGCACCGCGCTCTCTTGTAATATTTGTGTGTTATGTAAAATAGGTTGATGGGAGTAGTCTGTTTGCGCATCATGTAGGATCTTGGAGGAGTGCACTAGTTTTAATAACATGTCAGGATGTGTAAGCACACCCTGAGTGACGTGTATGATTAGAACCTGCGTGTAGAATATGTACTAGCAGCCCTTCTCCGTGCGCAATCAACCAGTTATTTTCAAAAATCTCTTTCGAGCTCGTGTGTGGTCACTTTGCAAAGTCTTGGTTTAATTTGCTGCTCGGTTCTTCTCAGATTTTCTGCTTTATTACCCCCAGAGTAAGAAATGACTCGTCCCTGGACACGTTCCATGCCAAGTCCGCCAGAAGAAAATTATGGCACACAGACAGACAACAATTTCACACAGGGGCAGTCGAGTCAGCAGGGCAGTGAGACAGCATTTTCTCAAGTGTGCCGTCTTTACGAGCAAAGTCAGCAACAACATCAAGAAATGATGAACCATGTCATTAACATGGGAAATCACCGCGAGCCATACCAACAGCACTCAAAGTTGTCTGAATTTCAGAAGACACGTCCAACAACGTTTTCGCACACAGATAAACCTCTTGAGGCCGATGATTGGCTTCGAGATATTGAAAGGAAATTAATTGTGGCACAATGCTCAGACCATGAAAAAGTGTTGTACGCACCACATTACCTTACTGGAGCAGCCGCATCATGGTGGGAAAATTTCCTGCTTATGCATCCCGACATAAATAATATCACCTGGGAAGATTTCAAGGAAGGCTTTCGTGGGGCACACATCCCTAAGAGTATTATGAAGATCAAGAAAAGAGAATTTGATGACCTCAAGCAAAGAGGCATGACAGTACAGGAATACAACAGTCAGTTTGCGCAATTATCACGTTATGCCAACGAAGAGCGAATGACGGAAAAAAAGAAGATGGAGAAATTCCTGGACGGACTGGCACCAGCACTAAAATGCCAGTTAGTCGTACACACTTTTCCAGATTTCAAGACACTGGTAGACAAAGCCATAACGTTGGAAAATGAACGTCGCAGTCTGGAAGACATCCGTAAGAGAAAAAGGGATCAGACCAACCACCCCCGCAACAACAAGAATAAGGTGAATTTCCAGAGGAATGGGGCGAGCAGACCCACGACCAATGACACACGCCCAAATAAAAAATTTCATGCAAGAGACAAGGATTTCACCTATCGCCCGGGTGTTACCTGCTACGCATGTGGAGAAGAGGGACACTATGCTAAACAGTGCCCAAAGCCAAGAAACTCGGCACCGAAGCCAAACAGCAACAGAAACAATTCCGCGCCAAAGCGTAACAATTTCAACCCCAATAACAATCACAGGAAAGGCCACCTGAACCATGTGACCAAGGAGCAAGCACAGGATGCCCCAGGTATCGTACATGGTACGTTCCCTGTCAACACAATACCTGCCACAGTTTTGTTTGATTCTGGAGCTTCTCATTCATTCATTTCGAAGAGTTTTGCTTTGCAACATGGTTTTTCAATGCTTCCCTTGTGAAAATCAATGACCATCAAGTTCCCCGGAAGTAAGCAGATCACTCAGAATTACTTTCAAGGTTTGACCATTGAAATTGAGGGATTAAAGTTTCACGCAAACCTCATCGTGTTGGAAAACAAAGGACTAGATTTTATCCTGGGTATGGATTGGCTAACCACCAATAAAGGATTTATCGACTGCTTCAACAGGACAGTGATTCTTACTCATCATCATGGAAAAACAATAAGAGTCGCAGCTCAAGAAAGACCGGTGTCACGACAACCAAAATTAAACAAAGTTGATACATCTGAGTTAAGCAAGGTTCTGGTTGTATGTGAATTTCCGGACGTATTTCCCGAGGAACTACCAGGCATGCCGCCAGACAGAGAAATAGAATTCATTATTGAGCTAGCACCGGGAACCACCCCCATATATAAGAAACCATACAGAATGGCACCATCCGAGTTGGTTGAATTAAAGAAGCAAATAAAGGAACTGCTAGACAAAGGATTTATACGGGCCAGCTCCTCACCTTGGGGTTCGCCGGTATTATTTGCTAAAAAGAAGGATGGGACCATGAGGTTGTGTATGGACTACCGAGCACTCAACATGGTCACAATCAAGAACAAATATCCGATGCCACGGATAAATGACTTATTTGACCAGCTCGCGCAAGCCAAGGTTTTCTCAAAGGTTGATCTAAGGTCAGGTTATCATCAACTGAAAGTACGGACAGAAGATATCCCGAAGACAACATTCACCTCAAGATACGGACTTTATGAATTTACAGTAATGCCGTTTGGACTAACCAACGCCCCCGCATATTTCGTCCACCTCATGAACAAGGTATTTATGAAATTCATGGACAAATTTGTGGTGGTATTTATTGATGATATCTTGGTATATTCAAAGACACCGGAAGAACATGTTGAACACCTCCGTATTGTACTGAGAGAATTCAGGAAACACCAACTTTACGCCAAATTCAGCAAATGTGAATTTTGGTTGAGACAAGTGGGTTTCCTAGGACACGTATTAACACAAGAAGGAGTTGCTGTGGACCCAGATAAAGTCAAGGCTGTACTTGGCTGGAAGTCGCCAGACAGTGTAACGGATATACGCAGTTTCCTCGGTATGGCCGGATATTACACAAGGTTTATTGAAGGATTTTCCACCATAGCCAAACCAATGACACAGCTACTCAAGAAGGATAAGAAATTCGTGTGGACCGAAGCATGTGAGAAAAGCTTCCGAGAGCTCAAAAAGAGGTTAACAACAGCCCCAGTATTAATTGTACCAGACATACACAAGAGTTTTGAAGTATATTGCGACGCATCCCGGAAGGGCCTCGGATGCGTACTGATGCAAGAAGGCAAAGTAGTCGCCTACGCTCCCCGGCAATTGCGAAAACATGAAGAAAATTATCCTACTCACGATTTGAAGTTGGCAGCAGTCATTCATGCACTCAAGGAGTGGAGGCACTTTCTGCTTGGAAATCGATGTGAAATATATACAGACCATAAGAGCCTCAGATATATTTTCACACAGCCAGAGCTCAATTTACGACAACGACGCTGGCTGGAACTGGTAAAAGATTACGACGTTGGTATCCACTATCACCCAGGAAAAGCAAACGTGGTAGCAGATGCTCTCAGCCGTAACCCCAGCCCGAACAGCGGCAGCATACAGAACCTGAGTCCTGAATTTCAGCAAGAATTCGCCAGACTCAACCTAATGATGGTCACGGAAGGCGAAGTATCCAAGCTAGAAATACAGCCTACGCTAATAGAGCAAATAAAGAAGGCTCAGCTTGGACACCCCAGCATCGAAGGGATAAAAAGAAAAGTAAGTCAGGGCAAGGCCTCAGAATTCACCATAGACAGTGAAGGAATATTACGGTTCGGAGACAGACTTTGCGTACCAAATAGCAACGACCTTAAACAACAAATTCTAGCAGAAAGCCACACCGCTCCATACTCAACCCACCCTGGAGGTACGAAAATGTACAAGGATATTCAGGAAAGATTTTGGTGGCACGGCATGAAGAGGGATATAGTCACATTTATTGCATGCTGCTATTCATGTCAATGCATTAAAGCCGAGCACCAAAAACCCGCAGGGCTATTACAGCCAACGAAAAAAATAGCGCGCTATCTAAAATAGCGTGACCCTTCTCCAAATGCTATACAAGTTATTGCGTGCTATTTGTGTGCTATATTCAAAATAGCGTTTTGAAAAAAATGCCAAATATATCATAGAAATTAAGGATTTCAACATCTAAAATTTTGTCTAGGAGCTATACATGCCTACTACTGGTGTACACATTATGACATTAGAAGCATTTAAGAGAATTCTTCTTATTTTCGTCCAGACAAATGCAATATTTCCATCCTAGATGGGCCTATTGTTGCGTTGCATTGGGCCGATGCCCAATGGGCTGCTATGGGCTGAGCGCCTACTGTATTTCTATCGCTCCACGCTAAAAACGCTAAAACATTTTTTGCGTTTAGCGTCGTTTATAGCCCGCTATAACGTGAATAGCAGCATAGCGTGTAAAATTGCTAAAACATAACGTGACACCCTCAAATATGCTATAGCGAAGTTTAAACGCCGAAATAGCGCGCTATTTGTTTCGTTGATTACAGCCAAACAAGATACCAGAATGGAAATGGGACGATATTGGAATGGATTTTATTGTTGGACTACCACGGTCACAACACGGTAACGATGCCATATGGGCCATCATGGATGGACTGACCAAGGTGGCACATTTCATACCCGTCAAGACAACCCATACCACCCAAAAGCTCGCCAAGCTTTACCTCGCCCGTATAGTATGCCTACATGGGGTCCCCAAGACTATAATATCCGACAGAGGCACTCAGTTCGTCTCCAAGTTTTGGGACCAGTTGCAGCAAGCCCTCGGAACGCAACTGACGTTCAGTACAGCTTATCGCCCCCAAACGGGAGGACAAACGGAACGAGTAAATCAAATACTCGAAGACATGCTAAGGGCATGTGTCCTCACATATGGGGCCAGTTGGGAAGAAAGCCTACCATATGCCGAGTTTGCATATAACAATAGTTACCCAGCTAGCCTGCAAATGGCACCTTTCGAAGCTTTGTACGGACGAAGATGATGTACTCCATTGAACTGGTCGGAAACAGGGGACAGTCGCATATTCGGCCCAGATATGTTAAAGGAAGCCGAGGAGAGAGTAAAAATAATACGGGATCGACTCAAAACCGCCCAAAGCCGACAAAAGAGCTATTACGATCAAAAGCATCGGGAAATAAGTTTTCAGCCCGGTGAATACGTATACTTACGAGTATCACCTATGAGAGGGCTGCAACGATTCAAAGTCAAAGGGAAACTAGCACCACGATTCATCGGACCCTTCCGTATAGTTGCACGGAAAGGCACAGTAGCTTATCAGCTGGACCTTCCCAAGGAACTGTCAGACGTCCATGACGTGTTCCACGTCTCGCAACTACGGAAGTGTCTAAGCAACACAGAGAGACATGTGTTGCATGAAAACCTTGATGTGCAACCAGATCTCACCTACCGAGAACACCCAGTAAAGATTTTGGAGAAGTCTGAAAGGAGAACCCGTCAGAAGTCAATTAAATTCCTCAAGGTTCAGTGGAGTAATCACACAGAGGATGAGGCAACGTGGGAAAGCGAAGATTTCCTTCGGACAGAACACCCACACCTATTTGAGGATCAGCTGAAATCTCGGGGACGAGATTTTTCCTAAGGGGGTAGGTGTTGTAACAACCCAAATTTTTGAGTTGGTTTTCTTCCAAAATTTTGGCCTTTTGGAAGAGGGTTATTTTATCTTTTCTTGAACCTCTTCTAAAATCTTTCTGGCCAAGGTTTTTTGGAGATTTCTCAAGCTTGGTTTTTGACCTTGAAGATCTTCTCTTGGGTTGGCTCAAGCCCAAGTTGAGGTTTCAAAGAAGTTGTTTGAATTCTCCCCTTCTTGATTTTTGCCTCTCAAGTTTGATCTTGGACTTATCCTCCCCTCCAACCTTCATCTTGCCATGACCCCAACAGAAATATTTCTCTCCAAGACTCTCTTCACACCTTAGGACAAGTCTTTCACCAATTCCAGTAAGTTTTAACCTTATTGGGATTTTTCTTCTATTTATTTTACTCCAAAAACTAATTCTGTCTTTTATAGTGGACCTTGGTGATTTACAAAGGAACCACCATGCCTAGCTTGTTATTTGATTCCAAACCAACTCTCCTAGATAGTCCTTACTACCCACAACCTAGATCCATCTTGTTTCACTGGTCCATAGTTCAAGATTTTCAAATTTCACCTCCTGCAAGTTTGGACCAGATTTGCAAAATTTGGTGAAATTCATATTTATCTTCTTCCAAAAATCTTGGGAAAAATCAGGCAGCCTCTAGATGCATCAAGAGGCCACTCCACCAAATATCAGCACCAGAAATATTTCACCACATGCCAGAAACATTTCATCAAACACTTAGCATACACTGTACTGTCAAGTTCAGAACTGTTAACTGAAACAGTCGACAGTTCGACAGTTCGTTAGTTCATCAGGCGCAGCGACAAACCTCGCCAGTACCCCCTTGGCCCGACGCTGCATTGCACCTTCTTCTTATCCAGTGCGCCGCACGCTCCCTTGGCCGCTTCTGGGCGTCGGTGGCGCTCTGGCCCGACCACGCAGGCGACATCCGCGGCAATAGCACCGCCCGTGGCGGCTGACAGAAGCCACCCCGCGACTTAACGCCGTTTAGCGCCGCCCAAATCACCCCAGCGCTCCGCGTGTCCACCTCCAGCGCCAGCGCACGCCTGTCGCACCGTCGCCGTGGCCTGGCACGCGCAGAGTGCAGTTTCTGCCGCCGATGTGCCGCGCGGCCGTTCTGTCGGGGACAACCCGTAACTCCCTCTCCCCTGCTAAGTTAGGTGCGGGAATGGAACCACTACACCCCCTAGACGATGCTCAAGCCCCTAACTCCGCCGTCCAACCACTTCAGCACCGTAATCGACTCGCCGGACTTATCCATTCACGACAACCACCTCGGGCTGGCTATATAAGGCACCCCCGAGCTCGTTCTCGAGCCCGCACACCTTCACTACCTCCCTAGACCACGCCCAGCCTCTAGAAGAGCCTCGAGGGGCCCTTCTTCCCAAACTCCGGCCAACTCCCTCCGCCTCGGGCTCCAGCATCATTCACTCCGGTGAGAGCTTCTCCGCCGCCGTCGACTCGAGCGTAGCACCCTGGCACCCACCTAGACCTAACACCCACCTTAATTTATTCCCAGGAACCCTCTCCGACGAGGCCCACGACCACCCGTGCCGCCGTCCGCCGAAGACAGGGCCGCCGTCGACGTGTGGCTCGCCGACACTCAACTCCACCACCGTTCGACGCGGAAGACCACCGAGAAGCCGTACGTATCACTCCCCTCCCCTAACTCGCCGTGGATCGACGCCGGCGACCACCGCAGCACCGGCGCCGGCGCGGCTCTGTTTCTAGTTTTCAAACCCGTCAAGTGGGGCCTCTTGTCAGCCTCACATCTCTGCCCCCGAACCGTTTTCTGTAAGCGCCTTCGGGCAAAGTATGTTTTCTCCTTCAGTTGACATACTGCGTACCGGTTCGTTTTACTGTTTTCTGTTCTAGCCCCTGGAACTTTTCTGTTTCATTACAAATGAGTCCCTGGACAGAAACTCTAATATCTTTTAAACTGAAGATGATTTTGAGTTGATTCTTTTTCTGTCCTCTTTGGTTTTCTGCCTAGTTTTTTGTCATATTTATGTGGAAATTTTTGGAGCAACTTTATTTACACGCGCGGTATTTATGTTAGTATTTATTTTTTTGGAATACATAGATACCGGAGGCCGTAACGGAGACGCGAACCACACCGAGTTAGGCTTCGACTTCTCAGAACCAGGCAAGCATGTTTGAACTTTTGATATGATGAGTGTGTTGCATGTTTGCTCGAGTAGTTCGTTTCATAAGCATGATCATATGGGCATAAGTGTAGGGTTATATTTCATGCTAGTAAGCTTCGGGTGAGCCCGAAGGAAAATGATTGAACCACCTCGATCACACTAGTAGATAAAGGGGGATCAGACCCGGTTCATCTGGGCCTTTAGCCCCGGTTCTGGAACCGGGACAAGAGGGTCGGTACTAATGCTCTGACCCTTTAGTCCCGGTTCAATCCAGAACCAGGGCAAAAGGGTGTCCACGTGGCCTGTGCACCGAGTCCAGGCAGGAGGGGCTTTAGTCCCGGTTGGTGGTACCAACCGGGACCAAAAGGCATCCACGTGTCAGCATTTCTGTGGCTGTGGTTTTTGTTTTTTTTTTGAAAGGGGAGGGGTGGTTTTAGGTTTTGGGGGTTAATTTAGGTGTTTGATATATTGTGTTAGCTAGCTAATTAATAGAGAGAAGTGTTCTCTCTTATGTCCGTGCTTTTGGTCGACGCTACATACTACACATACGTATATATATGGACTAGAGTCACGCTAGCTAGCTAGCTAGCTGCTAGCTACTAAGCAAACGAAGGAACAGAAGATCTCGTATATATAATCAACATATATATATATATGCATACAGAGAGAAGTAATAATATCGACCACCTCTCCTTCTCCGAGAGATTGGTCGAACAACAAGTTCTCGTATATCTATCCGACACTACCGGGCACATATATACAATAATTATCTCTTACAAAAATAATCTCCTAACACATGGATGCAGGGTCCACATAGTATTCTCCGTCTTTAGCGATCACGTGTTCAAGGAAGAATGCCGCCAATTCCTCTTGAATTGCTCGCAGACGATCTGGTGTTAGGAGTTCATCCCGCATCCGAAACATCTAATTTGAAGTAGGGGGTCAATACATGAAATGATGCTATAAATTTGTGAATATTATTGATTGCTTACGCACTTTAAATTGTTCATCAGTGTAGCCCCGCTCACAGGTCGTGTGGCGGATGGACTCGCAAATGTAGTATCCACAATAATCATTCCCGGGTTCCTGCCACAACCACTTTACAAGAAATAGAGCTCAATCAAACTGATAAGCAAGAATATGCCAAATTGGTATTGATGAAACTAGCTAGCGCTTGAATCAAGATATAGGAGATGCGCGCGCGGAACATGCTACTATATAGTACTTACTTTCGGGTATCTAAATTGTAGCTTCTTCGGCAGTCCCGGAGCTTTTTTGCTGAATGTTTTCCAAGCCCTGCCAGACAAAGAAAACAATTAGTTGATATCAGAAATGAAGTTGCTGATATATATGCATGGTGGATAATATTGATCGATTTAACTTACCTGGCTAGCATTTGAGTCATGTCCGCATACTCCTCGGGATCTTTACGTTTAGAGTCGAAGACAGTTACTATTCCCTTCTCAAGCTTAATCTCTAAGAGAATATAGTGGAAGCTGCGCACGAATGCATGAGATCATTACATCACTATAAACTTGACTGATATATATAAGGGAAACCAAATATGCACAAGACATTAACACTCACTTGAAGTGGTAAGGAAAGAGTATTATATCTTTGTTTTCATTTACCACCAACGATCGTAGCAAGTTGGTCTCGGTATCGCCGGGACGCAATTTAACCTCGGTTGCATCTATGAGGTATGTGTTAATAAACCCAATATCACCTACTTGTCTTTTCTTCAATTCGACGATCTTCAATCTGCATAATATAGTGAGGATAATTATAAATACATGCAATGAAGATCAGCTATATAGAGAGACTTAATGACAGAAGTAGTACTACTTACAGACAGTAGCAGGTGATCGTTGTTTTATCGAGGGCCAATTGATTGAAAAATTGATAGAACTCCTCAAATGGAACAAGCAACAGCTCAATTCCAACGAGGTCATGCTCCGGTTTAACTCTCAAATACAAGTTATTCATCCCCCCAGACTCTCTGCAGATTTTCATGTACCAATCATGCAATCTTCGCATATTCGTTGATAGAGATCTTTCATTTTTGACGAGAGGCTTTTTGTACTCGTATCTTTCTATCTGCACGTCCATGAAATCATAGTGTACATCGTCGGACGCGTAATCTGCAAGATTGGTATAACCGGGCACCATCCTCGGATCATTAGCGACCATGTCGCTAGACACCTTGAGCGGGGGGCACGATTGGTTCGCTTGTTCGCCGAGCTGGGCAATTTGTTTCCCAGCTCGCCCTTCTGCTAACCTCTGATCACTTTTTGTACTTCCGGACCGCTTGGCATCTTGAAATGTCTTTTGAATAATGCGGTCATAGTTGCCCTTCGGCTTACTTTTCGCTGGTTGCTTCAGGGCAGCAAGAGTGCGCTTTTCTTTCACCGCATCTATCTTCTCCTCTGGAGGTGGATGTCTCTGTGCTTTCAACCCTTCAAAAAAGTCCTTCACTTCGCCTTCAGCGATCTTCGTGTTTTCCTCGTCGGACCTCTCGTACGGTAACTTCTCTAGAGGCGTGAGAGAAGGACCGAATCTGCATCGCCTCCCGCCTCTGGCTGTACTGGTAGACGTCGCCGGACCAGACGAAGCGGCTGTCTTTTTTACTTGCTTAGGCGCCGGAGCAGGAGCAGCCGGAGCGGCGGCAGGTCTCTTCCGCCCTTGCTGATTAGGCGAAGGAGGAGCTGGCTGTCTGCTCGGGCGCGCCGGCGGCGAAGGAGGCGGAGTGCCGCCACGCGCCGGCGGCGAAGGAGGCGGTGTGCCGCCACGCGCCGGAGAAGGAGCCGGAGTGCCCTGATGGTCACTCGCCGGAGAAGGAGCCGGAGTGCCCTGATGGTCACTCGCCGGAGGAGGAGGCGGTGGAGGAGGCGGAGTGCCCTGACTCGTCGGAGGAGGAGGAGGAGGCGGAGGCGTCCAGTTCAGAATGTTGATTAGGTCCTTCCGCCATAGGCTTGGAGTCTTCAGTGAAGAACCCAGCCGAGTCTCCCCTTCACCGGTAGGGTGGTCAAGCTGGAGCTCCTCAAATCCCTCCGTTATTTCGTCGACCATCACCCTAGCATATCCTTCTGGAATCGGCCGGCAGTGAAAAGTGTCGTCTGGTCCAGAAGGATAAACAGAGCCAGCAGCCGCCTTGACCTTCAGATTCATCCACTGTGCCATAAGGTGGCAATTTTGTGCCTGCGTGATAGCATCCACAGGATTCCTGGCAGTAGCCGTCAAGGCAAGCTCTGGCTGAGGCAGCTCGGTGGAAGCCACGCTGCTTCTCCGCTGAGATGGCGGGGTAGCTTCGGGGGAAGCTTCGGCAATTCTTTCCCGATCTGCTTCCCGTTCCTCTATCGCTTGTATTCTGGCCCGCAGCGCCTGGATTTCGGTCATCTCCATTTTCTTCCTCCTGTCGTGGCATTTGTAGCCTCCTGTGTCCGGAAACCCAGCACGCCATGGAAGGGAGCCTGGCGTGCCTCGTGTCCGTCCAGGGTGCTCAGGATTCCCGAGGGCCATTGTCAGCTCGTCGTTCTCTCTGTCGGGGATGAATGTCCCTGCATGCGCTGCTTTGATATACTGCCGTATCTTCCTGAGTGGTGTTTCCAATTGCTTGTCCGTCCAAATGCACCACCCTGTTACAGGGTCCAAGGATCCGCCAGCCCCGAAGAACCAAGTCCGGCAACGTTCTGGCCAGTGCATTGTCTCTGGTTCGATCCCTTTCTGAAGCAGATCATTCTCAGCCCTGGCCCACTTAGGCCGGGCTACGAGGTAGCCGCCCGACCCCGTGCGATGGTGATGCATCTTCTTTGCAGCATTTATCCGGTTTGTCTCCGACATCTTCTGACTCTTTTCCGACTTCTTATGGGCCACAAATGCGGGCCAGTCATCTTTGATCTTCTCATATATGCCCACAAATTCTGGAGTCGTTTTCTCTCTGACAAATGTATTCAGTTTTTTCTTCCATGCCCTGAATTGGTCTGCCATCTTCTGAAGTGCAGCAGACTTGATTAAGTCCTCTATAACTGGCTTCGCCGGATCAACCTCTCGCGGTAGGACGAAGTTTGTCTTCAGCTCAGTCCAAAGATCTTCTTTCTGCATATCAGTGACATAAGTCACCTGAGCGTCTTTTGCAGCCGGCTTTAACCATTGATGGATGCTGATCGGGATCTTGTCCCTAACCAGAACCCCGCACTGATTAACAAATGCGTTCTTTGTGCGGATGGGTGCAATCGGCTCGCCGGAGCGCGAGATTTCTGAGATCTCAAACTTTTCATCCGGCCTCAACTTTTTCTTCGCTCCTCGTCTCTTTACCGAAGATTTGCTCGATCCGAAGGGCTAGAAAAGGAACAAAGATGAGAGTTAATGAATGAATCAATTAACTAGTCAGCACATGCTTAACTAACATATATACCTCCTGGCCGGACTCGGTTCGGTCACCGGAGCCAGCATCATGGTCTCCTTCTTGCACCGGCATTGGGTCACCGGAGCCGTCCTCACGGTCTACTTCTTCCATGTGCATTGGCTCACCGAATTCCTCAATATCATAGCCTAGATCTTCCAGCCGCAGCTCTTGTTCGACCTGCTCATCGGTGTCGTTGAGAAACGACCTGACTGCATTTTGTCCGTCTGCGATTATGTCCATCAACATCGCTTCTTGTGCTAGGTCTCGGGTGTTGTCGTCCATTGTTTCTACAAATATTTACAACATGCCAATTATTATTCAAACATGACAGATGGATATATTAATGGCAAACGTAGAACTAGCTTCAACCCTCGACTGCTCGGCGATCCACAAACCCTAGACCCCCTCATGTCACATTTTGTCTAGCTAGTGTCAAAGGATTCAACAAAACCAATACTTCATCATTAGGCAAAAGTAACAGTAGAATGATGGTACGAAGCTCTCCAAAGTTGTTTTGGAACGGAGTCCCAGATAAGATAATCCGTAACAAAAGACGGATTATCCTATCAGGAACTCCGTTCCAGAACATCTTTGCATAACTTCGTACCAACATGCCCCGGTTACTTCTGGCAAATGATGAAGTCATGGAATTTTTCAATACTTTGACACTAGCTAGGCAACCTCTCTCGACCCCTCGACCCCCGACTGCTCGGCGATCCACAAACCCTAGACCCCCTCATGTCACATTTTGTCGAGTGTCAAAGGATTCAACAAAACCAATACTTCATCATTAGGCGAAAGTAACAGTAGCATGATGGTACGAAGCTCTCCAAAGTTATTTTGGAACGGAGTCCCCGATAGGATAATTCGTAACAAAAGACGGATTATTCTATCAGGAACTCCGTTCCAGAATATCTTTGCATAACTTTGTACCAAAATGCCCCGGTTACTTCTGGCAAATGATGAAGTCATGGAATTCTTCAATACTTTGACACTAGCTAGGCAACCTCTCTCGACCCCTCGACCCCCGACTGCTCGGCGATCCACAACCCTAGACCCCCTCATGTCACATTTTGTCGAGTGTCAAAGGATTCAACAAAACCAATACTTCATCATTAGGCGAAAGTAACAGTAGCATGATGGTACGAAGCTCTACAAAGTTATTTTGGAACGGAGTCCCCGATAGGATAATTCGTAACAAAAGACGGATTATTCTATCAGGAACTCCGTTCCAAAATATCTTTGCATAACTTTGTACCAAAATGCCCCGGTTACTTCTGGCAAATGATGAAGTCATGGAATTCTTCAATACTTTGACACTAGCTAGGCAACCTCTCTCGACCCCTCGACCCCCGACTGCTCGGCGATCCACAACCCTAGACCCCCTCATGTCACATTTTGTCGAGTGTCAAAGGATTCAACAAAACCAATACTTCATCATTAGGCGAAAGTAACAGTAGCATGATGGTACGAAGCTCTCCAAAGTTATTTTGGAACGGAGTCCCCGATAGGATAATTCGTAACAAAAGACGGATTATTCTATCAGGAACTCCGTTCCAAAATATCTTTGCATAACTTTGTACCAAAATGCCCCGGTTACTTCTGGCTAATGATGAAGTCATGGAATTCTTCAATACTTTGACCCCCGACTGCTCGGCGATCCACAACCCTAGACCCCCGACTGCTAGGCAACCTCTCGACCCCTCGCCCTTCGGCCTCTCGATCGGTCCCTCGACGACCCTGACCCCTCGACCTTCGGCCTCGGTCCCTCGACGACCCTCGACCCCGGCCCCCCCTAATGTCGAAGTTATCGGGGAGAGGGTGTATACATATCCGATAAAAAAAGAGGAAGAAGAAGAAAAAAGGAACCGCTAGAGGAGAAGATCGAAGAAAAAAAAAGAAAAAAAAAGGAGAAGAAGAAAGGAATAGAGGAGAAGAAGAGAAAATTTCTCTTCTTCTCCTCTATTCCTTTCTTCTTCTCCTCTTTTTTTCTTTTTTTTTCTTCTTCTTATTTATTTCTCCTCTTTCTTCCTCTCCTTCTTCTTCTTTCTTTCCTCTTTCTTATTTTCTTCTTTCCTATCCTTCTTTTTCTTTTTTTTCTTCTTCTTATTTATTTCTCCTCTTCTTCCTCTCCTCTTCTTCTTTCTTTCCTCTTTCTTATTTTCTTCTTTCCTATCCTACTTTTTCTAAATTTGTAACTTTTGCATATATATATAAAACTTTCTATATATATTTAGCATATATAAACAAAAAACTATATAGCCACATACACATATATATACATCACATATACACACATCACATATATACAACAACTTCCTAAGAAAAAATATATTTATATACACATAAATATATATTTAACATATATATTTAGCAAATTCCTAAGAAAAAAAAAGATATACACATACATATAAATACAGCAACTATATATACAGCAACTATATATACTGCAATTTATATAAACATAAAAAAAATATACACATATATACATATATATACACAGCAACTATATATATATATATACAGCAATATTAAACATATAAAAAAAAGGGAGCCGGCCCTCACATCGGCAGGGCTGGGCGGCGCGACGGCGGCGGGGCGGGGCGGCGACGAGGCGGCGTCGGGGCGGGGCGGCGCGACGGCGGCGGGGCGGGGCGCGCGGCGGCGCGGGGCGACGGGCCGGCCGGGGCGCGGCGACGGCGCGGGGCGGGGCGCGGCGACGGCGCGGGGCGGAGCGACGAGGCGGCGTCGGGGGCGACGGCGACGGGGCGACGGGGGCGACGGGGGCGACGGCGACGGCGACGGGGAAGAGCAGATCGAGGGAGGCGTCGGGGCGGGGAAGAAAGAAACTGCCCAAAATTTCGCAAGTCCTGGTTATATAGGAGTGGCATTAGTCCCGGTTGGTGGCTGAAACCGGGACTAATGCCCCCCTTTAGTCCCGGTTGCTGCCACCAACCGGGACTAAAGGTCCCTTTTCAGCAGCCCAAAGGGCGGGAAGGTGGGGCCTTTAGTCCCGGTTGTTGGCAGCAACCGGGACTAATGCCACCCTTTAGTCCCGGTTGTTGGCAGCAACCGGGACTAATGCCACCCTTTAGTCCCGGTTGGTGGCAGCAACCGGGACTAAAGGCCTTGCCGCGGTGCGGTGGGAAGTTTAGTCCCACCTCGCTAGTTGAGGGAGAGCAGCACCAGTTTATAAGCCCCGCTGCCTCTCTCCTCTCGAACTCCTCTAAACTGCAGGCCTAAGGGCCTAAACTGACACTGCTTTGCCTGTGGACTTGCTGGGCTTTCTACGGGCCTGAATCCTGGCCCATGGTTGGGTTTCTAGTCGTATTCAGGCCGTTTGGGCCCAGCAGGTGGCATATTTTTTCTTTTTTTCTTTGTTGCTTTATTTTTTAGTTTTGTTTCTACTTTCAACAAAATACTTACTGTTGCTATTTTTATTTATTTGTTTTCTTTGTTTCTTTATTTATTTGATTTTGTTTCTACTTACAAAAAAATATTTATTGTTGCTATTTTTTTTCAAGTTTTTTTGTTTTGTTTTCTGCATTATTTATTTTCTTTTGTAAAACCAATTACGAACTTTCTGTTAGTGCAAGTAGTATTCAAATTTGAATAGTTTAAATTTGAAATTATTTGTTTTCTTGTTGCTTTATTTATTTTATTTTGTTTCTTTTCAGCAGCCCAAAGGGCGGGAAGGAGGGGCCTTTAGTCCCGGTTGGTGGCAGCAACCGGGACTAAAGGGGGGCATTAGTCCCGGTTGGTGGCAGCAACCGGGACCAAAGGCCCTGAGCTGGCGCGGGTGCGGTGGGATGTTTAGTCCCACCTCGCTAGCTGAGGGAGCTCGAGAGTGGTTTATAAGGGCTGCTGCTCCCACCCTCTCGAGCTCCTCTCAAATGCAGGCTTCTGGGCCTGACTCTGCGCGCTGCCCTGTGAGCTTGCAGGCTCAATGGGCAGCGCCCAATTTTTTTTTTCCTTTTTTGCTTTATTTATTTCTAAGTTGTTTTTTGCTGTATTTAGAGTTGCTTTATTTATTTTATTTTCTTTGTTTATTTCTAAGTTGTTTTTTGCTGTATTTAGAGTTGCTTTATTTATTTTACTTCCTTTATTTATTTTCTTTGTTGCTTTATTTATTTTATTTTGTTTATACTTAATTACAACAAAATACTTATTGTTGCTATTTATTTCTAAGTTGTTTTTTGCTGTATTCAGAGTTGCTTTATTTATTTTATTTTCTTTGTTTATTTCTAAGTTGTTTTTTGCTGTATTTAGAGTTGCTTTATTTATTTTACTTTCTTTATTTATTTTCTTTGTTGCTTTATTTATTTTATTTTGTTTATACTTACAACAAAATACTTATTGTTGCTATATAGTTTTCAAGTTTGTTTTGTTTTGTTTTGTTTTGTTAGTGCAAGTAGTATTGAAATTTGAATAGTACAAACGGACAATGGTATCATACTCGTTTGTTACAAAGTTGGCATGGTATCATCATAATAGTTGCGGAAATAACTCTTCACTTTTTCTTCGCTTGTGTCATTTGCTTATTGCGCCGTAACCATGGATAATCTTCATCGTTTATCAGGATGCTTGGGTCAGCCTTGACTTTGAAGGGAGGAATTTCATGAAACTTTTCATAATCTTCAGACATGTCTGTCTTGCCCTCCACTCCCAGGATGTCCCTTTTTCCTGAAAGAACTATGTGGCGCTTTGGCTCATCGTATGATGTATTCGCTTCCTTATCTTTTCTTTTTCTCGGTCTGGTAGACATGTCCTTCACATAGATAACCTGTGCCACATCATTGGCTAGGACGAACGGTTTGTCATTGTATCCAAGATTTTTCAGATCCACTGTTGTCATTCCGTACTGTGGGTCTACCTGTACCCCGCCTCCTGACAGATTGACCCATTTACACTTAAACAAAGGGACCTTAAAATCATGTCCGTAGTCAAGTTCCCATATGTCCACTATGTAACCATAATATGTGTCCTTTCCCCTCTCGGTTGTTGCATCAAAGCGGACACCGCTGTTTTGGTTGGTGCTCTTTTGATCTTGGACAATCGTGTAAAATGTATTTCCATTTATCTCGTATCCTTTGTAAATCAATACAGTCGAAGATGGTCCCCTGGACAACAAGTACAACTCATCACAAACAGTGTTGTCACCTCTGAGACGTGTTTCCAACCAACTGCTGAAAGTCCTGATGTGTTCACGTGTAATCCAGTCGTCGCACTGCTCCGGGTGTTTGGAGCGCAGACTGTTCTTGTGTTCATCGACATACGGGTTCACCAATGTAGAGTTCTGTAGAACTGTGTAGTGTGCTTGAGACCAAGAATAACCGTCCCTGCATATTATTGAGTCCCTTCCAAGCGTGCCTTTTCCAGTCAGTCTGCCCTCGTACCGCGATTTAGGGAGACCTATCTTATTAAGGCCAGGAATGAAGTCAACACAAAACCCGATGACATCCTCTGTTTGATGGCCCATGGAGATGCTTCCTTCTGGTCTGGCGCGGTTACGGACATATTTCTTTAGGACTCCCATGAACCTCTCAAAGGGGAACATATTGTGTAGAAATACGGGCCCCAGAATGACAATCTCGTCGACTAGATGAACTAGGACGTGTGTCATGATATTGAAGATGGATGGTGGGAACACAAGCTCGAAACTGACAAGACATTGCGCCACATCACTCCTTAGCCTTGGTACGATTTCTGGATCGATCACCTTCTGAGAGATTGCATTGAGGAATGCACATAGTTTCACAATGGCTAATCGGACGTTTTCCGGTAGAAGCCCCCTCAATGCAACCGGAAGCAGTTGCGTCATAATCACATGGCAGTCATGAGACTTTAGGTTCTGGAACTTTTTCTCTGCCATATTTATTATTCCCTTTATATTCGACGAGAAGCCAGTCGGGACCTTCATACTGAGAAGGCATTCAAAGAAGATTTCTTTCTCTTCTTTCGTAAGAGCATAGCTGGCAGGACCTTCATACTGCTTCGGAGGGATGCCGTCTTTTTCGTGCAAACGTTGCAGGTCCTCCCGTGCCTCAGCTGTATCTTTTGTCTTTCCATACACGCCCAAGAAGCCTAGCAGGTTCACGCAAAGGTTCTTCGTCACGTGCATCACGTCGATTGAAGAGCGGACCTCTAGGTCTTTCCAGTAGGGTAGGTCCCAAAATATAGATTTCTTCTTCCACATGGGTGCGTGTCCCTCATCGTCATTCGGAACAGCTAGTGCGCCGGGGCCACAGCATTCTCTGCCTTCCACTGCAGCAATTCCAGTACGGTACCGAGCTTTGTGTTGCCATCTTCGCAATTGGGGTACAACCCTTTTTTGTGATCCTCTAACATGCGATCGAACTTCAGCTTCTCCTTTTGACTTTCGCATTGTGTCCTTGCATCGACAATGACCCGGCGAAGATCATCATTTGGTTCCTCTTGATCTTCAGCAGCTTCACCCGTTGCAGCATCATTGGGCACATCGTCTGCTTCCTCTTGATCTTCACCAGCTCCCCCCATTGCAGCATCACCGTATTCAGGGGGCACATAGTTGTCATCGTACTCTTCTTCTTCGCCGTCTTCCATCATAACCCCTATTTCACCGTGCCTCGTCCAAACATTATAGTGTGGCATGAAACCCTTGTAAAGCAGGTGGGAGTGAAGGATTTTTCGGTTAGAGTAAGACATCGTATTCACACATTGAGTGCATGGACAACACATAAAACCATTCTGCTTGTTTGCCTCTGCCACATTTAGAAACTCACGCACGCCCTTAACGTACTCGGAGGTGTGTCTGTCACCGTACATCCATTGGCGGTTCATCTGCGTGCATTTATATATAATTAAGTGTGTCAAAAACCATTACAGAACATCATAAATAGATAATTAAGTGACCAAATGGATAAAAGTTCATCATCACATTAAAACCAAAGTACATACATATATATAGTTCTCATCTAACAACATATATAGCTCTCCATACACATCGAAACTATGTAAAACATTTCAACGCGAAAACAAATGCTATCATAATCGCAACCAAGGTAACAATTGATCCAACGGCATAATGATACCAAGCCTCGGTATTAATGGCATATTTTCTAATCTTTTTAATCTTCAACCGCATTGCATCCATCTTGATCTTGTGATCATCGACGACATCCGCAACATGCAACTCCAATATCATCTTCTCGTCCACAATTTTTTTTATTTTTTCCTTCAAGAATTTGTTTTCTTATTCAACTAAATTTAACCTCTCGACAATAGGTTCCATCTTGATCTTGTGATCATCGATAACTTCCGCAACATGCAACTCCAATTCCATCTTCTCCTCCTCCATTTTTTCCAATTTTTTCTTTAACGAAATGTTTTCCTCTTCAACTAAATTTAACCTCTCCACAAGAGGGTCGGTTGGAATTTCCGGTTCAACTACCTCCTAGACATAATAAAACATCTATGCATGTCAGGTTGGTCGGCATAACTATCATAAGCACTAAAACAAATAGTTATAAATTAAAGATAATATACCACATCCGAATCGTAGACCGGACAAGGGCCCACGTGGGCGGATATCAAAACCATCGCACTATATAATAACAAGCAATAATAAACGTAAGAAAATTAGACAAATATCTATCTAAAGCAATAATAAAAGTAAGAAAAGCATGGACATAACAAGAGGCTCACCACGGTGGTGCCGGTGACGAGATCGGCGGGGGCGATCGACGGCGGCGAAGACGGGGACAGGACGTGACGGACCGCTAAACCTAGACAAATCTCGGAGAAAATAGAGCTTCGAGAGCAGAAAAGCTTAACTAGTGTGGCTCGGGCATTCCATCGAACATGTTGTGTGCATAGGAGGTGAGCTAGAGCACCACTAACCCCTCCCCCCCTCGGCCAGAAAAAAAAACAGAGCAGTGAGCTCTGCTCTTGAGTGAGGGGGTTTATATAGGCACCTCATTGGTCCCGGTTGGTGCTATGAACCGGGGCTAAAGGGGAGCCTTTGGTCCCGGTTCATAAAACAAACCGGGACTAATAGTGGTGGGCCAGGAGCAAGAGCCATTGGTCCCGGTTTTTAGCTCCAACCGGGACCAATAGGTCCAGACGAACCGGGACCAATGGCCCACGTGGCCCGGCCGGCCCCCTGGGCTAACGAACCGGGTCCAGTACCCCCATTGGTCCCGGTTCTAGATTGAACCGGGGCTAATGGGCTGGACCAATGCCCTGTTTTCTACTAGTGTCATATGGTGATATGATGGGTGGAATGCTGGTATTGTTGGAGCATGCTAGTAGTTGGTTAACTCATTATCAACGGAGATCATGTCATGATTCCGTTCGTTTCCTTTTTTCGGTACTATCATAGGCCGTCCGTTGGGATTACGGTCTAGTCAGTTGTAAACCACTTCCCGAGTACACACCAAGTAGAGGGGCCGGGATGAGGGTTCCATGGCCTTGGATTAAAGCCCGTCATCCGGTCAGGGGGCATGGGTGTTTCCGGTTGGGACCAAGAGGGGGGCACCCCTTAGAGCGCGCATATATAAATTTGATCCAATGTTATTCGAGGTTGTAGCCTCCCCGTCTTAAAGTTTTTCGTGAATGTCGTCGCGGGTGATTCCGGACGACAGGATGTTAAATGGGTGTGTACTGGTTAGTTGGGTTTCTACTAAAACACCGTAGACGGAACTAGTCCCCGTGGCTAGTAGAATCCGTTGGCTATGAGTTAATAGTACAAGCTCTGTAGAGTTAAATTCATTCAGTTGCCATGTTTATGAACTAGGGTCAATCTTCAGGACAACCCGGTGACCGTCTCTAGTAAATTCTTGTTGGCAACCAGAGTAGTGTTTTCGTCAAGTTCATTTGGTAGATGAACTCACCAACTATCTCTGAATTAATTTACTTCCAGAAGTATTCCATCATTATACCCTTGTTCTATATAAGCCCTTTATGTGATGTCGCTTAGACGTCCGACTGTGGCATTCTTTTATTTATATGCCCTTTATGTGATGTCGCTCAGATGTCCGACTGTGGTATTATTTTTAAGCCCTTTATGTGATGTCGCTCAGACGTCCGACTGTGGCATTATTTTTAAGCCCTTTATGTGATGTCGCTCAGACGTCCGACTATGGCATTGTTTTTTTAGCCCTTGTGATGTCGCTCAGACGTCCGACTGTGGCATTATTTTTAAGCCCTTTATGTGATTTCGCTCAGACGTTCGACTGTTGCATTCTTTTTATTTAGAAGCCCTTTATGTGATGTCGCTCAGTCGTCCAATTGTGGCATTCTTTTTATTTATAAGCCCTTTATGCGATGTCGCTCAGATGTCCGACTGAGGCATTCTTGTTGTTTATTTTTGCTATAAGCCCTTTATGTGGTGTCGCTCAGATGCTCGACTGTGGCCTGCTATCATTTATTATTTTCCTACGAGGCGTCACTGAGACACTCGTTTGGTCTCCTTCTATTTTATCTTATGGATTTCGGGAGGATTACCGCCCGACTTCTATTGTTGCATACAGCACATTAATATTTTATTCCGGTCGCATTTTTGCTGGAATACTCATATGCATCATGTTGGCATTTATTATATCTCAAGTCCGAACTGTCTTGCGAGTACATTCAAAGTACTCACCTGGCTTGTTGATTTGGCCAGATGTGGATGAAGGTGATCTCATGGATGAAGAATTTGATAGCGAGTCCAACGCTTAGTGGTGTCCCAGTCAGTCCCTTGCGATCCTGGAGTTGATCATTTTTTTATAACCGCTTCCGCCTACCACCAAATAAATTCATCGGGTCTCACTCCGACACTCGATGAGCTGTAATGTTTTGGAGTCACATCACCCACTTCACTGTGACATATTCCACCACCTTTTATTACGAGTTAGTAGTATGCCACCCTGCCTTGTGTCATATCCGCCTCTATGTATATTATTGGCGCGCTTGTAATAAAATTGTTGAGCAACCCCCAGCTCAACCTTGTATAATATTCAGTGTACATGAATTCTGTGCCAAGGATTTGTCTGCCAGCAGGTAATAATATCCCTCGCTGGTTTACTAAAAAGGTCGGCCTTCCGGTAATTATTTTACTGAAGGACCGGTCCTGACAGCCAATCACCCTAAAATAGCTCTGGACCAAAAAAACACCGTGTACAAATAAATAAAATCGATTGGTGCTTCTTTCTGAAAAGAGTACTACCTTGAAAAGTGCCAATATAAGCTACTAGTATTTGATTAGAGGATTTACTGCCGAGAAAGATCCATCCATAGATAGCGCCAATGCTTAGATGGGGCATGGTTGGTGTCAGGGGTATTACTAGCAGGTATAAACCGACCAGGAGGGTCCGTATTACGCTAGTAAGGTTATATTATCAAAAGCCCAGTAGAATGTATAACAAGGGATCATAGCCAATAGAGGTTTAGGGCCCATGTATAAGGCCCGTGGTTTGTAAACCGTCGTGCCATGTAACTTGGGATGTAAGATAGAAAGAGTAGAGACCGAGGCGGGCACGTTTATGAGCCGGCCTCGGGACTCTGTAAACCGGACCGGGCGTCGCCTCCTATACAAAGGGGCGACCCGGCGACGGTTCAGGACAAGAAACAACTGCTCGAGACACAGGTAAAGCGGATTCGCTCCCTGGTCATCGAAGCCCAAGCAATACCACACCAAACTAGACGTAGGCTTTTACCTTCATCGAAGGGGCCGAACTAGTATAAAACTCCGTGTGTCCTTCGCCCGCTTTAACCCCTACAAGCTAACCCGAGCGATGGCCTCACACCTAAGTCCGTTAACCCAGACATCTGTCATGCTAAATCCACGACAGTTGGCACCCACCGTGGGGCTATCGCACGATGGTTTCGAGTTCTTGAAGGGCAGCTTTGAAGGGCTCAAGGGTTACGCAGTGGGCCGGATGACCAAGAGTCGTCGCGGCCGGATCTACATCGGCGATGCAGGCTGGGGCCCCGAGGCCGATTCAATCGAATACGGGTATCGGGTCCCCTTCGGCGGCATCCACGTCTTCATCGGCAAGATCGGCGAACCGGGACCTGAGTCGGACATCTTCCCCAACATCGTCCAGCTGGCTCAGCGTGCGAGATCGGCCCGGATTCAGCCCGCCATGAAGCTTGTTTTCGTTGGAGCAGTGCATGGAGTGCAAGCCGAGGACGGATCGGATTCTGGTGGCGAGACAGTTGTCTATTCCGACGATGAATCTTCATTTGGAGAGACCGAATCTTTGTATCTGTTGCAGGACGGCCGGTCCGAGGGTGTGTCCGATGGCGATAGTATTCCGGACCCCTTTGATCTGCCAAACAGGGTTGCTGTTTTCATGGCCGGATCACAACCTATACAGCAGCCCTCGACAACCGGGGCGATAACCTCAGAGGCAGCGGGAGCCAGAATCGGAGACCTTCCCCCGTCGCCCTCTGACGTCCTATCCACCTTAGTCGGCACCTTGACAGCGCTCGCAACAGCAGAAGTAGCCTAGGCCGACAAGGCGCAACATGATGCGGAGATCGCTCAACTGAAGAGCCAGAATGAGCAAGCTATGCTGGATCTGGATGTGGAGAAAGCCAGGAGAGCTACGAGGCAGGCAGAGCTAGATTCCCAAGCCTTCCGGCTCAGGTTGGATCAGAACGCCTTGCAGGAGGTCATGTACAGAAGACAACAATATCGTTTGCCACCGGTTTATGAGGCAAGGAATCTCTTCAGCACACGAGGAGCAGGAACTAGTAACCGTCCGGAGGTAAACCGGGGAGGAGCCCCGGGGACGGGCACGTCGGTTCAGCCACCAGCCACAGAGCGGAACCGCCAAGTTGTGCCGACGCCGCACGTACCGACCCCTCCCGGTCATTATTCTAACCCGTTGGACAACATTGTCGCCGCCGCTTCACGGCTGGCCGCTCTTCCCATTGAGGGGTCGTCCCCCATAGCAATGGAAGCACGGCGAGCTAAGGAGTTGCTGGACACAGCGTTAACACAGCAGGAAGCTTATTCCTATAGCCGGGAGAGGATTCACTCAACCCCCCGCCCGAGCCGGAGTTACACGATGCACCTAGATGAACCGGCTGTATCTAGCAGCGCGTGGAGGCGCCACCGGCAGAGGCAGGATAGTCCGGTAGGAGAAGGAGAACACGCCCAAGAGGTGGTGGACCAGGCTAGGCATACTGCCCGCGACGACGCTTGGCAAACGACGCCGGTTCACCCCACCACCATAGAAACAGAAATCATGTCCAGTTCCTTCGGGGTGCAGTGTCTCGTCCCCGCTTTATGGAACGTAAAATTACCCAAAGACTTCAAAGGCCCGCGCAAGGTACCCAACTACACGGCGGAGGCTCCGGAGGCATGGGTTGAAAGTTATGAGATGGCTATGGAGATGCTTGATGTGGACGAAGCTGCGTGTGCCAAATACTTCACAATGATGCTTGAGGGCATGGCCCGGACATGGTTAAAGGGTTTACCACCTAACTCCATCAGATCATGGGGTGAGTTACGTCGCCGGTTTATCAGTAATTTCAAAGACACGTGCAAACAGCCGATGTCCGTGGTTGACTTAGTAGTATGTGTTCAAGGAGAGCAAGAGACCACAAGTAGTTGGGTGCGGCGAGTATCCGAAATCCTGCACTCCTCCAATAGCATCATCCCAAGTACGGCAATAGTGACCTTGGAAAACAATTGCCGGTTCGAGTCTTTGAGGCTGAAGCTTGGATGGCTCAAGCGCGATTGCAACGACATGGGAACGCTCATGAGTGCTTTGGTAAAGTATGGAGACTCTGATAACACAAAGTACCCATACGCAGACGGAGACAAATCCGGGAAGGCGAGCAAAACTGGTAAACTGGCACAGACCAATCCGGCGGGTTCATGGTACAATGGCAAGTGTAAAGCGGAGAGCAGCTCAGATTTTGTGGCCAATACCAACATTCAAGACAACGGGCAGCGCCGCAAGGGTAGACCGCCCCCACGCAACGGGAGGCCACCTATTAATCTAGACCGCCAGTTGAGTGTCCCTTGTCCAAAGCACGGTAGAGAGGAAAACCCGGCTACGCATCTCTGGAAGGATTGTTTTATTATGCAAGAATTTATTAAACATGCCAAATATAACCACGGGCCCCCCGGCGGGTCAGGTCCTGGTTTTTAGGGTCCGGGTTACCAGGGTGGTGGATCCGGATCGGGATATCACGGCGGTAACAATAACCACAATGGCAACAATCAGCATCAACATAACCAGCAGCATGGTCAGGGCGGATACAACAACCAAGGCAATCAACAGCATTAGCAGCAACAGCAATCCGGATACCAGAATAATCCGAAGGAGCTAAGGAGTGGGCAATATCATGTTTTCACCACAAGTTTGTGCAAACGGGATCGAAAGGTTTTGAAGGGAGCAGTACACGCATTTGAACCGGCGATACCACGTTTTTTACGTTGGCCTGAGCAACCCATTGTATGGAGCAGAGAGGATCACCCGCCACGGGTTGATAATCCGGGTCAGTTAGCCTTGGTGGTGGCTCCACAGGTGGGTGGCTATAAGTTCACAAAGGTGCTTATGGATGGAGGCAGCAGCATCAATATCCTATACTATGAGACTTTTCGACGTATGGGGTTGACAGATAAGAAGCTCCGGCAGTCCAACACAGTGTTCCATGGAGTGGTGCCAGGTAAATGGGCTTACCCAGTTGGAAAGATCGATCTGGAAGTTACCTTTGGGGATGAGTAGGACTAGATCAGAGACGGTGACCTTTGAGGTTGTAAAGATCAGGAGCCCATATCATGCTCGGTTTGGGAGGCCGGTTTATGCCAAGTTCATGGCTAGACCGTGTTATGTTTATCTGCACCTCAAGATGCCGGGTCACAAGGGAACCATCACGGGAGCCGCAAGATCGCATTGGAATGCAAGGAAGGAGACGCGGCATACGCTGAGGCAGTTTGTGCTACGGAGGAGCTAAAGTTTTATAAGGACAATGTTGATCCGGCAGATATGTCCCCGTTGAAAAAGCCAACTACAGAGCACGATCCGGCGTTGAAGTTTAAATCGGCAGAGGAAACCAAGCAGGTTGACTTTGTTCCAGGCGATTCATCCAAGCAATTCACCATCAGCGCTAACCTAGACCCCAAATAGGAAAGCGCGCTCATCGAGTTCATCCGTGAGAACCGAGATATCTTTGCATGGAAGCCTTCTGACATGCCAGGTATACCGAGGGAACTCGCTGAGCACAGTATTAATATTGATCCGAAGTTTAAACCGGTCAAGCAATATTTGCGCCACTTCAATGAGGAGAGGCGCAAGGCTATAGGTGAAGAAGTGGCTAGGCTCTTGGCCACATGTTTCATAGTTGAGGTGTTTCATCTAGATTGGTTGGCTAATCCGGTGCTGGTACTCAAGAAAAACGGGACCTGGAGAATGTGTGTTGATTACACAGACTTAAACAAAGCTTGCCCAACTGATCCTTTTTCTCTCCCCCGTATTGATCAGATTATCGATGCTACGGCGGAATGTGAGCGGCTAAGTTTTTTGGATGCATATTCAGGTTATCATCAGATTAAGATGGCAGTTAAGGACCAGGAGAAAACAGCTTTCATAACTCCCTTTGGAGCCTTCTGCTATGTATCCATGCCTTTTGGGCTCAAGAGTGCCCAAGCAACTTATCAGCGTTGTGTGCAGAACTGCCTACAAGGGTAGATTGGAAGAAATGTCCATGCATATGTTGATGACATCGTGGTAAAATCCAGGAGGGAGGAGACACTGATAGATGATTTAAAAGAAACTTTTGACAACCTCCGAGTTTATAAGATGATGCTCAATCCGAAGATGTGTGTTTTTGGTGTTCCAGCGAGCAAGCTCCGTGGATTCTTAGTGTCAAACAGAGGGATTGAAGCTAATCCTGAAAAGATCAAGGCGATCACATCCTTGGCTAAACCAGTGTGCATCAATGACGTCCAGCGCGTGGCAGGCCGGATTGCAGCGT
This sequence comes from Secale cereale, assembly GCA_902687465.1. NCBI lineage: Eukaryota > Viridiplantae > Streptophyta > Magnoliopsida > Poales > Poaceae > Secale > Secale cereale. The sequence goes on along the minus strand of LR738710.1, from coordinate 616,551,728 downwards.
TGAGTCGGTTCATCAGCCATTTAGGAGAAAAGGTGATTCCGCTTTATTAGATGATGAAGAAGACGGATCGGTTTGTGTGGAGCGATGCTGCAAACGCTGCGTTCGAGGATTTGAAACGGCAATTAGCAGAACCACCAGTTCTTGCTGCCTCGGTTGACAAGGAGCCACTATTGTTATACGTGGTCGCCAATGCCCGTGCAGTTAGCGTGGCCATTGTGGTGGAGCGCAAAGAAGCAGGCAAAGAATATCCGGTTCAACGTCCGGTTTATTACGTCAGTGAGGTGCTTATTGAGTCCAAACAAAGATATCCACACTGGCAGAAATTTGTGTATGGTGTGTTCATGGCAAACCGGAAGTTGAAGCACTACATCTAGGGCCACCCAATCACTGTTCTCACTTCAGCTCCGTTGGGGGATATAATCCAGAACAGAGAAGCCACTGGCAGAGTGGCGAAGTGGGCCACTGAGCTTAGCCCACACGGATTAAAATATGTACCCCATACTGGTATAAAGTCCCAAGCACTGGTGGATTTCATCAATGATTGGACAGAGTTGCAAGCACCTAAGGAGAAGCCGGATCATACATATTGGACTATTCACTTTGACGGTTCAGGGCAATTGGAGGGCTCGGGGGCTGGAGTCATGTTAACTTCCCCGCGAGGTGATAGGTTCTGTTATGTCCCCCGATTAATGTTCCCTTGTACTAACAATGCTGCTGAGTATGAAGCTCTCCTCCACGGTTTGCGGATGGCCAAGGAGATGACCTTGAGCCGAGTCAAGTGCTTTGGTGACTCAGATCTGGTGGCACAACAAGTATCCGATAAGTGGGACTCTAAGGATCCACTCATGGCGGCTTATCGACGAGAAGTGGATGCAGTTGCAGGATACTTCAAGGGATATCAGGTGGACCACATAGACCAACGAAAAAATGAAGCAGCCGATGTATTAGGCCGGCTGGGCTCTCAGCGTAAACCGGTTCCACCTAATACCTTGTTGGATGAGTTACATAATCCGTCAGTACAGATACCTTCAGAGGAAGACTTGGCTGTTCCTGATCGAGAAGCACAGTTAGTCGCAGCACTTCACGTCATTCTGGATTGGATACTCCCTTATTTGGCGTATATGAGCCAAGGTGAGTTGCCAGAGGACGAAGTGGAGGCCCGGCAGATAATCCGGCGGTCTAAATCCATGACTATCGTCAATGGAGAACTTCATCATCACAGCGTTTCTGAGCGTTTCAGCGGTGCGTATCATCAGAGGAAGGCTATGATATTCTTCGAGAGATTCATGAAGGGGATTGCGGTCATCACGCCGGTCCAAAGTCCTTGGTAGCTAAAGCTTTTCGTCATGGTTCTACTGGCTAACGGCTCACGCCGATGCAGAGGACTTGGTCAGAAAATGTGACGCTTGCCAGAAATTTTCGCGGCGTGCTCATGTACCGGCGCAGGAGCTGCGGATGATTCCAATCACTTGGCCGTTTGCGACATAGGGGCTTGATATGGTTGGACCCTTTAAAAGATCCCAAGATCAGAAAACCAACATGTTGGTAGCAGTGGACAAATTTACAAAGTGGGTCGAAGCAGAGCCTGTCAGTAAGTGTGATGCGGCAACAGCGGTTACGTTCATCAAAAAGGTGATTTTCTGGTTTGGTTTCCACACAACATTATAACTGATAATGGCACCAACCTATCTAAAGGAGAGATGGAAGAGTTCTATCAAAGAGAACATATTCGCCATGATGTATCATCAGTAGCTCACCCTCATTCCAACGGCCAAGCTGAGAGAGCCAACCAAGAGATCTTGAGAGGCATCAAGCCCCGGCTTATGGTTCCTTTGCAAAGAACACCGGGTTGCTGGGTAGAGGAGTTGCCCTCTGTCTTATGGAGCATCAACACTACACCTAACAGATCAACAGGGTACACACCTTTCTTTATGGTATATGGTGCTGAAGCGGTCCTGCCCAGCGATATTCGGCATGGTTCACCACGGGTGGCAGCTTACGTTGAATCGGATAATGAACAAGCAAGGCAAGACAGCTTGGACCGGCTAGATGAGGAACAGGACACGGCACCAGCATGATCAGCAATTTATCAATAAGATCTGCGCCGGTACCACAGCCGCCGGTTAAAACCAGAACGTTCCAGGAGGGAGATCTGGTGCTCCGGCTCATCCAAGAACAGACAGACATGCACAAGCTATCCCCACCTTGGAAAGGACCCTTTGTGGTCAGCAAAAACCTACACAACGGATCATACTACATTGTCGATGTTCGAGAACATAAGGACTCACGTACAGTGGACGAAGAGACGAAGCGGCCGTGGAACATCGCTCTTCTTAGACCTTACTACACTTGAGCCATTGGCTCCGCTTTATGTACAATGTATATACTATAATTAATAAAATAAACTGGCGCCCTCGGATCACCGGGAATCGACCATCTTCTTCGCAAAAGAGTATCAGATGGGGGCTTCGAAAGAAACCTTCCCTGGCCTCTTAAACCGACGCCCTTGACAGAATCAGGGAATCAGCCATGTTCTTCAAAGGAGTATCACATGGGATTTTCTACATAAGCTTACCATGGCCTCCTAAACCGTCGCCCTTGATATATCAAGGAATCAGCCATCTTATCAAAACAAGAATCACATGGGGGCTTCCGCAGCCAAGGAAGTTTTCCATGGCCTCTTGAGCCGGCGGCGGAATGAAGCCCATCATAAGAGCACTGCTCTGGTTGCTTCGGCAATTTCCACATGATGATGAGGGGTAAAAGAGAGTGTTGGTGCCCAACCCAGCTCAAACATATGCCCCGATGAGAAAAACGGCTCACACACTACCGGGGGGCTCGCAGAGAGTTGAATACCCTTGTAGTGAACATGGCTTGGAAGCCCGGTGCATGCACCTAAAACCCCAGATTAACCTGCCTGCCTCAAGTAAATCACGCCGTCCAGGTAAACCTGGTATGACCCGTCGAACCTGCCACAAGTTACTCCTTCGGGACCATGAACTTGGCCACGTTAAATTGACGATCATCGAGTTGATTACCTAAAGACAAAATCTTTATGAGATTTTGAAACATTGGGTAGCTTGTCATTGATGATTTGGTTAAGGATTGCGGAGCATCTTGACAGGCTTTGCTAAAATGGTTAATGACAGTAGCCTGGCAGCTCATAAAAAGCCCCGAATTTGGAGCCTGGCAGCTCATAAAAGCCTCGACTACATGGTCTTATTTGCCCAAAAAACCTTATTTCTATTTTTTTTGATTTCACAAATCTTGGTCATCATGATCATTGGTTTTTAACCAAGTCCATTGATGCGAGACTGGACAACTACAAGGTTGACCATACGTCTACAAAGTTAAAGTCTGGGTCATGAACACCAGCGAGAGTTAAACCGGCGTTCATCGTAACCCGGATCGGCCATCAGGCTAAGCCAAACAAGGGAGCCAAGGGCCTCATCAGCGCCTGCGTTTGCAATTATTCCTACCGGGTTAAGGTCGACAAGCACACTTAATCAGAGCTTCGTTCATGCAGGCACATGTATTATAAGTTGATCAAGCATTTCAAAAAGAAGAGTAAATTGAGAGATGCCAATCCAAATAGTACCATAACAGTGGGACAAAGGCAGTGTTTCAATTATCCTATTACAAGGCACTTGCAGGCTCGGATGGATCAAAAGTTTCTGGCAAAATATTCAGCATCTAAAAGTTAAACCGGGACGGTCAAGTATTCTTCTTCAGCACGCTGCGAAGGCTAAGGTTCAACTTGATCCGGATCTTCGTCGACTTCAGGCAATTGCTGGAAATCAGGAGCACTCCATTTAATCTTGGAGAGAGCACGGAAATACACTTCATCATTGATAAGATCTGAAGGGTCAATATCTGGAGCGAAAGTCTGGTTACGAACTGGTGGGATCAGATTTTCAGTATCGTAAACCGGCCACTCCACCCGTGAGTTCTCTAGATCATAAGTCGGATGATACCTTGTTAGATCTGCTTCATCAGCAAGCTTACTGGCAAGAGGGCGCATGTCCTTGCTTAAAGCAAGGAGATCTTCAGCTAAAAAGGCTGACCCGTCCTCCTTCATGCTGGGGTAGCCATTCATGGCCTCTGCCGGATCAAAATCGGGGACCCATGCTTTGACCCGGGTCAACGCCAGGAGAGAACCAGCTCGTGCAGCAGACTTCTTCACCTCAACAAGACGCGCAGGTAAAACAGATAGCTTTTCCAGGGTGGCTTGGATGGTGGTCGGAGCCGATTTATTGTGCGACATGGCACTGATAGCCCTTTGAGCTCCGGAGTAGAGCTGCTCTACCAGGGTATAAGCAGCCTTGAGCTTCCTCCAGACACCGTCTCCGAGATGAGTGATGCGCCTCCCTTTATACAATTGGCGAGTTAAACCGGAGCAGGATAAAGATTGCAAGGATGTAAACATACAAAGACAGGTACTCACCGAAGATAGCAGAAGTCATGTTTTCTATTTGATGTTTCAATCCGGATAGCTCATGCGTAACCGGATTAAGAGCAGCTTCGGCATCCTTTGCTCTTTTTCTAGAGCATCCCTCTGCACCTCCCATGTGGACCGCTCCACTTCAAAATCTTTCTTCAATTTTTCCATGTTACTCAAAGCAAGGACAAGTTCTTCCTTAGCTTTGGTTGAAGCAGCCTCATGGAAGGCCAAGCTATTCCGGAGCTCAGTTGCCTCCGAAGCTCTCTGGTTCAAGTCAGCCTGCAAGGAAAGCAAACGTGTGAGAAGGATAGATTATTCAAAGTCTCAAGCACATAACAGGTTATGCACTTGACACTTGGGGGATAATGTACAATTGAAGTAAGGAAAGCAAAAAAATTCGGACAAGTCCCAAGCACACAAACAGGTTATGCCCTTGGCACTTGGGGGCTAATGTAAGTTCATTCTCAGACATAATTGAAGTCCCGGTTCACCTACAGTGAAGCTAAACCGACACCTGGGGGTTACTATGGCCTAAAGGTAGAATTACAAAGTACAGAGCAGAAACGAAAGGCAATAGGAAAGAAAGTCACCTCATATTTATCTTTCATCATGTTGATTAACCCGGCTTCATAGTCACAGCTGCTGAAGAGCCGGTTCAGAAACCCGGAATGGAGTTCCTGGGCAGTCAGCTAAGCATAGCTTGATAGGTCTGTGCTCCACTTGCCTTTATCTTGTTGTAGTTTCTCTTCCTTGGCAGTATGCCTAGCCAGGGCAACAGGCTCGGCGGGAGTAGAGAATCTTATCCCAGTTATTTCAACATCTGTAGTTGAGGTGGCCGTCGGTTGAAGGGGATCAGCAGTGTGTGCTGGGCTGACAGGAGCCGGGCTAGCCTGAGGAGGACTAACCCGGACAGGGCTTCCCGGTTTAGTCGTGTTTTCCATGTCACCACCTCCCGGAGCAGCAACATCTTCATGATCCATAGGAGCGGGATCATCGAGCTGAACTTCAAAGTTGTCCTCTGGAGGGATGGCCGCTTCAGGGTCCTCGGCCGGTTCAGCAGTAGTGGTCTCCACAGCCGTGTTATTTGCTTTTGCCTTTTTGCTAGGCTTGGGCATTTTGATAAAGGTCAAAAGAACAATGAGAATCACAAAGTTAAAACAGGAAGATAAACCAGACGTTTGAAAGAAGGAGTTACCTAGGAACGGTCTTGAGCACTAGGATTTGCGTAGCGGTCGACTCACCGGAAGAAGATAGAGGAGCCTACTGATAGTTGGGATCAGACGGTTTAAGTGGTTTACGTATAAGGCCTGCTTTTGGATGAAGAAGGGTTGGAGTGAGCAAAACCTCGGAGCGGCGTCTGCGAGCCGGCGTAAGGGGTATTCCGGACGATTCAACCACATGGCCGCTATGGCGCGTGGTCCGGCGAGCTTCATGCTGCTGTTTCTTCAAAAGAAAGTTGGGATCCAATTGAGCATAAGGGTGAGAAAATGGATATTTCCGGGATACCAGGCGGATCTTGGGTGGCAACGATTCTAAATCAAAAGAGAGAGAAATTACCTCAACTCCCTCCGCTTTACTTCCCTCCGCCAGGTCCTTCGAAAAGGCATTGTTAACATAAATTCGCACAAAGGGAGATCAAAGGATATAAGAATCAAACGGTACCTCGGAAGCCGGATCATCTTCCTCAGGGTTTGAACAGGAAGCAGCAACAACTTTCTTTTTCTTCACAGCAAAGGTTTTCTTGCGTGTTGGCTTCGCCGGTTTATCCTGCGCTTTCCTCTTCCAGAAGGGATCATTGGCCTGTAAAAAGTAACACGAACATGTTGAAAACAAGTGATATGAATAGAGTAAACCGAAAGGATAGGGTTGGAAGAACTTTACCGATGGCGGTTTATTGGTTAAACAGAACGGAGCTAAACCGGTCCAGCTGCAATCCTCTAGGGGGATGTTCAGCATCTTCTTAGCAGACTCAGTCACTTCATTATCAGGAAGCACTATTTTTGTGTGGCATTGAGGGCCTTCTGGCTTGCCGGTATATTGGCACATCAGGCTTGAGCGCCGACTTAGTGGAAGAATGCTCCAAGAAAGCCAGCAGCGAACAAAATCAACACCGGTTAAACCGTTCGCCACGAAAGCCCTGAGCTTGGAAAGTTGAGGGGCATATCGAGCCCGGTCTTGGGCGCTTAAATGCTATGGCAAAGGATGGGTTGACGCCAGACGGTAAGCGCGGTTACCCAGCAATGGGTTTTCTCCTTCTGGCGAAGTGTCCTTGCAGTAGAACCATGTCTGGTTCCACTCCTTAGGGTGGCTGTGAAGAGTGGCGTGAGGAAAACTGACGTCCTTCCTTTTCTAGATGCTGACACCTCCCAGCTCCTGATGAGGCCCATCAGTAAACTCAGTCCGGCGGTTCAGATGGAAGAAATCCCGGAACAGATCCACGGATGGCTCTTTTTGAAGGTATGCTTCCAAGAAGACTTGGAAGTTACAGATGTTCGATACATAATTTGGGCCTATATCTTGTGGGTGGAGTTGAAAAGCGGTTAACATATCGCAGAAGAACTTTGAACCGGGAGGACTAAAACCCCGGGCCAGATGATCATAGAAGACTATGATTTATCCTTCCTTAGGCTCAGGAGGGCACTCCTTTCCAGGGTCCCGCCAGTGCAGAACTTCCTTAGGGCCCAGAACACCAATTGAGGCCGCTTCAACTAAATCGTCTTCCCTAATCCGGGACGGAACCCAGTTGCAAGCAACAAATTGTTTTGCTGTGGAAGCCATTTCTCCAAGAAAGGAATACTGGAAAATATAATACAAGACCCGGTTTACCAACTGCTAGATATAAACTGGTGCATTCTATGAAGGTATGGACTTAATTGGCGGTTTAAACAAGGGACTAATGGTATCTACTAATCCAGAAGCTGGTATGAGTGAGACAGCTACCGGTTCACGATGATAGATGGAGAAAGTTAAACCGTCAATTGTGGAATACGGGTCTAAATCTAAAACCGTCAAGGCCAGCATATGACGCGCATGGTATGGCTAAACCGGCAATGTAAGCGGGTTGCAGATATAGAAGTGTGAGAAACAGTTTTCACATGAAGCTGAGGTAAATATGGATCTAAGACACAAGGAAAAGACAGAATAATACAAGTTATATTCAGTGAAGGCCGCGGAAGTTCTCTACAGATTCAGTCTAAACTAGCAGTGCTGGAGAAGCTAAAGTATAATGATGGAGCGGAAGCGCACGGATGAGGATCAAGCCTAACGAGTTTATATCTACAGCTAAGACTGACCTACGGCGATGAACTACGAAGAAACGAGGGTTCATGGCGAGCTACAGAAGAAACCCTAGAAACTGATATCTATGGGGAAGAAGATGGCGTACCCGAGGAAACAGAGGACGGCGGCGAGTTCTCTGGACGCGTTCAGGTCGATGCAGCGGCCGGACTTGTGGACGACGGCGAGCTCGAAGAACAGCGGCGGAGGTTCGAGCGCTGGAGACGGAGGAAGAAGAAGCATAAGGGGAAAAGAGATGTGCCTCGGCTGTATTTATAGGCCGAGGGGTTAAAACGGCAAGCGCGGGAATCGAGGAGGCCAGAAATCGGATAAAGATTGAGCTGTCGCCTTGATCTTCGGTCCGGCAATAAAGAAAGGTAACAAACGGATGCAGGCATTAAATGTGCAGATGATGTCACGACAGATTAAAGCGATCTCAGGAGATGACGTCATGGCCGGTTTATGAAGCATACAAGAATTGCAGAAAGGGAAATTCGTACAAGACTTGGAAGACTGACATGAACAAGTTCAAATCAATCTGGGGCCTAATGTCAGGGATATTACTAGCAGGTATAAACCGGCCAAGAGGGTCCGGAATACGCTAGTAAGGTTATATTATCAGAAGCCCAGTAGAATGTATAACAATGGATCATAGCCCATAGAGGTTTAGGGCCCATGTATAAGGCCCGTGGTTTGTAAACCGTCGTGCGATGTAACTTGGGATGTAAGTGTAATGCCCCGGATGTAATACTTTCCCTTTTGGGCATATAATATATCTCCGGCTTCATCTATTCCTTTTCGGGTTCCTTGTCTTTCGGGTTTTCGTCGTTTTGTTGTGTGCGTGTGTGGCATTCATTCATATCATATAGTCATGTGCATCGCATTGCATTTGTGTTGTCGGTTGCTTCCGGTTCCACGCGTCCCTTCCCGTTGTCCGTTTCGCGTTCCGGAGCTCCCTCACGTGTCTGTGGCGTCCCGTAGGCCTACTTTGGTGTTTGGCCGTGTAACGTTACCGGTTTGGCGCGAGACTTGTCGTGTGTTGTTGTTTTGTTGTGTGTAACCCGCCTGTCAAATCTCGTCGCGTTTCGAGTCCGTTTGCTACCCCAACAGTTATTCGTGTGGGCTCAAAGTGCCTTCACTTTGAGGCCCAAGACACCCCTCCAACAGGCCACTTCCCTCCTCTTGGCCCATCCTAACTCCCCTCGCGATCGGATCCATCGGATCGCGATCGGAGGGCTCCAAAACACCCCACACCCCTCAAACCCTAGCACCTACCCTATATAATCATCCTCCATGCCATTTTTGGCAGCCTAATCCCCCTCCACCTACCTCTAGCCTACTTCCCCTCAATTTCCGTGCCATTCTCCTTCCAATTCGCCACTTGGAGTTTTCCCCTCGAGTTCCGTTCCAGCAGCAGTCGAGCCGCCGCCGTTTCCCATCGCCTGGGTCAACGAGCGCTCCGCCAGATCGGATCGGGGCAGGAGTCCCCGATCGATCCGCTTCGCCGATCGCCCCGCCTGGGCCTTCCCTCCGATCCCGCGAGCCGCCTGGACCACATCGTCGGGCGCCTCTCCAGCCTCCCGCATCGCCTCCCGTCGCGGCCTAGCACCACCGCTCGAAGGCCCAGCCGGCGCGCTCCCGCACCGGCCCGTCCCGCTCCCAGCCAGGCGCCTCCGCGCCAGATCGCCGAGCGGATCCCGCCACCAGCCGCTCGCCCGATCCCGCCAGGACCCGCGACCGCCTCCTGGGCCGAGTCATCCGAGGCCCGGCTCGGGGGTCCTCCGGCCGCCTTCGCCACTCCGCCTCCAGCGCCCGCGAGCCGCTCGCCTGGGCCGAGGTCGTCCAACGGCCCAGTCACCTCCACCCGCCGCTCGCTGGGCCTCTCCAGCGCGGGCCTCCTAGCCGAGCCGCCTCCTCCGTGCTGGGTCGCCGCTTCGCCCAGGCCCAGCCGGGCCACCTCTAGCTCCGCAGGCCGCCTCTCCAGCGCCAGGGCGCGCAGGCCCGAGCCGCCGTTGACCACACCGTAGCAGATCCGTCGGGCCCGATCTGCTCAAATCCCCGATCCGGCCCATTTTCTCAGATCTGAGGTTGACACCCTAAAAACCACCAAGTCCCTGTTATTTTTCTTCTCTGATGCACTTTTCAAACTGCGATAACTTTGTGTGTGTTGCTCCGTTTTGCGCAAATGAGATGTCCAGACGTTCGTGGTGACTAGCACTACGTTTCATTCCATTGTGCCTTGCATGTTAGAGATCATCTAGATGCTTATTTTTCTGTTGCAAGAGTGCATCCCGATATAAACTGCTGATATGTGATGTTTTTATGCCATCTTTGCTATGTGATATCTTTTAGCTCGTTTATCCGAATGATGCAAATGACATGTCCACGTGTTCGTCTTGCCATGCTCTACACGTTGCTTGTGTTAGGTTGCATGATAGATTTATTCTTGACATGTTTATCTTCGTTGCAAAGTGCCATGTGGCTGTGATGTTGTTTAACTTGTTATGAGATGCCATCTTGTTGAGCTCATTGCTATCGTTGTGTTTATCTCCATCATGCATGCTTGTGTGTTTCGGAATCACCATCATGTGTACTTTGATGTGGTGCTTACCACTTGCCATGTTTAGTTTCGAGGTGACTTAAACTTGCTCTTTTAGATGCCATGATGAAACTGTTGTTTTAACACTTATTGGATTTTCACTAAGTCCGAAATCTGTAACGTTTCGATGCCATGTTTGCTTGCTGCTCTAGGACAAACCATGATAGTTTTGGAGTGGATCTTGATGGTTCCTTGTAGTATATATTGTTGGCTTTCCATTCATGTTCTCACATGCTTATTTAAGTGGTTGTAGCATGTTTAACTTTTGCTCCAAAGTTTCAATAAAATTCTGCTGTCAGAATTTTATTGTCAAGTTCAATATGTCCAAGCTTATTGCTATTGAGGGTGCACCTTTTGACTTATTTGCTGTAGGATATGTCTAGTTTATGTCCATGATCTTTGCCATGGTGTTTGAGTGCTGTAGCTTATTTTTCTAGTGCTCCGAAGTAGCTATGTTGCTGTAATTTTCAGCTTTCGCCTATTTCTTGTTTCGGGCATAACTTTTAGCCCGTAGCTCCGATTTCAGCGAGTCTTATATGAAACTTGATTGATTTTCCGCGTAGATTCATAATCTCCTATTGTTATCATGTTTTGAGGTGTTTTTCTTGAGTGCTAATTTCCGTGCTCCGTGTGCATCCTTAGTGCATCCATCATGCATCCATCTTTTTGGTGTGCGCATTGCATCTTGTTGATTCGTGCCTTGTGTGATTGTATTGTTTAGAGCCGGAAGCTGAGACCGAGTACGAGTACGAGCATGAGGTTACCAACGAGGTTGAGCAAGAGGACCCTTCTTACGATCCGAACGACTACTCTTCAGGCAAGATGACCGAACCCCGATAACATTACTATCTTTATCTATTGCTAGTAGTCTCGATCTATAGTTTTTCCTCGATGCCCATGTCTTTCCTGTCAGCCTCCTACTTGTAACCATGTCCATGTCTAACCACCCTGCCTATGCAAACCGTTGCTTGGCTAAGTACGCTTCGCTCAGCACCCTCTTATAGCATTGCTAGTTGCAGGTGAAGTTTGAAGATGCTTGCTTCATGTTGAAGTTTGTTGGGTTATATCACACTATATAAATGCTTAAAATGAAATCATCTATATATTGGCAAGGGTGGAAGGCTAAGCCTTTTGCTTGGTGATTTGTTCCACTCATGCCGTTAGGAACCGTTTAAGCCGGTGTTATGTTCCTTGATTATGCGTTCCTAACACGGTTGGGGTGTATGGGACCCCCTCGATAAACCGCTAAGTGCTAAGTCTTTTCCAGCAAGTCCCAACATTGGTACTATTTTCCTAATAACTAAATAACTTGCATAGGGAGTAATTAACCCGAGTTCTTAATCAACCACCTCGGGCCAGTGCTCCTCATGAGTGTTGGTCCGAATCGGGGAGTCTGCGGGGTCACCACGAGGAAACTCGAGGATTGATATAAACCTGTAGAATAGCCCATCCGGTCGTGTCCTGAGACTAGATACGCGCTGCTACTATCAGGGTGTCGACACGCCGGGAGGATTTGCTGGATTAGCCTTACCTTAGTTCGGAGTATCTTCAGCACGGGATTCCGAGAATACTCGGGTCTTCCCACTTTGGAGTTGCGACTCCGTGGATCGTGGGCTTGTAATGGGTCAAGTTGGAACACCCCTGTAAGGTTATGAACTTTCGAAAGCCGTGCCCGCGGTTATGTGGCAGATGGGAGCTTGTTAATATCCGGTTGTAGAAAACTTGACACATTGTTCTAATACACTACCAGCGTGTGTACCGTGACTGTCAATTTCCGAATAGGGATTCGGGAGTTGAACACGGTGGGGTTGTGTGTGTTGAGCTGTAGCTAGGATCACTTCGTGATCATCTCTCGACCGAGGCACTTCTCTTCTCGCACTCATTCACGTAAGCTAGTGCTAGTTGCTGCTGCAGACACTTATTCTTTTCTTCAGCCTTATCCTCTCCCAAGGATTAAATAGTCTTGTTACCCGGGAATGGGATTGCTGAGTCCTCTGTGGCTCACAGTTACTTCACCACACCAGATGCAGGTCCAGTGGTGAGCTATCCAGGTGATGGCACCGAGCTAGACTGGGAGTATGACGAGGAGCGTAGTCGATACTATGTTCGTTATCCTAATGATCAGTAGTGGAGACTTCTACTAGGATTCGATCCGACCTGTGGATTTATATTATGTTTGGTATCTTGTCATTTGGATTTTACCCTTAGAGGGCTATGATGTTTTATTGTATGATGATTGAGACATGTGTTGTATTTGTGTGATGTGGCGAGTGTAAGCCAACTATTTTATGTTTTCCATCCCCATCTTTTACATGAGTTGTGCAAAGATACCAGACTTGCGATCATTCCAGCATGGGGTTATGTCTCTAAGTCGTGCCTCGACACGTAGGAGATATAGCTCCATCCTGGGCATTACAGTAAGATAGAAAGGGTAGAGACCGAGGCGGACACGTTTATGAGCCGGCCTCGAGACTCTGTAAACCGGACCGGGCGTCGCCTCCTATATAAAGGGATGACCCGGCGACGGTTCAGGACAAGAAACAACCGCTCGAGACACAGGTAAAGCGGATTCGCTCCCTGGTCATCGAAGCCCAAGCAATACCACACCAAACTAGACGTAGGCTTTTACCTTCATCGAAGGGGCCGAACTAGTATAAAACTCCATGTGTCCTTCGCCCACTTTAACCCCTTCAAGCTAACCCGAGCGATGGCCTCACACCTAAGTCCGTTAACCCGGACATCTGCCGTGCTAAATCCATGACAGTTGGTGTCGGTAATTTTTACTTTGCACCTCGCACTCTGCATATATGTCAGTTCCATCCATACATTTGTGCAGTTCCACCAAAATGTAGTTGAATAACCCTGTTTGCGCAGATAATGAAAAAGCGTGATTACGTTATAGTGGCACTGGTTGATGAAACATACACTAATAAATAGAAGAAATTTCATTTTCTTAACGGGAAAGTTTTATGATAGTATCACAATATGCCATGGTGCGAGGGCGAGATGGGCCCGCGAGGCCTCAAACGTTAGGCCACATACTGGAAATCGACCCAATTCTCCCCGGTACACTTTCTGCCAGTGATGAACATCAGTGTACATCGATAGTGCAAGGAGGGGCCTTGAGACATTCCAATCTCTATTTTTGAGCAGGTCAACTAAAATTAAGCAGCACAGTTTGCAGAAACACTTAAACATTAACAATAGGACTAGTTGATGAAACATATACTAACAAAGAGAAGCACTTTCTTTATCTACATTGGAAATGAAATGATAGAGAGGACACTCGCTCTATTTTAACTGTGTTATTACTTCATTTTATCAGTGGCACTAGGGTCGAGCAGGTGGCAAGCGAGGTGTACCATGCGTCGCAAGGATGGAGGCCGGGGGTGCTTAGACTAGGATGCTGAAGGTGGCTCTTTCAGTCCCTATCTTCCCCCTGATGTTTCTATGGTAGCATTTGGGTTGTAATCCAAACTTGGTCGAGCTGGTGCTGCGTCCCCTACCTTATGAGCTTATGGGGTGAACTTGTCTCCTGCTAGTACTCAGTCAGTTCTAGTAGTAGTTGCATAACTGCCCGTTTACACTGAGATGTCGTCGGATAATGGTTCTCTGTGGTTGGGTATCTTTAATGAAATAGGAGGAAACCCCTCTTTTGATATAAAAAATTAGTGGCACTAGCAGTGCCAAAACATTGCCTAAAATTAATAGTGCCACTAGATTAAGGTGCAAAATAATAACATTAATGCTTTATCATGGCAGTGCCAAAACAGTAGCACAAGAGCAGAGTCAACATGCATGATCTTTGGCAAATGGTCGGAACAAAAAGGAACATAGCTCGTGATGGGAACCATATCTGCAGTCAACGCCATCGTAGAAGGGATGACACCGATCACCAACATGGATGATTCAATTCATGGTACCTTTTTGTGCAGTTCACCTAAAATGAGGCAATGTTTGCATCATGTACTTAGCAAGTACTTGGTCCCATGAGCTAGCAGCTTCTTCTTCATTAGTTGCAATAAAATTGAGCAACATCAAGGTGAAGCAGCTGGAATGTTCAACTATAATTTGGATATCATTTTGTGCAGTTCAACTAAGATCAAGCGTGAAATGTATATCTTTGTTTGAAAAAAAGGTGGAAAGGAGGGTGACTATTAAGTGATGAAACATACATCAAATGAAAAGAAGCATGTTCCTTATATGAATGGCGATCCTACAAGGACAGTAGCAATTTCTAAAGCAGCAACATTGCTAGATATTAGTGTGGGCATTATGATTAACTATGACAACCGTTAAATACGATATTACTTTAATGGTGCCATTGCTTCATTTTACCAGCAACATTACATTAACAACTACTAAAGAGTTGGTATTTGGGCACGGGAGAGTAGGTGGACCAGGACAGTTGCATTTATAAAGAAAAAAACAACTTATCTTAATGGGAAATTTACCAGGACAGAAAAATAGTGCCATTGATTCATATTACTGGATGCATTACATTGAAAACAACATTGGTTTAACGTGTCCCTGCTTTAACAATGGGACTGCTACATTTTACTAGTGGCATTACATAAGAGGAGATCGGGGCAACAAACATCCAAACAGGATATCTCGGTTGGTCCCATTTTTGTAGCCACCTTATACTGTGTGAGGCTGTCGGTGTACTAAAGTAGGGGTACCTTAGTATCCCGAACTTGTGCACGGGCAGTAGCAGCGTCCCGTGGCAGGGCTTGCCGCACGTCCGCCAAGGCCCACCGAGGTTCCTTTGAAGCCATTCAAGAACAAAGTATCCAAGTTAGAGAAACAAGGCCCCGGCAAGAGGAGCTTGCTGGGAAGGCCACTCAAGGATCGAGACCACCTCTTCGGTACAAGACCCTGCCAAGAGGATCTTGCCAGGAAGGCCAAGCATGGCATTTCAAGAGACTTGCCGCGACGCGCCGCGCATCCCGGCAAGGCCCGAAGAGCGACAAGCTTCCGGGCGCGGCAAGGTAACGGCCGCGGCAAAGCGCTTGCCGCGGCGGGCCTCCACTATGTGCCCGCGCTCCAGCTCATCCGGCCACGCATCGCCCTGGGGCCCTTCCAGGGACACGTGGCGGAAGGCTGTGTAGCCTGGGGTACACGGTGGCGAGCTGCGATGACGAGGCCACCCTCGTGGCGGACGGAGACGCCCTGACGGACGCTTTTTGCACTGTTCGGGGTGACGGCGACGGGCATTTAATACCCTTGTCCCCTGCCGTTAGGGTTAGGTACAGAGCACTGTACATACACTGTTCCAACTACCACCATTTTTACGTTTTTACCCTCACCTACGTTGCCACCTGTCGGTGACCCCTTTGACCTATAAAAGGAGGCCCATGCGCAACGTAGAGGGGATTCCGATGTTTGATCACTCTCACGCTCGGTGTAGCTAGCTAAATGCACTGTAGTTCCTCTTGCTCCCGAGCCAAGAACGCAATACAAACCAAGGCAGGAGTAGGGTTTTACGCCTCTGCGCGGCCCGAACCTGGGTAAACTGCTCGCGTGTTCGCCTCGATCCGCTCTTCGTGCATCCCCCGCTCCCTTGCCGTACCGAAAAGGGGCTCCGGTCCCATAGGTGTCCGTGGGCGATCAGTTTCCCCAACAGAGGCTAGCAAATCTAGTGCTGGACATTCTCTGTTGACTTGTTCCCCAGTCCCCACTTTCTTTGCTTTTCAACCAAAAAATAGATCGCTTTATATTGAGTTTGTACTCTGTTTCCCTTTTTTTCCTACTAGACCAAGAGACCAGTTGGATAGCCAGTCTCTACTACTTTTCGCCCCCATTATTTCCTCTTTCGACCAAGTCCTAGATTCAGGCAACAAATCTTCCCCCACCCCCACCCCCTTTTTCCCCTGTTTGAACCAAGTAGTACTAGATTCGACTGCATGAAGTAGTTTTACCTCTTAACAGTAAAAAATTAGGTGGCTTTCGAACAGTCGATCGATCCTATCTACAGGGGCCTGAGAAATAGTAAAAGATGCAACTGCAGCGACGTTAGGAGCTGGGGCATGAGAGCAAGGCCGGTTTCGAAGTAATTTATACCCGAGGGTCGCCGGGATGTTGCTAGGTGGGTGCGGGAGGCCGGGTCTGCCCACACTATGGCAGCGAGGAAGAAGGGGTCAGAGGCCCTCCCTGGTCGGCGCTGCGTGGAAGAGAACGGGAAGGCATGCTAATCGGGACGCGCCGGCAGTGGGTAAGAGCCGTCGCCGAGGACGACCGCGTGAACATTGCACCTTCACACCTTCCCTGGTGGAGGGGATCTAGCCGGATGTGTGACCAGCGACGAGCGGAGAGAGAGTGTGGCCACCATTGTCGTGTTTAGATCTGGAGAGGACGAGAGAGTGTGAAGAGAGCAAAACTAGTAAGCACGCACGAAGGCTCTATATACTGGAATAGTTTTCTTTTATCTACCGGAGCCGGCTTGACCTCGTCAATGACTATCGAAAAGTATTCATGCACGTGCCCCAGAAGCGAGGTTGTCGTCATTTTGATCTGAAGCACACCGGATTAACATATAACACGAAAAAATGCCACATGAGAAGAAACCATAACCTCATTGCCCCAAGGAGACAACATGAATCCCGACGGACAAACTAGACGAGGATCAAAGCTCAAATTAAAGACAAACTCATAGAAAAGGGGTCAATCGATAGATGTCCTAATTAACATAGCCGGCTTGACCTAGATGGCAACTGAGTAGTCTTCGTGCATGTGCCCCCAATGACCAGCGCCTTGGAGGAACGCAGTTATTGCTGTTTAACCCTCGCAGTGATCCGAAGCAAACATCACACCTAATATTGCGAGATGACAAAAAACCTTTTTTTAGATTTCTCATCAAAATTACAGCCATGTACAACACAGCCTGCACGATATGTAGATGATAGCCAATCCCGTCGTCTGCTGGAATCTGCTCACATGCATGGATGAACTGATCTCCCATGTCGTGCAAGGATCGTCCAGGCACCGACGTGTTTACAACACTGCTCTAGTACTATCGGTCGTCTCTCTCTTCTATTAACTCAGCTGACTTGCGGGGACTGGGGGGGGTGTACGATGGGCCTATGGTCGGTTCTCAATCGCGGTCCCAAAGTGTGTGCAAACGCAATATGACGCACGTTCCATTCGGAGAGCCACTACTAGGAAAAGGGCTATAGATGATATGGCCACTAATGGCGCACCGAACATGTGGTGCGCCATTAGTATATACTAATGGCGCACCATGTGTCGGTGCGCCATTAGTGTACAAATACTATTGGCGCACCAGATATTCGGTGCGCCATTAGTGTACAAATACTAATGGCGCACCAGATATTCGGTGCGCCATTAGTAACAACTTCTTTTTTTTACAGACATACTAATAACGCACGGTGGCATAGTCCGCCATTACTAGTTTAACTAGTAATGGCGCACCTCCAACTCAGTGCGCCAGTACTAATATTTTTTTTGCAAAACTACTAATGGCGCACTAGCCATCAATGCACCATTAGTAACACTGGTTACTAATGGTGCATTGATGACTGGTGCGCCATTAGTAAAGTAGGACCAGCTAGATATTTTGGACATCCACACCTACCCACTCACTTTCCCCACTTCATTCTCTCCACCTCGATCCTCCTCCAAGCTTTTGTCGGCCGCAAACTGGGCGAGTACGCATACCGGAGGTGATGTTCCAGTTGTGCCCACTGGCTCGTGCCCGCTGTGCCCGCTGTGCCGCCGAATCGCCGATGGTCCAGTTTGAAGCCGACCAGATCGGAGCTCGTGGAGTGCTAAGATCCGCGCTGCAGTGTGTTCGTCACGGCCTCCCATCTTAGGCTCCGGCTGCGGCTGGTTCGTCACCGCCTCTCCAGCATCAGCTTGCGTCCTCCTCGACCTCGCCGGCTGCAAGTCGTTGGTGAGCTCCTCGGCTCCTTCCGGACCAGCCCCTGTGACGTGGTGCGAACCTACAAGGTGTCACCATGGTGGTTAACTTTTCTGTTAAATACTCCACAAATTAATACTCCCATCTCAATTTTTCTGGTGGTTAATCATTCACCTGCGATGGAGGAGATGTTAACTTGTAGTATTAGCTAGTACATTTGTGCTCCATCTCAATTTTATTAGCTAGTACATGTATGATGCATATAGTTTTATTTTCTTGTTCTTGTTCATGTCAAATCTGCTCGTGCCTGAATGATGCACTTTTGCAACTTCGATTTGATGGTCATACCTGTTCAAGTCTTGGTGGTTTGGCAGTCTAATTTGGACATTATGTTTAACTGTTAAGTACTCTGGAGAACCAAGTTAGTAGGTTAAGGACGGGTAGATAATCCTCGTTTTAAAATTTAGGACATTGCACTGAAAATAATAATATCTATGGTTGTTCCATTTATCGTCACAATACACATTCATTAAGTGAAAAGTTGATGGACAGTGTTGCTGGAATGTCGATTAACTTCCGTTCCGGCAAATTCGGGTACTCCATATGTCCTATTTTCAGCAAAGGTCATGCTGAAATTTTCCGTGAATTTTAGCATGACTTTGCTAAAAATAGGACATATGGGGTACTTAAGAGTCTGCCGACATCTAGACAGTTGACATACTTCAGAGATATACTAGATTAATTAAGTCTCTGTCATACTTAAGAGTCTGCCATAGTACTTAAGAGTCTGCCATACTACTTAATAGTTCACAAACACTTCACAGTTCACAACCATACTAGCGCAAAAGTTAAACATCATCAACTTCACAGAGGGTGACTAGATGGGACCCATAGCCTTCAGGAGTGCTGCATGCTCTGCCCTGATCTCCAGGTCCCTCCCACTCGTCTTTAAACCGCGTGCATGCGACATAAGGTGCTCATACATCTCATCATTGGGCATTGGCTTAGTGGTGCACTATGGGCACCTGAACTTGCCCCACTTGTAGTACGCCGCCTTCCCCTTCTCCCTGATCTTGTTGGCTTCCTTCTCAATGAAGGACTTGTGGTTCCACTCTTCCACCTCATCTCCAGAGTTGTACTGCACATACAAATGATTTGCATAAATACATACTTCCTATTTAGAGTAATGTAATTAACAAACATCAGATAATTGCCATTTACTGGAATTTAATGAACAAACAAACATAATAGCCCATTCATATAGGGCATCATCAACGAAAAACATCTCATACAGATTAATAAACAGACAAAGGTCCTGTTTGGATACTCTAACTTGGTTAGAGGTTAGAGTTAGATTCTAACCCTCAACTAACCCTGAACCAACTCTAACCAAGATGGTGTTTGGATTAAAGGGTTAGATTGCCAATAAATAAAGTTTCTCAGTCATTTGGCTCCTTTAGAGCCGGATTTGGTGTGCACGGCTCTTTTGTGGCCTCCTCCCGCTCACAAATGACATAAAAAACCTAAGAATAAGATAGCTAGCCACGAACGTCTAGGAATTAATTAAACAGAAATAGACCACAGGTAAATCTAACCAAACTGAACTAAAATCACAGGTCTCAATTTTGACATGCGCTAAAACTGCAATTTGATTTGATCATTTGTCCCACACGTAAGATGCATATCAACATTACTCAATCCAGATAACTATCCTATGATCGAAGCAAATGCCATCCCAGCAAATGATTAACACATAATAACATAAGGAAGAAGTTCACCAAAGATGCAGGTACATCAAGCAAATTGTGCCTGGTCGATGCTCCCAGTCCTAGATAAATGGGAACCCAGAATATGATTATTACCAAAACACATAGTAGCAGCTACGACATTGAACTGGTACGCTAGATGTAGTAGACCTTGAAGAGATCCATGGCGAGCACCCCAAATTAGCTCTAACCTATGCATCCAAACAGGGCCAAAAAACATCTCGAGGTTACCTCCTCGTCGTCGTCCGAATCAGACGGTCGTTGAACCCAGCGATGTCAAGCTTCCTCTTGTTGCCAGCAGCTTCCTCATTCTGCAATATAAGTAATTAATTGAAGGGTCTTTTACATTTGTGTCCCTATCTCGAACCCACTACTCACATTTGCCCCTAATTCGAAAGCCTGCTCAAAAATGCCCCTCCGCCATTAAGTGTCCTTATAGAAATGCCCTTCCGTGTTGTGACCGTCCAGTCAAAGCCATTTGACTGCTATCTGACCGTTTCATTGACATTTTTGCCCCTGTCTCCTTGTGTCACTTACGGGTGGGGCCCATTCTCAAAAATTAAAACAAAAAACCCTTTCTCTCACCCCTCTCTCACACACACACTCACAGGTGGACCCAACTAGAAAATAAAAAAATAAAAAGAGAAAATGATAAGCTACTTCTCTCTCTCACGTCTCTGTCCCTGCCCAACAACAGGATGTGACGGCCACGCTCTCTCTCTCTCTCAACTCCGGCGAGGGTGTTGAATTGCCGCCGCGGCCGTGGCTGCTCTTCCTTGACGCCACAACCCTCTCGCCCTCATTCTCTCTCCACCACTCGCCCTTTTTCTCTCTCCCCTCCTCTAGCCCTCTCCCGCAAGCCCACCGGAGGCCGCCCTGTCGCCGTCGTCAGTCCAGCACATGGGCAACGGAAACGCCAGGCATCGCTAGCTCGCCAGGATGCTCGTACGACATGACATCGCCGCCCCAGCCGACGAATTTGACAAGAGAAGTCCAGTAACGAGTGCTAGGACGCATCTGCCCCGCCTCCGGCCTCGGATTGCTGCCGTCGATTTGATGCAGTTGAAGCACGCCGACGGATCCGAGCCGCTCTCCTGGCTTCATGGTGTACAGCAGAAGCCGCGGACATCCTCCATAGCAAGCCCCATAACCACGGGCCGTCTTCCACGCGAGCGCTGTGCTCTGCCATGGCCGCCATGGTTGAAGTCCTCGCTCCGGTCTTCCCCGAGCCCCATCTGCGTCGTCATCGTGCTCCTAGTGAGCTCGTTAATGTCACAGAGCTTCCCCTCTCCCCCTCGCATGGTAGCCCCCCCCCCCAACTTGCTCCACCCAAAGCCGTCGCAGGAAGGGTCGCCGCCGTTCGC
Organism: Secale cereale; assembly: GCA_902687465.1. Classification (NCBI taxonomy): domain Eukaryota; kingdom Viridiplantae; phylum Streptophyta; class Magnoliopsida; order Poales; family Poaceae; genus Secale; species Secale cereale. The sequence continues at coordinate 616,530,403 of LR738710.1, read as the reverse complement.
TTCGGTGACCATATGGGTCCGACGAAAACATCCCTAGATGCGGTAGATCCAGGGCTATCGCCTGCTTCCCTCATCAAGCCTCCTGGCCTCCTCCCGGCCGGCGTGCCACCGTCGCAGCAAGTGGTCACCGTCGGTCACTGTTGGCCTAATCAACAGTTAATTGAAACAAAATATGCAGAAAATATTAATAATCCAATAACAATGGGCGTAATATCAAGTTTGAATGTCCCTTTCTAGATTGGCCCCACATGTAAGTTATCAGTGAGAGAGAAGGGGTGAGAGAAAGTGTTTTTTCATTTTATTTGTTTAGATTGGGACCCACCAGTAAGTGGCACATGGACATAGGGGTAAAAATGTCAAAGAAACGACACGTTAGCGGTCAAACAACCTTGACTGGACGGAAACGGCTCGGAGGGGCGTTTCTATAAGGGCACATGACGGCGGAGGGACATTTTTGAGCAGGCTTTCGAATTAGGGGTATATCTGATTAGGTGGATCGAGTTAGGGACATAAATGCAAATGGCCCTTAATTCAATTATACTACTAACTACATATAACACAGTATGCAAAGGTCAAGCAATCTGCAATGTGCTTCTAATAACCTAAAATGTAATTTGACCTAAAATTATCCAAAGATCAAGCATTCAACAATGATAGCTTGGTCAAACTAAAATTTTAGATCATGCTGACTATTTTGGAATTGCGCACTAGTTATTTTACTTTATGGATAATGAAGTGAAGCTCCTAACTATTTTGAAATTGTGCACTAGTTATAAACATACCGTGTTCATTTCAACAATTAATTGAGGGAATATGCACAACAAATCTAAGAACATATATAGCACATAACAGAATCTGAGCACATGCGGCAATCCAGATTCTAATATAAATAACCTAACTAAACATCTAATTAGAAAACCCTAACCACTACATCCACTGGATGATTCAATCACAGATTCTACATAGAACTGCCTATAAATTAATCCAATACAAAAAAAACCCTAACCACACTACATCCATTGGATGATTAATTCAATCATAGATTCCACATATCAGTGGCTATAATTGAATCAAATACCAAAAACCCCCAACTAAACATCTAACTCAAAAACCCTAACTAGTAGATCTACTAGATGATGCAATCACACCAAACTTAACCTTTCACTATAAATCAATCAATCAAACATCTAAAAACCCTAATTAATAATGAGAAGGGGACCGATGTAGCAACTAGCAACAACAACAAAAAACCCTAACACCTAAATCTACTGCTTAATGGGGGTAACTAGAAACGGAGGGGACTGCTGGCAAGGATTACCTGCAGGTCCACGTGCTCGCCGCCGGCCTCCGTAGGTCCATGAGATGGGCCGCTCGACGCCGTCACGCCAAGCTCCGGCACGGCGGAGGCCACCACAGCCACCTTCTTCTCCTCCACTCCCGCTGCCACAGCGATCGATCCAGCGCGTGGGGATGCTGCACCTCCTTCTGTCATGGCAGGTTCGCTACGGCCTTGCTCCATCCGAGTCAGAAGCAAGCAGGAGGAGAGAGGGAGGCGGTGGTGGTGAGCGAGCAGGTGGGGTGGCCGGTGAGGGAGACGACGAGGAAGAGGAGAGAGGAGGGAGAGGGAGGCGATTTGGGGGAAATGGGGTGGGCGATGCGGCCGGTGCCCGTTCCCCTCCTCTTATACTAGGGGCCTTTTTTAGGAAAATATCCACACACACACATGCACGCGCACGACCACGGGGAAACAGAACCGCCAGCAATGGTTGTGGTTAGCGCGCGATGGTCGTAAATGTCCTGCAATAGACATATGATTGTGGTTAGAGCAGTGAAGCATATAGTTGTGTACATTGAAGCCTTAGCGGGACGTGTTGGTAGCATGTGAAAATGAGAAGTTTTTTATGTGAGTTGTATGTAGGATGAAGCACAAACATGCTTGTTTATGGGGCAACTGTGATGGTAATTTTGGTTCTCGGAAGCATGGAAAACAAATGGTAGATGCCTGTAATTGACCCCTTAGGTGTAGGCAGGATAATACTCTCGGTAATGGCCACCTTTTCCGAGAGGAGCTCTCGGTAAAGCATCTAACCTAGATCTCTTTCCTTCTTGTGCATTATCGATAATATGTATTATACTTTTGTTGTTGTTTTCTTCCATGCTTGGCAAACAACCTTAGCACATCATAATTACCGTCTTGTGTTTTCTTCTTTGGATGGGCCTCATCCGGTTCTAGAGACCGGCACCCCTCCGATGGCCCCGGCGGTCTAGGGCGTTGTTCGGCACCTAGAGGGGGTAGGCCATGGAGAATAACTGCTTCTTCGTGTTAGTGCATGTCATTGCGAGATGACAGACCAAGTCTAGGCCCATTCTGTCACGGGATCACCCACCGAAGACTCTGTCTCGGGGACGAACGCAGCCGGTCCTCGAAGTTCCCGCCCATGTGTGTGGTTTGTGAGGCGCGTGCCATGTCAAGGACGTGCGTTGCTTACTCATTGCTTATGTAATGTCTTGCTTTTCTCTTCCGATCCTTTTGTTGCATACTTATATATTGCTTATGTATTGTCTATGAATTGGTACTAACGTTTCGTTTGGCTAGTGCATAGCAAATCCGTTGTATGTCGTGTACAAGGGTAAGATTCCCGGAGTCTACGACGACTGGGAGGAGTGTCGGAGACAGGTTCACCGTTTCAGCGGTAACAGTTACAAAGGGTACACCACTAGGGCGGAGGCAGAATCTAGATACGCGTGCTATCTAGCGGGAGAGAGGAGGGAGCGTTGGAGGAACTGGATGAAGATGAGTTTCATCGCGATGATGCTCATCGTGATGACCGCAGCTCTCTTCTATGTGATGGTAGTTTAGATGATCGATATCGACTTGTAATGTGAAGACAAACTCGCTACTCGCGGTCTCGAGACTTGTAATATAATGTTCTATCTTTGTTCGGTCTTTTGAATTCGGAGACTAATATGATGAATTGTATTCGGAGACTAATATGATGAATTGTATTCAGAGACTAATATGATGAATTGTATTCGGAGACTAACCTTCTATTGTATTCAATGAATCTGGTGTTGTCTAAATTCTGTCTAATAATATATTTTGTATCCTGCGAAAATATCAGAAAATAAAAAAAATCCCTAATATTCATACTAGTGGCGCACCACCCAAGATACTAATGGCGCACTGTCCAGATGATACTAATGGCACATCACCCATCAGTGCGCCATTAGTATGCCAAAGCACATTGGTACATATGGCCCCCTGGGAGGCATACTAATGGCGCACAGATGGACATACTAATGGCGCACTGCCTGGTGCGCCATTAGTGCACCAGATACTAATGGCGCACTAGGGGTGCGCCATTAGTAAAAAATCTAATGGCGTGGTGCTAGTGGCGCACCACTAGTGCGCCATTAGTAGGCAAATGTGGTGCGCCACTAGCATGCCTTTTCCTAGTAGTGAGCGGCGTGCCAGACCGACCCACCGACCGTCTGGGGTGTGACGCGAACGTGACGGGCGTGTTGCATACATGTGTACCACCGTTTTCTTGAGGCTTTGATCCATGGCGCAATCCACGAATACAAAATTATATTTGAAGGTCGAGGGCGGGGCTTTTCCCACACGGTAGGCGGGGCAGTTCCGCCTAGTCGGTTCGACAGAGAGGCGAGAAGATGAGGGAGTAGGCTGCTGCAAACATAGGGATGTGTGATTTGATGGCTCGTTGCTACTGGACAGGTGGGACCATGTGATTTGACTTGCCATTATCATTATTACTGCGGCGCTACGACCGGCGTGAGTTGCCCGTTTCCTTCCCACCTCCATGGTACTCCCTCTCTCTCAGTTTACAAGGCAAGCGGGTTACCCTAAGTCGTCAATTTGACCAACCTAATAGAAGTCAGATATTACAAAAAAAAACATACCATTGTAAACTTTAGATATTTTATTTTCAAATGGTATATTTTTTGTGTTATATAATTTATATTACAGTGATAAAATTAGCAACCTAGGCATACGCGCATGACTTGTATACTGAAACGAAGGGAGTATACAGGTGCCAAGTACTGTAGTCCTTAGAGAAAGTACAATAGGATGACGTGAGTGGGCTGTAAGCCTTTAAATATTGTACTTTGGATGAGTTGGAGGAGAGAGAGGAGGAGACAGAAGAGAAGCGGGCTCTTGGTTAGTAGCCAACTCTAGCACGAGACCCAAGAAGCATTGTGAGGTTGTAAGGTGGGCCAACTACTAATGAATTAGTACACATATAAAACTTAATATTGTACATGCCGGCTACAAGGTTGGCTATATATGACATGTCAACTCCTTATAGCCGATTGTTGGCTGTATTATTAACCATGCTCTTACTCCTGGGCAAATGCAATAAATACTACGAAGAAAGAGATAGAGAGAAGTAAAAGAAAATACTCTTATAGCCAACCTTATAGCTAACCTTGTTGTATGAGTGACTAAGTGACGACTATGTATGACATGCCAACATCAGATAGCCTAATGCACATGGATGGAGGAAGTAGTTTCATGCATGCAAAGTACGCAAAAAAATGCTCAGGTATAGCCGTCTAAAATCTCCAAGGGCATGACCGCGCGAGCGAGGCAACGGGTCTGGTAGGCGCCACCATGATACGGGCTGCTGATAGCCTTTGGATCTGAGATCGAATGGTCGCATGCTAAGTTGCTGAAAATTTGGAGAATAACCCTCCAGGATAGGATATTCACCCATGGGTCTAGAATCATGCCATGCAACCATTCAATCTCAGATCCAAGGTCTCTCAGAAGCCCGTATCATGGGAGCATGGAAAGCTCTGTATCACCTGTAATATTCCCGACGCTTGACGTGCGAACACGCAGATGCATGAAGCCATTTAATTGGGCTTCTAGTAGACATGACATCTAATTGGGCCCCCATAGTACTGTGCATGAATTCATTTATCCACCGGCCAATCCACTACCCTGCCGTTCGCACTCCCCACTCAGTATTTTTACAAGCGGATAACCGCTAGCAGTTCGCTCCTACTCGTCCCCGGCCGTCCTTTAACATTACGGCAGTTTGCTCCTAGCCGTCTCGTCCTTTCACATTATAGCAGTTCCACTAATCCTAACCCTCCTCCCAAATCCATGGCATCCCAAATCTCCATGATCTCCGATGAGTACAAGGTTAGAACCATCACCGGTGATGAGTTCGACCTCATCTACACCCGTTCTTCTGCGATGGTGAAAAGATGTCTTGCTCGCTTCATAAGCATGTTCGAAAAGTCAAATGGTGATGAGTGGGTCGCTGGGCTAGATGATGAATACACCACAGTCCTGGGAAGAGAGAAGCATCTAAAGGAGGAAGAGAGGAAGAAGCCCGTCATGATCCAGGTTTGCGTGCATAACTTCTTCTTGGTCTACCACATATGCCATGACGATGTTGAGTGCGAGGAATTGAAGTCCTTCCTCGCGGACCGCAAAGTCAAATTCGTTATTGTAGACTTTACGAACGACAAAATAGTCCTGGGTCAGATAGGCCTCGTTGTAGGCCAGCCCTTCGACCTCTAGAGGAATCGGCTGGTGTCCTCTGATCAGCCATCAATGCTGACCCTGGCAGGAGCCATGGTTGATCGTTCGTACGGTAAACTGAAGAAAGCTTCGCCCAAGTTTCATCTTGCATGGGGGTGGAATGTACTAGATATAGACCACGTCCACTACGCTGCAATGGATGCTTAACTTTGTTTCGATATCTACAAGGGTTGGACGAAGAGCGGAAGCCATGTGTGCAGTTCAAGCAAAGAAGTATTGGCCAAGAGGAAGAGGGACAAGGACGAAGTCGAGCACGTGGACGAGGAGTCCGAGTAAGGTGGTAGTGTCGTTGCTCATGGTGGTTCTAATACTGTAACTACGAGATTAGTTGCTTAGTTCAATTTCAGGTTGTTTAGTTTTATTTGAGGGGTGTGTTGTGCTGATCCCCCAGCAGAACTATCTTATGCTCCTTCCCATTACTTTAACTCTTCAGTATGCACCCCATCTAGGCACGTACTAGCTTTTTTAATAGTACTATATGCATAATTTGGCGACGAGCGCTTACCACTTTTTTTTTTATTTCGTCTTGTTAGTTTTGCTCCATGGCGCAATCCATTGATACTGCTACTATACAAAAGTATTTTAAAAAGCCTAGAGGTTGGGGCAATATCGCTTGGTCAGTTTCACGAGAGGCGAGGGCCTTTGTGATAGATGGCTCATTACTGCTAGAAGGTGGGGCCTTGTGATTTGACTACTCGTATAAATGTTGCCGACGACCTGACGGGGAGCAAAGAACCATGCGATATACTACTACTTTCCACTAGAGTAGGACTAGTACGATGGAGGAGTGCGAAACACGACAGCCCAATGCGACATGGCGACCCCTCTCTCTCAGTTTACAAGGCGTGTGCTTTCCCCTAAGTCGTCAATTTGACCAACCTAATAGAAGTCATATGTTAAAAAAACATACCATTATAAACTTTAGATATTGTATCACAAACGGTATAATTTTTGTGTTATATAGTTTATATTTCGGTGATAAAATTGGCAACCTAGGTATACGCGCATGACTCGTAAACTAAAACGGAGGGAATAACATTGTTCTCTTCGTGCCTTGCAGAGAACATGACACATGCGGTGAAACACCCGAAGCAAAAGAAGAAACACAGGAGCAAAAGAAAAAGGAAGATTGTCCCCCCAAAAAACAAGGAAGACGCAGACACAAAGTCTGGGGTGCTGTGATACGTCTCCAACGTATCTATAATTTTTTATTGTTCCATGCTATTATATATTCTGTTTTGGATGTTTAATGGGATTTATTATACACTTCTATATTATTTTTGGCACTAACCTACTAACCCAAGGCCCAACGCAAATTGCTGTTTTTTTTCCTATTTTAGTGTTTCGTAGAAAAGGAATATCAAACGGAGTCCAAGTGGAATGAAACCTTTGGGAGAGTTATTTTTGGAACGATATCAACACAGAAGACTTGGAGTACACGCCAGGAAGCAAGAGAGGCGTCCACGAGGGCAGGGGCGTGCACAGGGGGGTAGGCGCGCCCCTACCCTCGTGGGTCCCATGTTTCTTCCCTGACGACCCTCTTCCTCCTATATATACCTACGTACCCTGAAACCATCGAGGAGCGCCACGAAACCCTAATTCCACCGTTGTAACCTTCTGTTCCCGTGAGATCCCATCTTGGAGCCTGTTCTGGAGCTCCACCGGAGGGGGCATCGATCACGCAGGGCTTCTACATCAACACCATAGCCTCTCTGATGAGTTGTGAGTAGTTTACCACAGACCTTCGGGTCCATAGTTATTAGCTAGATGGCTTCTTCTCTCTCTCTGGATCTCAATACAAAGTTCTCCTCGATCTTCGAGGAGATCTATTCGATGTAACCTTTTTGTGGTGTGTTTATCGAGATCCGATGAATTGTGGGTTTATGATCAAGATTATCTATGAAGAATATTGGATTCTTTTCTGAAATCTTTTATGTATGATTTAAATATCCTTGCAAGTCTCTTCGAATTATCGGTTTGGTTTGGCCTAATAGATCTATAGTTCTTGCAATGGGAGAAGTGCTTGGTTTTGGGTTCAATCTTGTGGTGTCCTTTCCCAATGATAGCACGGGCAGCAAGGCACGTATTGTATTCTTGCCATCGAGGATAAAAAGATGGGGTTTATATCATATTGCTTGAGTATATCCCTCTACATCATGTCATCTTGCTTAAGGCGTTACTCTATTCTTATGAACTTAATACTCTAGATGCTTGCTGGATAGCGGTCGATGTGTGGAGTAATAGTAGTAGATGCAGAATCGTTTCGGTCTACTTGTCACGGACATGATGCCTATATAATATGATCATGCCTAGATATTGTCACAACTAAGCGCTTTTCTATCAATTCCTCAATAGTAATTTGTTCACCCAGCGTAGAAATCTGTTATCATGAGAGAAGCCACTAGTGAAACCTATGGCCCCGGGTCTATTCTCATCATATTAATCTTCCATCAACTATTTACTTTACATTCCATTACTTACTTTCAATCTCTATACCAAAACTACCAAAAATATTATCTTATCATATATATCAGATCTCACTTTTGTAAGTGGCCGAGAAGGGATTGACAACCCCTTTTATCGCGTTGGTTGCAAGGTTCTTATTTGTTTGTGCAGGTACGTGGGACTTGCACGTGGTCTCCTACTGGATTGATACATTGGTTCTCAAAAACTAAGGGAAATACTTACGCTACTGTGTTGCATCACCCTTTCCTCTTTGAGGTAATACAACACAAGCTCGAGAAGTAGCAAGAAGAATTTTTGGCGCCGTTGCCGGGGAGATCTACGCAAAAGTCATATACCAAGTACCTATCACAAATCCCTATCCCTCACATTACATTATTTGCCTCTCGTTTTCTTCTCCCCCACTTCACCCTTGCCGTTTTATTCGCCCTTTTTCCGTCGCTTGCCTCTTCTTTGCTTGTGTGTTGGATTGCTTGTTCGTCACAATGGCTCCCCCTATTAGTGTTGATCCTCACCTCAAGAGGTTGGAAGAGATTGAAAACAATGTTAGAAGTTTTATGTCTGTGCAATTTGAGCATAATGATTTCTTTAGAAACGAGCTTAAAGATCAGAAAAGTTTTATGGAGTACATGAATAAAGAACTTGATGATATGTCTAAAGAATTTTATGGTTTGAATCTCAGTTTGCTCATCTTGAGAACTTAATAGCCCAAATATCGGACAAGCAAGCCACCTTAGTTAATAAGATGGCCGCTAAATCGGAAGATTTAGAAAATAAAGATGAAGATCTAAAAGTGATTGATGTGTTTCCTATTAAATCCTTGTTTTCTAGTATGAATCTTGATAAGGATGGGACTGGAGATGAGTCTACTTTTGTTAAAAGGCGTCCCAATGATTCAGAGTTTTTAGATCTTGATGCTAAAACTATTTAAAGTGGGATTGAAGAGGTCAAAACTTTACATAGCAATGAACCCACTATCTTGGATTTCAAGGGATTTAATTATAATAATTGCTCTTTAATAGATTGTATTTCCTTGTTGTCATCCGTGCTAAATTCTCTGCATGCTTATAGTCAAAATAAAGCTTTTACCAAACACATAGTTGATGCTTTGATGCAATCTTATGAAGAAAAAATTGAATTAGAAGTTTCTATCCCTATAAAGCTTTATGATGAGTGGGAACCTACTATTAAAATTAAGATTAAAGATCATGAATGCTTTGCTTTGTGTGATTTGGGTGCAAGTGTTTCCACTATTCCAAAAGCTTTGTGTGATATGTTAGGTTTCCATGAACTTGATGATTGTTCTTTAAATTTGCATCTTGCGGATTCCACCATTAAGAAACCTATGGGAAGGATTAATGATGTTCTTATTGTTTCAAATAGGAATTATGTGCCTGTAGATTTCATCGTTCTTGATATAGATTGCAATCCTACATGTCCTATTATTCACGGTAGACCTTTTCTTAGAACGTTGGTGCAATTACTGATATGAAGGAAGGAAATATTAGATTCCAATTTCCGTTAAGGAAAGGCATGGAATACTTTCCTAGGAAGAAAATTAAGTTACCCTATGAATCTATTATGAGAGCCACTGATGGATTGCCTACCAAAGATGGCAATACCTAGATCTATTCTTGTGTCGTGCCTAGCTAGGGGCGTTAAACTATAGCACTTGTTGGGAGGCAACCCAATTTTATTTTCTTTGTTTTTGCTTCTGTTTAGGAATAAATATTGCATCTAGCTTCTGTTTAGACGTGGTTTTGTGTTTTAATTAGTGTTTGTGCCAAGTAGAACCTTTGGGAAGACTTGGGTGAAGTTTACGCGATCATGCTGTAAAAAACAGAAACTTTTGCGCTCACGAGATTAGCTACCATTTTTTACTGGAGAGTGATTTTTAGTTGATTCTTTTTGAAGATGATTAATAGACAAATTCCTCACGTCCACCAATTTATTTCATTTTTCAGTGTTACAGAAGTATTCGAAAGTTACAGATTGCTACAGACTGTTCTGTTTTTGACAAATTCTATTTTTCGTGTGTTGTTTGCTTATTTTGATGAATCTATGAGTAGTATTTGGGGGTATGAATCATAGAGAAGTTGGAATATAGTAGGTTTAACACCAATATAAACAAATAATGAGTTCATTACTATGGGGACCCCGACTTAGAAGTCGAGATCACCGAATGCACGTGTAGAGTGATCCCAGAGATCAATGCTCACTGAACACACAGAAGCTGAATAACAAGAGTCTTACATCCATACATATCGTCTTACACAAATTATGGCCATTATCGCCAAGTCTTACATAGATAAAGGCTCAAGGGCTGAATAGCAAATAACTCAAATAGCGGAAGTCTTCGATGATAGGTAGAACCCATGCCATCTGCCTTAACCCTACAGGCATTCTGACTGGGATAGCGTCCTAGTTCGCATGTTCGTCTCCAAAGAACTCTTCCTCATATTCCTGTTCCTCCATGCCTGACCAATTAAATAAACAGTGGCAAGCCAATGAGTACTTTGAATGTACTCGCAAGCAACCCATGATGTGGTTCAAAGTAACAATGCAATTGAACAATAATGAGCAATCTAGCAATGGGCCAGAATAAATATTCTACCATCAAGTGTATGCATCAACTGGTTCACGTATCCTCGAAAACAGGTTACCGATGTCAACATGAATATGATTCAACTCCTCGAGTCAAGTCACCACCTTGACTCATCACACACGCATACTTTCACCGATGAAGTAAAATTCTGGACATAGTTTAAGTAGCACCACCCAACTGTCCATGACCATGGACACGGCTATTCGAATAGTTTTACACTCTGCAGTGGTTGCACACTTTACCCACAAGATCCGGGAAGCTTTGGTGTCACCCACGATCCCGCAGTACCTCAAGGACTCGGGGGAAGCACCCGGTCATTATCTTTGCTTAGACGACACTAACATAGAGTCCACTCGTTAGTACACGGCCCTCGGGTACAAACAATAGATCATGGGACTTGCCCTAATTTCAATGTCACGCGTACCCGAAGGGACCAACGGTGTGTCCGGTGCCCTGTAAAAACAGTCATGGTCGTCTATCCAAGCACGACCCCGTTCCGGGAAAGACCTCATGTCTTCCCGTCACTAGTAATGCAGGCACCATGCTTGTATCGACCTAAGTATTCAATAAAGACCCGTCCCATAAGGGGTAGAGTGGTTGCGCATGTTTGGTTGGGACGGTAGTCACACATAAATCTAATCCATTATTTCACCCATGCACAAGATTTTACCGGCACATCACTTCTTCCTCAAGTGATGACCTAACTCAACATCACCCTCGGGCATTAGGGGCACCCGATGGGGTTTATGAAAAGATTTCAACCTCGAAGGTTCATATCTCACATCCATCACAAGCATCACTACTATCTATTTGCATGACAACTAGCACATAGCAAGATCATGAGCAAAGCATGCATCATGTGGTGGTTCAACTAGGTCACCATCGTAACTCTATCATCATGCATCGGAAACAAACGGGTTCCGAAGAACAAGTGTATCATGGTCAAAGGGCTGCTTGCCTGGATTGGCTTGGTCTTCAAAGTCTTCAAATCCTTCTCCACCTTCTTCCTCAGCAACTTCGTCAAATACGGTATCTATACGTCGCATAATAACAACGGAAAAATAAGACCACAATAAAAACAGAAAAATCAAAGTGCTTAGAAAAATGTCAACTTATTTTTGTTAAATACTAGAGGGAAAACTAAGATAGCAAAAATTCTTAGTTGGAGTTTTGGAGTGATAGAATGGAACCTAAGGATTTTTGAACAGGAGTTTTAATGCTCAAATTTGAATTTAAATTTGAACAGAACAGAAAAGTTTCATGGATATGTGTGAAAGTGACACCATTAAATAGGTTGGAATATTACAAGATTTTAGGAGTTGGAATTAATTTATTTGGACAAATATTCATTTCTGTAAAATTATTTGAAGTATTTACAGAAAAGAATAAAAAGAAACAGCCATGTGTCACTGGGCCAGAATGGCCACAGTGCACGGCCCAGGGCGAAGAGCCCAGCTGCTCGGGCGGCAGCGCGCGCACGTCAGGATTTCAAACCTGACGGGCGGGGCCTGGCTCTCAGCGACTGCGAGGGGAGAGTGGGAGCGTTGAGGATGACAGGCGGGGCCCGCCTGTCATCTTCAACCTCTCGGCCACGGCGACGGCGAGCTCACCGGCGGCGAATCCGGGCACGGCGGGGCAAATGGAGGGCAGGGATGGACTCAGCAGCGAGTCGCGGATGCAGTGGTGGTGGTGCAACCCGCCGGGGAGGCTTGGTTCGCCGGCGGCGAGGTGGGACGGCGGAGGGTCATCGGGAAGTTGCTGGCTAGCTCGAATCTGGTAGCTGCAGAGAGGGGGAAGAGAGGGGAAAGCAATAGTGAGGTGTGGCGGTTCCAAATCGAGCAAAAGGAGGAGCTAAGAGGGCTCGTACTGCGAGATCGCCGGTTGCCCGACGCGGCGGAGCTCCGATCGATCCCGAGCACTAAGGCTCTTCGGGGATGAGTGAGTGGTGCTGGAGTGTTGCTCGGGTGAGGGGAGGCTGTTGGTGCAGAGTAGAGGGCTCGGGGTGCTTATATAGCCGAGCCCATGGTCCACCGTTGACTCGTGCGCCGGCGAGGTCGCAGGCGAGGCCAGAGGCCGTTCTGGTGCTTGTGATTGAGTCGGAGAGGTTCGTGGACGAGTCCTACGCCTAGTCGAGGGGAGAGGAGGAGCGGGGAGAGCTCCAGACAGCGCGCGCGTGCGAGGCCGAAGAGTGGAAGCTGCGGGCGGCCAGCGCGCGTGTGAAGGCGGCCACTGGAGGGCGGAGGAGGAGGTGGACAGCGCCGGGGGAGGTCGCGGACGTCGAGGGGCATCGACTCGCGCGAGGGGAGATTTCGAGGTGGTCGGGGGCAGGCGATTGGGCGAAGCTACAGTGCGGGGGCGCACTGTAGCACGCTCTGGAGCGGCCTTATCGCATGCCATGGCATGCCATTGGCCCTCTCGGCGCGTCCGCCGTGTCTGGGGGGTCCAGGATGATGCAAGCAACACAGATGAGGCCTTGGATGCTCTGGAGGATCAAGGAGAGAGAGAGGAAGCTGGTAACTTGGTAGAAAATGGTTGTCCAGCAAGGTGAACTAGGGTTTTCACCCCTCAATCATGGAGCTGGGGACATGGGGGAGTTACTGGAGATAGATAGTAACTAGATGAAGCTGTGGTAGAAAGTTGAGGCCAAGGTAAATAGTAAAAGGGGTCAAGATGGTAGTTTTGGTAAAATTGCAGAAGGTGTTTGATCAAGTTTTGATCAAGCAAATGATCTCCACTTGCCATGACACTTAACAGGATTGAATGTTATAAGAAAATAGGGTGTTTCACCAAATTTGGGCTCATTTGAAGAAACTAGCCAATGTAACTTTGGTGAACCCTAGAAATCAACAGAAATGGCTTCATCTTGTTTGAGTCAAGCTAATCATCTCCCCTTGATGCAAAACTTGGTGTAGTTTCATCATTTGGGGTTATGATCATGCCCACAAAGTTTGAAGCTCCAGGTAAAAAGTTGGTAATGTAAAGTTGTTCAAATTTGCATTTGAACAAAAATGGTTTTGGGGTATTCTGATCAAGTTACCCTAATCCAAATCTTGTGCCATTTGGTCTAGATGCCTTATTAGGCCATTCTAGCATGTGCACCAAGTGTGAGAGCATTTGGATAGGTTTGGCAATGTAAAGTTGCTCAAACTTCAAATATGGACATAATGGTTTTAAAGGGTTTTGATGATGTTTTCTTGCTTCCCAGGGCATGGGACTTTGCAAGATCATCATATATGCCATATGTGACATAATAGAATTTCCCTGGAGTTTTTGGAGAATATTTTCTTTGTAAATATTTCAAAAGCTTGAAATATCCAGAAAGGGTTTTAGAGGGATTAGCCCATTATTTTGAACATGACCAAGTGTTGAAACTCTTATATATGGACAATATATGTCCTATGAGTCTCCCTGAATTTTGGCAAATATTTTTGAAATACTTAAATAATTTTTCCCTATTAAAGACCATTTCTGGCCTTAAGGAAAAGCTTTAAAATAAAATAGGAAAATAACTTTTAAAATTATACTTTTGTGGTTTCTGGGAGTCCTATGACTACTAGGTCTCAAATACACCTTGTGAAATAATTTTCTCACCCTAAATCAAGCACTTGCAGTGCAAACCTTAATTCAGGGGTTTTAGGAATACTAAATTTATAAAATACATTTTGGCCAAATTAATTTTGTAAGAAAATACTATACTGTTATATAACACTTGGTATGATCATTGGGCAGAAGTTTTGGGTATGGAGATGAATTCTACTAGAGGTAATAGTTGACTTTAATGAGCACATGAAGAACACATGAAGAAAAACTCAATTCCAAATAAAAGCCAAATGATGCCAAAAAATTTTGCTGGTCCAAATTTTCATGCTTCATTGATGCAAATATCATGTTACAAAATGCAGGGTGTGACAGACCTACCCCCCTTACAAGAATCTCGTCCCCGAGATTCCTAAACTAGGTCTTAAAAGAGATAGGGAAACTCGGATCTAAGATAGTCTTCATGTTCCCAGGTTGCTTCTGCTTCCGTGTGGTTACTCCACTGGACCTTGAAGTACTTGATGGTGCGGCTTCTCGTTCGTCGTTCTGCTTCATCCAGAATGCGAATGGGCTTCTCGTGGTAGGTCAAATCAGGCTGCAGATCAATGGCTTGGTGATCAACATCCTTGTAGAGATTAGGCTTGTCTAGAACTTGGAGACATTTTCGGAGTTGTGACACGTGGAATACGTTGTGCACATCGGATAGCTCAGGTGGTAGTTCCAACTCGTAAGCCACTTCTCCTCGTCGGTCGGTGATCTTGAAAGGGCCAATGAATCTTGGTGCAAGTTTCCCTTTAACATGGAAACGCTTTGTTCCCTTTAGAGGGGTTACTCGCAGGTACACATGGTCTTCGACACGGAAACTCATGTCTCGGCGTCGAGTGTCAGCATAGCTCTTCTGCCTTGACTTGGCTGCCTTCAAACGCTCTCTGACTAGTTGGACTTGCTCTTCTGCTTCGCGGAGAATATCCGGTCCAAAGACTAGCCCTTCTCCAGTCTCCGACCAGTTGAGGGGTGTGCGACATCTGCGTCCGTACAACACCTCAAATGGTGTCATCTGAAGGCTCGACTGATAACTGTTGTTATAGGAGAACTCCGCAAAAGGGAGACAATCTTCCCACTTGGATCCATACGCCAAGACACAGGCTCGGAGCATGTCTTCGAGAATTTGATTTACTCGCTCCGTCTGACCTCCGGTCTATGGATGGAAAGTTGTGCTGAAAATCAACTTGGTTCCCAAGGCTTCTTGGAATCTTTTCCAGAACCTTGAAGTAAACTGGAAGCCTCGATCTAACACAATCTCCTGTGGAACACCATGGAGGCTCATGATTCGGTTGATAGAGAGAGTTGCCAACTGGCTGCCGGAATAGGTAGTCTTGACAGGAATGAAATGCGCCACCTTGGTCAAATGGTCGACTATGACCCAGATGGAGTCATGTCCTCTATTCGACCTTGGTAATCTAGTGATGAAGTCCATTCCGACTTTATCCCACTTCCACTTGGGAACCTTGAGTGGTTGGAGAAATCCAGCGGGTCGCTGATATTCAGCCTTGACCCTTTGGCACACATCACACTTTGCAACATAGGTTGCAATCTCTCTTTTCATCCCGTGCCACCAGAATCGTTCCTTCATGTCTTGGTACATCTTGGTTCCTCCGGGGTGGATGGAATACGGAGTGTCGTGGGCTTCTTGCAGGATCAGGTTCTTCAGCTCCGTCTTGTTTGGTACGCAGATGCGGCCTTTGTACCAAACAATCCCGTGCTCGTCTTCAGAGAATCCTGGGGCTTTGCCTAGCTTAATCTTCTTCTTGATGCCTTCAATGCTTGCGTGTCCATGTTGGGCCTTCTTGACTTCGTCCATAAGGGTTGGTCTGACTTCCAAATGATCTAGAAATCCAGGGGTGACCAATTCCAAACTGAATTGTTCGAGCTCCTTAAACAAGGTTGGCTGCCTCTCTTGAATAATGGCATTCAAAGAGCAAGCCTTCCTGCTTAAGGCATCGGCCACCACGTTAGCCTTCCCGGGGTGATATTGAACACGGAGGTCATAGTCTTTGATGAGTTCCAACCATCTTCGCTGCCTCATGTTCAATTCCTTTTGGGTGAAAATGTACTTCAGACTTTTGTGGTCTGTGTATATCTCACACCGTTTCCCTAGGAGGTAATGCCGCCATGTCTTCAAGGCATGAACTACTGCCGCTAACTCAAGATCGTGAGTAGCGTAGTTCTCCTCATGAGGTCATAGCTGCCTGGAGAGGTAAGCTATGACTCAGCCCTCTTGCATCAGAATGCTTCCCAATCCGGTTCGAGAGGCATCACAATACATCACGAACTCCTTGTGAATATCAGGTGTTGCCAGAACTGGGGCGGTGGTCAATCTCTTCTTGAGCTCTTGGAAGCTCTCTTCGCATTTTGGCGTCCACTCGAACTTCTTGTCCTTCTTGAGGAGCTGAGTCATTGGCCGTGCAATGCTAGAGAATCTTTCCACGAATTTGCGGTAATAGCCCGCAAGTCCGAGGAAGCTTCTGACTTCCTTAACGGTCGCTGGAGATTGCCATTGGGTCACAGCTTCGATCTTCGCGGGATCAACTGACAATCCTTTTTCGGTCAAGACATGACCTAAGAATCCAACTTTATGCAGCCAGAACTCACACTTGCTGAATTTGGCATACAGTTGGTGTTCCCGAAGCTTGTCTAGGACCATCCTCAAATGTTGCTCATGTTCTTCCTCCGTCTTCGAGAAGACAAGAATGTCATCAATGAAGACAACAACGAACTTGTCCAAATATTCCATGAAGACTTTATTTATGAGATACATGAAGTAAGCTGGGGCATTGGTTAACCCAAAGGACATGACCGTGCACTCGTACATGCCATATCTGGTTACGAATGCCGTCTTCGGAATATCTTGGGGTCTGATCTTCAGTTGGTAGTACCCAGATCTTAGGTCGATCTTGGAGAACACCTTGGCTCCGCTGAGCTGATCAAACAGATCTTCGATCTTGGGAAGTGGATATTTGTTCTTGATTGTAACTTCATTGAGGGAACGATAGTCAATCCATAAGCGGATGGTACCGTCCCTCTTTGCCACAAACAGAACAGGAGATCCCCAAGGGGAGGCACTTGGGCGGATAAATCCCTTCCTCAGCTGCTCTTCCAGTTGCTTCTTCAACTCGGCTAATTTTTCCGTCCCCATTCTATAAGGCTTCTTATAGATGGGTCCTGCCTCGGGCACAAGCTCGATGATGAACTCAATGTCACGGTCAGGGGGCATGCCCGGTAGTTCATCCGGAAAGACATTAGGATACTTGCATACCACCGGTACTTGCTCTAGCCCAACTTCAGACAGACAGTTGACTTGAGCGGCTTGAGCAGAAGAGGAGTTGGAAGCAAACTTGACTTCGACTCCTTGGTCATTGGTCACAGTGACTGTCCGATTGGCACAGTCTAACAAGCCTTGGTGCTTGCTGAGCCAATTCATGCCTAGGATCACATCCAAGCCTTGTGATCTCGGGATGATGAGGTCTGCTAGGAAATCTACACCGTTAATGGTAATACTGACTCCCTTACAGCCTATCTTGGCCCTCATCTCTGCTCCGGGGGTTTGTACCACCATAGGGTTATTCAGGGGTGTAGGGGTCATGCCACTTTTTAATGCAAATCTTTGAATGACAAATGAATGCGTTGCTCCAGAATCAAACAAGACAGTTGCAGGTGCTGAGTTGACAAGGAACGTACCCAGCACGACGTCCGGGTCTTCCTGGGCTTCTTTAGCAGTGACGTTATTCACACGCCCCTTCCCTTGGTTAGGCGGGTTGCGAGGAGCTGGGTTCCTTGGTGGCATACCGCGACCTTGTCCTTGGTTCTGCGCATTGGGGCGCGGGGCATCAGGCTTCTTGTTGGGGCACACCCTTGAGATGTGTCCTGACTGACCACATCCAAAGCAAGTGACTTGGTTTCGATTGGTGATCTTGTTGCCACCACTGTTATTGGGGTTGAAAGCTGGCCTTGGGTTGGCATACTGCTGAGGCTGATAGTTGGTGCGAGGTGCACGAGCTCTTGGTTGCTGATTGGTTGGCTTGGCCGGGGCTGACTGCCACGGGCGAGGCTTTTGGTTGCTGGAGCTTCCCTTGCTGACCATCTTGCGCTTGCGAGTGTCTTCCAAAGCACGCCGCTTGTCTTCAAGCATAAGTGCTTTGTTCACCAGGTCAGGGAAGGTTGGGAAGTCGCACACGACAAGCGAGTATTGCAGAGTCTGATTGATGCCTTCCATGAAGCGCTCCCTTTATGCAGCATCAGTGCTGACATCTTTAGGGGCATACCTTGACAGAACACTGAACTTCTGCATGTACTCCTTGACAGTGCCACTTCCTTGCTACAGGGCTCGGAACTCACGCTTTTTGATAGCCATGATTCCGGAAGGAATATGGGCTTTGCGGAATTCTGCCTTGAAGTTGACCCAAGTGATGTCTTGTTCAGCATGCATGACCTTGAATCCATCCCACCAAGCTCTAGCAGTCCCCCCGAGGCAGTGGGCTGCATAAGCCACCTTCTCGCGGTCTTCGGTGCATCCGACTAGTTCCAGCAAGTCCTCAATGGTGCGGACCCAGTCATCTGCATCCAGGGGTTCAACAGTCTCGATGAAAGTTGGCGGTGCATGCTTCTTGAACTCTGCCAACGTGGAACGTACATTGCCATTCCCCGCCGGCTAGCGGTTGTTGGTGACAGCTTGAGCAATCAGCTGAAGGTCTGCAGTGTTGGCTTGGCGTTCCTCTCGGAAAGCTTGGAGAAGCTGAGCCATGTCCATGCTTGGAGGAGGTGATGGTGGAGCTTGGTCGTTGGTTTGGTCGTTGCCTGCCTCTGGCTGAGAGGATGCTCCGGCTTCGGGCTGCTGGGTAGAGGTACCTGTACGAGTTACAACAGGCATCCTGTTGGAGCGGTAAAAGGTCTCATGACTTGGAAGAGGGAAAGCAAGATAGATGGGTGCCTAGTAAGGGGGTGGGTGTGACACTAATCAAATCATGCAAGGGACGAAAAGCCAAACACATTCATTAAAATCCAAATGGGTGATGCAGTCATTTACACATTCCCGAAGGAAGAATACGACATACATCCAAACACAACAAAAGCAAACACTAGATGGTTTCATATGAACCATACAAGGAATCGACTGCGCATAGGGGTTACACGACCTATCCTACCATAGAGGTCACGAACTGGCATATCCGAGTAGCGAATAATGCCTAAGCGGCGGAATGCTCGGTCGCGTATTCCGGCTCTTCTGGGTCTTCCTCCTTGTCTTCATCTGTCTGGGCCCCCTTGTCACTTGAGGGTGTGGGGGAGTGGAGGAGTTGGATACGACGGTGCTTCGTCGGTGGTGCAGGGAAAAGCTTGCGATATTCCCTTGCCGTCATCCGGCTTCGCCGAGGTGGTTCTTCATTCTTGGAAGATACATCTTCGGAGGGCCTTCCGGCTTGGTATGCGATAGCGGACTGTCCGGAAGGTGCTCCTTCTTTCTTGATCCTATTTGTCTTCTCTTGAGCTCGACGAAGAAGTGCCTTGGTCTTGTGAAGTTCTTCTCGAAGCTTCATTGATTTCGAGGCCAAGTCTTGTGCCAAGCTGTCTGCACATAGACTGAAGTAGGTCTGGAACCGAAGCGAGAGTCCTTCCTTCAGTGGAGGGGCTAGTGCGCTGCTTTCATCTTCACCTTCCTTCCGGTAAGGTAAGAAGCGGGTTGTCATCTTGGCTGCCATCTCCCGAAGAAGCTCGCGGAGACGGGTTAGTGCCTTGAGTGCAGCAGCCTCGACAGCGAGAGGTAGTGTTGCCATCTGGGGTCCCTCGAAGAACCAACTTGTGGGAGGATCGTTTGCCTTCACGACCACTTCCACATGGTACTCCACCTCAGTGTCGCTAACCCAATGCTCAAGGTAGGTGTGGATGGGCGCTCGGTGGAACTGACACTCCTGGAGGCTATCCTCGAGAAGCAAGGGAAACCCAGTGGTCAGGTGCTCTTCGGGTACAGTGGCCATCTACAAGGTGGAATAGGAGGGGTTAATAAGCTGATGAAATCTCAGGTTTAGAAAAGAAGAGACGTTCAGAAGGTTTTTGAAAAGGGGTCTCATCTATCTAACGCCCATGCTAACTAAGGCTTCCTACAGTCAGGATGGCTCTGGTACCAGCTCTGTGGGGACCCCGACTTAGAAGTCGAGATCATCGAATGCACGTGTACAGTGATCCCAGAGATCAATGCTCACTGAACACACAGAAGCTGAATAACAAGAGTCTTACATCCATACATATCGTCTTACACAAATTATGGCCATTATGGCCAAGTCTTACATAGATAAAGCCTCAAGGGCTGAATAGCAAATAACTCAAATAGCGGAAGTCTTCGATGATAGGTAGAACCCATGCCACCTGCCTTAACCCTATAGGCATTCTGACAGGGATAGCGTGCTAGTTCGCATGTTCGTCTCCAAAGAACTCTTCCTCATATTCCTGTTCCTCCATGCCTGGCCAATTAAATAACCAGTGGCAAGCCAATGAGTACTTTGAATGTACTCGCAAGCAACCCATGATGTGGTTCAAAGTAACAATGCAATTGAACAATAATGAGCAATCTAGCAATGGGCTAGAATAAATATTCTACCATCAAGTGTATGCATCAACGAGTTCACGTAACCTCGAAAACAGGTTACCGATGTCAACATGAATACGATTCAACTCCTCGAGTCAAGTCACCACCTTGACTCATCACACACGCAAACTTTCACCGATGAAGTAAAATTCTGGACATAGTTTAAGTAGCACCACCCAACTGTCCATGACCGTGGACACGGCTATTCGAATAGTTTTACACTCTACAGAGGTTGCGCACTTTACCCACAAGATCCGGGAAGCTTTCGTGTCACCCATGATCCCGTAGTACCTCAAGTACTCAGGGGAAGCACCCGGTCATTATCTTTCCTTAGACGACACTAACATAGAGTCCACTCGTTAGTACACGGCCCTCGGGTAAAAACAATAGATCATGGGACTTGCCCTAATTTCAATGTCACGCGTACCCGAAAGGACCAACGGTGTGTCCGGTGCCCTGTAAAAACAGTCATGGTCATCTATCCAAGCACGACCCCGTCCCGGGAAAGACCTCAAGTCTTCCCGTCACTAGTAATGCGGGCACCATGCTAGTATCGACCTAAGTAATCAATAAAGCCCCGTCCCATAAGGGGTAGAGTGGTTGCACATGTTTGGTTGGGACGGTAGTCACACATAAATCTAATCCATTATTTCACCCATGCAGAAGATTTTACCGGCACATCACTTCTTCCTCAAGTGATGACCTAACTCAACATCACCCTCGGGCATTAGGGGCACCCGATGGGGTTTATGAAAAGATTTCAACCTCGAAGGTTCATATCTCACATGCATCACAAGCATCACTACTATCTATTTGCATGACAACTAGCACTTAGCAAGATCATGAGCAAAGCATGCATCATGTGGTGGTTCAACTAGGTCACCACCGTAACTCTATCATCATGCATCGGAAACAAACGGGTTCCGAAGAACAAGTGTATCATGGTCAAAGGGCTGCTTGCCTGGATTGGCTTGGTCTTCAAAGTCTTCAAATCCTTCTCCACCTTCTTCCTCAGCAACTTCGTCAAATACGATATCTATACGTCGCATAATAACAACGGAAAAATAAGACCACAATAAAAACAGAAAAATCAAAGTGCTCAGAAAAATGTCAACTTATTTTTGTTAAATACTAGAGGGAAAACTAAGATGGCAAAAATTCTTAGTTGGAGTTTTGGAGTGACAGAATGGAACCTAAGGATTTTTGAACAGGAGTTTTAATGCTCAAATTTGAATTTAAATTTGAACAGAATAGAAAAGTTTCATGGATATGTGTGAAAGTGACACCATTAAATAGGTTGTAATGTTACAAGATTTTAGGAGTTGGAATTAATTTATTTGGACAAATATTCATTTCTGTAAAATTATTTGAAGTATTTACAGAAAAGAATAAAAAGAAACAGCCCTGTGTCATTGGGCCAGAATGGCCACAGTGCACGGCCCAGGGCGAAGAGCCCGGCCGCTCGGGCGCCAGCGCGCGCACGTAAGGATTTCAAACCTGACGGGCGGGGCCCGCGTGTCATCTTCAACCTCTCGGCCACGGCGACGGCGAGCTCACTGGCGGCGAATCCGGGCACGGCGGGGCAAACGGAGGGCAGGGATGGACTCAGTAGCGAGTCGCGGATGCAGTGGTGGTGGTGCGACCCGCCGGGGAGGCTTGGTTCGCCGGCGGCGAGGTGGGACGGCAGAGGGTCGTCGGGAAGTTGCTGGCTAGCTCGAATATGGCAGCTGCAGAGAGGGTGAAGAGAGGGGAAAGCATCAGTGAGGTGTGGCGGTTCCAAATCAAGCAAAAGGAGCAGCTGAGAGGGCTCGTACTGCGAGATCGCCGGTTGCCCAACGCGGCGGAGCTCCGGTCGAGCCCGAGCACTAAGGCTCTTCGGGGATGAGTGAGTGGTGCTGGAGTGTTGCTGGGGGTGAGGGGAGGCTGTTTGTGTAAAGTAGAGGGCTCGGGGGTGCTTATATAGCCGAGCCCATGGTCCACCGTGGACTCGTGCGCCGGCGAGGTCGCAGGCAAGGCTAGAGGCCGTTCTGGTGCTTCTGATTGAGTCGGGGAGGTTCGTGGATGAGTCCTACGCCTAGTCGAGGGGAGAGGAGGAGCGAGGAGAGCTCCAGACAGCACGAGCGTGCGAGGCCGAAGAGTGGAGGCTGCGGGCGGCCAGCGCGCGTTTGAAGGCGGCCACTGGAGGGTGGAGGAGGAGGGGGACAGCACCGGGGGAGGTCGCGAACGTCGAGGGGCATCGACTGGCGCGAGGTGAGAGCTCGAGGTGGTCGGGGGCAGGCGATTAGGCGAAGCTACAGTGCGGGGGCGCACTGTAGCGCGCTCTGGAGCGGCCTTATCGCATGCCATGGCATGCCATTGGCCCTCTGGGCGCGTCCGCCGTGTCTGGGGGGTCCTAGGGTGATGCAAGCAACACGGATGAGGCCTTGTATGCTCTGGAGGATCAAGGAGAGAGAGAGGAAGCTGGTAACTTGGTAGAAAATGGCTGTCCAGCAAGGTGAAATAGGGTTTTCACCCCTCAATCATGGAGCTGGGGACATGGGGGAGTTACTGGAGATAGATAGTAACTAGATGAAGCTGTGGTAGAAAGTTGAGGCCAAGGTAAATAGTAAAAGGGGTCAAGATGGTAGTTTTGGTAAAATTGCAGAAGGTGTTTGATCAAGTTTTGATCAAGCAAATGATCTCCACTTGCCATGACACTTAACAGGATTGAATGTTATAAGAAAATAGGGTGTTTCACCAAATTTGGGCTCATTTGAAGAAACTAGCCAATGTAACTTTGGTGAACCCTAGAAATCAACAGAAATGGCTTCATCTTGTTTGAGTCAAGCTAATCATCTCCCCTTGATGCACCACTTGGTGTAGTTTCATCATTTGGGGTTATGATCATGCCCACGAAGTTTGAAGCTCCAGGTAAAAAGTTGGTAATGTATAGTTGTTCAAATTTGCATTTGAACATAAATGGTTTTGGGGTATTCTGATCAAGTTACCCTACTCCAAATCTTGTGCCATTTGGTCTAGATGCCTTATTAGGCCATTCTAGCATGTGCACCAAGTTTGAGAGCATTTGGATAGGTTTGGCAATGTAAAGTTGCTCAAACTTCAAATATGGACAGAATGGTTTTGAAGGGTTTTGATGATGTTTTCTTGCTTCCCAGGGCATGGGACTTGGCAAGATCATCATATATGCCATATGTGACATAATAGAATTTCCCTGGAATTTTTGGAGAATATTTCCTTTGTAAATATTTCAAAAGCTTGAAATATCCAGAAAGGGTTTTAGAGGGATTAGCCCATTATTTTGAACATGACCAAGTGTTGAAACTCTTATATATGGACAATATATGTCCTATGAGTCTCCCTGAATTTTGGCAAATATTTTTGAAATACTTAAATAATTTTTCCCTATTAAAGACCATTTCTGGCCTTAAGGAAAAGCTTTAAAATAAAATAGGAAAATAACTTTTAAAATTATACTTTTGTGGTTTCTGGGAGTCCTATGACTACTAGGTCTCAAATACACCTGTTGAAATAATTTTCTCACCCTAAATCAAGCACTTGCAGTGCAAACCTTAATTCAGGGGTTTTAGGAATACTAAATTTATAAAATACATTTTGGCCAAATTAATTTTGTAAGAAAATACTATACTGTTATATAACACTTGGTATGATCATTGGGCAGAAGTTTTTGGTATGGAGATGAATTCTACAAGAGGTAATAGTTGACTTTAATGAGCACATCCCGATACACCGCCGGAGGCATTCACATAGAGTCATACTTTGTTGTAGTATCAAGTTGTAATCAATGAGTTGTAAATCAATAGAAGTGTGATAATCATCATTTTTATAGCATTTTCCCAAATAAAAAAATAAAAAAAGAAGGAAAGGCCAAAAAGAAGGTGAAAAAATAAGAAAAAAGGGACAATGCTACTATCTTTTTCCACACTTGTGCTTCAAAGTAGCACCATGATCTTCATGATAGAGGGTCTCTAGTTTTGTCACTTTCATATAATAGTGGGAATTTTCAATATAGAACTTGGCTTGTATATTCCAATGATGGGCTTCCTCAAAATGCCCTAGGTATTCGTGAGCAAGCGAGTTGGATGCACACCCATTTAGTTTCTTTCGTTGAGCTTTCATACATTTATAGCTCTAGTGCATCCGTTGCATGGAAACCCCTACTCACTCACATTGATATCTATTGATGCGCATCTCCATAGCCCGTTAGTACGCCTAGTCGATGTGATACCATCTTCCTCTTTTGTCTTCTGCACAACCACCACTCCATTCCACCTATCGTGCTATATCCATGGCTCACGCTCATGTATTGCATGAAAGTTGAAAAAGTTTGAAAAAAATTAAGTATGAAACAATTGCTTGGCTAAAACCGGGGTTGTGCATGATTTAAATATTTTGTGTGATGAAGATAGAGCATAGCCAGACTATATGATTTTGTAGGGATAACTTTCTTTGGCCATGTTATTTTGAGAAGACATGATTGCTTTGCTAGTATGCTTGAAGTATTATTACTCTTATGTCAATATTAAACTTTTGTCTTGAATCTTTCGGATCTATACATTCATGGCTCAATAAAGAAAATTACATTGGGAATTATGTTGGTTAGCATTCCACATCAAAAATTATGTTTTTATCATTTACCTACTTGAGGACGAGCGGGAATTAAGCTTGGGGATGCTTGATACGTCTCCAACGTATCTATAATTTTTTATTGTTCCATGCTATTATATATTCTGTTTTGGATGTTTAATGGGCTTTATTATACACTTTTATATTATTTTTGGGACTAACGTACTAACCCATGGCTAGTGAAAATTGCTGTTTTTTTGCCTATTTCAGTGTTTCACATAAAAGGAATATCAAATGGAGGCCAAACAGAAGGAAACCTTCGGGAGAGTTATTTTTGGAATGATAACAACACAGACGACTTGGAGTACACGCCAGGAAGCGAGAGAGGCAGCCACGAGGGCAGGGGCGCGCCGAACACTCGTGGGCCCCCTGTTGCTTCCCTGCCTACCCTCTTCCTCATATATATACCTACGTACCCTGAAACCATCGAGGAGCACCACGAAACCCTAATTCCACCATCGTAACCTTCGGTTCCCATGAGATCCCATCTTGGGGCCTGTTCTGGAGCTCCACTGGAGGGGGCATCGATCATGGAGGGCTTCTACATCAACACCATAGCCTCTCCGATGAGTTGTGAGTAGTTTACCACACACCTTCGGGTCCATAGTTATTAGCTAGATGGCTTCTTCTCTCTCTTTGGATCTCAATGCAAAGTTCTCCTCGATCATCGAGGAGATCTATTCGATGTAATCTTTTTTGCAGTGTGTTTGTCGAGATCCGATGAATTGTGGGTTTATGATCAAGATTATCTATGAACAATATTGGATTCTTTTATGAAATATTTTATGTATGATTTAAATATCCTTGCAAGTCTCTTTGAATTATCGGTTTGGTTTGGCCTACTAGATCTATAGTTTTTGCAATGGGAGAAGTGCTTGGCTTTGGGTTCAATCTTGCGGTGTCCTTTCCCAGTGACAGCAGGGGTAGCAAGGCACATATTGTATTGTTGCCATTGAGGATAAAAAGATGGGGTTTATATCATATTTCTTGAGTTTATTCCTCTACATCATGTCATTTTGCTTAGGGTGTTACCCTGTTCTTATGAACTTAATACTCTAGATGCATGTTGGATAGCGGTCGATGTGTGGAGTAATAGTAGTAGATGTAGAATCGTTTCGGTCTATTTGTCACGGACATGATGCCTATATACAATGATCATGCCTAGATATTCTCATAACTATGCGCTTTTCTATCAATTGCTCGATAGTAATTTGTTCACCCACCGTAGAAATCTGTTATCATGAGAGAAGCACTAGTGAAACCGATGGCCCCTGGGTCTATTCTCATCATATTAATCTTCCATCAACTATTTACTTTACTTTGCATTATTTACTTTCAATCTCTATACCAAAAATATTATCTTATCATATCTATCAGATCTCACTTTTGTAAGTGACCGAGAAGGGATTGACAACCCATTTTATCGCGTTGGTTGCAAGGTTCTTATTTGTTTGTGCTGGTACATGGGACTTGCGCGTGGTCTCCTACTATATTGATACCTTGGTTCTAAAAAACTGAGGGTAATACTTACGCTACTGTGCTGCATCACCCTTTCCTCTTCGAGGGAATACAATGCAAGCTCGAGAAGTAGCACGCTACTCTCTACTTCATGAAGAGCTCACTGTGGAGTCCTAACAGCTTCTTCATTGCCTCCACGACCTTCATATCCTTGCTTGTCTCCTCCGCCATCTTCTTCATTCTGTCCATACCACGGGATTTCTTGATGTGAGCATTCATCATCTCTTCAATGGCTGCATTACGTACCTTGACAGTAGCCGAGTGCTTGATGCGGAGCTTCGCCAACTCCTCCTTATGTTCCATGACGAGGGTGTGCAACATCTTCACGGATGAACTACTCTTCTCATGCAGCTCCTTCCAGTCGGCGTTCTCCTCCTCAAGTCGGTCGAGCTCGTGGCGGAGCTTCGCATTGTCCTCCTGAAGTTGCAGGTATTTTTCGGTCGCCTTCTTACCAGAGGCAATGCTCTCCTTCAGCTGCATCATCAAGCCGGTGGTCAACTCCTCTCGCTTATTGAGCTTAGCAGGCATGTCGGCGAAGCTCTCCTTCAACAGCTGCACCAAGCCGTCGACGAACTCCTTCTGCTTATTTAGCTGGTCGTGCATGCCGTCGAGGGATAACGACTCCAGCATCGCCAGCTCTGCATGTTCGCCTCCGCAGCTAGGGCGCTCATGGGAACCCTCGCCTGCCCATGAGTGATCTTTCGATGTCTCTACGAGGCGACGAGCCCTCTTTTTGTCCACGTTCTTGGTCGCCGCTCCGTTTCTACGAGTAGTTTTCAACCTAGAACTCTACACACCGGCCATGGCAAGGATGGACGAACAAGAAAGACTTATGAGGAGGAAGGTAGAGTGATTTTCGGCAAGGTATAGTTCCCCTTTTATAGCCTAGTACTACAGTAGTACTAAAACCTGCATAGTGGGAACACGATCAGGTTTGATACATGCTAGGTGTGAGCAGGTTTGCACTTAATTATAGCATGGTAGTCCTACTTTGGAATGTGATGGGAACAAGCTAAAGATTAATTGATGGTCGAGGCCTGAAACGGCTCCCGATGAGTAACCTGGAAAAATATTCAAGTACTACTGCTCAAATGCGGTCGCACAAGTCAGGGATGTAACTAGTCATACATGTCAAACCGTCTGTTGGTGCGACCAACCATAAGAATTACGTGATAGAGACTTATGGTTGTGGCTTCGGGTGATTGTCTCGACCAAGGAGTCAAAAACTAGTGATAAATCAATTACCATCTTTTTCCAAACGACCAAGTATTTTCACAGGAATACAATACATATAGATGGAGTGATTATCACGGTTGCAAACCGCCATGCCGCCGCAAGTTCACTACAGCAGCAACCAAGTAGGTCACTGTATCACCGGCGAGGAAGGAGGGCAACTCACCGCACCTACTATGCATCCCCAGTGCCGCCGCCGCTGCTGGCTTCGCGATTTGGCTTCTCCTACCGCCCATTTGAACAGTTGCACCAGCTGCTCATCCCATCCCGCGAGCATGCACGTTCTTTCCTTTGCAGTCGACTCCGTGAATATGATCTCTACCATTAGCCCCAGTTCAAAATCAACGCGACGCTACCAGATGCTGACATCCCTTAGCATCTCTCCCCTGAGATCGACTTGCTCCTCCGCCTTGTTCTTAGCCAGGCGCAAATCCTTCAAACTTTTCTCCAATCGATGTGATGCTTCCTCGATCCGATTTGCCCTTGCTGCCCACCACCTGAAACACAGCCCTGGCATGTCCTCCGGCGCCACCGGTCTGTGATTCTAGAGCACTGGATCCCCTCTGAAACACATGTGGGTTTCGCTCAAAGGCGGTATTCCCGCGGGCCGCAGCGAGAGGGCAGCCCGCGGGATCCTGGGATCTAAGGGATTATCCATGGCGGGATCCTCAATGGCAGGATCCGGTGGGCGATGCGGGGAGGCGAGTGTAGGTGCTGGGAGAGCCCTACGAGGCTAAGATAAAGAATAGTACTCCACTCCATCAATATTTAAATACAAATGCCACCAACAGTAACCCATGCAAAAATTGATCATGATGCGTGCGTCCTGGTTTATTGACCCCCTTTTTATTTTGTGCTAATTTTTGACCAAAAATTTAACTAATAAAATGTTAATGCATGTCACCAAAAATTATATCATTGGAATCACATTTGAACATAGTTTTCAATTACACTAATTTTTATGACATGCATAAATATTGTGTTCCTTAAAATTATGGTCAAAAATTGGCACAAAATACGAAGGAGACCAATGGAAGTAGCAACCCATGATTTAACTACTCGCATGCACGCACTGGAGTAGTTATTCTCAACTACTTCCTCCCTCACGTCCACTCTATTTGCATGCACTGTATTAAATGACCATCAATGAAGTGAACGACTTTACACGCGTCAAATTATCACATGGGGTGGATCTTCGTACAAAAATGTGTCGCATCGTGTACCCGCGTGTGCCTGCGGGGGAATGAGTGGATGCGTGCACATCTTCGCTTTGTGCACGTACTTCCAATGTGCGTGAGAGAGGACGAGTACATTCTTGTCGAACCAGCAGCACATCACTATGATCAATCCACACAAGGAGGCCGCGACAACGCCTCCACATGTGCCACGTGGCTTCATGGATGCCCCGACATCATTTTAATCATAATATATTAACTGAAATAGGGAGGTACACTATGTAGTGTGCCATTGGAATTCTAATTTACGTGTTTTGCACATCCTAGAAGTACTAGTAAGGTACACGTGCATTGCACGCATGAGATTTGGCAACCAAATTATGAATAAAGACCACACTATAGCACGTAAGCTTTGAGTCATATATGCATGATGTAGACGTTCGTTTAATTCTTATAGTTCATCTCATTCAAAATCAGTTTTTATAAAAAAGTTAATCTATTTTACGATTCATGGAATTGTGTGTTGTAAAGCATAAAGTAAAAACAAATAATGGAAATTCAACTAGAAAAAAGGTTTGGGCAATTATGATACGGACGATTCTAGAACAAAGGAGAAGTAATTGTGTTTTGAGGTTTGTGCATTATGCTTAAGTTCAACCATGGAGTTTTCTTGATTGTACATGTGGCGGAATATGGTGGAATTTAGATGATATCCAACGGCAAGTAGTGCTCGGATTTGCCATCTCTGCACCGTCGGATTGGCTTCATCCAATGACCATCTTTCAAATTTATTAGCACACTATATAGGGGTATAGAGTATAGATATAAATATAGATACAGAGGTATAGATATAGACTAATGGCACATCATCTAAAGCCTTTATACACGCTCACTTTTAGTAGAAATGTGCTCTACCCTGCACCCGCGCGTTTGTATGTGGGATCGAGTGCGTGTGTGTGCCTCTTCTCTTTCACACACGTAGTCTGTGTGTGTGAGAGATACTAAGATATGGCGAGGGAATACATGTCAATGCAATTTGTGTGAAGGAGATATACATAAATGTATGTGCATAGTGCTGAGGTAATATACGAGAAGGGAGGGGAGGGGTTGATTGCGTGAGATATCGATAGAGACATATAGAGGGAAGGGCTCTACGAGCGTACAAGCACTAGGAGATGGGGGGGCTGGAAGATGGTGTGGGGGGCCAAGTGGAGGGATACCATGAAGGAGTGCACAAGTGCGAGACCGATATTTAAGGAGAGGGGGGCGAGAACGTGTGTGGTTGCGCATAGTGGCGGAGCCATGAAAAATAAATGATATAGGGGGCCAAGCATAGCT
Organism: Secale cereale; assembly: GCA_902687465.1. Lineage (NCBI taxonomy): Eukaryota > Viridiplantae > Streptophyta > Magnoliopsida > Poales > Poaceae > Secale > Secale cereale. The sequence continues at coordinate 616,499,678 of LR738710.1, read as the reverse complement.
AATCCGTTACGGGGAGGGCCAATTCATCAACTTAAACCATTTTAACAACAATTGATCAACTCATCACATTCATATTAGCCTCAATATATAGTGATGCTAGGGGGGCATGCCCTTACTGTCCCCACCATCGCCACTATGCGCGCGTCTGAGAGATGAAGCGGAAGGCATGGATGATGAGAGGGAGACGATGGATAGATAACATGGGTGTATTAGCTATGTAGTCCTATATGGAGAGGTAAAGATTGATCGATGTGTACATGGGAAAGAGGGTGAGACCTGACTAGATATATAGATCGATCAGTTTGTGTGGAAAACTAGAAAAGATCTAGCTATATATTTACATACATAGAGGAACATCGATCGTTGCGCATGCATGTGAGAGATAAAGAATGCCCGAAGTGATGAAGAGGGGGAGGTGTGTGTGTGCATGCATGGGGGACCGACGTGAAGAAAAAGATTGCATGTGTACGGTGGATAATGCTGAGTGGTAGTGTGTGTACATGCATACACGAGAGAAAGTTAGTGGTATAATTATAAAGAGAAGACGACTGTGTGGGTGTAAAAGACTAGTAGGTGAGGTCATAATCAATGTAAAGTTGAATTCAAATATTTGAATAAGAAATCATGATGTTTGAAACCCATGCATACATGAATATAACTCAGATATGCGTGGTGTGGTTTGGAAACGAGCATGCTATACTGTATACACATTGAACAAGGTCAGACTGATTTCAATTTGAGATACCGATGGCAGGCATCGTTTGGCCACATTGCATGCACGCATGGACACACTACTCATATTGGAGATCATGGGTGGCTTTCGCATCACATATCTATACCCTTATATAGTGTGTGAATAAACTTTGAAAGAGGTCGTTGGATGAAACCAATCCGTTTGTGCAAAGATGGCAAACCCGAGCACTACTGCCCATTGGATATCATCTACATTTCACCAGATTCCGCCACATGTACAATCTAGAAGACTCCATGGTTGAACTTAAGCAGAATGCACAAACCTCAAAACGTAAGCATTTCTCCTCTGTTGTAGAATCTTCTGTATCATAATTGCCCAATTTTTTTCTATAAGAATCACCATTATTTATTTTCACTTTGTGCTTTTCAACACACAATTCCAAGAATCTTAAAATAGATTAGTTTTTTGATAAAAACTTATTGATTTTGAATGAGATGAACTATAAGAATTAAACGAACATCTACATCATGCATATATATGACTCAAAGCTTACATGCAATAATGTGGTATTTATTCATAATTTGTTTGCCAAATCTCATGCGTGTAATGCACGTGTACCTTACTAGTCTAAATGGTGTGTGTGTGTGTGTGTGTGTGTGTGTGTGTGTGTGTGTTGCGCATGTTCAACACATTATGTGTGTGTGTTGCGCGTGTTAAACACGTTAAGCGTGTTGTCCCAATTTTTTTTGTTGTTGTATTTGAATGCATTTCTAGTAATATAGTAAAACGGGACATGGCTCTCTCTAGTGAGGTGCGAATTGTTTTTTTGTACACGTTAAGCTTGTTCTCGCAAAATTTCATGCCGCGTCTTGTTATGCCGAAATTTCAAGCCAGCATCTCTATCTATCATGCTGAGAAACTCCTGCCTCTTCAACTCGTGGCTTGTTATCCCGAAATTTGAAGCTATCTCTTTGTCTCTTTGTGATCCGAAAATTTCCTCCTATTCAACCCGCGCCTTGCTATCCCGAAATTACAACGCGCGCGAAAAGTCCCTCCTCCTGCGAAATCCCGACACGCGAAATCCCCGTTCCATCGCTGAGACGGAAGAGCCACCTAGTTCAAACCGGTGGGGCTATTTTCGTCACTTACCCCACATTTTGGACAAGCGCGTCCTGAGGCCATGGTCCCCCCTCCCATCCCCTCCACCGCCCCCATTCGAACACCAAGGCCGCGAAAACCTGTGAAGCCCCACACCCTCCTCCGTCCGCCACCCAGCCGGAGCCTCTTCCCCGACGACCTCGTCCACCAGAACACCTCGACCTCCCTCATCCACCGCACCGGATGAGAATCCGTCATCAATCTCGTTGTCCCACTGGTTCAGCCACCCCGTCCTCCACCTCCATGGAGCTGCCCCGACGTTCCCCTCATCTTTCGCGCCACCTCCATTCCCACACCACCGGAAGAGCAACATCATCATCGATTCCTCAGATGAAGCTGAGGCTTAATCAGTGCCACCAAAGAGGTTCTACAATAATCGCTGTATTTTCTTCTTGCTTCGATCTCACGGTGCTGCCAGCGCTCGGTCCCGATCCACCATGGCACAACTCCGTCTATGGAGGCGTCGCCGACCACTTCCTTTACGGTGTCGCTCCCTCAGTGGCAATGTCCACATCAGTCGGAGTTCTTGCTGCTTTGGCTCTCGCTCGCGCTGCTGCTCTGCTCTTGCTCTCAGGTCCCCTGCCTGGTCTGCTCTTGCTCTTGCTTGCGCTGTTGCTTTTGCTCTGTCTCCTAGTTGCGCTGCTGCTCTAGTCTTCCTCGCATTGCTGCTACATGAGCAACAGATCCTGGCCTCGCTCGAGCCCCTACAGCTGCTACTCGAGATGCTTCTACACGACCAGCTGCCCTGGCTCTCACACGCGCTGCTACTACTGTTTTTCTGCTACTAGTGCGTTCAATTTCGACAGCAAAATTCAGTTTCGTCAGTAAAATTCAGTTTTGACAGTCAAATTCAGTTTCGGCAGTTAAGTTCAGAGATGAGCGGCGGATGTATTTTACATGTAGCACTTTGTGGTAATGTATTTACATCATCTATTGGAGATGTTATTAGAATTCCACTCAGGTTAACGTTGTCTCTCTTGTCCTGCTTCAGCCTCGCCATCGTACAACTCACCGGAGCTGCTCCAATGACGAAACCCTCCATCACAGCCAAGCAATACCCTTGGCTCCATCTTCATGCGCCTAAGATATTCTTCCCCTCCTCTGACTGCCACATCAGCCGCAACATCCTCAGCGACCAACCAATGATGCTGAGATCGACATGGCTTCGCCAAAGAGGTTGTACACTTCCTGCATTGCTTTTTTATTCTACATGTTATATATATTGTCCACCGAGCACACGTAGTAATGTAAAAATACAATTAGTTTCTCCTATATAACAAGAAGTGAGGTACCAGGCAACCTTGCTATCTGTGGTGGACTCTCTTGAAAGCCCTCATTATTTCTGCGCGTTTGAGCTGTGCATTTCTAGATGGGCCTGGGAGTTGAGCTAGTAGGGCAGTGGCCTGGGTCCAAAGTAGTAGAAGTAGCAACAAAACATTGTTGCAGTGTAGGATTTTCCCTGTTTAAGCCTGCCTACTAGAATTGCCAGTGCTTGGAAGGAAAAATGAACGAGAAACATAGGAATTGGAAAGTTTCGTACGGTACTACTATTCATGCATTTGGTTCAAAGGAATGGAGCAAAGGAAAACTGTAGGATTTGTTCCTTTAGTGTCTCCTTGATAGAAAAATCAGAGGAATTTTAATATCCACTTGGCCTCGTATTGAAATTCCTATTCATGAAGCACAAGACTATGAGATAGTAGCATAATAGCATTACAACTATACATTTTCTTGTGGTTTGGCATAATTTCTCCATGCTTCTTTGCATTCATGTGATTTTGCAATTCTTGTGAACCAAACACCCAGATTGACACGAATCTTGTGTTTTTAAATTTTCTGTTTTGCACGTGCATTCATATCATATTCCTGTGTATTTCCTATCCCTGCATAGTGATAATCCTCCAATTCGAACAAACCCTTAAATAATTACTTCTGTTACAGATATGTGTCAAAGAAAACCTTGTGTGATTTGTCCCGCTCCTGCTACGCTATGGTCCACCCCAGCTCAGCTGCTCCAATGACGGAAGGGTTCACCACAGCAGGGATCTGCCCTCCAAATTGTCTTTCGCCGCCTCAGATCTTCTTCCCCACCGCTGGCAGCCACGACAACCGCATTAGCATCATCAACTGAGCAGAGGACCTTGAGGACTACACGGGTCCACAAGAGAGGTCACACTCTATCGTGTATGCTTACGTTATGCATCGCTTAACATGATGACATCGTACTTTATCGTCCAGTTCACGAATTAGACTCTGAGTCAGGTCCAAACTAATGCTCAAACTTGAGTTTTTAAATGGTTGTGGAGTACTTATTGGGGAAGCAATCAATACTATCAGTCTACTACCTGATTAATCTCGGGTGTCTACTGTGAGTTTTATGTTGGGTGGAAACAAACATTAAAGGAGCCATTTGTCTATTTTTTTAACTGAAGCTATTATCTGCCTGCTATCATTGGTTTTGGGTCCATCCACAGTATGCCCTCCTTACATAATATCACTATGTTTTATTCCTATGCATGTCAGTTATTGTACACAATGGTACTGAACATGTAGGGCAAAAGAGACAAGCCTTGCATGGCAATAAAATTTCATGCAAACACCATTCCATGGTGGGCACAAAAACAACCCCCCTCCCCCATTCCGGACTGCAATCAACATGAATTTAACTGTTCAGAGGGGGACTCTGAGGGAGCAGACCACTCCTATTTAACCCCTCAGGTCTTTTTCTCTAACTTGGCATGCTGATGTTGGTCATATCATGCATATGGTGCCTTGCATTGCTTACTTTACACATAAAACATGTAATCTGCTTAGTTTACACATGTAATGTGCGAATGCCATCTGTTTAATTTCTATATCATATATGTTAATCATGCAATGCCATCTTGTTTAGCCAGGCATCATATATGTGAATTTTGCAATGCCATCCTTATTAGCCAGTCATCTTATATGTGAATTATATCATGCCATGCCATCCTTTTTTACTACATAATAATTTTATCAACAATGTTAGTACATTCAGTTACTCTTCCCGTGCATCAGCCATTCGACACGGTCACGGAAAAATCTGGAGTGAAAACAAGGTCTTCACAGCAGACAATGCTATCTGACGAAGCGCATGTCTTGCTGGTTATAGATAGCTCCTCGGAGGAGGATTCAGAGACAGATGACCAGTCCCCCCCCCC
>LR738710.1:616450116-616494584 GCA_902687465.1 Secale cereale | reverse complement strand
CCGAGGTGCATGCTCTAACTTGGCAAGGTTATATTGCTCATATCATGCGTATGGTGCCTTGCATTGCCATGTTATTTGCTTAGTTTAGACATGCTTTGTGTGAATGCCACCTGTTTAGTGTCTAGTTACCATATATGTGAATTATGCAATACCATCTTGTTGCAAGACATTATATATGTGAATTATGAAATGCTATCTTTTCGCAAGGCATTATATATGTGAATTATGCAATACCATGCTATTTTTTCAAGCATCGTATATGTGAATTATATCATGCCATCCTTTTTTGTATTACGTATTCCATTTCCCGACAATGTTTATATTCAACTACTCTTCCTATGCATCAGCCATTTGAATGGGTGATGCTAAAATATGGAGTGAAAACAAGGTCCTCAGAGCAGACAATGCTACCTGCTGAAGCAGATATCTTGCTGGTTATAGATAACTCCTTAGAGGAGGATTCAGAGACAGATGACCAATCCTATTTCCCCCCTGAGGTGTATGCTCAAACTTGGCAGGGTTATATTACTCATATCATGCATATGTTATCTTTCAATTCTTAGTTTTTTCATCATATACACAATATTGAATGCCATCTGCTTAGTTCACACATCATATATGCGATTGCCCTCTACTCACTTGCTTAGGATATAAAGCATATATTTGAATTATATCATGCCATGATGTTTACATAGACATCATGTATCTGAATTATGACATGCACACCCTTTTTCTAAAGAAATAATGTAGTTATATCATCTCATCCTGTTTACATAGTCATCATATTTTGAATTATGTCATTCTATCTGTGAATTATATCATGCCATCATGTTTCCATCCATGTATGTGAATTATGGCATGCCAACCACTTTAATAGACACATCATATAGTTATATCATGCCATCCTTTTACATAGGCATCATTTTTTGAAGTATGTCATTCTATCCTATTTAGTTAGCCATCAAATATGTGAATTTGTGTCATGTTATCCTGTTTAATTAACTATCATATATGTGAAATTGTGTCATGCTATCCTTTTTTGGTTAGACAACATAAATGTGAATTATTTCATGCCCAGTTTTCTTCCCTAATATCCATTGCACCTGTCTATCATACAATGTCTATACATTCAACTACTTTCCGTCTTTATCAGCCATTTGAATTGGAGAGGGTGATGGCAGTATCTATTGGAGTAAAAACATGGTCTTCAGGAAAGATCGTGCTACCCATTGATGTAGATAGAACCACGGTTGTACTTGCCCAAGAACCAGCCCCACCACACATAACCCAGACTCACAAAGATTGTACCCCTACCTAGTTGGACAGAGAAACAGCTACACCCCTTCTAACCCCAACCCTAGCGGACAATAACCCGATTCTAGTTGACACATCACCGTCTCCACCACAGAGCACCCAAACACGACCAGTTAGTAAGGCAAGTGTGGTGCCCAAAGCACGAGGACCACCACTCTGAACCCCAAGTAAACGCTTAAAGCATAAGAATAATTGTTCTCATGCCTGATTCCGTAGCTATGGTTCGTACTCCTTTGCTCTAGCATCACTGTATTTACTCATACCAACTAATTTCAAATTTGAAGGATGCAATTGAAACTCCAATGGTGCAAAAGGTATGTCTTAAACCTATTTGTTTAACTGGGTTGTTGTTGTAACTTGCTCTATGTTGATTTCAGTCTCAATTGAATAAACAGTTATGTTCTCATGGCACGCACATTAGAAGTGTTGTTAGTGTTGTGTAGTTTTCCACACTTATATTCTGTCTATGCTGCTTTGTCTTAAACAAATATGATATGAACTATTTCTATCTTGATTTGGCAACATAAACTAGACTGATATAGACCATACAGTGACAATACTACATAGATATATGTTTGTTTCATGTTGTTATCATGTCCACCTTACAATCTAACTTGTTTACCAAAATGAGTTTCATATACAACATGGTAAACCTGTGATGTGTCTGCTTGTTCCTCTTGTAGAATGCCGACATAATATTGGAGAAGAGCACCCCATTATGCAATGGTTGAGAAAGTAATGCAGATAAGGTTCAAGATAGTGAGACAACCCTGTTGGTCTCCAAGAAAGCTGATAATAACAATCTTGTAGACAATGAGACAACCCCAAAGTCGTGCCTTGATGTAGTGTCTGAGTTACTGGCCACTACTGCTGGCACAAGCTCCTCGAACTCGCTGCCCGAATCAATTTGGCTTCTTGAGTCACAACTTCAAGTTGAAAGACATCGATCAGATGTGCTGCGTGTAACACCCCAAAAATTTAATTACTTTTTCATTAAATAAAATTTGGCTAGAAACAAAATTTTTGATTTACAAAAAAGTTCTTTAGTGTTTTTAACCTTTTGATTCTGTTTCTTCCCTCCATATAGAATTTTACAGTAATATTGTGGGCTCTAATATTCATCTTAAAACAATTCATTACTTGTTTAATAACAGTATAAATTATTTTCATAATAAAATTTTGCCATAGAAATTCTTTTAATAGCTTTTTCTTTTCTTCTTATGCATCTTTTTGCACTACAACTATTTTAAATAATTCTGTAAAAATTCCACCAAAATTATGAGGAGTCATGTGATGCCTATGGATCACCTTTCTGCAGAAATCCATTCCTTCCCTTTGAAATTTTTGAGTGAATCATCATCATTTCTAATTCTGTCCAACTTCTAGGTTTCTACTACAACCATATTATTTCTTGCTCCAAATATTCTGAAACTTGGCCATCTTCTAGTTCTTCCTACCAAACCCTTAAGTCCAGAAGATCAGCTCATATTATATATTTTTAGTCCACCAAATATACCCCTTTAGTTTCTGTCCAGAACTGATTTTCTCCAAAACTTGCACTAGCAAGTATCTCTTTTTGCCAAAACAACTCCACTATATTATCTTGCATCTAATGAGACACCATTCTGCCAAATACCACTTTCACAGGAATATTCTAAATAGCCTTAGCATTTCATCAAGCACCTTGTGTACATAACAACAATTTTCGCCTATCTCCAAACTACACTACACTCTTGACTATCTGACCAAACCAACATGTCCAGCATCCTTGGCAACTTACTAGTCACCACCATGCCAAAGATCACCTCGATTAGACCACTGTAGCCCATGCTGGCATTACTTCAAGCACGTGATGTGCGTGTCCAGAGCGCGTCCAGAGCACACTTTTTGCAGCCGCCGGCATCGAGCTGCTGTCGTGCTGCTGCTGCCTCCCTCGTTCATCCTGATCCTCCCACTGGATCATCTCGACCACCCCGAAGCTCGCCGACACTCTCCCTCGTCCCCTAGCGCCACCCTCCACCGTCCATCGCCTCCGTTCCTCGCCGCCCGACAAAAAACCGTCTCCGCCACGCCACCTCCGGGACACGCGGCTTCCCCTGAGTCAACTGGCCCCCCTTGCATTAATGCGGACAGCCGCCGTCCCCACAGAACCCCGCCACCTCGCCACCGGCCTCACCGGCCTCACCCGCCGCCTTAAAAGGCCGCCGTCGCTGCATGCCGTGGACGGCGCCACTCGGGGCACCTGGCTCCGCTCCGAGGCCGCCAGCACAACCCCGCATCTAACTCGCAGGGGCCCCGCCCTCACCTAACCGCACCGGCCACGCCTACTCGCCACCGGCCACAACCTCCGCCTTAAATCGCCGCCGCCTCCATGGCTTCCCCGGGAAGCCACGGGAACCGCCTCCCCCGCCTATAAAACCCCTCCTCGAGCTCGCTCCCGTGCAGAGCACCTCCCTCTCCCCCTCACCAACTCTCCCGTAGAGGAAGAACGACCGAAAACGGTCGTCTTCCCCAACTCCAGTAGCTCTTGCCGCCACCATTCTCTCGATGGTTCCGACGCCACCACAGCCTCCCCCGCTTCCTTCTCTTCACCAAGATACTCCTCTTCACCCCACGGACCCATTTCCCCCATCATTTTCGCCGGAGCAAGCTCGTGGGCGAAAGCCCCATTTCGACGCCGCCGGAGTTTCTCGGGTGAGCTCGTCGCCGGCAAGATAGGACTCCCCGGCGACCGTGCCACACACCGGCCGAACCCTCTCTCTCCCCTGAGCACAACGGTGGGCTCAGACCCACGAGGGGTGCCGCCTATCTCCGACGAACGCCGCCGGAGCCTCGTCTCTGTCTCCGTCCCGGCGCGGGCAAGGAGAAGGACAAGGACCGGTCAAACCTGACCGGTGGGCAAGGCAGGGCCCACCGTCAGTGACTGGAGGTCACGCCTGCGCGGCCTCCCGAACGGCTGGACGATTGGGCTCGGCCCAGTGACGCCGTGAAACTAAACAGCGCACAGGGCGCGCTTCGATCCTTTTCTTTATTCCTTCCAGTACTCTTTCAAATATTCCCATAGCCACCAAATCACATCCAAATTCAATGATTCCAATTTCTGTAGACTCCTAAAAACATGCTATATTTTTCCAGACTAGGTGAACATTTTTCCTATACTCTGTCTCTACTGGATCCATTAAATAGTCCAAATTCTTTATTCCTTCCAGATTAATAATTCCATAAGTAAATCACATGAACTCCAAATAATATAATTCTTTTTCTGATATTCCTAAAATTTGGTCTAGTTTATTTTAATATTTATTCCATAATTTTCCAATCAACTTTTTATCACTGTTTTTGCTATATGTGGTAATTCTAATATTTTTTGAAATAGGATATGGAGGGGAGATAATATTTTCAAAACTTTTGGTATACACCCAATACTCCTGCATGCTCAAGGCAAGCATTTTGAACACTTGATATGGTGAATGTTTGCATGCTAGAATATTTAGGGCATGTTTGTTACCTTTAATAGATTTGGCATTTGGATAGAAATATTGCATGCTTGCATGGTCATATTTTTCCTCTTGCATGCATTCCACTACGGTTTTGATATACATGAGTTATGAGTACCCAGGAGTGTGCTCCTGTTCTGGACGTGCTGGTGGGCACGGGCCATATTTGACATGGTGGTGTCATGAGACATATGTGGAAGCAGACAAGGGTTGTGGCCCTGTCCTGATGATATGGTTGAAAGAATAATTTTGTTGTGCTAACCATTGCTAGAATCATTAGCCTCCTGAGTCGATCGTAGATCGAGTCTTGTTCCAGTAACCCCCATACTTGTTTCGTACTACCACTTGTCTCTGCCACGGGTAGGGTGCGGTTTAGTAAGTTGTTAACCCCTTTCCGTGCACACACCGTACAGAGGGCCACGATGAGGTTTTTCCACGACGGTGGACTAAATCCTGTCATCAGGTCAGGGAGCATGGGTGTTTCCGGTTGTAGCCGAGAGGGAGTGTACCCTTGTAATCCGCGCGTTTGAATAGTGATCCCATGCTCATGGAGGTTGTAGCCTCTCCGACTTAGAGTTTTACTTAACTGTTGTTTTGGGTGACTCCTGGCAGCAGAAAAGTTAAGCTGGTGTGTGCTGGTTAGGTGTGTTTTCAACCCAAAGACCATAATGGGAATTAGTCAGTGTCCCGATGCTGATTAAAGAAATCCTATACTTGTGGGTAAAGAGTACACCCTCTGCAGAGTCATATCTATTCGAATAGCCGTGTCCGCGATTAAGGACTACAGTCTGGGTTGGTCAAGCGTCGGTCTTAGAGTCGGTCTCCGGAGGAAATATTTAAAATTGAGCATGGTTATTTTGCAGGATAACTATTGTTGCTACTGGTGTTACCATTAGTATATTTGGTGATGTGATTATATTTGTGAACTAACCCCCTGCTCTTATTTTACTTTCCAGAGTGTCTCAGGGGCTGGCTAGACTACCCCGGACACTCGCCGTTATTTTCAAGTCCTTTCTGTGGCGTCCCTCGAGTGTCAGGCGGTTTATCACGCCACTACTCTTGTGGACACCCGACTGGCATTCCTTTTCAAGTCCTTTCGTGGCGTCGCCTGAGTTCTCGGATGGTATCGTCCGATTTCTCTTTTAGACACCCGACTGGCATTTCTTTTCAAGACCGACCGTGGTGTCACTTGATACCCGATCGGCATTCCTTTTATATTTTATTGGTGCTAATATTTATTTTTCTGCACTAAATATTATTCATCATGCCATGTTTTAATTCCTGTCAGCATGCATTTAATATGAGAATATCATGAGCATGTGCATATAGTCTAATTCACCATGACCATATATTTATTTGCAGCATTTTGTTATATCTTGTGTCCATGATGTTTGCGAGTACATTCAAGCGTACTCACAGGCTTGTCCCTGGCTATCTACTTGGCCAGGTTAGAAGTTCCGCGAGGAGTACCACAGCAACGTCCGTGCGAAGCCTAGGAGTACAGCCACGCGGGATAGGAGTTATCCGGGTCAGCTGTTCCTGTGGGAATAGAGCCTCATCGATGTTGGAGATCCACAAGCCAATTTCTTCATCCACCACCGGAGTCATTATCAGTAGACCTTTATGGTCTCGTAACAAATTCTTGTAAATGCTTGGTAATTCTGTAACAAGGATGTGTCCACCAGTAACAGTAATCCTGGGCTGGTGATGACACTAGGGGTTAATTTCTGGAATATTGTGTTCCCGAAATCCGGCCCCGACACTGCGACAGGAAGCCGAAGGACTATGGAAGTCCCTGCAGAATTCAGATGCATACTTTCTGGTGCAACAACAAGTGCTGGAGGATTTAAGCGCCAAACAAGGGAAAGCTAGTAAACTTGCTAAGCGTCTTGCGAGCATGGTGGATACCCAGGATATTGCTTCTTGAGCTCTTGTGAAGTGGTTTCACTTCTGGACTTGTTTTGCTGCAGCGTTTATTTGCATTGGCCGCCAGCTTTGACAACCAGTGTATTTAATATGCGGCTTTGTTCCCTTTATTTACACTGGTGGCGAACTTTGCTGCCCAGTGGTTGTAATATGTTTAATAGCCATCATAGCCTAGCGTATGTTGCTTGCTTATTTATTTCCTTATTGTCTTGTTTATTTTTTTGCTTGTAGGCAGTGCAGGTCTTTTCCGCGGTTTGCTAGTGGCCGCAATAACCTATTTTTTAAAATTAGGCCACAATAACCATGGGCAACATGATAACCATTATCACCATGGCCTTCTACGGGCCTTCCATGGGCCGTAGAATCAATGGGCCTTCTACGGGCCGTATGGTCGATTGGCTAAACATGGGCCAATGACGGACTGCATTATGGACCGTAAACGGGCTAGACTGGCAGCCGTCTGTTCATGGGCCGACCAAAACGGACCTTTAAGAGGTCAACGAGTATAACAGGCTTAATTCCATCGATAGACATAACGGGTCATTAATGGGCCATATTTGATGACGCTATGAAAACAGCTCAACGGTTCAACGGGCCACAAACGAGCCGACTTTAACCACTGGCTGAATTTGGCCCACAAGCGGAAAAGGCCAGTAACGAACCGTAAGCTAACGAATGGTGCAAATCAGCCCCAGAATAAATGGGCCCTTAAAAGGCCGGAAGATAACACGGGATGGGAGTAGCCCAATGGAGTAATGGACCGTTAATGGGTATGAAGCGATATACTGTTCATCATGGGCTAGTTTCACTACAGGCCGTTAATGGGCCAAGAGTTACTAAGGGCCTCATATGGGCCAAAAGACGTCATGAGCCGTACATGGGCTAGAAGATATAACGGGCTGGAATCATATTGGACGGCCCAGGTGAAGCTAGTGGGCCGAATTAGGAAAGACCATGATGGGCCATGTGTTATCGGGCCTAAATGGGCTATATGCGAGCAGGCGGTTAGCAGGCTTTCGATGGGCAGGCCCATTATCCTTTGACCAAGTCAAACGGGCCGGCCATTTGACCTGAATGGGCCACTATCAGGCCGTGCCACGTGTCGATGTATCATAGGCGCTTCCTATCCATTGGTCGGATGACATCTGTCCGCACGTGGAGGTGACACGTGTTACCTCCGACCAATGAGATTTTTACACGTGGAATATCGCCATTGGTCGTGGCCATTAACGGGTTATCGGATCCAAAACCGGACCTGATAGGGTTAACGGCGTGCCGTTACGGTGGATGCCACGTGTCGGTTACCCTTGACGAAAGCACTTCCTTGACGTGTCATTTATCGTCATGGAAGTGAACACTTCCGTGATGATAATTCTGGTATTGTCATGGAACACTTCTATGACAGCACAGGTATGACTATCTTGATTTTGTCATAAAATCATCATGGATGTACATGCATGATAGAAAACATGCGTATTATCACGGAAGTGTTTTTTTGTAGTGACTTCCTCCAAACCGGTGAGCTTCCCGGCAACCAAGATGAAGCTGAAATTGTAGCCCGGAGGGCTAGTATGTACTAGTTTGTCTATGACACTCTGTACAGAAGGAGGCCCAACAGTGTGAAATTGAAGTGTATCTGCCGGGAAGCACGAAAGGAACTACTGGCTGAAATACACAAAGGCATGTGCGGCTCCTACATTGGATTAAGGGCATTAGTTGGGAAAGCATTCAGGAAAGGTTTCTAGTGGCCCACAACCCTCCAAGATGCGGTCGAGCTCATCATGAAATGTGTAGCCTGCTAGTTACATTCCAAGAAAGTCCACCTGCCAGCCCAACCTCTTCAGACAATTCCTCTCTCATGGCCGTTTTCGGTCTGGGGGCTCGATATCCTCGGCCCTTTCCCCCGAGCTGCTGGGGGCTTTGAATTCTTGTTTGTTGCCATCGACAAGTTTACAAAGTGGCCGGAAGTAGCTGTCGTGAGAAAGGTGACTGCTTAGTCAGCTATAAAGTTCTTGAAAGATCTGGTGTGTCGTTTTGGTGTTCCGGCAAGGATCATTACCAACAACGGCACCTAGTTCACGAGCCGCGCCTTCATGCAATATGTTCATGCCCTCGGATGCATGATCTCATTTGCCTATATGGCACACCCTCGGAGCAATGGACAAGCTGAGAGGGTGAACTCTAAAGTGTTGCGTGGGCTCGAGACAAGAACCTTTGATACGCTGTAGAAGCAGGGCAGGCAGTGGATTGAGGAGATGACGGTAGTTCTCTGGTCCCTCAGAATGACACCAAATTGAGCTACCTGGCAGACTCCCTTCTCCCTGGTCTACGGGGCAGAAGCAGTTATCCCCACGGAACTCATTTATGGGTCGCCTCGAGTGCTTGCCTACGATGAAGTAGCACGAGTTGAGCACCGGCGTGACGACGCTGTGCTACTCGAGGAGAACCGTCTCCGGGCTGCTATGCGTGTTGCATGCTATGAGCAAGCCCAGCATCGCTATCATAGCCGCAAGGTTCATTCCCGATGTTTTGAGGAAGGTCACCCTATCCTTAGGCGCGTTCAGTCCACCAAGGGTACACACAAGCTATCACCGAAGTGGGAAGGCCCTTACCGGGTAGTACGAGTCACCAGAGTTGGCGCAGTCTGTCTGGAGACTGGAGATGGTATTAAATTGCAAAACTCATGGAATATTGAGCATCTCCACAAGTTCTACCCATAAGGCGCGGCTGTCGGACCCTGCCCGGCAGCCACCCATTGTATAGGGCTTGCCTCAGTTGCATGTAACCCGTTGTGCAAGCCGGGGCGATGACCCCGTGTAAGAGAAAATAATGAATCGCTGCAGAGGGGGCCCCAACCAAGATTGCATGCATGCATAAGCATTCCAAGATCACCGCATAAGCATTTCATGGGCATTTGCATATGCATATAGATAGGATTGCATCCTGCATTCATTCTCATCTACATGAAGTTGCAGGTTCCTGTTGTGAACTTGGCTTCGACAAGGAGTTGACAAGATTGCCCGGCACTGCGATCCCCGGCAAGCCAAAAATATATGTTCTACCTCCTGTTCGTTAGTGTTCTGTAAGCTATAACTTGTGCATAAGAAAACCTCGCCACTCTCTTGAGGCTTGGGTGCTCCCATCCCAGACTCGAACGTTGCTTTGGTCAGGATGGTTGTAGTAACCCTTGATGAAAAGAAATTGGTGGGGGGCTAGCCCCTTTGTCTGTTCTCCGACAAATGTGATTCTCCGGGAGGAAAAACGGGTGCCAGCAAGGTAAATTGCCGGGAAAACTTGTTTATTTACATTAAAGAGGCATCTCACCTCTGCATGGACATACACATGCATGGGTCCCCAGCAAGTTTCATCTTTTTCATTAACATGCTAATACAAGTACAAGCATTACATAACACAAACATGGACTCGAGGATTACATTAGTTGAATTAAAGTTTGGAAAGTGCCTACAGATTTGAGGTTAAAAAAGATAAGTGCCCTGTAATCCCCTCTTTTCGTTTCCCCTCCTTTAGGCACTGCGGCGGAAGGAGGAAAATACGATAAAGGGAGCACCCAAGCAGGAGCCCACCCTGGTCTCGTCAAGGCCTGTCGGACACAGCTTGACAAGATTGGGAGTGGCCACACTACAAAGGAGGAGTGCAGGAAGCAGCTCGGTGGTGCCCTGGTCACCACCTTTGGGATCGGCCGGAAGCCCCAGCTTGAGCAGCGGTGAGGCCATTCATCACAGCTCATCTGGAAGACTGCTGGAGGGGAGCCGAAGGCACCAAGAGAACGTCCCTCTTTGGCCACCACCAAAAGAGGATGGTAACGATGGTGCCGAGGAGGGAGGGGAGGAGCGGAAAGTCGAGGCGGCAGATCCCTAGAAGGGTATGAGCACGTCGGGGTCACAATACTCCGACCCGACCCTGCGCCATCCGCCTTCTCCGTGCTCCCTCGCTTTCTCTTCATCACCGCTGTTCCGAGGGAAGGCCAAGACTCCATCCCGGCGCCTTCCTCGGAGAGACAGCGAGCGGCCAGGATGACCAAGGGGCTCGAGGCGCGCCACTCCCCACTTTGGCGGGCAGGAAAGCGCGCCTCTCGTCAACATCAGCCCCAAGGCTTCTGGTAGGGGCAGTGCTGGGATTACCATCGATGTCCAGGCCCGCCTCCCGGCCGAGCTTCGAAGGAATCAAGAGATTCTTCACAGCAAGGACCAGGCTCACTCCCCGAGCGCTAGCACTAGCGTGTGGCAATGTTGGCCCCAACCAAGAACCTGGGGGCTGGCCCCAGGCTCTCTTCTTCAACATGATCAGCAAAAGCAGAAAAACAGAAGAGGAAGAAGAAGGCGGGGATGGGTAACTCTATCCCCCTCCACCCCTCCTTTTATATGCTAGCCAAGGAGAGGAGCCGCTCCCTTAACGAGCGAACACTGTCCTCCTCCGCCAATTCAAGATGACCGGGCCCATGCCTTGATGCTCTCCCATGCCACGCGCCTCCGTTACCTACCTCGCACGATGCATGCATCATATGTGACTAACGATAAGGGTGTGGTGGGAGAAGTAAATGGGAAGTTTCTACCCCGTGCGTTAAAGTCATTCACGGGCCATTACTTGAGCGCCCCCACCACTGTTGGCTTTACGCGTTGCGCGGGGAAACTAGAAACTGGCCCGGATTCAAGACTCATGAAGAAGAAAATAAGACCTTGATATGTCTCCGTCGTATCTATATTTTTTGATTGTTCCATGCCAATATTTTACAACTTTCATATACTTTTGGCAACTTTTTATACTATTTTTGGGACTAACATACTGATCCAGTGCCCAGTGCCAGTTCCTGTTTGTTGCATGTTTTTTTTGTTTCGCAGAATATCCATATCAAACGGAGTCCGAACGGGATAAAAACGAACGGAGATTTTTTTTTGGAATATATGTGAATTTTTGGAAGCGGAACCAATGTGAGACGATGCCCGATTGGCCCACGAGGGTGAGGGGCGCGCCCTGGGCCATCATGGCCACTCCGTAAGGCGGTTGATGCCCTTCTTTCACCGCAAGAAAGCTAATATCCGGATAAAAATCGTGTCTAAAATTCAGCACAATCAGATTTACGGATCTCCGAGAATTTAAGAAACGGTGGAAGCCAATCGCGGAGCGCAGAAACAGAGACAGACAGAGAGAGAGATCCAATGTCGGAGGGGCTCTCGCCCCTCCTATGCCATGGAGACCATGGACAAGAGGGGAAACCCTTCTCCCATCTAGGGACAATGTCAAGGAAGAAGAAGAAGGAGGGGGGCTCTCTCCCCCTCGCTTCCGGTGGCACCAGAGTGTCGCCGGGGCCATCATCGTAACCGCAATCTACACCAGCAACTTCACCGCCGTCATCACCAACTCTTCCCCCCTCTATGCAGCGGTGTAACCCCTCTTCTACCCGCTGCAATCTCTACTTAAACATGGTGCTCAACGCTATATATTATTTCCCAATGATGTATGGCTATCCTATGATGTTTGAGTAGATCCGTTTTGTCCTATGGGTTAATTGATGATTGTGATTGGTTTGAGTTGCATGTTTTATTATTGGTGATTTCCTATGGTGCCCTCCGTGTTGCGCAAGCATGAGGGATCCCTGTTGTAGGGTTTGCAATATGTTCATGATTTGCTTATGGTGGGTGGCGTGAGTGACAGAAGCACAGACCCGAGTAAGTAGGTTGTTTGCGTATGGGAATAAAGAGGACTTGATACGTTAATGCTATGGTTGGGTTTTACCTTAATGATCTTTAGTAGTTGCGGATACTTGCTAGAGTTCCAATCATAAGTGCATATGATCCAAGAAGAGAAAGTATGTTAGCTTATGCCTCTCCCTCAAATAAAATTGGAATAGTGATTACCAGTCTAGTTATCGATTGCCTAGGGACAAATAACTTTCTCGTGACAAAAGGCTCTCTACTAAAACTAATTTAGTTGTGTCTTTATCTTAACAACCCCTAGTTTTATTAACATGCTCTTTATATTCTTGCAATCCTATCCCACAAAAACCACAAAGTACTTCTAGTTTCATACTTGTTCTAGGTAAAGTAAACGTTAAGCGTGCGTAGAGTTGTATCGGTGGTCGATAGAACTTGAGGGAATATTTGTTCTACCTTTAGCTCCCCGTTGGGTTCGACACTCTTACTTATCGAAAGAGGCTACAACCGATCCCCTACACTTGTGGGTTATCAAGACCTTTTTCTAGTGCTATTGCCAGGGAGCAATAGCGTGGGATGAATATTCTCGTGTGTGCTTGTTTGCTTTATCACTAAGTAGTTTTTATTTTCTGTTCTAAGTTGTTCTCTATCTTTAGTTATGGATATGGAACATGAAATACCAAAAACATTAGGTGTACTTGCTACTCGTGGAGATGGGGAACCTCCTGAAACCCTCGATTCTCAGTATGTGAAAGATATTATGTACTACTTTGATAATCCTGAGAAAAACCCATTCAACTATATAATGGGAGTAACGTTGGATCAACGTGAATACTCTAGGGATTATTGATTGACACAAAAAGGGAAACAATTATGGGATCAAATTTATATGTTGCATTCGTATGCATGGCAACTATGCTCGAGATATGATTATACTTGTTGCTCTAGAATGAAGGCCCCACACCTTCCCTTTTCATGCAAATTTAATGATAATGAAACCTTAGATTCTTATGCTAATGGTATATATGATTATTATGATGTGGAACAAATAGAAGAATTCGTTGCTTTTAAGGGTGCTTATGAAATTGAATCTCTGTTTAAAAAGACTGATGCTTTTGATGATGATGTTTATAGGCCTGAAAATCTTGCTATATTGAAGTATTCCTATTTGAATTATGAATATAACTCCGATATTGATGCGTTTATTGAGAAGGTCTTCGCTGTCCAAGAAGAGACTAATATTTTGTAGGAGTCTATGGAAGAAGAAATTAATGACATTGTGAGCTCATTGGATGAAAAAGAAGAGGAGGAGACCGAAGAACAAAAGGAGGAAGAGCTGATTGATCACCCGTGCCCACCTTCTAATAAGAGTAACTCTTTATCCCATACATTGTTTAATTTCCCTTCGTGCTTACTGAAGGATGAATGCTATGATGATTGTTATGATCCTGTCGATTCTTTTGAAATATCCCTTTCTGATGATGCTTGCTATGCTTGTGGCCAAGATGCCAATATGAATTATGCTTATGGATATGAACTTGCTATAGTTCCTTATGTTAAACATGAGATAGTTGCTATTGCACCCACACATGATAGTCCTATTATCTTTTTGAATTCTCCAAACTACACTATATCGGAGAAGTTTGCACTTATTAAGGATTATATTGATGGGTTGCCTTTTTCGTTGCACATAATGTTTTTGATGAATATAATATGCATGTGCTTGCTGCTCCTACTTGCAATTATTATGAGAGGGGAACTACATCTCCGCTTCTCTATGTTTCCAACACGATAAAATTGCAAGAAACTGCTTATACTATGCATTGGCCTTTACTTGATGTGCATGAATTGTTCTTGTATGACATGTTATGCATAGGAAGAGAGTTAGACTTCATTGTTGCATAACACATATCAGTTGCTCACTACTAAATGCCAAATCATTGCTAATTAAAATTGGCTTTGATATACCTTGGGATCCGGGTGGATCCATTACTTGAGCACTATATGCCTAGCTTAATGGCTTTAAAGAAAGCGCTGCCAGGGAGACAACCCAGAAGTTTTAGAGAGTCATTTATTTCTGTTGTGTGCTTTTATAAAGTTTAAATACCAAAAAAGAGGGGAACCTAAAACTTTTTCAAAAAGAAAAGTGAAAGTAAGAAGGACGAGCATCGTTGAAATAGGGGAGCTCCTTGAACTTTGTTCATGCCCATGGAAACTTTGCAAATCTTGAATTACAAAAACTTTTCAACAAAAATAATTACCCCGTTGTACAATTCCATTGTATTATGAAAATAATGTGCCAAGAGTTTCCTTTAGGATGATTAAACTGCTTGTTGGTTTGTGCGGTGCAAACACATAAACTTTGGTTGTAGTGCGCGATTTTACATTTTTTACAGGAACGTCGAAAGGATCTGAAACTTTTAGCAAAGTCTTGCTATATAAATTGTTGATTTTTCCTAATTTTTATAGAATTTTTAGAGTTACAAAAGTATGATTAATGTTCAGATTACTATAGACTGTCCTGTTTTCACAGCTTGCTGTTATAGCTTCATTATTTGCATATGTTTGAATTCTTGTTGAAGCCCCCTTGACTTGGGGCCATATAATTGTGATAGCATACTGTGGGTAATGTTTTTTCATAATAATACAATAATTTTAGAGCAGTACATGATGGGATTTTATTGATCATATGCACTAACCCCGCCACTAGAAGTTCGGTTAAGTTTTGTGTGGATGAAGTGTTCGAAGATCGAGGAGGTCTCGATATGAGGAGAAGGAGGAGAGGCAAGAGCTCAAGCTTGGGGATTCCCGAGGCACCCCAAGTAAGTATTCAAGGAGACTCAAGCGTCTAAGCTTGGCGATTCACTGGAAGGCATCCCATCTTTCTTCAACAAGTATCGGTATGTTTTTGTATTCATTTCGTTCACATGTTATGCGTAAACTCTTGGAGCGTCGTGTGCTTTTTATTTTTCCTTTTAATAATGCACCATGCTGGTATGAGATAGTCCTTGGTTGATTTATAGAATGCTCTTTGCACTTTGCTTATATCTTTTGAGTATGGCTTTATAGAATGCTTCATGTGCTTCACTTATATCATTTGAAGTTTGGATTGCCTGTTTCTCTTCACATAGAAAACCGCCATTTGTAGAATCCTCTTTTGCTTCACTTATATTTGTTAGAGCGTGGGCATATCTTTTGTAGAAAGAATTTAAACTCTCTTGCTTCACATATATCTATTTAGAGAGTTGACAGGAATTGGTCATTCACATGGTTAGTAATAAATCCTACATAAACTTGTAGATCGCTGAATATGATGTGTTTGATTCCTTGCAATAGTTTTTGCGATATAAAGATGGTGATATTAGAGTCATGCTAGTGGGTAGTTGTGGATTGTAGAAATACTTGTGTTGAGGTTTGTGATTCCCGAAGCATGCACGTAAGGTAAACCGTTATGTGACGAAGTCGGAGCATGATGTATTTTTTGATTGTCATCCTTTGTGTGGAGGTCGGGATCGCGCGATGGTTAACTCCTACCTACCCTTCCCCTAGAAGCATGCGTGTAGTACTTTGTTTCGATGGCTAATAAATTTTTGCAATAAGTATGTGAGTTCTTTATGACTAATGTTGAGTCCATGGATTATACGCACTCTCACCCTTCCACCTTTTCTAGCCTCTCTTGTACCGCACAATTTTCGTCGATACCGTAGACCCACATATACCTTCCTCAAAACAGCCACAATACCTACCTATCATGGCATTTCCATAGCCATTCCGCGATATATTGCCATGTAACTCCTTTGTTCTGTTTATTATGACACGCACCATCATTGTCATATTGCCTTGCATGTTTGTAAGATAGCTATCATGATGTTTCCATGGCTTGTCCGTTTTTATGTCATTTCTACGCTAGATCATTCACATCCCGGTACACCACCGGAGGCATTCACATAGAGTCATATTTTGTTCAAGCTTCGAGTTGAAATCTTTGAGTTGTAAGTAAATAAAAGTGTGATGATCTTCATTATTTGAGCATTGTCCTGTGTGGGGAAACAAAAAAAGAGAGAAAGGCCAAATAAAAAAAAAGAGATGGCCCAAAAAAAGGGGGGGCTAAAAAAAAAGAAAAGCCCTTAATGAGAGAAAAAGAGAGAAGGGATGATGTTACTATCCTTTTACCACACTTGTGCTTCATCATAGCACCATGTTCTTCATGATAGAGAGTCTCATGTGTTGTCATTTCATATACTAGTGGGAATTTTCATTATAGAACTTGGCTTGTATATTCCAACGACGGGCTTCCTCAAATACCCTAGGTCTTCATGAGCATGCAAGTTGATGCACACCCACTAGTTTTCTGTTTGAGCTTTCATACACTTATAGCTCTAGTGCATCCGTTACATGGCAATCCCTGCTCACTCACATTGATATCGATTGATGGACATCTCCATTGTCCATTGATTTGCCTAGTTTATGTGAGACTTTCTCCCTCCTTTTGTCTATCACCACCTTCTATTCCACCCATAGTGCTATGTCCATGGCTCACGCTCATGTATTACGTGAAAGTTGAAAAAGTTTGAGAATACTAAAGTATGAAACAATTGCTTGGCTAAAACAGGGGTTGTGCATGATTTAAATACTTTGTGTGGTGAAGATGGAGCACAGCCAGACCATATGATTTGGTAGGGATAACTTTCTTTGGCCATGTTATTTTGAAAAGACATGATTGCTTTATTAGTATGCTTGAAGTATTATTGTCTTAATGTCAAATGATAGATTATTGCTTTGAATCACTCGTGTCTTAATATTCATGCCATGATTAGATTACATGATCAAGATTATGCTAGGTAGCATTCCACATCAAAAAAATATCTTTTTCGTCATTTACCTACTCAAGGACGAGTAGGAATTAAGCTTGGGGATGCTGATACGTCTCCATCGTATCTATAGTTTTTGATTGTTCCATGCCAGTATTCTACAACTTTCATATACTTTTGGCAACTTTTTATACTATTTTTGGGACTAACATATTGATCTAGTGCCCAGTGACAGTTCCTGTTTGTTGCATGTTTTTTGTTTCGCAGAATATCGATATCAAACGGAGTCCAAACGGGAAAAAAAATGGACGGATTTTTTTGGAATATATGTGAATATTGGGAAGCGGAACCAACGTGAGATGATGCCCGAGTGGCCCACGAGGGGGAGGGGCGCGCCCAAGGGACAGGCGCACCTTGGGCCCTTGTGGCCACTCTGTAAGGCGCTTAATGCCCTTCTTTCGCCGCAAGAAAGCTAATATCCGTATAAAAATCGTGTCCAAAATTCAGCCCAATCGAAGTTACGGATCTCCGGGAATTTAAGATACGGTGGAAATCCAGAATCAGGGAGCGCCGAAACAGAGAGACAGAGAGACATATCCAATCTCGGAGGGGCTCTCGCCCCTCCCATGCCATGGAGACCATGGACCAAAGGGAAAACCCTTCTCCCATCTAGGGAGAAGGTCAAGGAAGTAGAAGAAGGATGGGGGTCTCTTCCCCCTCGCTTCTGGTGGCACCGGAGTGTCGCGGGGGCCATCATCGTCACCGCAATCTACACCAACAACTTCACCGCCGACATCACCAACTCTTCGCCCCTCGATGCAGCGGTGTAACACCTCTTCTACCCGCTGCAATCTCTACTTAAACATGGTGCTCAACGCTATATATTATTTCCCAATGATGTATGGCTATCCTATGATGTCTGAGTAGATCCGTTTTGTCCTATGGGTTAATTGATGATCGTGATTGGTTTGAGTTGCATGTTTTATTATTGGTGTCGTCCTATGGTGCTCTCCGTGTCGCGCAAGCTTGAGGGATCCCCGCTATAGGGTTTGCAATATGTTCATGATTTGCTTATGGTTGGGTTTTACCTTAATGATCTTTAGTAGTTGTGGATGCTTGCTAGAGTTCCAATTATAAGTGCATATGATCCAAGAAGAGAAAGTATGTTAGCTTATGCCTCCCCCTCAAATAAAATTGCAATAGTGATTACCGGTCTAGTTATTGATTGCCTAGGGACAAATAACTTTCTCGTGACAAAAAGCTCTCTACTAAAACTAATTTAGTTGTGTCTTTATCTTAACATCCCCTAGTTTTATTAACGTGCTCTTTATATTCTTGCAAACCTATCCCACAAAAACCACAAAGTACTTCTAGTTTCATACTTGTTCTAGGTAAAGTAAACGTTAAGTGTCGGAGAGTTGTATCGGTGGTCGATGGAACTTGAGGGTATATTTGTTCTACCTTTTGCTCCTCATTGGGTTCGACACTCTTACTTATCGAAAGAGGCTACAACTGATCACCTACACTTGTGGGTTATAAGACCTCAAGAAACCAGCCTCTTCAGCAACCCCGCTTGTGCACTTATTAGGCCCTACGCCGACAACGCTCAGTAGCGCCTTCGTGGCAGGCCCAGGGGATTCTGTCGGTACAACAAACCCTGGGTCTGTTGCTCTGACAGTGCACAGGCAAGGGAGCAAGACTGAGGCACCAACCCATGTCAGAGTATAGGAAACCAAGAGGTTCGAGGAACCAGTAAGCAGATCAGAGAAATCAAGGCCAATCCAGAGAAGCAGGATCACCCAGAGAAAGGCCTCCCTTGCTTGGCAGGCGAGCCCGGCAAGCGTCGAGGCTACCCCCAGAAGAAGGCAACCAGGGCATCCCAGCGGAGCCTGCCGGGACTCATGGAGGCTAAACCACCTCACTGACCACTCCCCCACGACTCCCGTCGTCAATCAGTGCGGCGTCAATCCGCAAAGTGACTAAGTGGCAGACATTAGCCACATGGCAGTCTTTCCCTGCAAGAAGAACCCATAGATGACACCCATCCTGCAACGTGTCAAGCAAACAGGCGCAGAGCTGGCAAGATAGCCCGTCAAGCCTTGCCGGGGAACCAGTGATGTGACACTAAGTGGTGCATTTAATGCCCACTGTTAGCCCACAGAGTTAGGTATGATAGCACTGCTGCTATCATATCAGTGCGTAATGACTACTTTTCCACTGTGGTGGCCCCTTAATCTATAAAAGGAGACCCATGGTGTACTCAGACATGGTTAGAAGATTGAATAACTCACACCCTCATACGTGCGTAGTCGCTGCTGCCCTGAGGCAACACTTTTCGGGCAAGTGTACTACGCTCAACCACCATCAATCCACCAAAGCAGGAGTTGGGTCTTACGCCACAATGGCGGCCAAAACCTGGGTAAAAATGCCTGCGTGATCTCTGCCATGCTGTCCCACACTCGTCCGCTCTTTGTGCAATGCGACGCCCCCCCCACCGAACCAGCAAGGGACCTCCTGGTCCCATATGTGGCCGTGGTTTTCCCCGACAGTAATAGGGATTCCCTGTACCGAATTCAAAAAGAAAAAGACTTACAAATAACCAAACAAGAACTCCAACGGAGTAAAAACCTTTACTTTACCACTTGGGAACCACCACTAATGTGTTTAGCATGGAAGATATTGATAACTGATGGTCGCGAAGTAAATATGAAGGGTGCATCTCTCAAAATTACATTTATCTCTATTTTAAAATTCTGAGCTCTGGCACCTCTGCAAATCACTACTTCCCTCTGCGAAGGGACTATTTGTTTACTTTTATGTTGAGTCATCACCTTCTCAAATAAGCGCCAGATCTAAGAGCACTATTGTCACCCTCATGCATTGTGTGTAGTTCATGTTGGGTGTTAGCATGACTGGATCTTTTTACCATGAATTACAATGTTTAGTCGCTGCTTGAACCTTGGAGGTGTCCTGCATTTATGTTTTGCGGTCTCAGAAAGGGCTAGCGAGAAACCATTGTTGTCATATTATATCATGGTTGTTTTGATAAAGTGTTGTCATATGAGATATCTTATTATCGCTCTCTAGTTGTTTACGCTATTGCTATGAGTTAATGTAATTTCTAAGAGTTATTATTGACATGGTTAGTCATGATCTTTGATGAAAACCTGGGTGCTACTTCAGCTTATTTGTGTAAACAAGAGCAAAATAGTTTGTAAAAGTTTTTATTTCTCACTTTCAGTTTATCAACTGAATTGCTTGAGGACAAGCAAAGGTTTAAGCATGGGGGAGTTGATACGTTTCCGTCGTATCTACTTTTCCTCTTGTTTTGGACTATAATTTGCCTGATTTGAATGAAACTAACCCGAACTGGCGCTGTTTTTAGCAGAACTACCATGGTGTTGTTTTTATGCAGAAATAAATGTTCTCAAAATGGAACGAAACTTTTGGAGAATTATTTCAGAATAAAAGAAAAATACCGGAGCCAAGAAACACCAGAGGGCCCCCCTGGGAGAGCACAACCCACCAGGGCGCACCCCCCTCCAGGCGCGCCCAGGTGGGTTGTGCCCACTTGGTGGCCCCGCTGACTCTGTCTCTGACGCTACAAAATCCCATATTTCTAGAAAAAAGGAGAGGAATAATTATCTCGTTTCACGATACGGAGCCGCCGCCACCTCCTGTGCTTCATCGGGAGGCCATATTAGGAGTCCGTTTGGGGCTCCGGAGAGGGGAATCTTCGGTCTTCGTCATCACCAACCTTCCTCCATCGCCAATTTCATGATGATCTCCATCGGGAGTGAGTAATTCCTTCGTAGGGTCGCTGGTCGGTGAGGAGTTGGAATAGATTCATCATGTAATCGAGTTAGTTATTTAGAGCTTCATCCCTAGTATCCATTATGTTCGGAGATTGATGTTGTTATGACTTTGCTATGTTTAATGCTTGACACTTTGCGCCCGGGTGCCATGAATTGAGATCTGATCCATTTATGTTTTCACCATTATATCTATGATCTTTATCCGATCTTGCATGTCATATTCGTCTACTATCTGTTACAATCTGTAAACCCTGTAGTGACAATATTCAGGATACTTTCCGGTGATGAACTTAGCTTGAGGAGTTCATGTATTCACTATGTGCTAATGCTTTGTTCCGGTACTCTATTAACAGGAGGCCTTAATATCCCCTAGTTTCCTTATGGACCCCGCTGCCATGGGAGAGTAGGATAAAAGATGTCATACAAGTTCTTTCCATAAGCACATATGACTATTTATGGAATGCATGCCTAGATTACATATATGAACCGGAGCTAGTTTTGTATCGCCCTAGGATATGGCTGTTGTATGATGAATATCATCCAATGAGTTGCCAATCCATTGCCTATGAATTTCCTACATATTGATCTTGCTAAGTTACTACTGGTGCTGTTACTATTACAATTGCTACAAAATCACTGTTATCACCGTTACAGTTACTATTGTTGTTACCACTGCTATCAAAACTATCATACTAGTGTGCTACTAAACACTTTGCTGCAGATAATGAATCTCTAGGTGTGGCTGAATTGACAACTCAGTTGCTAATACTTGCAAATATTCATTGGCTCCCCTTGTGTCGAATCTATAATTTTGGGTTGAATACTCTACCCTCGAAAAATGTTGCGATCCCATATACTTGTGGGTTATCAGACAACACCTCCTCAACCTCTTAGGGAATCAGGGGAGGTGCGGAGCGCCACGCGGATCCTATGTCTGCCAGTTCGGCGGGCGAGGACATCCCTTCTGAGGTCTGCTCGGCGGGCTGGTCGCGGGGAATGCTGTGTCGCCAAACTGTTCGTCTGCACTTATAAGGGATTGTCAAGAATAAGGCAACTAAAATGCCGAAATACATACCTATTAGTAGGGGGCTTGACCCTAGGTTCCCTCCCCTGAACCTCTTCGAACCCCTCATCGGAGTCCGAGCTGTCAGGCGCAGGACCAGCATAGGCCGGCACTGCCTCTTCGGGGCTTGAGGGGGTTGTACCTACTCGGCATTGTCGGATGCTACCCTCTTCTTGGAGTGCGAGGAGGCGCTTTCCACCTCATACTCGTCCTCGTCCCCGTCTTGGGTGAATTGGGCTGCAGCATCTCCGGACCGGGTGTCTGCACGAGCTCTGCGGCGGAGGCCCTCCTTGGCCTCCGGAATATCATTCTTCTTCTTGCCCTTCTTGTCAGGCGCCTTGTAAGGCACTGATACGTCTCCAACGTATCTATAATTATTTATTGTTCCATGCTATTATTTATGATGTTTTGGAACTTTAGTGGGCTTTGTCATACACTTTTATATTATTTTTGGGACTAACCTACTAACCCAAAGGCCCAGTCCAGATTGCTGTTTTTTTTGCATGTTTTAGGGTTTTGCAGAAAAGGAATATCAAATGGAGTCCAAACAGAATGAAACCTTTGGGAGAGACATTTTTGGAGAAAATCACGCACGAGAGACTTGAGAACCACAGAGTAGGGGCCACGGGGTGCCCACGAGGGTGGGGGCGCGCCCCCTGCCTCGTGGGCCCCTCGTGAGTCCCCTGGTATCCTCCTTCCTCCTATATAATCCTACGTACCCCGAAACCATCAGAGAAGAAGAGAAAACCATAGTTCCACCGCCGTAACCTTCTGTTCCCATGAGATCCCATCTTGGAGCCTGTTCCGGAGCTCCGACGGAGGGGGGATCCATCACAGAGTGCTTCTACATCATCATCATCGCCCTCACCATGAGTTGTGAGTAGTTTACCACAGACCTTCGGTCCATAGCTAGTATCTAGATGGCTTCTTCTCTCTCTTTGGATCTCAATACAAAGTTCTCCTCGGTCTTCGAGGAGGTCTATTCGATGTAATCTCTTTTTGCGGTGTGTTTGTCGAGATCCGATGAATTGTGAGTTCATCATCAAGATTATCTATGAGAAATATTTGGTTCTTCTCTAAACTCTTTATGTGTGCTCATAATATCCTTGCAAGTCTCTTCGAATTATTAGTTTGGTTTGGCCTACTAGATCTATAGTTCTTGCAAAGGGAGAAGTGCTTGGCTTTGGGTTCAATCTCGCGGTGTCCTTTCCCAGTGACAGTAGGAGCAGCAAGGCACGTATTGTATTGTTGACATCGAGGATAAAAAGATGGGTTTTATATCGTATTGCTTGAGTTTATCCCTCTACATCATGTCATCTTGCTTAAGGCGTTACTCCATTCTTATGAACTCAATACACTAGATGCATGCTGGATAGCGGTCGATGTGTGGAGTAATAGTAGTAGATGCAGGCAGGAGTCGGTCTACTTGTCTCGGACGTGATGCCTATATACAATGATCATACCTAGATAGTCTCATAATTATTCGTGTTTCTATCAATTGCTCGACAGTAATTTGTTTACCCGCCATAGAATATCACTATCATGACAGAAGCCACTAGAGAACACTATGGCCCTCGGGTCTATTTTCAACATATCAATCTACATCTACTTTACTTTTTCCACTTTTACTTTCTGTTCTTATAAACAAAAATACCAAAAATATAAACTATCATGTCTATCAGATCTCACTTTCGTAAGTGACTGTAAAGGAATTGACAACCCCTTATCGCGTTGGTTGCGAAGTTCTTATTTGTTTGTGCAGGTGCGAGGGACTCGTGCGTGGTCTCCTACTAGATTGATACCTTGGTTCTCAAAAACTAAGGGAAATACTTACGCTAATGTGCTGCATGTCCCTTTCCTCTTCGAGCGAATACAACGCAAGCTCGAGAAGTAGCAAGAAGAATTTCTGGCGCCGTTGCCGGGGAGGCTTACGCAAAAGTCATATACCAAGTACCTATCACAAACCCTTTTCCTTCGCATTACATTTTTGCCTCTCATTTTCCTCTCCCCCACTTCACCCTTGCCGTTTCATTTGCCCTTCTTCTGTTGTGTGTTTATCGTTCGCTTGCTTCTTGTTTGCTTGTGTGTGTTGGATTGCTTGCTTGTCACTATGGCTCAGAACAATACCAAACTATGTGACTTCTCCAATACCAACAATAATGATTTTATTAGAACTCCGATTGCTCCTATTACCGAAGCTGAATCTTGTGAGATCAATGCTGCTTTGTTGAATCTTGTCATGAAAGATCAATTCTCCGGCCTTCGTAGTGAAGATGCCGCTACCCATCTAAACAACTTTGTTGATTTGTGTGATATGCAAAAGAAAAGGGATACAAATAACGATATTGTTAAATTGAAGTTATTTCCGTTTTCACTTAGAGATCGTGCTAAAACTTGGTTTTCCTCTTTGCCTAGACATAGTATTGATTCGTGGAATAAGTGCAAAGATGCTTTTATCTCTTAGTATTCCCTCCTGCTAAGATCATCTCTCTTAGAAATGATATTATGAACTTTAAGCAATTAGATCAGGAGCATGTTGCACAAGCTTGGGAGAGAATGAAACTACTGATACGTGATTGCCCTACACATGGTTTGAATCTATGGATGATTATTTAGAACTTTTATAGTGGCTTGAATTTTGCTTCTAGAAATCTTTTAGATTCGGCCGCAGGAGGCAGTTTCATGGAAACTACCTTAGGAGAAGCTACCAAACTCCTAGATAATATCATGGTTAATTATTCTCAATGGCACACCGAAAGATCTACTAGTAAAAAAGTGCATTCTATGGAAGAAATTAGCGTTTTGAGTGGAAAGATGGATGAACTTATGAAATTATTTGCTGCTAAGAGTGCTTCTTCTGATCCTAATGATATGCCTCTGTCCACTTGATTGAAATTAATAATGAATCTTTGGATGTGAATTTTGTTGGTAGGAATAATTTTGGTAACAATGCTTATAGAGGGAATTTTAATCCTAGGCCTTTTCCTAGTAATTCCTCTAATAATTATGGTAATTCCTACAACAACTCTTATGGAAAGATGCCTTCTGAATTTGAAACTAGTGTTAAGGAGTTTATGATCTCGCAAAAGAATTTCAATGCTATGCTTGAAGAGAAATTGCTTAAGATTGATGAATTGGCTCGAAGTGTGGATAGAATTACTCTTGATGTTGATTCTTTGAAACTTAGATCTATCCCACCTAAGCATGATATCAATGAGTCTCTCAAAGCCATGAGAATTTCTATTGATGAATACAAAGAAAGAACCGCTAGGATGAGTGCTAAAAGAGAGAATTATATTAAAGCGTGTTCTTCTAGTTATCATGAAAGTAAAGATGAAGATCTAAAAGTTATTAACGTGTCCTATTAGATCCTTGTTTTCTAGCATAAATCTTTATGAAGGTAGGATTGGAGATGATTCCGCTTTAAGGTGTCCCAATGATTCAGAGTTTTTAGATCTTGGTGCTAAAACTGTTAAAAGTGGGAGTGAAGAGATTAAAACTTTGCATAGTGATGAACCCACTACTTTGGATTTCAAGGGTTTCAATTATGATAATTTCTCCTTGATTGATTGTATTTCCTTGTTGCAATCCGTACTAAATTCTCCACATACTTATAGTCAAAATAAAGCATTCACCAAACACATAGTTGATGCTTTGATGCAATCTTATGAGGAAAAACTTGAGTTGGAAGTTTCTATCCCTAGAAAGCTTTATGATGAGTAGGAACCTACTATTAAAATAAAAATAAAAGATCATGAATGCTATGCTTTGTGTGATTTGGGTGCAAGTGTCCACTATCCCAAAAACTTTGTGTGATTTGCTAGGGTTCCATGAGCTTGATGATTGTTCTTTAAATTTGCATCTTGCGGATTCCACTATTAAGAAACCTATGGAAAGGATTAATGATGTTCTTGTTGTTGGCAATAGGAATTATGTGCCCGTAGATTTCATTGTTCTTGATATAGATTGCAATCCTTCATGTCCTATTATTCTTGGTAGACCTTTCCTTAGAACGGTTGGTGCAATTATTGATATGAAGGAAGGAAATATTAGATTCGAATTTCCGTTAAGGAAAGGCATGGAACACTTTCCTAGAAAGAAAATCAAATTACCATATGAATCTATCATGAGAGCTACTTATGGATCACCTTCCAAAGATGGCAATACCTAGATTTATCCTTGTATCGTGCCTAGCTAGGGGCGTAAAATGATAGCGCTTGTTGGGAGGCAACCCGATTTTATATTTTTTGTTTTTGATGCTGTTAGGGAATAAATAATTCATCTAGCTTCTGTTTAGATGTGGTTTCATGTTTTGTTTAGTGTTTGTGCCAAGTAGAACCTTTGGGAAGACTTGTGTGAAGTTTATATGATCTTGCTGTGAAAAACAGAATCGTTAGCTCTCACTAGAATGGTCATCAGATTTTACTGGTGCATGCTATTTAGTTGATTATTTTTGCAGATGATTAACAGACAAATTCCTCACGTTACCAATTTAGTTTGAATTTTTTGGAGTTACAAAAGTATGCGAAACCTGCAGATTACTACAGACTATTCTGTTTTTGACAGATTCTGTTTTTCGTGTGTTGTTTGCTTATTACAATGCATCTATGAGTAATATTGGGAGGTATGAACCATCGAGAAGTTGGAAAACAGTAGGTTTAACACCAATATAAACAAAGAATGAATTCATTGCAGTACCTTTGAGTAGTGGTTTGCTTTCTTATACTAACGGAGCTCACGAGAATTTTTGTCTAAGTTTTGTGTCCTGAAGTTTTCAAGTTTTGAGTATTGCTTTGATGGACTATGGAACAAAGAGTAGCAAGGGCCAAACCTTGGGGATTCCCAAGGCACCCCAAGTAAAATTCAAGGACAATCAAAAGCCTAAGCTTGGGGATGCCCCGGGAAGGCATCCCCTCTTTCGTCTTCATCCATCGGTAACTATACTTGGAGCTACATTTTTATTCACCACATGATATGTGGTTTGCTTGGAGCGTCTTGTATAATTTGAGTCTTTGCTTGTTAGTTTGCCACAATCATCCTTTCTGGACACACCTATTTGAGAGAGTTAAATATGGCCTAGGAATTGATAGAACACTCTATGTGCTTCACTTCTATCTTTTGAGTTGAATAGTTTTTGCTCTAGTGCTTCACTTATATCTTTTAGAGCACGGTGGTGATTATATTTTGAAGTAATTGTTGAACTCTCATGCTTCGCTTATATCCTTTTGAGAGTCTATTAAAACAGCATGGTAATGTATTTAGGCTAAAAAAACTAGTCTTCACATGATAGACATCCAATATCAATGTAGTAAAAAAAATCACACTAAGTGCTTTGAATATGATGAGATGTTGGATGCTTGATAATTGTTTTGAGATATGAGGATAGTGATATTAGAGTCATGCTAGTGGAGTTATTATGAAATTGAGAAATACTTGTGTTAAGGTTAGTGATTCCCGTAGGATGCACGTATGGTGAACCGCTATGTGACGAAGTTAGAGCATGATGTATTTGTAAAGTGCCAAGGTTTGTGTGGAGGTCGGGGGCGCGCGATGGTTAACTCCTACCAACCTCCCCCTTAGGAGCATGCGTTGATTGCTTTGTTTTGATGACTAGTAGAATTTTGCAATAAGTATATGAGTTCTTATAACTAATGTTGAGTCCATGGATTATACGCACTCTCACCCTTCCACCAGTGCTAGCCTCTCTTGTACCGCGCAACTTTCGCCGGTACCATAAACCCACTATATATCCTTCCTCAAAACAGCCACCATATCTTCCTCTAAACAGCCACCATACCTACCTATCATGGCATTTCCATAGCCATTCCGAGATATATTGCCATGCAACATTCCACAGTTCCGTTCATATGACACGCTTCATATTGTCATATTGCCATGCATGATCATGTAGTTGACATAGTATTTGTGGCAAGGCCACCATGCATAATTTTTCATACATGTCACTCTTGTTTCATTGCACATCCCGGTACACCACCAGAGGCATTCATATAGAGTCATACTTTATTGAAGTATCAAGTTGTAACATCGAGTTGTAATGAAAGTCTGATGTTCATCATTATTAGAGCATTCTCCCATGGGAGGAAAGGATAAATCAAAAAAGCCCCTCCGCAAAAAAAAGGCCAAAGAAAAAAAGGAAAGGCCCAAAAAAAGAAAATAATGAAAAAAAAGAGAAAAAGGAAAAAAAAAGGGGGACAATTGCTACTATGTTTTTTCCACGCTTGTGCTTCAAAGTAGCACCATGTTCTTCATTGTAGAGAGTCTCATGCTTAGTCTCTTTCATATACTAGTGTGTCGGGGAAACTGATCGCCCACGAACACCTATGGGACCGGAGCCCCTTTCTCGGTACGGCAGGGGGCGGAGGATGCACGAAGAGCGGATCGAGGCGAGCACACGAGCAGTTTACCCAGGTTCGGGCCGCACGGATGCGTAAAACCCTACTCCTGCTTTGGATTGTATTGTGTTCTTGCTCGGGAGCGAGGAGAGCTACAGTACACTCTAACCACTAGCTAGACCGAGCGTGGGAATGATCGATGTCCGGAACCCCTTCTACGTTGCGCATAGGCCTCCTTTTATAGGTCAAAGGGGTCACCGACAGGTGGCAACACAGATGAGGGTAAAAGTGTAAAAAGGGTGGTAGTTGGAACAGTGTTCCATACCTAACCCTGACGGCAGGGGACAAGGGCATTAAATGCCCGTCGCCGTCGCCCAAACAGTGCAAAAAGTGGCCGTCAGGGGCGCCACCGTCCGCCACGACGGTGGCCTTGTCATCGCAGCTTGCCACCGTTTACCCCAGGCGGCACAGCCTTCCGCCACGTGCGCCCGGGATGGTCCCAGGGCGACACGTGGGTGTATGCGCTGGAGCGCGGGTACTGAGTGGAAGCTTGTCGTGGCAAGCGCCTTGCCGCGGTTGCTATCTTGTCGCTTCTGAGAGCTTGTCGCTCACCGGGCCTTGCCGCGACGCGTGGCGCGACGCGGCAAGTTCCTTGAGATGCCTTTGATTGGCCTTCCCGGCAAGCTCCTCTTGCCAGGGTCTTGTGCATTGAGTGGTTTTGTGCCTTGAGTGGCCATTCCGGCAAGCTCCTCTTGCCGGGGTCTTGTCTCTTTGACTTGAATACTCTGTTCTTGAATGGCTACAAAAGAACCACGGAGGACCTTGCCGGTC
This sequence comes from Secale cereale, assembly GCA_902687465.1. Lineage (NCBI taxonomy): Eukaryota > Viridiplantae > Streptophyta > Magnoliopsida > Poales > Poaceae > Secale > Secale cereale. Next base: position 616,465,302 of record LR738710.1, on the reverse strand, counting down.
GCGCGGCAAGCCCTGCCGCGGGACGCTGCAACTGCCCGTGCACAAGTTCGGGATACTAAGGTACCCCTACTTTAGTACACCGACAGGAGCCCCCGGGCCTGGGCCAGACACGGTGCCGAGCGCTGTTGGGCCAGGCCCATAACAGTGCATGGGCACGCGCGGCCTGCGGCACGCCGTATCCCACTCCGTATCCACCGCGCCCTCCCTTAACGACACGCGTTCAATGCGGCGTTGTGGGGGAGATCGTGGCCTGTTTCTTTAATTGGAAATGCGGAACGTCCGCCCCCTTCCCCCTTATAAGCAGGGGAAACAGGGGCAGTTCATCCATCTGCCCGTTGCTTCTTCAATCCTCAGAAACCTCCGCCGCTCCCCTCCTTCCCGAAGGTCGAAAGAGAGCGGCGCTCCGCCCTCCGTTGCCACCAGCACCACCAGAACCGTCAACCTCCTTCACCGCTTCCGCCATGGCTCCGAAAGGCGAGAATGGGAAGACTAAGAAGTCGGTCGAAGCGCTGCGGCTCGCGGCGATGCGGAAGAAGAAGGCGGTCTTCCCACCAAAGCTTGACGCGGAGGAGCTGAGGGATTCCTTCTACCTTTTCTGGTCGAGGGAGACGAAGGCGCATCCGCTCACCAAGGTACTCCCGGCCATCGCCTGCAAGATGTTCCCGAATGGCTACGCATTCTTCGCTCTGTTCTTCTACTGCGGGCTCTTCCCGCCCTATTCTGAGTTCTTCTGCGATATCATGAACACCTACGGGTTCCATCTCCTTGACTTCACCCCCAACGCCGTCCTCACCATGGCCGTTTTCGCACATCTATGCGAAAACTCTATCGGAGTCTTCCCAAATGTAGCTCTTTTCCGCCATTACTTCACGCCTCGAGTTGAAAGGGGAGAGCCTCTGTCTGGCGGAATCTCTTGGATCTCTAGGACCCATAAGAAGGAAGCTTACTTATTGGGGGAGCTCCACGGCAAGTGGGATGAGTGGAGAGCCAACTGGTGTTGGACCGTAGAGGATAACCCGCAGCACTTTACCGCCCGGCGCCAAACCCCAGTAGTACACGGCGACGACTGGAGCGACTTGGCCCCGGAAGATAGCTGACTGAAGATTGCCACTACCCGGATCCTTCGCCTCAGGCACGCCAAGCTGACCGTAGGTGCAGTTGGAGCAGATTTTCTCCACCGCCGCATCACCCCCTTGCAGGAGAGGAAGAGGCCCGCCTGGGAGTTCGAGAACGCGGCAGACATCATGAGGCTGCGCCCGGGCCTCAATTATAACTTCACTGTCCTGGAGCTCAACGCGATGCTCCAGGCGTTGTTCAAGTACAAATCCGACCATCCCGAGTGGTTTACGTTGCCGCAGGGCGTAGTTCCGCTGTGCAACAACTCGTCGCTCAGAGCCATCCGTGCAGCGATGCCGCTGTGCGATTCCCACGGGATCGACCCCACTTGGCAAGAGCGTTCCGACGAAGCTGTGCAGGCATTCTTCGACAACTTGGTGGAACAGCCAATCGACTCCGATGAGAAGAAAGGCCTCACCCGCGACACCACTGACCAGGAGATGGCATATATTGCCACTAGACTGGAAGAGGCAGCGGCAGCCGCGGCCGCGGGCGAGTTTGGGTACACAGTGGAGGAGGCGGAGGCAGCGGAGGCGACAAGCCTTGCCGAGCAAGAAGAGTTCCTCAAAGGGGAGAAGCTTGCCGGGAAGGTCGCCGAGACAAGTGAGCCCGCCGAGCAGGGTGTCGAATCGAGCGGGCCTGCCGAGCAGGGCGCCGAGTCGAGCGGGCCCGTTGGGGACACGAGCGGCTCACTGGAGATCGGCGACTCCTCTTCCTCGTCCTCAGGCAGCTCGCCGCCACCAGCAGAGCCCCCGGCTCCGCGAAGGCGCCTCCGCAAGGCCGGGGACGTGACGGAGCGGCAGACGGGCCAACAACCGAAGCGCCGTGCGACACGCGCCACCGCGGCAAGCAGGGCCGCCACGGGAGCGCCTCGTGCTTCCACGACAACTGGAGCGGGATCTTCCCGGACTGGCGCCTCTGCTCCCGCCGCCCCTCGCGCTTCGGCGGCAACCGGAGCAGGGCCTTCTCAGACCTCCGTCCCTGCTCCCGCCAAGCGGCCAAGGGAGCCCACTCCTTCGCCTCCTCGCGCCGGGACGCGTGAGCCAGATTTTGACTTCTCCGCGCTCAGCTCCGACGAGGAGGAAGAAGAGTAAGTCTTCGCTGTCCTTGTATTTTTTTTTTAATTTTCTGTTGCTTTGTCTTGTATCTCTCTTGCCTAACCCTGAAGCTGTTCTCTTTTCAGACCTCTGGCCCAGAGGGCGGCGAAGAGGGCCAAGGTCCCGGTGATCGTCATCGAGGACGAGCCCGCCGCGACAGCAGGGGGCGCGCCTGAGACAAGCTTGCCGGACCCGGCGACTGTTCTTCAGAGCAGCCCCCAGCGCAGCCCCCAGCGTAAGTGTAGTCCACCTTCTGCTGTTGGGCGCGCGTGGGTGCTTCTTCTTTGCTGATATCTTGTTTGTGGACTTGTGTAGAAGCAGAGCTGCAGCATCAGGAGCGCCAGGAGACCCGCCCCCGACGTGCCGCATGCTTCGACCACACCTCCAAGGGGAGGCTCTCCGGCAAGGGCGAGTCCTCCGCCAAGGACGAATTCTCCGCCAAGGGCGAACACTCCGCCAAGGGCGAGCTCTCCGGCGAGGGATGGCACTAGCGGCCCTCCGCCGGCGGGAGCTACAACCACGCCGCCGAGGGAGAGCCCCCCGGCAAGGAACCTCACCGAGGAGCCAGCCCGCGCAGGTAACCCCTTTGCTTCAGGCCTCCTTTGCTTTTCTTCTTTCAATTCTTCTTTTTGGATATTTGCTTGACTGTTTGTCTTTTCTCTTCCTCCGTCAGACCCGTCCGTAGCTGCGCCAATGGAGACAAAGGTCGTTGCTGATGACGCCGCCATCGCAGACGATCCCGCCGGCGCAAAGGCCGCCGAGGCCGCCGCCGCAGCAGCTGGCGAAGGGGCTGGTGGTCATACTGACGGCCCTGAGGCCGCAGGAGCGCCAGGCGCTACGCCGGCCACCGAGCCCTCCGCCGCTGCCGCAGCCCCCAGCTCCAACGAGCCCGAGCCAGGCGCCTATCTAAAGGCCGGCGACGACGTCTTCATCCAGCTCCCTTGGGCGTCCACGTCCAGGGCGCCGGTGGAGGGAGAGATCTTCGACGGGGAGGTGCTTGCCTCCGCCGGGCTAAAACTTGTCGACGCGCCAAGCAGCAGCAGCGAGCCTAAGGAGGAGCGGCTGCTGCGCAAGTTGCTGTCGCTTTACCACGCACGACAAGCCAAGCTGGAGTCTCGAGAGGCTCTGGCCGCCAAGGCGGGTGCTGATATCGAGAAGCGCGCGGAGGAGCTCCGGGCCATCAACCAAGCGGCTCTCCGGTCTTTGGTGGAGGAGCGGGAGCAGCTTGCCGAGGCGCAGCAGGCCTTCATCCTTGAGAAGGCAGAAGTGGAGGAGCAGCAGCGGCTTGTCGCCGAAGAGCTATCCAGGCGAGAAGGCGAGCTGGCGCAGCGGAAGGTCGACCTCGACAGCCACGAGGATGAACTTGCTGCGCGCGAGCAATCTCTTGGCGGAGCTCTCCAAGAAGCGAAGGATGCTGCCGCGGCCGCCGAGACCGCGAAGAGGGAGTTGGAGACGAGGGTGGCGCAGCTGGAGGCCAACCTTAGGACGAGCGGCGAGGAGGTTGCCGCACTCAAGCTCAAGCGAGAGAAGGACGCCCACAGCCACTCCGAGCTGCAGGTCCGCCTCTCCAAGAAGGGAAAGGAGCTCGCCGTCGCCAAGGACTCCATCACCGACCTCGAGCTGAAGTTGGCCACCCTGACCCAGACGATGGACGGTGCCAAGGAGCGGGAGGCGACCCTGAAGGAGGAGATCAGGGCTGAGAAGGCGCTGTTGGAGAGCGCTGCTGTCACCCAAAACATCTTCAAGGAAACCATGGAGCATTGGACAGAAGGTCTTGTCAATGCTGCCGCGGATATCGATAAGGAGTTGGAGCAGCTGGGGGCGGAATATCTTGGGTACTCCACCGATGAGAGCCTCCACCCCAGCGCCAAGCTCACTCTGTTCTTCAGAGGCGTGGCGACGGCCCTTCAGCAACTCCGGGAGAAGATCCCAAAGCAGCTGGCGGACGAGTCGCGCAGGCTCTGCGCACGGGCCCTGCAGAAGGTGTTGGTGAAGGTGGCCTTCCGCAACCCAGGCCTTAACCTCACCAACGTCCTTAGGAGTTTGCCGCCGGACGCCGACCAAGAAGCGCTCAAGGCCCTTGTCGCACCCATTGTGGACAAGGTGGGTGGTATCAAGAGGGTCGAGGGCGACCGCGCGGACTAGTCTTGTCCACTTTCTTATTTTCCTTGTCGCTGTTAACCATGTTATGAAAACAGTCTATTAGAGCTGTGACAAGTTGCTTTGTAATATAACTTTATTTTGGGTAGTCATTGCAACGTTATTTCCTATACTTGATTCCCTTTGCTTTGTATGTTTTTACCCTACGCTTTTAGGGAACTTGCCAGCGTAGGCACCTTTGCCGCGAGCGCTGAGTGCGGGACTTCAGCAGCCTGCTAGCGGTGCCGTTGCCGACAAGAAACCTTGTCGCAACAAGTCACAGCACGCTTAGGTTGTTGAGCGAACTCGAAAACGAAGTAAGGGCGCGACACTAGTCGCAGCACACTTAAGTCGTTGAGCGTGCTCTAAACAAAGTAAGGGCGCGGCTAGCCACGAATGGGTTCCTCCGAGCACAGGTTTCCATACAAAGTGTGGTTGTTCAAAGAAGATAACTTAAAAATTTAAAATTTTTGATTGCTCAAACTTTGGCAACTTAGCTTTTGTGCTGTCTGCTTCCCGGCAAGGCAAGGATTTCTTGGTGCTGTCTGCTTCCCGGCAAGGCAAGGATTTCTTGAACGGCGCTTGGTCCATACCACTATCTTCCTCCCCCTGGCAAACTTGTGCGCGAGGAAACCTTCTTCTCCTTGAGAGAAAAGATAGAAGAGAAAATACAGATATGGAGCCTTTGGGCCCGTTATTGCTTACCGGGGGTAGGTGCTGCACAAAGTGTCAGATAGTACATGCAAGGAAAATAAAAAAGCATGAAATGACAAGTTGTGCGGGGCACATGAGCTTTACTGATGCACGGGGTCTGCGCCCGGCTTTGTACAAAGGATTACATGCAACAGCGGCAAGACTTGTACAAAAGGTGGTTGCCGGAGCGGATCACGGCAACCGCGCCTTACGGATAAAACTTACGAAGATGCTCGATGTTCCAGGAGTTGCTCATCGGAAAACCATCTTCGGTCTCTAGGCGGACAGCGCCGGGCCTAGTGACTCGTTTCACCCGATAAGGGACTTCCCACTTCGGCGTCAACTTGTTGGAATTCTTGGCGGACTGAACGCGCCGAAGAACAAGGTCGCCTTCCTCAAGACTTCTGGCATTAACTTTGCGGCTGTGGTAGCGGCGCAAAGCTTGCTGGTAGCGAGCAGCCCGCACAGCAGCCTGAAGACGGTCCTCCTCAAGGAGAAGCGCGTCATCTTGTCGCAGCTGCTCTTGCTCGAGCTCATCATAAGCGAGCACTCGAGGTGACCCGTATACGAGTTCCGTGGGGAGAACTGCCTCTGCTCCATAGACTAGAGCAAAGGGTGTCTGTCAAGTGGCTCGATTTGGCGGCGTCCTGATCAACCAAAGAACCATTGGCAGCTCCTCGATCCAGTTTCTTCCGCACTTATGCAGCCTGTCGAAAGTCCTTGTCTTGAGTCCGCACAACACTTCAGCGTTTGCTCTCTCCGCTTGACCGTTGCTCCTTGGGTGAGCAACAGAAGCGAAGCAGACCTTGGCGCCAAGGTCTTGGACGTACTGCATGAAGGTGCGACTTGTGAATTGTGTGCCGTTATCGGTGATGATCCTGTTAGGGATCCCAAAACAGCGAACAATCGACCTGAAGAACTTGACTGCTGACTGCGCGGTCACCTTTCTCACTGGCTCCACTTCCGGCCACTTTGTGAACTTTTCGATTGCAACGTACAAGTACACAAAGCCCCCGGATGCGCGGGGAAAGGGGCCGAGGATGTCGAGCCCCCAGACCAAAAATGGCTAGGATAAAGGGATCGTCTGGAGAGCTTGAGCTGGCTGGTGTATCTGTTTGGAGTGGAACTGGCACGCTTCACACTTGGTTACTTGTGCAGTTGCATCCTGGAGGGCTTCTGGCCAAAAGAAACCTTGCCGGAATGCCTTGCCGGCAAGTGCTCTTGCGCCAATGTGATGGCCACATATGCCTCCATGTATCTCTGCCAACAGCTTCTGTCCATCTTCCCAGGGAATACACTTCAATTTCACACCGTTGAGTCTTCTTCTGTACAGTGTGCTGTCGACAAACTGGTACATACTTGACTGTCGGGCTACTCTTTTTGCTTCTTCTTGCTCTTCGGGAAGTTCTCCTGTCTGGAGGAAACGGACAATCTGCTGCGCCCATGGTGGAGCTTGCGGCTCGACAGCAAGGATTAAAGGCACATATGCTGCTGCGGGAACGTCCGCTTCTACGGCAAGAACCTGCGGCTCAGCCGGAGCTTGACTTTCCCCGGCAAGCTTGCCGGAGCAAAACTTGTCGGGAGCGTCTGCTTCAACTGTACAAACCCTAGGGCTTGCAGGAGCAGACTGCCCCTCAGCATTGTTTGTGTTGATTTTGGGGACTTTCTTGGCGGCGGCTTCGGGAAGCTCTGCCGGAAAATAGTCACCGGAAACCAACTTCCTCTTCTTGGTTTGCCTAGTTGATGGTGCTACGCATGGCTGAGTTAGCTTGAGCACAAAGATCCCTGGTTCCACAGGTAACTTAAGTGCAGCACACTTTGACAGGCCGTCGGCGATGTCGTTCTGAGCTCTTGGAACGTGCTCCATCTGTAGGCCGTCAAAGTGCTCTTCAAGCTTTCTCACTTCATCAACGTATGCTACCATCAACGGACTCTGATAGTTCTTGTTCACTTGGCGGACGACAAGCTGTGAGTCACCCCTTACAATCAGCTTCTTAATCCCAAGGTCTGCCGCGATCCTGAGACCGGCAAGCAAACCCTCATACTCTGCAGTATTGTTTGTCGCTTGCTCCTTGGGAAAGTGCATTTGGACAACGTACTTGAGGTGCTCTCCGGTGGGTGCGACAAGTAGCACACCGGCACCGGCGCCTTGCAGCGAGAAGGCACCATCAAAGTACATTATCCACTCTTTGCTTGCTTCCTTGACGGGGATGCTCGTCTCTGGGATTTCTTCGTCTGGTGTTGGCGTCCACTCTGCTATAAACTCTGCCAATGCTCTGCTTTGGATAGTTGAAGTGCTTTCGAACTTGAGGCCAAAGCTTGACAGCTCCAGTGCCCACTCAACAATCCTGCCTGTCGCTTCTGGATTTTGTAGTATCCTCTTCAGCGAAAAGCGAGTGACCACTGTTATCTCATGTGCCTGGAAGTAGTGGCGCAGCTTTCTCGAGGCCATGAGAAGGCCGAAAAGCAACTTTTGCACACCAGAATACCTTGACCTAGCCCCCTGCAGAAGGGAGCTAACAAAGTAAACTGGGCGCTGCACCATCTTTTTCCGCACCTCCTCTTGCATCTGCGCAGATCCGTCCTTGTCGGGACCAGAGCTTGTTGGGGAAGCCCCCTGCTTGTCGCTGGATACGCTTGCCGTAGTTGCTGGCTCATCATCTGCCTCCCTCTCCGCTACTAACGCAGCACTAACCACTTGATTGGTTGCCGCTAGGTACAACAGCAACTTCTCTTGTGGTTTAGGTGCGACAAGTATTGGAGTAGAGGACAGGTACCCCTTCAAGTCTTTCAGTGCGGCTTCCGCTTCCGGAGTCCACTTCATTGGGCCTGCCTTTTTCAAGATTTTGAAAAACGACAGGGCGCGCTCTGCTGACTTAGAAATAAACCTGGTGAGAGCAGCCACGCAACCGGCAAGTCTTTGCACATCCTTGACGCACTTGGGTGCTTCGATCTGCTCGATGGCCTTGATCTTGTCGGGATTGGCTTCAATCCCCCTCTAAGACACAAAGAACCCGAGAAGCTTGCCGAAAGTGACTCCAAACACACACTTCTCGGGGTTGAGCTTGAGCTGGATCTTGCGCAGATTTGCAAAAGTCTCATCTAAATCTTGAATTAGGGTAGCCCTGTCTTTGCTCTTAACCACTATGTCATCCATGTATGCTTCTACATTCCTGTGGATCTGTGGCTCAAAAGCTGTATGGACCACCCTTTCAAATGTTGAACCAGCATTCTTCAAACGAAAAGGCATCCGTATGAAACAGTAAGTGCCACATGGAGTAATGAATGCAGTCTTCTCCTCATCTTCTTCAGCCATGAAGATCTGATGGTATCTTGAGTATGCATCAAGAAATGAAAGCAGATCACATCCAGCCGTGGAATCAACAATCTGGTCAATGCGCGGCAAGGGAAATGGATCTTTGGGACAAGCTTTATTCACATCTGTGAAGTCGATACAAAGCCTTCATTTCCCATTTGCCTTACGCACGACTACAGGATTGGCCAGCCACGTCGGATGGAGCACTCCTCTGACAAGGCCTGCTGCTTCCAGTTTCTTGATCTCTTCTGCTATGAACTCTTGGCGCTCCACTGCTTGATTTCTAACCTTCTGCTTGACGGGCCGCGCGTGAGGAAAAACGGCAAGCTTGTGCTCAATCACTTTCCTGGGAACACCGGGGATGTCAGATGGTTGCCATGCAAATACATCGACGTTCGCCCGCAGGAAAGCAACGAGCGCGCTTTCCTATTTGGGGTCAAGCGTGGCACTGATGATGAAAGTACCACCAGTGCCGTCCTCCTTGGCGGGCACCTTCTTTGTCTCTGGTGGAGCTGCCATCATCTTCTTACACTTGCCGGTGGAGCTCGATGGTGCGTCCTCGATGGCAGCGCAGCACTCCGAAGAGGTGCGTTTGCCGGAGTGGTCCCATGAGCTCTTGCCGGACTTTGTCTTGTTCTTCCCCCCGGGAGCTTCAGTGGCAAGTGTCTCGCTATCTGTTGTGGCTGCTGCATCCCGGTAAATTTTGTCGGCACAGATAAGGGCATCCTTCTTGTCGCCGGGGACAGAGATGACGCTTATCGGGCCTGGCATCTTGAGCATGTTGTAGGCGTAGTGAGAGGCCGCCATGAACTTGGCGAGCGCTGGACGGCCAAGTATCCCATTGTAAGGCAGTGGGAAATCGGCAACGTCAAAAGTGATCCTCTCAGTCCTGAAATTCAGCTCCCCGCCAAATGTCACTGGCAGCGTGATCTTCCCCTTCGGCTTGCTCCTTCCCAGGTAGATTCCTTGGAACGTGCCGGTCTCTTCGAGCTCGCTGTCAGGGATCTGGAGTTTCTGGACCACAGCGGAGGAGATCAAGTTTAAACCGGCCCCGCCGTCAACTAACATCTTCGTGACTTTGAGGTTGCGGATGGTTGGTGAGACCAACATCGGCAAACACCCGACCGCAGTTGTGCGATCAGGGTGGTCCTCAATGTCAAAGACGATAGGCGTGCTGGACCACTTCAGAAGCTTGCGCGACTCGACGGGTGGTTCTGCTGCATTGACTTCCCGCACCCACTGTTTGAGTTGGCGGTGCGAAGTATGCAGAGAAACACCACCGTCAATGCACAAAACCTCTGTGGCTTTTTGAAACTCCTGCTCACTGGTTTCTCCATCATCCATGTCTTCATCTTCGTCGTCGTCTTCATCCTTGTCGCGGCCGCGGGGAGGTCTGTCCCCTTGTCCCTGCTTGGCCTTGCCGCGGCGTCCTCCCCGGCCATTGAAATACCGCTTCTTGCCGGATCCCCCATCACCTCCTTGGGCCTTCTCCTTGTCGCGCCGCTCGTACTCAGCCTTCTGTTGTTCGACGAGGTACTCGACTCTCTTGCAGTTCTGGAGGTCGTGGCCCTTGGTGCGGTGGATCTTGCAGTACTGCTTGTCGGTGCCGTCCTGCTTGTCGGCGGCCGCCACAGTCTGGCAGTTGGTGCATGCGGCAGTCTCCTTGCCGGAACTACCAACTTGGGCTTTCTTGGCGCCAGCCTCCTCGCCGGACTGCTCAACGACTAGCACTTCCTTGTTCTTCTTCTTCCTGTTGTTCCGCCGCCGGTTCTTCTTTGCCGGGGCGGCATCTTCACTGTCAGATCCCCCTGCTCCTGTATCCTCTCCGGGGAGTTTCCTCCCCTCTTCAGCGCGTGCACACTTGTCGGCCTGGGCGTACAGCTCGCTGACGTCCCTGATCTTGGACATCGCCATCTCCTCCCTCATCCTGTGGTTACGCACATTCTGGTGGAACGCGCTGATGACCGCGGCAGGGTGGACGTCTGGGATGTTGTGCTGGACACGGCTGAACCTCTGGATATATTTGTGCAGGGGCTCTCCTTCCTTTTGGGCGAGCAGGTGAAGGTCACCTTCCTAGCCATGAGGCTTGTGGCCGCCTGTGAAGGCGCCGACAAACTGATGGCACAGGTCTGCCCAAGAAGAAATGGAGTTGTCCGGCAAGTACATGAGCCAAGATCTGACGTTTGGCTTGAGCACCAGCGGAAAGTAGTTTGCGAGTATCTTCTCGTCTCATCCCCCAGCAGCCTGCACTGCGATGGTGTAGATGCTGAGGAACTCCGACGGATGTGTCTTGCCGTCGTACTTCTCTGGTACGTCGGGCTTGAAGTTCTTCATGCTGGGCCACTAGACTTGCCGTAGCTCACGGGTGAATGCAGGGAAACCTACCGCATACGGCAAGTCGCCTGGTCCCCCTGGCGCTTGCATGTCAACAGTGGGCGTAGCGCGCTAGTCTGATTGACGCCGCGCTTCTCTCCGGTGCTCGATGCGAGTACGAGCGTCCTCTTGTTGTCGATCATCGAGAACGTGGCGTTGATCGCGGCGAGCTCGCGGATCTGATGACGTAGTGGAGTCATCGTCGATGTTGATCCGGCGAGCCGGCGATCTTGGCCTTCGGGGCGGGGAGTGCACGGTGGTTGCACCCCCAGCGGTCTTGTTGCCATCGGCCCGTGCCTGGCTGACTTGCCGCGGCCGCGACGTGCTCGGCTACTGCGTAGTGTCGCCGTTGGCGAAGGCGATGAGACTCTAGATGGTGGCCCTCCAGTCGTCGGCCTTGTCTGCCGCTGGAGGGAAGTCGAGGAGCAGTTGAGCTCGAGCTAGAGCTTCTGCTGGAGTGGCAGGTAGCGGTGGCGAACGGTGCGAGGAGCGGGATATGCTCGGACTTCTAACTACGTTAGAAGGAGCAGCATCCCGTCCCGGCGATCGTGCCTTGCTCGTGCCAGCGTGTTGGTGCGCACGCTGGCCTTGAGCGTCCCGAGATCCGCCAGCTTGACCTTGGCCAGCAAGCATATGGTACCTTGAGTACCACGACGCTGCCGGTTCCGCGCCTCCTGAGAGGGGCGCGGTGCATGTACGGACGCCGGGGCCTTGGAGTGCGCATGGTCGTCCGCCTTGTCCTTGGACTTGGCGGCGCCGTGAGTTCCCTCGTCGGCGTCCGTTCTTCCGCCGGTGTCTCCCCCACCAGCCGTTGGCTCCGGCGGTGGTGGGATCGACGCGGACGGACCTCCTGCCTCCGAAGCCTTCTTCTTCGGCGGCATGCTGATGGAGGCGATGAAGTTGATGAAGTTGGTGAAGATCTAGCTCGTGTGGACGCCGGATCAGGTTCACACAACCTCGACGCTCCCCCTACCTGGCGCGCCAAAGATGTCGGGGAAACTGATCGCCCACGAACACCTATGGGACCGGAGCCCCTTTCTCGGTACGGCAAGGGGCGAAGGTTGCACGAAGAGCGGATCGAGGCGAGCACACGAGCAGTTTACCCAGGTTCGGGCCCCACGGATGCGTAAAACCCTACTCCTTCTTTGGATTGTATTGTGTTCTTGCTCGGGAGCGAGGAGAGCTACAGTACACTCTAACCGCTAGCTAGACCGAGCGTGGGAATGATCGATGTCCGGAACCCCTTCTACATTGCGCATGGGCCTCCTTTTATAGGTCAAAGGGGTCACCGATAGGTGGCAACACAGATGAGGGTAAAAATGTAAAAAGGGTGGTAGTTGGAACAGTGTTCCATACCTAACCCTGACGGCACGGGACAAGGGCATTAAATGCCCGTCGCCGTCGCCCAAACAGTGCAAAAAGTGGCCGTCAGGGGCACCACCGTCCGCCACGACGGTGGCCTTGTCATCGCAGCTTGCCACCGTGTACCCCAGGCTGCACAGCCTTCCGCCACGTGCGCCCAGGATGGTCCCAGGGCGACACGTGGGTGTATGCGCTGGAGCGCGGGTACTAAGTGGAAGCTTGCCGCGGCAAGCGCCTTGCCGCGGTTGCTATCTTGTCGCTTCTGAGAGCTTGTCGCTCACCGGGCCTTGCCGCGACGCGTGGCGCGACGCGGCAATTTCCTTGATATGCCTTTGATTGGCCTTCCCGGCAAGCTCCTCTTGCCAGGGTCTTGTGCCTTGAGTGGTTTTGTGCCTTGAGTGGCCATCCCAGCAAGCTCCTCTTGCTGGGGTCTTGTCTCTTTGACTTGAATACTCTGTTCTTGAATGGCTACAAAAGAACCACGGAGGACCTTGGCGGTCGCGCGGCAAGCCCTGCCGCGGGACGCTGCAACTGCCCGTGCACAAGTTCAGGATACTATGGTACGCCTACTTTAGTACACCGACATAGTCGGAGTTTTCATTATAGAAATTGGCTTGTATATTCCAACGATGGGCTTCCTCAAATGCCATAGGTCTTCGTGAGCAAGCAAGTTGGATGCACACCCACTAGTTTCTTTTGTTGAGCTTCCATACATTTTTAGCTCTAGTGCATCCGTTGCCTGGCAATCCCTACTCACTCACATTGATATCTATTGATGGGCATCTCCATAGCCCGTTGATATGCCTAGTTGATGTGAGACTATCCCCCTCCTTTTTGTCTTCTCCACAACCACCTCTCTATTCCACCCACAGTGCTATGTCCATGGCTCACGCTCATGTATTGCGTGAAAGTTGAAAGGTTTGAAAGAATAGATTATGAAAACAAGTGCTTGGATGAAATCAGAGTTGTGCATGATATGAATATTTTGTGTGTCACACCCTGCATTTTGTAACATGTTATTTGTAACTTTGAAGCATGAAAATTTGGACCAGCAAAATTTTTTAGCATCATTTGGCTTTATTTGGAATTGAGTTTTCTTCATGTGCTTCTTCATGTGCTCATTAAAGTCAACTATGACCTCTTGTAGATTTCATCTCCATACCCAAAACTTCTGCCCAATAATCATGCCAAGTGTTATATGACAGTATAGTATTTTCTTAAAAAATTATTTTTGGCCAAAAAGTATTTTATAAATTTAGTTTTCCAAAAACCCCTGAATTGAGATTTGCACTGCAAGTACTTGATTTAGAGTGAGAAAATTATTTCAAAAGGTTTATTTGAGACCTAGTAGTCATAGGACTCCCAGAAACCACAAAGGTATAATTTTAAAAGTTATTTTCCTATATTATTTAAAAGCTTTTTCTTAAGGCCAGAAATGGTCTTTAATAAGGGAAAATTATTTAACTATTTCAAAAATATTTTCCAAAATTCAGAGAGACTCATAGGACATATATTGTCCATATATAAGAGTTTCAACACTTGGTCATGTTCAATATAATGGGCTAAACCCTCTAAAACCCTTTCTGGATATTTCAAGCTTTTGAAATATTTACAAAGGAAACTTTCTCCAAAAGTTCCAAGGAAATTCTATCATGTCATATATGACATATTTGTTGATCTTGCCAAGTCCCATGCCTTGGGAAGCAAGAAAACATCCTCAAACCCCTTCATAACCATTCTGTCCATATTTGAAGTTTGAGCAACTTTACATTGCCAAACTTGTCCAAATGCTCTCAAACTTGGTGCACATGCTAGAATGACCTAATAAGGCATCTAGACCAAATGGCACAAGATTTGGAATAGAGCAACTTGATCTGATCACCTCAAAACCCTTTCTGTTCAAATGCAAATTTGAACAACTTTACATTACCAACTTTTTATCTGGAGCTTCAAACTTTGTGGGCATGATCAATACCCCAAATGATGATGCTACACCAAGTGGTGCATCAAGGGGAGATGATTAGCTTGACTCAATCAAGATGAAACTGTTTCTGTTGATTTCTAGGGTTCACCAAAGTTACATTGGCTAGTTTCTCCAAATGAGCCCAAATTTGGTGAGGCACCCTATTTTCTCATGTCTTTCAACCCTGTTAAGTGCCATGTCAAGTAGAGTTCATTTACTTGACCAAACACAGATCAAACACCTTCTGCAGATTTGCTAAAACCTCCAACTTGATCACTTTTACTTTTCTCCATGGCCTGTACTTTTTACCACATGCTCATTGAGTTACCAGCTACCTCCAGTAACTCCCCCAACACCCCAGCTCCATGATTGAGGGGTGAAATCCCTGTTTTACCTTGCTGGACAGCAGGTTTCCACCATCTTACCAGCCCTCTCCCTCTCTCTCAGCATCTCCAGGGCATCCAAGGCCTCACGCCCTTTCTTTACTTCTCCCACAATGTGCTAGACACTGCTGGACACGTTGGGTTTGACCAGAACGGCGAGAGCGCGGCGATGCCAGCCATACGCACGCTCTGGAGCGCGCAACAGTGCAGACCAGCACTGTAGCTTCGGCCAATCGGCCTCCCCCGACCGCCAGTCGAGGCCCCTCGACGTCCGCGACCTCCCCGGCGCTGTCCCCCCTCCTCCTGCGCCATCCAGTGGCCGTCGTCGCACACGCGCTGGCCGCCCGCGGCGGCCACTCCTCTGCCTCACACGCGCGCACGCCCCTGACGCTCCCCCGCTCCTCTTTCTCCCTCAGCTGGACGTGGAGCTCGTCCAGGAACTCCACGGACCCATTCCCCTGGCCTCCCGTGCGCTGTAGCCTCGAGCCGGAGCTCGCCGGCGCACTGGACCACGGGTCCCCGTCGAGCTCCTATATATAGCCCCTCCCGAGCCTCTCCAGCACCATCACCGGCCTCACTTCTCTCTACTGAGTCCCCCAGCACCTCCAGTTCGACCCCAAGAGGTCCCAGTGCTCGGGATCGACCGGAGCGCCGCCGCGTCGGGCCGCCAGCGATCTCGAGGTACGGGCCTCCCCTGCCCCTCCTTCCACCCGTTTCGGAACCGTCGTACCTCACTGATCATTT
>LR738710.1:616431571-616449986 GCA_902687465.1 Secale cereale | reverse complement strand
ACAGCCGCATCCACCACCCTCCGACGAGCCTCCGCCGTCCCACCTCGCCGCCGGTGAACCAGGCCTCCCCGCCGTGCCGCACCACCACCACTGCAACCGCCGCTCGACGCTGAGTCCATCCCTGGCCTCCGTTGCCGTCGCCGTGGCCGGAAACCTCACCGGTGAGCTTGCCGTCGCCGTGGCCGTGGGGTTAGAGATGACAGGCGGGCCCCGCCTGTCATCCCCTCACCTCTCTCCCCCTCCTCTGTGCCACTGACCCACGGGCCCCGCCCGTCAGGTTTGAAAACCTGACGTGCGCGAGAAGGCTCCCGTGCGGCTGGGCCGATCTGTTTGGGCCGTGCACTGTGGCCTTCTCTGGCCCAGTGCACAGGACCCTTTTTCCTTTTCTTTTCTGTTAATGTTTTAAACATTTCTACAGAAAAGAATAATGATCCAAATTAAATAATTCCAACTCCTAAAATCTTGTAATATTCCAACCTATTTAATGGTACTACTTTCATTCAAATCCATGAAACTTTGCTGTACTGTTCAAATTTAAATTCAAATTTGGGCAGTAATACTCCTGTTCAAAAATCAATATATTCTATTCTGTAACTCCAAAACTCCAACTAAGATTTTTCCCCATCTTAGAAATCCCTCTAGTATTTTACAAAAATGAGTTGACATTTTTCTAAGCACTTTGATTTTTCTATTTTGTTTGTATTCTTATTTTCCCGTGGTTATTATGCGACGTTTAGATCCCGTATTTGACGAAGTTGTTGTGGAAGAAGAAGGAGAAGGACTTGAAGACTTTGAAGACCAAGCCAATCCAGGCAAGCAGCCCTTTGACCATGATACACTTGTTCCTCGGAACCCGTTTGTTTCCGATGCATGATGTTAGGGTTACGATGGTAACCTAGTTGATTCCACCACATGATGCATGCTTGATCTTGATCTTGCTAAGTGCTAGATGACATGCAAATAGATGGTCATGATGCTTATATGATGCATGTGTGATATGAACCCTCGTAGTTGAAATCTTTGCATGAACCCATCGGGTGCCCCTAATGCCCGAGGGTGATGACGTGTTAGGTCATCACTTGAGAAAGAAGTGATGTGCCGGAAAATCATGTGCATAGTGGAATGATGGATTAGATTTATGTGTGACTACCATCCCAACCAAACATGTGCAACCACACTACCCCTTATGGGACGGGGCTTTATTGATTACTTAGGTCGATACTAGCATGGTGCCCGCATTACTAGTGACGGGAAGACTTGAGGTCTTTCCCGGGACGGGGTCGTGCTTGGATAGATGACCATGACTGTTTTTACAGGGCACCGGACACACCGTTGGTCCCTTCGGGTACGCGTGACATTGAATTTGGGCAAGTCCCGTGATCTATTGTTTGTACCCGAGGGCCGTGTACCAACGAGTGGACTCTATGTTAGTGTCGTCTAAGGAAAGGTAATGACCGGGTGCTTACCCCGGGTACTTGAGGTACCGCGGGTCGTGGATGACACGGAAGTTCCCCGGATCTTGTGGGTAAAGTGTGCAACCTCTGCAGAGTGTAAAACTATTCGAATAGCTGTGTCCACGGTCATGGACAGTTGGGTGGTGCTACTTAAACTATGTCCAGAATTTTACTTCATCGGTGTTGGAATGTGTGTGATAAGTCAAGGATGGTGACTTGACTCGATGAGTTGAATCATATTCATGTTGATATCGGTAACCTGTTTTCGAGGTTACGCGAGGTTATTGATGCATAAACTTGATGATAGCATATTGTTCTAGCTTTCTGCTAGAATGTTCATTATTGTTCCATTGCATTGTTACCACATCATGGGTTGCTTGCGAGTACATTCAAAGTACTCATTGGCTTGCCACTGGTTATTTAATTGGCCAGGCATGGAAGAACAGGAATATGAGGAAGAGTTCTTTGGAGTCGAACATGCGAACTAGGACGCTATCCCAGTCAGAATGCCTATAGGGTTAAGGCAGATGGCATGGGTTCTACCCGTTTTATCGAAGACTTCCGCTATTTGAGTTATTTGCTATTCAGCCCGTGAGGCTCTATCGATGTAAGACTTGGCCATAATGGCCTTAATTCGTGTAAGACTATTTGTATGGATGTAAGACTCTTGTTATTTCAGCTTCTGTGTGTTCAGTGAGCATTGATCTCTGGGATCACTGTACACGTGCATTCGGTGATCTCGACTTCTAAGTCGGGGTCCCCACAGAGCTGGTATCAGAGCCATCCTGACTGTAGGAAGCCTTAGTTAGCATGGGTGTTAGTTAGTTGAGACCCCTTTTCAAAAACCTTATGAACCTCTCTTCTTTTCTAAACCTGAGATTTCATCAGCTTATTAACCCCTCCTATTCCACCTTTGTAGATGGCCGCTGTTCCCGAAGAGCACTTAACCACTGGGTTTCCCTTACTTCTCAAGGATAGCCTCCAGGAGTGTCAGTTCCACCGAGCACCCATCCTCACCTACCTTGAGCATTGGGTGAGCGATACTGAGGTGGAGTACCATGTGGAAGTGATCGTAAAGGCAAACGATCCTCCCACAAGTTGGTTCTTTGAGGGACCCCAGATGGCAACACTACCGCTCGCTGTCGAGGCTGCTGCACTCAAAGCATTAACCCGTCTTCGCGAGCTTCTTCCGGAGATGGCAGCCAAGATGGCAACTCGCTTCTTACCTTACCGGAAGGAAGGTGACGAAGAAAGCAGCGCACTAGCCCCTCCACTGAAGGAAGGACTCTTGCTTCGGTTCCAGACCTACTTCAGTCTGTGTGCCGACAGCTTGGCACAAGACTTGGCCTCGGAATCAATGAAGCTTCGAGAAGAACTTCACAAGACCAAGGCACTTCTTCGTCGAGCTCAAGAGAAGGCAAACATGATCAAGAAGGAAGGAGCACCTTCTGGACAATCCGCTATCGCATATCGAGGTGGAAGGCCCTCCGAGGATGTGTCTTCCAAGGGTGAAGAACCACCTCGGCGACGCCGGATGACAGCAAGGGAATATCGCAAGCTTTTCCCTGCACCACCATCGAAGCACCGTCGTATCCAACTCCTCCACTTCCCCACTCCCTCAAGCGACAAGGGAGCCCAGACAGATGAATACAAGGAGGAAGACCCAGAAGAGCCGGAATACGCGACCGAGCATTCCGCCGCTTAGGCATTATCCGCTACTCGGATATGCCAGTTGTAACCTCTACGGTAGGATAGGTCGTGTAACCCCTATGCGCAGTCGAGTCCTTGTATGGTTCATATGAAACCATCTAGTGTTTGCTTTTGTTGTGTCTGGATGTGAGTCGTATTCTTCCTTCGGGAATGTGTAAACGACTACATCACCCATTTGGATTTTAATGAATGTGTTTTGGCCTTACGGCCCTTGCATGATTTGATTTAGTGTCACACCCACCCCCTTACTAGGCACCTATCTATCTTGCTTTCCCTCTTCCAAGTCATGAGACCTTTTACCGCTCCAACAGGATGCCTGTTGTAACTCGTACAGGTACCTCTACCCAGCAGCCCGAAGCCGGAGCATCCTCTCAGCCAGAGGCAGGCAACGACCAAACCAACGACCAAGCTCCACCACCACCTCCTCCAAGCATGGACATGGCTCAGCTTCTCCAAGCTTTCCGAGAGGAACGCCAAGCCAACACTGCAGCTCTTCAGCTGATTGCTCAAGCTGTTACCAACAACCGCCAGCCGGCGGGGAATGGCAATGGACGTTCCACGTTGGCAGAGTTCAAGAAGCATGCACCGCCAACCTTCATCGAGACTGCTGAACCCCTGGATGCAGACGACTGGGTTCGTTCCATTGAGGATATACTGGAACTAGTCGGATGCACCGAAGACCGCGAGAAGGTGGCTTATGCAGCCCACTGCCTCGGGGGAACTGCTAGAGCTTGGTGGGATGGATTCAAGGTCATGCATGCTGAGCAAGAGATCACTTGGGTTAACTTCAATGCAGAATTCTGCAAGGCCCACATTCCTTCCGGAATCATGGCTATCAAAAAGCGTGAGTTCCGAGCCCTGAAGCAAGGAAGTGGCACTGTCAAGGAGTACATGTAGAAGTTCAGTATTCTGTCAAGGTATGCCCCTGAGGATGTCAGCACTGATGCTGCCAAGAGGGAGCGCTTCATGGAAGGCCTTAATCAGACTCTGCAATACTCGCTTGTCATGTGCGACTGTCCGTCTTTCCCTGACCTGGTTAACAAGGCACTTATGCTTGAAGACAAGCGGCGTGCTTTGTAAGACACTCGCAAGCGCAAGTTGGTCAGTAAGGGAAGTTCCAGCAACCAGAAGCCTCGTCCGTGGCAGTCAGCCCCGGCCAAGCCAACCTATCAACAGCCAAGAGCTCCTGCACCTCGTGCCAATCCTCAGCCTCAGCAGTATGCCAACCCCAGGCCAGCCTTCAACCCCAATACCAGTGGTGGCAACAAGATCAACACTCCAAACCAAGTCACTTGCTTTGGATGTGGTCAGCCCGGACACATCTCAAGGGTGTGCCCCAACAAGAAGCCTGATGCCCCGCGCCCCAATGCACAGAACCAGGGACAAGGCCGTGGAATGCCACCAAGGAACCCAGCTCCTCACAATCCACCGAAATATGGGAAGGGGCGTGTGAATCACGTCACTGCTGAAGAAGCCCAGGAAGACCCGGACGTCATGCTGGGTACGTTCCTTGTCAACTCAGCACCTGCAACTGTGTTGTTTGATTCTGGAGCAACGCATTCATTTGTCACTCAAAGATTTGCATTAAAAAGTGGCATGGCCCCTACACCCCTTAATAACCCTATGGTGGTACAAACCCCCGGAGCCGAGATGAGAGCCAAGATAGGCTGTAAAGGAGTCAGTATTACCATTAACGGTGTAGACTTCCTAGCAGACCTTATCGTCCTGAGATCGCAAGGCTTGGATGTGATCCTAGGCATGAATTGGCTCAGCAAGCACCAAGGCTTGTTAGACTGTGCCAATCGGACAGTCACTGTGACCAATGACCAGGGAGTCGAAGTCAAGTTTGCTCCCAACTCCTCTTCCGCTCAAGCCGCGAAAGTCAATTGTCTGTCTGAAGTTGGGCTAGATCAAGTACCGGTGGTATGTGATTATCCTGATGTCTTTCCGGATGAACTACCGGGAATGCCCCCTGACCGTGACATCGAGTTCATCATCGAGCTCGTGCCCGGAGCAGGACCCATCTATAAGAAGCCTTATAGAATGGGGATGGAAGAATTAGCCGAGTTGAAGAAGCAGCTAGAAGAGCAGCTAAGGAAGGGGTTTATCCACCCAAGTGCCTCCCCTTGGGGATCTCCTGTTCTGTTTGTAGCAAAGAGGGACGGTACCATCCGCTTATGCATTGACTATCGTTCCCTCAATGAAGTTACAATCAAGAACAAGTATCCACTTCCCAAGATCGAAGATCTGTTTGATCAACTCAGCGGAGCCAAGGTGTTCTCCAAGATCGACCTCAGATCTGGGTACTACCAGCTGAAGATCAGACCCCAAGATATTCTGAAGACGGCATTCGTAACCAGATATGGCCTGTGCGAGTGCACGGTCATGTCTTTTGGGTTAACCAATGCCCCAGCTTACTTCATGTATCTCATGAATAAAGTCTTCATGGAATATTTGGACAAGTTTGTTGTTGTCTTCATTGATGACATTCTTGTGTTCTCGAAGTCGGAGGAAGAGCATGAGCAGCACCTGAGGATGGTCCTAGACAAGCTTCGTGAGCACCAACTGTATGCCAAATTCAGCAAGTGTGAGTTCTGGCTGCATAAAGTTGGATTCTTAGGTCATGTCTTGACCGAGGAAGGATTATCTGTTGATCCTGCAAAAATCGAAGCTGTGACCCAATGGCAATCTCCAACGACCGTCAAGGAAGTTAGAAGCTTCCTCGGACTAGCGGGCTATTACCGCAAGTTCGTGGAAGGATTCTCTAGCATTGCACGACCAATGACTCAACTCCTCAAAAAGGACAAGAAGTTCGAGTGGACGCCAAAATGCGAAGAGAGCTTCCAAGAGCTCAAAAAGAGATTGACCACCGCCCCAGTTCTGGCAACACCTGATATTCACAAGGAGTTCGTGATATATTGTGATGCCTCTCGAATCGGATTGGGAAGCGTTCTGATGCAAGAAGGCCGCGTCATAGCATACCTCTCCAGGCACCTACGACCCCATGAGGAGAACTACGCTACTCACGATCTTGAGCTAGCGGCAGTTGTTCATGCCTTGAAAACATGGCGGCATTACCTCCTAGGGAAACGGTGTGAGATTTACACAGACCACAAAAGTCTGAAGTACATTTTCACCCAAAAGGAATTAAACATGAGGCAACGGAGATGGTTGGAACTCATCAAAGATTATGACCTCAGTGTTCAGTATCACCCTGGGAAGGCTAACGTGGTGGCCGATGCCTTAAGCAGGAAGGCTTGCTCTTTGAATGCCGTTATTCAGGAAAGGCAGCCAGCCTTGTTTAAGGAGATTGAACAATTCAGTTTGGAATTGGTCACCCCTGGATTTCTGGATCATTTGGAAGTCAGACCAACCCTGCTGGACGACGTCAAGAAGGCTCAAGATGGACACGCAAGCATTGAAGGCATCAAGAAGAAGATGAAGCTGGGCAAGGCCCCAGGATTCTCCGAAGACGAGCACGGGATTGTTTGGTACAAAGGTCGCCTCTGCGTACCAAACAACACCGAGCTGAAGACGCTGATTCTGCAAGAAGCCCACGACACTCCCTATTCCATCCACCCCGGAGGAACCAAGATGTACCAAGACTTGAAGGCACGATTCTAGTGGCACGGTATGAAGAGAGAGATTGCAACCTATGTTGCAAAGTGTGATGTGTGCCAAAGGGTCGAGGCTGAATATCAGCGACCCGCTGGATTGCTTCAACCACTCAAGGTTCCTTAGTGGAAGTGGGATAAAGTCGGAATGGACTTCATCACTGTATTACCAAGGTCGAATAGAGGACATGACTCCATCTGGGTCATAGTCGATCATTTGACCAAGGTGGCCCACTTCATTCCTGTCAAGACCACATATGATGGCAATCGGCTGGCAGCTCTCTACATCGACTGAATCATAAGTCTTCACGGTGTTCCCAAGGAGATTGTATCAGATCGAGGAACCCAGTTCACCTCAAGGTTCTGGAAGAAGTTCCAAGAAGCCTTGGGAACCAAGTTATCTTTCAGCACAGCTTTCCACCCGCAGACCGTAGGTCAGACTGAGCGACTCAATCAGATTCTCGAAGACATGCTCCGAGCCTGTGTCCTGGCATATGGAGCCAAGTGGGAAGACTGTCTCCCGTTTGCCGAGTTCTCCTATAACAACAGTTACCAGTCAAGCCTTCAGATGGCACCATTTGAGGTGTTGTACGGACGCAGATGTCGCACACCCCTCAACTGGTCAGAGACTGGAGAAGGACTAGTCTTTGAACCGGATAATCTCCGCGCAGCAGAAGAGCAAGTCCAACTAGTCAGGGAGCGATTAACGGCAGCCAAGTCAAGGCAGAAGAGTTATGCTGACACTCGACGCCAAGACATGAGTTTCCATGTCGGGGACCATGTGTACCTGCGGGTAACTCCTCTGAAGGGAACCAAGCGTTTCCATGTCAAGGGGAAGCTCGCACCAAGGTTCATTGGACCCTTTGAGATCACTGCATGACGAGGAGAAGTGGCTTATCAGTTGGAACTACCACCTGAGCTATCCGATGTGCACAATGTGTTCCATGTGTCACAACTCCGGAAATGTCTCCAAGTTCCGGACAAGCCCAATCTCTACAAGGATGTGGATCACCAAGCCATTGATCTGCAGCCTGATTTGACCTACCGCGAGAAGCCCATTCCTATTCTGGACGAAGCAAAACGACGTACGCGGAGCCGTACCATCAAGTACTTCAAGGTCCAGTGGAGCAACCACACCGAAGCAGAAGCAACCTGGGAACGAGAAGACTATCTTAGATCCGAGTTTCCCGATCTCTTTTAAGCCCTAGTTTAGGAATCTCGGGGACGAGATTCTTGTAAGGGGGTAGGTCTGTCACACCCTGCATTTTGTAACATGTTATTTGTAACTTTGAAGCATGAAAATTTGGACCAGCAAAATTTTTTAGCATCATTTGGCTTTATTTGGAATTGACTTTTCTTCATGTGCTTCTTCATGTGCTCATTAAAGTCAACTATGACCTCTTGTAGATTTCATCTCCATACCCAAAACTTCTGCCCAATAATCATGCCAAGTGTTATATGACAGTATAGTATTTTCTTACAAAATTATTTTTGGCCAAAAAGTATTTTATAAATTTAGTTTTCCAAAAACCCCTGAATTGAGATTTGCACTGCAAGTACTTGATTTAGGGTGAGAAAATTATTTCAAAAGGTTTATTTGAGACCTAGTAGTCATAGGACTCCCAGAAACCACAAAGGTATAATTTTAAAAGTTATTTTCCTATATTATTTAAAAGCTTTTTCTTAAGGCCAGAAATGGTCTTTAATAAGGGAAAATTATTTAACTATTTCAAAAATATTTGCCAAAATTCAGAGAGACTCATAGGACATATATTGTCCATATATAAGAGTTTCAACACTTGGTCATGTTCAAAATAATGGGCTAAACCCTCTAAAACCCTTTCTGGATATTTCAAGCTTTTGAAATATTTACAAAGGAAACTTTCTCCAAAAATTCCAAGGAAATTCTATCATGTCATATATGACATATTTGTTGATCTTGCCAAGTCCCATGCCTTGGGAAGCAAGAAAACATCCTAAAACCCCTTCATAACCATTCTGTCCATATTTGAAGTTTGAGCAACTTTACATTGCCAAACTTGTCCAAATGCTCTCAAACTTGGTGCACATGCTAGAATGACCTAATAAGGCATCTAGACCAAATGGCACAAGATTTGGAATAGAGCAACTTGATCTGATCACCTCAAAACCTTTTCTGTTCAAATGCAAATTTGAACAACTTTACATTACCAACTTTTTATCTGGAGCTTCAAACTTTGTGGGCATGATCAATACCCCAAATGATGATGCTACACCAAGTGGTGCATCAAGGGGAGATGATTAGCTTGACTCAATCAAGATCAAACTATTTCTGTTGATTTCTAGGGTTCACCAAAGTTACATTGGCTAGTTTCTCCAAATGAGCCCAAATTTGGTGAGGCACCCTATTTTCTCATGTCTTTCAACCCTGTTAAGTGCCATGTCAAGTAGAGTTCATTTACTTGACCAAACACAGATCAAACACCTTCTGCAGATTTGCTAAAACCTCCAACTTGATCACTTTTACTTTTCTCCATGGCCTGTACTTTTTACCACATGCTCATTGAGTTACCAGCTACCTCCAGTAACTCCCCCAACACCCCAGCTCCATGATTGAGGGGTGAAATCCCTGTTATACCTTGCTGGACAGCAGGTTTCCACCATCTTACCAGCCCTCTCCCTCTCTCTCAGCATCTCCAGGGCATCCAAGGCCTCAGGCCCTTTCTTTACTTCTCCCACAACGTGCTAGACACTGCTGGACACGTTGGGTTTGACCAGAACGGCGAGAGCGCGGCGATGCCAGCCATACGCACGCTCTGGAGCGCGCAACAGTGCAGACCAGCACTGTAGCTTCGGCCAATCGGCCTCCCCGGACAGCCTCGGGCCTCCTCCTCGCGCCAGTCGAGGCCCCTCGACGTCCACGACCTCCCCGACGCTGTCCCCCCTCCTCCTGCGCCCTCCAGTGGCCGTCGTCGCACGCGCGCTGGCCGCCCGCGGCGGCCACTCCTCTGCCACACACGCGCGCACGCCCCTGACGCTCCCCCGCTCCTCTTTCTCCCTCAGCTGGACGTGGAGCTCGTCCAGGAACTCCACGGACCCATTCCCCTGGCCTCCCGTGCGCTGTAGCCTCGAGCCAGAGCTCGCCGGCGCACTGGACCACGGGTCCCCGTCGAGCTCCTATATATAGCCCCTCTCGAGCCTCTCCAGCACCATCACCGGCCTCACTTCTCTCCACTAAGCCCCCCAGCACCTCCAGTTCGACCCCAAGAGGTCCCAGTGCTCGGGATCGACCGGAGCGCCGCCGCGTCGGGCCGCCGGCGATCTCGAGGTACGGGCCTCCCCTGCCCCTCCTTCCACCCGTTTCAGAACCGCCGTACCTCACTGATCATTTCCCCCCTATTTCCCCCTCCGTTTGCAGTCGGAAACAGCCGCAGCCACCACCCTCCGACGAGCCTCCGCCGTCCCACCTCGCCGCCTGTGAACCAGGCCTCCCCGCCGCGCCGCACCACCACCACTGCAACCGCCGCTCGACGCTGAGTCCATCCCTGGCCTCCGTTGCCGTCGCCGTGGCCGGAAACCTCGCCGGTGAGCTCGCCGTCGCCGTGGCCGTGGGGTTAGAGATGACAGGCGGGCCCCGCCTGTCATCCCCTCACCTCTCTCCCCCTCCTCTGTGCCACTAACCCACGGGCCCCGCCCGTCAGGTTTGAAAACCTGGCGTGCGCGCGCAGGCTCCCGTGCGGCTGGGCCAATCCGTTTGGGCCGTGCACTGTGGCCTTCTCTGGCCCAGTGCACAGGACCCTTTTTCCTTTTCTTTTCTGTTAATGTTTTAAACATTTCTACAGAAAAGAATAATGATCCAAATTAAATAATTCCAACTCCTAAAATCTTGTAATATTCCAACCTATTTAATGGTACTACTTTCATTCAAATCCATGAAACTTTGCTGTACTGTTCAAATTTAAATTCAAATTTGGGCAGTAATACTCCTGTTCAAAAATCAATATATTCTATTATGTAACTCCAAAACTCCAACTAAGATTTTTCCCCATCTTAGAAATCCCTCTAGTATTTTACAAAAATGAGTTGACATTTTTCTGAGCACTTTGATTTTTCTGTTTTGTTTGTATTCTTATTTTCCCGTGGTTATTATGCGACGTATATATCCCGTATTTGACGAAGTTGCTGTGGAAGAAGAAGGAGAAGGACTTGAATACTTTGAAGACCAAGCCAATCCAGGCAAGCAGCCCTTTGACCATGATACACTTGTTCCTCGGAACCCGTTTGTTTCCGATGCATGATGTTAGGGTTACGATGGTAACCTAGTTGATTCCACCACATGATGCATGCTTGATCTTGATCTTGCTAAGTGCTAGATGACATGCAAATAGATGGTCATGATGCTTATATGATGCATGTGTAATATGAACCCTCGTAGTTGAAATCTTTGCATGAACCCATCGGGTGCCCCTAATGCCCGAGGGTGATGACGTGTTAGGTCATCACTTGAGAAAGAAGTGATGTGCCGGAAAATCATGTGCATAGTGGAATGATGGATTAGATTTATGTGTGACTACCATCCCAACCAAACATGTGCAACCACACTACCCCTTATGGGACGGGGCTTTATTGATTACTTAGGTCGATACTAGCATGGTGCCCGCATTACTAGTGACGGGAAGACTTGAGGTCTTTCCCGGGAAGGGGTCGTGCTTGGATAGACGTCCATGACTGTTTTTACAGGTCACCGGACACACCGTTGGTCCCTTCGGGTACGCGTGACATTGAATTTGGGCAAGTCCCGTGATCTATTGTTTGTACCCGAGGGTCGTGTACCAACGAGTGGACTCTATGTTAGTGTCGTCTAAGGAAAGGTAATGACCGGGTGCTTACCCCGGGTACTTGAGGTATCACGGGTCGTGGATGACACGGAAGTTCCCCGGATCTTGTGGGTAAAGTGCGCAACCTCTGCAGAGTGTAAAACTATTCGAATAGCCGTGTCCACGGTCATGGACAGTTGGGTGGTGCTACTTAAACTATGTCCAGAATTTTACTTCATCGGTGTTGGAATGTGTGTGATAAGTCAAGGATTGTGACTTGACTCGATGAGTTGAATCATATTCATGTTAATATCGGTAACCTGTTTTCGAGGTTACGCGAGGTTATTGATGCATAAACTTGATGATAGCATATTGTTCTAGCTTTCTGCTAGAATGTTCATTATTGTTCCATTGCATTGTTACCACATCATAGGTTGCTTGCGAGTACATTCAAAGTACTCATTGGCTTGCCACTGGTTATTTAATTGGCCAGGCATGGAAGAACAGGAATATGAGGAAGAGTTCTTTGGAGTTGAACATGCGAACTAGGACGCCATCCCAGTCAGAATGCCTGTAGGGTTAAGGCAGATGGCATGGGTTCTACCCATTTTATCGAAGACTTCCGCTATTTGAGTTATTTGCTATTCAGCCCGTGAGGCTCTATCGATGTAAGACTTGGCCTTAATGGCCTTAATTCGTGTAAGACTATTTGTATGGATGTAAGACTCTTGTTATTTCATCTTCTATGTGTTCAGTGAGCATTGATCTTTGGGATCACTGTACACGTGCATTCGGTGATCTCGACTTCTAAGTCGGGGTCCCCACATTGTGTGATGAAGAGGGAGCATAGCCAGACTATATGATTTTGTAGGGATAACTTTCTATAGCCATAGTATTTTGAGAAGACATGATTGCTTTGTTAGTATGCTTGAAGTATTATTATTTCTTATGTCAATATAGACTTTTATCTTGAATCTTTCAGATATGAACATTCATGCCACAATTAAGAGAATTACATTGAAAAACTATGTTGGTTAGCATTCCACATCAAAAATTCTATTTTTTTATCATTTAACCACTCGAGGACGAGCAGGAATTAAGCTTGGGGATGCTTGATATGTGTCCAACGTATCTATAATTTTTTTATTGTTCCATGCTATTATTTATGATGTTTTGGATGTTTAGTGGGCTTTGTCATACACTTTTATATATTTTTTGGGACTAACCTACTAACCCAAAGGCCCAGTCCAGATTGTTGTTTTTTGCCTGTTTTAGGGTTTTTGTAGAATAGGAATATCAAACGGAGTCCAAACGGAATGAAACCTTTGGGAGAGATATTTTTGGAGAAAATCACGCACGAGGTGTTTGTCGAGGGTGGGGCCACGGAGTAGGGGCCACGGGGTGCCCACGAGGGTGGGGGCGCGCCCCCTGCCTCGTGGGCGCCTCGTGAATCCCCCGGTGTCCTCCTTCCTCCTATATAAGCCTACGTACCCCGAAACCATCAGAGAAGAAGAGAAAACCCTAGTTCCACCGCCGTAACCTTCTGTTCCCGTGATATCCCATCTTGGAGCCTGTTCCGGAGCTCCGACGGAGGGGGGATCCATCACGGAGTGCTTCTACGTCATCATCATCGCCCTCACCATGAGTTGTGAGTAGTTTACCACAGACCTTCGGGTCCATAGCTAGTATCTAGATGGTTTCTTCTCTCCCTTTGGATCTCAATACAAAGTTCTCCTCGGTCTTCAAGGAGATCTATTCGATGTAATCTCTTTTTGCGGTGTGTTTGTCGACATCCGATGAATTGTGAGTTTATGATCAAGATTATCTATGAGAAATATTTGGTTCTTCTATGAACTCTTTATGTGTTCTCATAATATCCTTGCAAGTCTCTTCGAATCATTGGTTTGGTTTGGCCTACTAGATCTATAGTTCTTGCAATTGGAGAAGTGCTTGGCTTTCGGTTCAATCTTGTGGTGTCCTTTCCCAGAGACAGTAGGGGTAGCAAGGCACGTATTGTATTGTTGCCATCGAGGATAAAAAGATGGGGTTTATATCATATTGCTTGAGTTTATCCCTCTACATCATGTCATCTTGCTTAAGGCGTTACTCTGTTCTTATGAACTCAATACACTAGATGCATGCTCGATAGCGGTCTGTCAGGACCCCGATCCTAAGTCACACAGGTCTAGCCTGTAACGCATCATATCACTTTGCGGCCTCACGCACGGTATCCCCACGGGTGCCACCTTACCTGGCATGGGACCGTTTGCGCATTTTGGCACACGTATATGATAGTGTCGCTAGCATCCATATGACAGAGAACCCGGGCCGACATGACTAGTTATAAACCAAAAGTGGCACTAAATTACAGAGACAGGCATACATGACCCAACAAAGAATGTGTCGGTCATCAACGTATGAACCCAAGTCGTAGCAAGCTACAAGGACTTAAAGGAACAACGCGTGACATTTCCCCTAAGGGACAGACACAAGAACGAAGAAGGACACATGCCCGCCAGCCTAAGTGTTCCGGAGCAGTAGCAAGCTACCAAGGCTCAGTGGAAGCACTAGGAGACATTTCCCTATAAGGTAGGCTACCAAAGGTAAACAACTAGGTGTCGGATCCCACACATAGCAATACACATTGCACATACGCATAACATGCAAGTATGTGTTGTACAACAAGGCATCACAACATAACTCAACAACTCATATATATAAAGGCCCTGAAGAGCTATCATAGCATTTATTACAAACAGAGGTCACATGACCCAACATACAGAGCATACAGGCAACGGAAGCATAACATGTCTGAGTACAGACAACTACAAATGAAGAAGGCTGAAAGCCTGACTATCTACAAGATCCTACAAGGGTACAAGATCGTAGCTGAGGTAACAAGCTAAACGTCGAAGTCCACGCGGAACCACTAGCGAGACTGAAGTCTCTCTGCAAAACATAAATTAAGCAAACATGAGTACAAAGGTACTCAGCAAGACTTACATCAGAACTAGCTACATATGCATCAGTATCAACAAAGGGGTGGTGGAGTTTGACTGCAGCAAGCCAGCTTTGACTCGGTGGCTATCCTGAACTACGACTGCAAGTAACTCTTTTGAGGTGGCGCACACGAGTCCACATATTCACCAATCAATACACCACTATGGATCCGCTCCCGTCTCCCTACGAGAAGGCCATCCATAGCACTCACGCTTAACTTGCATGTTTTAGGGTATCCACTTTCACTTGTCTATGAACTGTTATAGGCAACCCAGAAGTCCATTACCGCGGACATGGCTATTCGAATAGATCATATATATAACCCTGCAGGGGTGTACTTCTTCACACACGCTCTCGCCACTTACCGCCATGTACACGTCATGTATCTCGGCAACCTTCAAGCGGAAGCCTGGCGAGGGTGTCGGCCACGACCTGACTAACCACACAAGTCTCTCGTCCAGGTTTATCGCCTATTTGGGTTCCATCCGTGGGGAGATCCGGCCGGGGTGTCGCTCACGGCCCCAAATGATGTGTACAGGGTTCCCGCATCACCAAACGGGCGATCGGTACACCGTGCCACGTACCTGCCGCATCACAGCCCACCCCGAGGGTCAGCGCTGCGCACGACCTCCTGTAAACTACAAACACCAGAAACTAGTTGCAACTCCTGGACAGAGATCATGTTGATTAATAAGTCGAGAGAGTCAATTAAGGATCCCAATGTGTGGTAGTAGCTGTTTCATGGACCAACCAACACAGAACTCAGTTCCTAAGGACGGCTGCAATGAGACAACACACCGTGTACTCCTACAGGGCCTCTCATCGCTACCTTTACCAAATCGTGTTCACATACTTAGCTCTCAACAGTAAGACATGTTCACCACATTCCAATTCATCCCCAATGAATCAGACCTGACACAACTCTAAGCAATAGCAGGCATAACCAGAAAGCATGAAAGAGTAGGCACAACATGGCTCAAACAACTCCTACTCATACTAGTGGGTTTCAACTATTTACTGTGGCAATGACAGGTCATGCAGTGGAAAGGGGTTCAACTACTGCAGCAGGTAACAGTTGAAGCGTTGTTGTCCTAATGCATTAAAAGAGAGCAAGAGCGAGAGAGTGGGATTGTATCGGAATGCTCAATGGGGTTTTGCTTGCCTGGCACTTCTGAAGATAACATTTGGTCTTCATCGGTGTCATCGATCACATCGTCGGAACACGTCTATTGAAAGGGGACAAGCACCGACAAACAAGAGAGAACACAATCAATGCAATGCGACAATATGATGCATGATCATGATATGGCAATATGTTGTTGATTGAGCTAATGCAACTAGCAACCATGTTAAATGAAGTTGGTTTGAACCAAAGTTTCAAATTCAAACTTCATATGTGATTATTTAAATGCCATTTAATTGATTTGACCTGATCAGCAAGCTTAGATTGTTCAAACATGCATGAAAGTGCCATAAACAGATTCCTTGAATTTTTCTGATCATTTTTCATATATAAATTATTTTCATATGAGCTACGGTTGATTTTATATGATTTTTAGAAGTTTAAAGCATTTTCTGGAATTTCTAAACCTTTCTGATTTATTTTAATTCCAGAAGGCTTTATTGCGTCAGCACTGCGTCAGGCTGAGGTCAGCAGGTCAACTGACTGGCCAGAGTCAAACCTGACGTGTGGGGTCCACACGTCAGTGACACATGGACTAACTCCGGTCAAAACCAGCGCTGACTGGGGTTTGACCAGGGCTAGGGCCCACTGTCTGTGGCTATTAGGGGTGATTAGTGGTGTAATTAGCTCCTAACTAATGGCCACGTTGGCAGTCACCGGAGTTACGCCGGCGGCGACCAAAGACGCGGCGGAGGCACGCTGGAGCGGCTCGGGTTTCGCCTATGGTTGGTGGTTTGGCGAGCTGAGGGCTCCGGGGAGTAGCTCTTGCTCTCCCGCATCCATCCACGCAAGTGGGAGGAGCTGGGATGGCCAGAGCTCGTCGGAAACGAGCTCGCGGTGGCTCCGGAGTTCGGGCACCGTCGAGTTAGGCGCTGCGGGGCACGGGGAGGTGAGCTGGTGGGTGCGGCGTGCTCCTGGGGGTGCGCTGGGTGTGCTTATGGGCTCGGACGAGAGCGGCAGCGGCTGTGGCCACGACGGCGAGGAAGCACGGCTCCGGTGAGCTTCGGAGCTCAAGGGGACGGCGTCCACGGCCAGAGATGGACTACGGGGTCAAGGGGAAGACGGAGAGGAGCTCACAGAGATTCCAGCGGAGCAAACGACGTGGACGGGGAGGCTCTGGACGACGCGAATCGATGACGACGATCTTCGGCGGCCGGAGCTTCAAGACAAGGTCGGGGAAGACGCTACGGGGCTTCCGGCATCGTGTTCGTTGGTGGAGAGCATCGAGGCGACGCGGCGAAGCCGATGGACAGGCTACCTAGGCGAGTGAGTCTCGGTGGCCGTGGTGGCAGTGGATGACGGCGACGGCAGCGCGCTCGGCAGTGGCGGGGAGGAGAGACAGGGGAAGGGGAAGAGCACGGGGTGAGTGAGAGAGAGACCGGGGGGGTTGCGTGGCGTCGCGAGGGAGATCCAGGGCGAAGGGAGGCAACCAGATAGAGTGGAGGTGGCCGAAGTGCGGCGACCACGCGCCGGCACGCGCGCTCGTCCTCCTGGCAAGGAGGAAGACGACAGGGAGGCGGCGGTGGCGGGCTGGGCCGCCAGCTGGGCCGCAGGTAAGGCCAGGTAGTCCTTCTCTTTTTTCTAATTCTGTTTCTGTGTTTTCTATTTTATCTTCTGTTTTCTTTTTTTTTAATATCTTTTGCCACTGTTTTGAAATTAAACAATTTCAAACAATGCCAAAAACTCCTTCGAATATTTTTATTTTTCTAGATGGACTTTTCCAGAAGCTCACAAAACATTTCAAGGGTATTTGAAATTATATTCTAATTATATGAATATAATTCAAATTCAAATAGGTTTATTGAATGCAAATTTTTAAAGCTGGACCTATTTGGATTTCAAGGTGCTAGGGTTTGAACATCCCCAATTCAAGTTTAACGAAATTTAAACATGATGCTCAAGAAAGACCAACCCAAGTGCAAGACAAACTAGGGATGTGACAGGTCGATGTGTGGAGTAATAGTAGTAGATGCAGGCAGGAGTCGGTCTACTTGTCTCGGACATGCTGCCTATATACAATGATCATGCCTAGATAGTCTCATAATTATTCGCTTTTCTATCAATTTCTCGACAGTAATTTGTTTACCCGCCATAGAATATCGCTATCATGAGAGAAGCCACTAGAGAACACTATGGCCCCTGAGTCTATTCTCAACATATCAATCTACATCTACTTTACTTTTTCCGCTTTTACTTTCTGTTCTTATAAACAAAAATACCAAAAATATAAACTATCATCTCTATTAGATCTCACTTTCGTAAGTGGCCGTAAAGGGATTGACAACCCCTTATCGCGTTAACTGTGATGTTCTTATTTGTTTGTGCAGGTGCAAGGGACTCGCGCATGGTCTCCTACTGGATTGATACCTTGGTTCTCAAAAACTGAGGTAAATACTTACGCTACTATGCTGCATCTCCCTTTCCTCTTCGAGGGAATACAACGCAAGCTCGAGAAGTAGCAGCCACCACAACCAGTAGCCCCTCTAGCTGGGTCGATCGGGGCCCTTCGGGCAGCAGCGCCGGACTACTGATCTTCTCAGCCTTTTCGAGCTAGTCCTGCAAAACCCCGCAAAGAGAGGCCTAAATCAAATCGTGCGCGGAATGGCTATCCGAAAACACGTTAGGTTAATGACCACTCACCTCCCTCGGGGGGGGGGG
>LR738710.1:616406144-616431434 GCA_902687465.1 Secale cereale | reverse complement strand
GGGGGGGGGGGGGGGTCACGGCATCAAGGCCGATGTCCTCGCCCTCGGCCGGCCACTCCTCTTGAGGCTTGAATAGCAGGCCCCACACCTTATCGTGGGTTGTGCCGAAAAGGTACTGCATGGTGGCCGTGTCTTTGGGCTCGTACAGCCACATCGTCTTGGCCCTTTCCTGGCAAGGGAGGAGCCGGTGGTGGAGCATAATTTGGACCACGTGGGTCAGCTTGGTGCCAGTGTCCATCAAGTTTACGACGCTCTTCTACAGCGCCTTTACATCAGCAGCAGAACCCGAGTCCGGACTTTTCGTAGTCCATGAGATCAATCTAGACGGGTGTCCGGATCTGGATATGGGAGCCGCCATCTAGGAAGCATCCCTTGGTTCAGTGATATAGAACGACTCTTTTTGCCACACCTTCATGATGCCGATGAACCTGCCCACCAGCCACTGGAGCTATGTTAGCTTGCTGATCACGGCCCCGCCGCAGTCCGCCTGGGCACCGCCGACCACCTTGGGCTTGATGTTGAACACCTTCAGCCACATGCCGAAGTGCAGCTGGACTCGTAGGAGGGCCTCACAGACAATAATAAAGGCCGAGATGTGGAGGAGGGAGTTGGGGGCTATATCATGGAAATCTGGCCCGTAGAAGAACATCAACCCCATCACGAAGGGGTGTAGAGGAAACCCAAGTCCCAGATGAAATGGGGGAGGAATACAACCCTCACACCCGGCTTGGGCGTGGGGATGATATGTCCCTCTTAAGGGTCCCGATTAATGATGTCGATCGACAAATAGCGGGCCTACTTCAGCTCCAAGATGTACTTGTTGGTGACGATGCAGGTGTCCCACTTGCTGTTTGCACCGGATCCAGCCATGGCCGGGGAGGGTGGGTGGGATTCTCCGTGGAGCAGAGAGATAGGGTGCTGGAGCTCTGAAGAACTACGTAAGCAACAACGGGAGGTGGAAGAAGGCGAAAGATGCCAACCACAGGGATCCCCTCTTTATAGGCCGTGACAGAGCCAAGGGGTTCCCCTTTTTCATGCCATGGGCTTGTCTACTTCCCGATACTCTTGCAACGTTATGTGCGGGTGGGGATTCGACATTGATCGTATCCCCCAAAAACGGAGCATGAGCTCCACCTTGATGAGACGTGCCAATAAGGGGTCGGCCTCGAGCCGC
Source organism: Secale cereale (assembly GCA_902687465.1). Lineage (NCBI taxonomy): Eukaryota > Viridiplantae > Streptophyta > Magnoliopsida > Poales > Poaceae > Secale > Secale cereale. Next base: position 616,430,260 of record LR738710.1, on the reverse strand, counting down.
GCATCGAGAACGGCCGGCCACTCGGCGTTGTGACTGGTCGCGACCCTTCGTTAAAAGAGAATAAAAAGTTGTCAGTCAAGGGAACTATTGACACTTGAATGGTTTTTGCCTTCTGGACTAAGTAAATGGACGTTTCAGATTCCGAGCACCATTCGACTCTGAGCATCACTTTTGCAGGATGCTGCTAAAGCGACACTACAATCAGAGACCCTTTGACGAAACTATGTGCAATGCATTAATCGCAAATGGTGATGTAAAAAAAGGTCAAAAAAGATGCAAAACATTTGTGATGAAGGATTCATCAAACGTGGTTCAGATTTCAGTTGCGTGTACAATGCAAGGCATACGGTTCAGTTCAATTAAATGTTTGCTATGAGGAAGAAGAACAGAAACGAGCAGCCGGGTGAAGGCGTGTGCAATATACGGCATACAGATCACTCGGATTAACTATTTGTGATGAGGCGGAACAACAAAAATGGTCAGCTAGATGAAGGTCTATGTGATTGAGGGCATACGCTTCAGAACGATTAACTGTTTGCGATTAGGCAACACAACAGAAACGGTCAGCCAAATCAATGTGTCTCCGACTGACGGCATACACTTCACACGTATGAACTGTTTGCGGTTAGCCACAACAAAAAGAAATAGTTAGACAGATCAACATGTGTGCACTAGATGGGCACACATTCTAATTACAATAAGCGTGCGTGATGGTAATAACGAGCGCGCATAGTTGTTGGAACAAGACGTGTGCTGACATTGCCTATTGCGGTGCACCCTATGGTGCAGACGCCACGTACGCGGCCTAGAACGTGTGCCCACATTACACTGTCCGAGAATAGTGCCGCACTTAGAAATTATAGAACCGTCAATAAATTTTGAGCCTGCGTCCCATCACATTCGAAATTACAAACCTGTTCACACCGATCCAAACCGAAACGGTTTCCCACCTAGGAGTGTATTAGGACTCAGTTATAAATACTACTACTCCAAGATGACTGCACATTCCTCCTCAACTCCTCATCCACGAAAACAAACAAGTTATTCATCATCGTTCCTTTGTGTCTGCCATGGCCAGCATGAGTTCTGTATCGAGAGATTACCACCAGGGAGAGGCGAGCATGGAAGCGGAAGCACGAGAGATGTCCCGCCACGCCATGAAAGAAGCCAACATGTCCCGTCGCACGGTCGTATCAGCAGAGAGGTCCCGCCGTGCCGCCGAAGCAGCACAAAGGTCCCGCCGCATCATCAATGCCGCAGACAGGTTCGACCGCACTGCGGAATCAGCAGAGATGTCCCGCCGCGCCGCGAATGAAGCAGAGATGTCCTCTCGTGCCGCGGCGGCCTAGGAAAATGTCTCGCAGATAGGCGAGGACTCTTTGAGGCGCATGAATGCGCTCGTCCATACCCAGATGGATTAGATCTCCGGCTGGGCGAGGTTGCAGAATGACATGAAAGCCTCATTTGAACAGGCTACGGGCGTCATCCAACAACTAAGGGAGGGCATGCGAAGCTCCGGGATGAGCAGGATGAGATCACTGCTGATACGTCCATTTTGCATCATGCTTTTATATCGATATTTATTGCATTATGGGCTGTTATTACACATTATGTCACAATACTTATGCCTTTTCTCTCTTATTTTACAAGTTTTACATGAAGAGGGAGAATGCCGACAGCTGGAATTCTGGGCTGGAAAAGGAGCATATATTATAGACCTATTCTGCACAACTCAAAAAGTCATGAAACTCCACGAAAGTTTGTTTTGGAATATATTAATGCGGAAAGTGACGATATAGGCGCCTCGATTGTCGGGATCCTATTAATGCGGAAAGATTTGTTAGAATTTGGACAGTTCAAAGGCCAGCAGTAGGTGATGTCATGGCGGGTTACCGTTATTTCAAAAACTGACGTCATGGCGGATCACTATCACTTCAAAAACAGATGTCATGGCGGGTTACAGTCTCTCGCAGGAAGATGAAGAAAGATTGACATGAACAATTTCAAATCAACCTGGGGCCTAATGTTGGGGATATAAGTATTTCATCTGACCCGCCCAGGAGGGGCCGGGTTACCCAACGGCGGTTCATGGGCTCAGCCTAGAAGCACGTTAAAGATGGCGGTTTAGTTAAGGGCCCAAGGCCTGCGGCGGTTTAATGCCCGTAATTATCAACCGCCATATAGGTGACTTGTATTGTAAGGCATGTAATAAGAGTCAACGGGCCGGACATGATTGTATGAGCCGGCGGGGACTGCGTAGGCCGCAGGGCGTCAACCCGTGTATATAAGGGGACGACCCGACAACGGCTTAGGGCAAGAAACAACATATCGAGGGCTAGGCAAGCGCATCCGCACCCTAGCAATCGACACCCCAGCAATTCCACCTCAACCTGGATTAGGTTTTACCCTCACCGGAAGGGGCCAAACCAGTATAAACTCCCTGTGTCCTTTGTCTTGTTCTTAACCCCTTTAAGCTAACCACATCGCTATGGCTCTGCAATCAAGTCCTTACCTTAGGACATCTGACGTGACACTTCCACGACAGTTGGCGCCCACCGTGGGGCCTGCGACCTGTCGTTTCGAGTTCTTGAAGGGCAACTTCGAAGGGCTTAAGGGATATGTTGTGGGCCGGATGACCAAGAGTCGACGCGGCAAGCTCTACATCGATGACGAAGGTGGGGTCCCGAGGCCGACTCAAGTGAGTACGGGTACCGGGTCCCCTCCGGCAGAATTCACGTCTTCATCGGCGAGATCGGCGAGCCGGGCCCTAAGCCGGACACCTGCACCGACATCGTCGAGCCGGCTCAGCGTGCGCGACCCGCTCGGGTTCGGCCCGCGAAGAAGCGTGCCTTCGTTGGATACATCCAGGGCACTGGAGGCTCCAGATCTTATGAAGAAACAGCCATTCTCTCCGACGGTGAGTCATCCATAGGTGAGACTAACTCCATGTATCGAATGCAGAGCGGACAGCTTGGGGGCTCATCCGACGGTAACAGTATTCCGGACCTCAGTGAACCGCCAAGCAGGGTAGCGATTTTCAAGACTGGCGCCCAGCCGGCTCTCAGATCAACAATCGTCGGGACCATAACACCCGGCGTGACAGCGGCTGCGGCAGGTGCAGACGGCTCAGCACGTCCGCTGACGCAAGCTTTTTCAGACCTGTTGGAGAATCTGGCGACTCTAATGGGAACAGAGATAACCCCAGAAAACCAGGATCAACACAAGACAGCTGTGGAGAAGTTGCGGCAGGAGATATCACAAGCTAAGGAAGACCTGGCAGTAGAGAACACCAGGTTGACCGAAGAATGGGCCGTTTTGGATGCTCGAGCCCAGCGGATGCAAGCGGAAGCTTTCCGGCTCTCGGTAGGTCAGAACGCTGCTAATGAAGCCATGAGGAGAAATAAACAGTGTCGTCTCCCCTTTGTTTATGAGCCAAGGAATCTTTTTCGGATGGGGTAGGGGCAGTGGTTTGCTGGTGTTAAACCGGACGGCAGAGGCACCCAGGACCGGCGGTCCGGTTCATCAGCGTACAACCAGATCTCTGTATGCAGATCAGAACCGCCCGGCCCCTCGTTACCCTCCGGCACCGATGGGTCACTATTCCAACCCTCTATATAACATGATAGCAGCGGCATCAAGGCTGGTGGCTTTGCCAGTTGAGGGCGAAACTCCGGTAGCAGTGGAAACCCGGAGAGCTCAGGAACTGCTTCAGACATCACTACAGCAGCAGCAGGCTTATTCTTATAGTCGAGACTGGATTCACTCAACCCCCCGTCCAAGTGCCAGCTATAGCAGACACATTGACTCGCCAGAGGTTTCAAGCGCAGAGCAACGCCGTAACTCGCCTCATGGACATAACCTTACACGGAATGACGCTAGGGCACATGCCATTCCGGTTCAGGCGGCCGATCATCAGCCGGTGCCATACTACTCGGCAACCTCAGTGGAGACAGGCAGGACTTCCCGGGCTTAGGGTGTGCCGTGTCTAACGGCGGCTATACGGAACGAGCGGTTTCCTAAGGATTTTAAGGGCCCTCGTAAGGTGCCGAACTACACAGCAGATCAGCTCCCGGAGGCTTGGATAGATAGCTACGAGATGGCGATGGAGATGCTGGACGTTAGTGAAGCGGTATGTGCTAAATACTTCACCATGATGCTAGAAGGCAGATCTCATAACTGGTTAAAAGGATTACCTGTTAATTCCATCGGTTCATGGGCAGAGTTGAAGGCCAGGTTCATCAAGCACTTCAAGGACATGTACACACAGCCCATGTCGATTGTGGATCTAGACTCTTGTGTTCAGAACGAGGGTGTGTCAACAACTAGTTGGGTGGGCCGGATTTTTACCATCATGCACTCCTCAGATAAGATCAACGCTGAATCCACAATAATAACGTTGGAGAAGAATTGTCATTTCCCTCCACTCAAGGTGAAGCTAGCGCGGCTTAAGCGCCATTGTAGTGATGTGGGGGAGCTCATGGCGTCTCTCGTCAAGAATGCCAACTCTGATAGTACCAAGGACCCCGAGTCTGAAGCGGAAAGACCGGGATAGGGAAAAAGGGGTAATGACCCGGGAGGACAGCAGTATAACCCGGCCAATCAGCATAGTGGCAATAAATGCAAGGCTGATGCTTTCGTAGCTAATACGGGACCACAGGATTTATCTAGCGTCGCAAGGCGAGGCCACCTCCAAGGTACAATATCGATGAGGTGATGAATCAGCCGTGTCGGAAGCACGGGTCGGATGAAAAACTGGCCACCCATGCGTGGAAAGGTTGCAGCATCATGCGATCTTACAGAGAGTTTATCCAGAACGGTCATGGACCATACGGCGGCTCAAGATCCGGTTTTCAGGGTCCGGGTCATGGTGGCGGCGGCTCTAGCTCTGGCTTTGAGGGCCAAGGCACTCAAGGTGGTAACAGTCAACAGAATAGCCAAGGGAACCAATAGCAGTCCGGTTATCAGAGTAACCCGAAGCAGCTGAGCAATGGGCAATACCGTGTGTTCACCACGAGTCTGTGCAAACGAGACCAGAAGCTCCATAAGAGGGCGGTGAGTGCTGTTGAGCCGGCAGTGCCCCGTTACTTAATATGGTCTGAGCAGCCCATTATGTGGAGCCGCGAAGATCACCCGCCCCGAGTTGATAATTTGGGTCAGCTGGCCCTAGTGGTGGCCCCTCAGGTCGGAGGGTACAAGTTCACCAAGGTAATCATGGATGGAGGTAGCAGCATCAACATTCTTTATTACAATACCTTCCGTCGTATGGGGTTAACTGATAAGAAGCTTAAGCCGTCGAACACTGTCTTTCAGGGAGTTGTGCCTGGTAAGTTGGCATATCCAGTTGGTAAGATTGATTTGGAAGTAACCTTTGGAGATGAACATGATGCCAGGACAGAAACTTTGACGTTTGAAGTTGTGAGGATCCACAGCCCGTACCATGCTTTATTTGGCACGCCGGCTTATGCTAAGTTTATGGCCAGGCCATGTTACATTTATTTGTAGCTCAAGATGCCGGGTCAAAAGGGGAATATCATAGTGCATGGGAGTCGCACCATAGCTTTGTAATGTGAAGAAGGCGATGCGGCTTACACAGAGTCGGTTTGTGCCACAGAGGAGCTCAAGTTTTACGAAGATAATGTTGACCCGGAAGATATGACATCTTTAAAGAAGCCAACTACAGAGCATGACCCGTTGCTGAAGTTTAAGTCGGCAGATGACACCAAGATGGTTGACTTTGTTCCTGGCGACTCATCTAAGCAGTTCAGTATCAGTGCAAATCTGGATCCGAAATAGGAAAGCGTGCCCATCGAGTTCATCTGGGAGAACCGGGACATCTTTGCATGGAAGCCTTCAGACATGCCGGGTGTACCGAGAGAACTCGCTGAGCACACTCTTAATATTGATCCGAAGTATAAGCCGGTCAGACAGTTTCTTCGCCGTTTTAATGAAGAGAGACGGAAGGCCATTAGTGAAGAGGTGGCCCGGCTCTTGGCGGCTGGGTTCATCGTAGAAGTTTTTCATCCTGAGTGGTTGGCTAACCCGGTTTTGGTGCTTAAAAAGAATGGCACATGGCACATGTGTGTGGACTACACAGACTTAAATAAGGCTTGTCCAGCTGACCCGTTTTCCCTCCCTCGTATTGATCAGATCATTGATGCTACGGCGGGTTGTGAGCGCTTGAGTTTTTTGGATGCATATTCTGGAAATCACCAGATCAAAATGGCGGTTAAGGACCAGGAGAAGACGGCTTTGATCACTCCGTTTGGAGCCTTCTGCTATGTATCTATGCCTTTCGGGATTAAGAGTGCCCAGGCGACTTACCAAAGGTGCGTACAGAACTGCCTGCACAGTCAGATTGGGCGGAATGTTCATGCTTATGTGGATGATATCATGGTCAAAACCAGAAAGAAGGAGAATCTGATTGATGACTTGAAGGAAATGTTTGACAATCTCCGGGTGTATAAGATGATGCTTAACCCGACCAAGTGTGTTTTTGGTGTTCCAGCAGGCAAGCTTTTGGGTTTTCTGGTCTCTAAGCAAGGCATCGAGGCTAACCTGGAAAAGATCAAGGCCATCACCTCCTTGGCAAGGCCTAAATGTATCAATGATGTCCAGCGTGTGGCAGGACGGATAGTAGCGTTGAGCCGGTTCATAAGCCTCTTAGGTGAGAAGGCTATCCCTCTATACCAGATGATGAAGAAGACAGATAATTTTGTTTGGAGTGAAGCTGCTGATGAAGCGTTCGAGGCACTCAAGAAGCAATTGGCTGAGCCACCATTTCTTGCGGCCCCCATTGACAAAGAGCCTTTGTTGTTATATGTTGCTGCAAATAGCAGGGTTGTCAGTGTGGCCATTGTGGTGGAAAGAAAGGAGGCTGGTAAAGAGCACCCGGTTCAAAGGCCGGTTTACTACATCAATGAGGTTCTCATCGAGTCTAAACAGAGATATCCACATTGGCAGAAGCTGGTTTACAGAGTCTTTATGGCAAGCCGGAAACTCAAGCAGTACTTCCTGCGTCATCCCATTACAGTGGTGAGCTCTGCTGCCTTGGGGGACATTATCCAGAATAGGGAAGCTACCGGACGAGTGGCCAAGTGGGCCATTGAGCTTGGACCTCATGATTTAAATATATGCCTCGAACTTCCATCAAATCGCAGGCACTGGTGGATTTTATCAACGACTAGACAGAACTGCAGATGCCTGAAGAAAAGCCGGATAATACATATTGGATGATTCACTTTGACGGGTCCAGACAATTGGAGGGCTCGAGGGCTGGAGTTGTTTTAACTTCCCCACGAGGTGATAAACTTTCTTATGTCCTCCGGTTAATGTTTCCATGTACTAATAATGCAACTGAGTATGAGGCCCTGCTCCATGGCATTCGGATGGCTAAATAGATGAATTTAAGCCGGGTCAGATGTTTCGGCGACTTAGATTTGGTCGCTCAGCAGGTTTCTGGCACCTGGGACTCCAAGGATCGGCTCATGGCGGCTTATCGCCGAGAGGTTGATGTTATTGCAGGTCACTTCAAGGGTTATCAAGTTGAGCATATCGATCGGAGGAAGAACGAGGCAGCTGACGCCTTGAGCCGGTTAGGATCTTAGCGTAAGCCGGTACCCCCCCAATACCTTTTTGGACGTTTTGCTTAACCCTACTGTCAAGTTGCCTATAGAGGAGGACCTTGCTATCCCTGACCAGGAGGCAGAGTTGATGGCGGCTCTTCATGTCATACCAGATTGGACAGTTCCATATTTGGGTTATATGACCCGAGGTGAGTTACTTGAGGATGAAATCCTAGCCAGGCAGATAACCCGGCGGTCTAAGTCGACGACGATTGTCAACGGAGAATTGCACCACCATAGTGTTACAGGCGCGTTTCAACGTTGTGTCTCGCCTGAGGAAGGCTGTGAGATCCTGCGAGAGATCCATGAGGGAGATTGTGGTCATCATGTCGGTTCTAAATCTCTGGTAGCCAAAGCTTTTCGTCATGGATTCTATTAGTTAACGGCTCATGCTGATGCTGAAGACTTGGTCAGTAGATGTGATGGTTGTCAGAAATTTTCACGGCGTGCTCATGTTCCGGCTCAAGAGTTGAGGTGATTCCCATAACCTGGCCGTTTGCAACCTAGGGGCTTCATATGGTAGGACCTTTTAAAAGATCCAAAGATAATAAAACCCACATGTTGGTGGCAGTGGACAAATTCACCAAGTGGGTTGAGGCAGAGCCAGTCAGCAAATGTGATGCGGAAACAACGGTGCAATTCATCAAGAAGGTGATTTTCCAGTTTGGTTTCCCCATAGTATCATAATAGACAATGGCACTAATTTGTCTAAGGTTGCTATGAAGGAGTTTTGTTAGCGTGAGCATATCCAGCTTGATGTATCTTCTGTGGCTCATCCACAGTCCAATGGTCAAGCAAAGTGGGCCAATCAATAGATTTTACGAGGGATCGAGCCCCGGCTCATGGTTCCTCTGAAGAGAACACCGGGTTGTTGGGTGGAGGAGTTACCTTTCGTGTTATGGATCATTAATACAACACCCAACAGGTCTACAGGATACACGCCCTTCTTCATGGTCTACGGAGCAGAGGCGGTTCTTCCTAGCGATATCCGTCATGACTCGCCCCGAGTGGCGGCTTACGTGGAAGCTGATAATGAGACGGCATCTCAGGATGCTTTGGATCGATTGGATGAAGAGCATGATCTTGCGGCGGCTCGTTCGGCGATTTATTAACATGATTTATGATGATATCACAGCCGGCGGGTCAAGACCAAAACCTTTCAAGAAGCCGACTTAGTTCTCCGGCTCATCCAAGATCAGACTGACATGCATAAACTTTCGCCGCCTTTGGAAGGACCTTTTGTCGTCAGCAAGAATCTGCACAACGGATCATACTACTTGATCGATATTCGAGAGCACAAGGACTCACGCACATCAAAAGAGGAGACTAATTAGCCGTGGAATATCGCTCACCTCCAGCCTTACTATACTTAAGCCTCCGGTTCTCATGATGTATTTCAATGATGTAAATATCATTACAATATAATAAAGCCGGCATCCCCGCCAATTCGAGGCCTCTGCCATTTTTTCAAAGTTGAGTCTTTACTATCATCATACATATTTTCTCAAGAAGCTTAGTACCCAAATTAAAGGAATCATGAAGATTTGGATGCATAGCACAGCTCCAACATAAGCTCTTGATGAGAATAATCAGCAAGTATGTCACTTGGGGGCTTCCTGTTCAAATATAGGCGTATTCGACCAAAGAGAACACAACATTACTACCCATTTGACCGGGTTATGTTCAAACATAGGCGTATTCAACCAAAGAGGACATAACCTATGGGTCATCCTACCTATGCACGGCTGCTTCAACTCCATGAAGTCATCCTGATTGACCCGGTGAACTCTTGGCAATCAGTCTTAATGGTGTATTCGACCAAGACCTGAGCTTGCTAAGGTTCAAACGACGGCTGTCACTGCGAGAGCACGGTGCTACAGATAGCCAGGATAGATCCAGGCTCAAAATGCCGCCTTCCTTGAAACTTGGATAACTCGGCCTATGATGCAAGATGCAACTCTGACCCCGCGTACTCTAGACAAGTCTATCTTTAAAAACAAAGACCTGCACTTGTCTAGGTTCAAATGTTGATTGGGTACTGTGAGAGCCGGCTCATAGCACGCATGTACCTTCCAGGGGCCACGAAGGCTAGTTTCATTGAAGAAGAACCTTTGGCTTGGCGGCCTGCAAAAGCCTCGAGTGTTTTTTGCTTGTTTTTTTTTCTGATTTCTCTTTGCTTTCTTGTAAGTTTCGTTTTTATTTACGTTCTTTGCAAGACCGGCCTAGATGCCTCCCTTCATGGCTCATATTTGAAGCCTCTCCGGGTCTCTACAACCCAATCTAATGAATGACTCTAAGCCCCCGGAGAATAACAATCTTATTTCTGGGACCATACCTATACAAGTTTATATGGAGACTGATTAAGCCGGCAGTACAAATCATATCTTCAGGGCGTTTGTTTTTTATTTACATGCAGGATACAGTTTATATTGATCTGCGCACACCAATACCATCATAAGAATAAAGTAAGGATTTCAACATTCGGTTATCCACAAATTCATCAAAAGACAAGAAGTGTGCATGATGGCGTGACAGTTGGTACAACAAGCCGGCAGGGTAAATGTTTCGCTATCCTATTACAAGCTGCTGTGAGCCAAAAAAAGGTTCAAATGTTTTTATCATAGGTACATGAGCCGCCTGGCGGTTCATTCTCCTTGGCCTTGCTGCTTTGATGATTCTGGGTCATCCTTCGCCGGTTCTTCCTCCTCCTCTGTTTGAAAATTCTGTGCCAACCAATCCAAGCCAGCCAGAGCTTCAAATTTAGCCGCCCCATCAATAATATCAGTGTCGGTGTACAAAAAGAGGGTTACACTTTTTGTACCCCTATGATTGTGCACTGCAGTCTGAGCTGCAGGCACCACCACACCAAGCATGGCAAGGGAGGTGAGCCGGGGTAAGATCAAAACTTGATGGAGACTGGAATAACGCCAAGAAAAAGACCACAAAGAGCAAAGGGACGAAGCGGCTCTCCCCGGCAAGATCCTTGCCGGGGCCAGCTCTGGCAGCCCCGGCAAGACCCTTGCCGCGGCAACTCGCCCCACGCCTACGGAGCGGATCACCCTTGAGTCCTCCGCCCCCATGGGGCGAAGATTCGGGAGATATCCCCATGGTGGCATGCAGATCTTTGTGAAGATATCCAAGATCAGATACAAGTTAAGAAGACGACGACCCTTGGCAGGATCGCAACCGAGGAGAACTACAAGGCCCCCGGCAAGCACCCTGCCGGGGATGACAGCAGGCGCCACGGCAGGACCCTTGCCGGAGCCCCGGCAAGGCCCTTGCCGAGGACACCCGCGGGGCCACCGTCAGGCCCGCACCAACCGGATTTCCACCGACCCACGCAGCTGCCGACCCGACCAGCTGGACAGGCTCCTGCGTGGCAACCCACAGATCTTCGTGAAGACCCGCCGTTGCGCAACCTCAATTGCCTGTCTGCCTACATGGCACCTCAGGCACTGCTGGCCAGGGCGCGTGTCAACACGAGGAGGGGCGGCGACAGACAAGACGGACGTCTCCCCTCGTCCCCGATAAAGCAAGGACACCTAAGCTAAGCGCATTAAATGCGCCTTGTCTTGTAATGCGAGGGATAACCTCGCATCACTATACCCTTTCCACCTTCTGTGTGCCACTGTGGCGACCCCTTTTTCCTATAAAAGGAGGCCCGAGGCGACCAGGAGGAGGATTCGGCTTTTTAAAACTCCTCACGACTCTTTTGGAGCTCCACACTAGCTGGAGAACACAAACATATAATCCACCAAAGCAGGAGTAGGGTTTTACGCATCTTTGCGGCCCGAACCTGGGTAAAGGAACCGTGTCCTGGCTATCAGATCCGCTCTTCTCTCAACCCCGCGCCCCGCAACCGTAGTAGGGATTCTTGTGATCCCATAGGTGTCAATCCAAATACACCGACATCTTTGACGCGTCAGGTAGGGGGCGCAGTTGTGAGAATCGGCTTTGGCAGTCAGTTCGACGCTTCTTCTTCGTCATGGCGCCCAAGAAGAAGACGACGGTGGCGGTTGGACAGTCGGAAGCCGGACAGCCCGTCCCGACGCCTGCGAGCAGCGGACCGGTCGCGGAAAGAACCGGGGGCGCTACTCGCGAACACCAACGCCATCCCGGCAGCCGAAGTTTGGGAGGTGGCGATGTTTGTGCGCCTGGTAACGGGCCACACACCGCCAGTTCCAAAGATGGAGCCCGGCCCTCCACGGGTGGCGCGGGGCCTTCCAAGGTCACGGCCGCATCACCCGAAGGCGATGCAAGGGCCTCCAGAACTCCCACGCCGGCGCCAACAGTGCGCTCTTCTCAAGCAGCACGTGACGAATGGCGTCGTCACCCTGAAGATGCCGAATGTCGCCATGGGAAGGGCCCCGAGCGCCACTCCCGGGACGTAGAAGTCCTGCCCGCCCCCCAAAGCGCTGGTGGAGACGATAGGCGGCCGCGGGATCGTGATGGAGCTCCCCCTGACACGGTCACGGGTCGAAGCGCGTCACGGTCCGTGCAGGTTTCGCTACCATTGACACCGGCCGAAGCTTTGGCGCGCGCGCAATTGCTCCTCGACTTTCCTCCCATTACGGAGAAACTCCACAAATGGAGAGCCACCATCCGAAGCCTTGTCGCGATCGCCAACAAGGATGATCTAAATCCAGCGGAGCTCCCAGGTCGACACTCCCATGGTGTCCCACGCACCGGCGGCGGGAGAGCTGGCAGTGCCGTGGCTACGGTGCATTCGCCTCCTCCTCGCCCGGTGCCGCGTGCGTCGACTCGTCGAGACTTCGCCGGCGACGCCATCTCCATAGCATTGTCCGACCCGCGGACCCGCGGCGACCAGCGTCAAGTTCTTCAGGAGTGAGCTCATGAAGATGCTCGAACCACCATCGAGCGCCGGCGCGGAACGCGCCATTAGTCAGATAGGCGAGCAGGGCCTGCTGCAGACCTCCAAGCACCGGAAAGCCCTGGAGGTCTACCTTACGAGGTAGGCTATCCAGCTTTTACCCGTGAGTTGCGGCAGTTCTAGTGGCCCTCTCACCGCACCTTCAAGCCTGACGTTGGCGAGAAGTACAACGGCAAGACCCACCCGTCGGAGTTCCTCAGCATCTACACCATCGCGATGCAAGCTGCCGGGGCCCGCGACGATAAGGTGCTTGCGAATTACTTCTCGTTGGCTCTTAAACCTAACACCATGTCGTGGTTGATGCACTTGCCAGTAGACTCTATTTCCTCCTGTCCGACTTGTGCCATGAGTTTGTTGGCGCCTTTACTGGAGGCCACCAAGCCCATGGCCAAGCAAGTGACCTGCATGTCATACCCCAGAAGGAAGGCGAGAGTCTACGCAAGTACATACAGAGATTCAACCGGGTACAGTACAATATCCCTGATGTTCACCCTGCCGCCATCATCAGCGCATTCCACCAGAATGTGCGCAACCGCAAGATGCGCGAAGAACTGGCGATGACCAAGGTGAAGGATGTGGCGGAACTCTATGTTCTTGCTGATAGATGTGCCCGGGCAGAAGAGGGAAGGAGGTACCCCAGCGAAGGCGCCGGTGCGGAAACCGACTCTTCAGACGACGATACTACCACCCCAGCGAATAAGGGCCGGAACCGTAACAGGAAGCGCAAGGGGAAGGCCGTGCTTGCCGTCGAGGGATCTGACGACACCGGCTCTGCCAAGAAAACCAAGGCAGGTGACCCTGGCAAGGAAATTGCCGGGTGTGTCGCCTACCGGGCCTTGGCCGCTGCCGAGAAGCCAGGAAACTTCGGCAAGCGGTACTGCAAGATCCATCGCACCAAAGGCCATGATCTCCAGGACTGCCACCAGGTTGAGCTCCTTGCTGAGAAGCAAAGGGCTGAATACGAGAGGCAGGACAAGGAGAAGGGCCAAGACGACGCTGAGGGGTCCAGCAAGAAGAGTGACGGCCAAGCAGGCCGTCGCGGCAAGGAGAAACAGCAGGAAAGGCCCGCCCGGGGCCGCGACAGAAGACCTGAAGACGACGATCACGAAGAGGATGATGAGTCCGGCGGCCAAGAGTTTCAGAAGGCTACGGACGCCATGTGCGTCTATGGTGGCGCCTCGCTGCATGCTTCTCACCGCCAGCTTAAACAGTGGGCGCGTGAGATTATTGGAACAGAGCCATCATCCGGTGCCCAAAAGCCGCTGAAATGGTCTAGCACACCTATCATCTTTGACGCCGAGGATCACCCTGATCGCACTACTGCGGTCGGGTGCTTGCCATTGTTGGTTTCACCGACAATACGCAACCTCAAGGTGACGAAGATGCTAGTCGATGGCGGGGCCGGTCTGAACCTACTTTCGCCCACCGTGATCGAGATGTTGCAAGTTCCTGATGGAGACCTCGAAGAGACGGGCACGTTTCAGAAGGGTCAGCCCAGGGAGGAGTCAACCGAAGGGGAAAGTCATGCTGCCCGTGACTTTTGGAAGTGATCTGAACTACAGGACAGAGAGGATCGTGTTCGATGTTGCCAAGATCCCCCTGCCTTACAACGGGATCCTTGGCCGTCCAGCGCTGGCCAAGTTCATGGCAGCATCACACTATGCCTACAACACCATGAAGATGCCAGGGCCCGTGACGATCATCACCATCCCCTCTGATAAGAAAGATGCACTGATTTGCGCTGACCAATTGTACCAGCAAGCAGTTGCAGCAACTGCCGCTACGAGGGCACTTGCTCCTGCCGCTGGAGCCCCGGGAGGGAAGAAGAAGAAGACCGGCGAGACCTCGGGTGCCCACTCCAGCAAGCGCACCTCTTCGGAGTGTTGTGCTCCCGTCGAGGACGTGCCAGAGAGCTTCACCGGAAAGAAGAAGACCGGCGAGACCTCAGACACCCACTCCGGCAAGCGCACCTCTTCGGAGTGTCGTGCTCCTATTGAGGACGTGCCAGAGGGCTCCACTGGCAGAAACAAGAGATCCAGGGCCACACCGCCAGGAACCAAGAAGGTTTCTGTCAAGGAGGACGGCACGGGAGGGGCTTTTACCATAAGCTCCGCCCTTGACAACAAATAGGAAGACGCACTCGTCACCTTCCTGTGGGCGAATGTCGACATGTTTGCCTGGCAAGCATCCGACATCCCCGGCGTTCCCAGGGAGGTGATTGAGCACCACCTTGCTGTCTGTCCTCATGCGCGGCCCGTCAAGCAGAAGGTCAGGAAGCAAGCTTTGGAACGGCAAGAGTTCATCACCGAGGATATCTGGAAACTGGAAGCTGCGGGTTTGGTAAGAGGAGTGCTCCACGCAACATGGTTGGCCAATCCAGTGGTAGTGCGCAAGGCAAATGGGAAGTGGAGGTTGTGTATTGATTACACGGATATCAATAAAGCTTGTCCCAAGGACCCCTTCCCGTTGCCGCGCATAGACCAGATTGTTGACTCCACGGCAGTGTGTGACCTGCTGTCATTCCTCGATGCCTACTCCGGCTACCACCAGATCTTCATGGCAAGAGAAGACGAAGAGAAGACAGCATTCATCACCCCATGTAGTACGTACTGTTTCATATGAATGCCTTTCGGGTTGAAGAGTGCTGGCTCGACGTTTGCAAGGGCAGTCCAGATTGGTTTTGAACCCCTGCTCCATAGAAATATGGAAGCTTATATGGATGATATAGTGGTCAAAACCAAGAACAAGGCAACCCTTGTACCGGATTTACAAGAAACATTTGTAAACCTATGCAAGATCAACCTCAAGCTGAACCCTGAGAAGTGCGTCTTCGGCGTCCCGTCTGGCAAGCTTCTCGGGTTCTTTGTGTCGTACCGTTGGATAGAAGCCAATCCGGACAAGATCAAAGCTATAGAGCATATTGAAACACCCAAATGGGTCAAGGATGTGCGTCGGCTTGCTGGCTGCGTTGCCGCCATGAGCAGATTCATTTCCAAGTCTGCTGAGTGCGCCCTCCCCTTTTTCAAGATTTTGAAAAAGGCGGGCCCAATGGAGTGGACGCCAGAAGCCGAAGCAGCATTACAAGATCTGAAGAGGTATCTTTCCTCCACGCCAATACTGGTTGTGCCTAGACCACAAGAACCATTGCTGCTATACTTAGTGGCAACAAACCAGGTGGTCAGCACCGCACTAGTGGCGCAGAGAGAAATCGATGATGAGGTGATAGCAGCACCAGAGCATGGTGCCACCGATGCAGAGGCGACACAGCCGGTTGGAGTGCAGCCGAAGAACAAAATGATGCAGCACCCGGTCTACTTTGTTAGCTCCCTCTTGCAGGGGGATAGATCAAGGTACTCCAGTGTGCAGAAATTGCTCTTCGGCCTTCTTATGGCCTCGAGGAAGCTGTGTCACTACTTCCAGGCACACGAGATCACTGTCGTCACTCGCCTCCCTCTACAACGGATATTGCACAATCCAGACGCGACGGGAAGGATTGTAGTGTGGGCACTGGAGCTGTCCAGCTTTGGCCTCAAGTTTGAAAGTACCTCGACAATTCAAAGCCGAGTCCTGGCAGAGTTCGTCGCAGAATGGACCGCAACGCCTGATGAAGAAGTCCACGAAACTGCTCTCCCCAGCAAAGAGGCAAGTTGCAACTGGATCATGTACTTTGATGGGGCTTTCTCCTTACAGGGCGCCTGGGCTAGTGTACTGCTGGTCGCGCCCACTTGAGAGCACCTCAAGTACGTGGTCTAGATGCACTTCCCTAGGGAGGTATCAACGAACAACACTGCTAGTACGAGGGGCTGCTTGCTGGTCTTAGGATCGCGGCAGACCTCGGAATCAAGAAGCTCATTGTCAGGGGCGACTCGTAGCTTGTCGTCAAACAAGTCAACAAGGATTACCAGAGCCCGTTGATGAAGGCCTACGTCGATGAAGTGAGAAAGTTGGAAGAGCGCTTCGACGGTATACAGGCGGAGCACGTTCCCCGAGCGGAGAAAAACATCACCGATTACCTATCAAAGCGCGCTGCCCTCGAGCTACCTATGGAATCAGGTACCTTTGTGCTTCAGCTTTCTCAGCCATCCGTTGATCCATCAACAGAGCAGAACAAGAGGAGGAAATCAGGGCCCGACAAGTACTTTCCCGCCGAGCTGCCAGGAGCCGCCGGCAAGGATGTTGCCGGAGACACTGAGCCCGCCACCGGAGGGCTAACTCCGCGGGGCGTCAAGCTTTTGCCGTCGAGATGTCCGCTCCCTTGGTGGAGGAAATGCCTTTGGTCCTCGCCGTCGAGCCCCAGGCTCCAGCGTGGGCGCAGCATACCGTCCGATTCTGTCAGGACCCTGATCCTAAGTCACACCGATCTAGCTTGTAACACGTCACATCACCTTGCGGCCTCACGCACGGTATCCCCACGGGTGCCACCTTACCTGGCCCGGGACCGTTTGCGCATTTTGGCTCACGTATATGACAGTGTCGCTAGCATCCATATGACAGAGAACCCGGGCCGACATGGCTAGTTATAAACCAAAAGTGTCACTAAATTACAGAGAGAAGCATCCATGACCCAGCAACGAACGTGTCGGTCATCAACGTATGAACCCAAGTCGTAGCAAGCTACATGGACTTAAAGGAACAACGCGTGACATTTCCCCTAAGGGACAGACACAGGAACGAAGAAGGACACATGCCGGCCAGCCTACGTGTTCCGAGCAGTAGCAAGCTACCAAGGCTCAGTGGAAGCACTAGGAGGCATTTCCCTTTAAGATAGGCTACCAAAGGAAAACAACATTTCAATCATACACACAATATGCTCAATATGTGCAAATACAACATTGCATCACAACAAAACTCTTTGACTCAAAGTACTTTATTTAAGAGGCTCCGAAGAGCCATACATAACATATCCATACAGGTAGGGGTGACATGACCCAACACTCAAGTCATACAATCATACAAGCACAAGCGGAAGCTAACATGTCTGAGTACAGACAACTTGGAAAATAAAACAGGCTTGGTGTAGCCTGACTATCTACAAGGCCCTTCACAAGCTCAGGATCTCCGTCTGGGTAGCAAGCTTCTCGTCGACGTCAACGTCTATGTAGAACCCATCAGAACGATCAGGGTTCTCCTCTGCAACAGTTATTAAGCAAACATGAGTACAAAGGTACTCAGCAAGTCTTACAACAGAACCTATCATACATGCAACATTATCAACAAGGGTAGTGGGGTTCATAGCAGCAAGCCAGCTTTGACTCTTGGCTAACCTATACTACGACTCTCAACAGATTGCAAGATAATACTATGTACACAAGTCCTCTACTCACCACAACAATACACCATCGTGGATCCTCTTCCGTCATCCTACGGAAGGGCCATCCACGGCACTCACACCTGTCATGAGACTTTTAGTAGTATCTGTCAGGGATATTACTAGCAGGTATAAACCGGCCAGGAAGATCCGGATTACACTGACATAGTTGTATTATCATAAGCCCAGTAGAATATGTACAAAAGGTTACAGCCCATGGAGGTTTAGGGCCCATGTATAAGGCCCACGGTTTGTAATCCGTCATATCATCTAACTTGGGATGTAAGATAGAAGGAGTACAGACCGAGGCGGTCACGTTTATGAGCCGGCCTCGGGACTCTGTAAACCGGACCGGGCGTCGCCTCCTATATAAAGGGACGACTCGGCGACGGTTCAAGGACAAGAAACAACAGCTCGAGACACAGGCAAGTGATTCGCTCCCTGTTCATCGACGCCCAAGAAATACCACACCAAACTAGACGTAGGCTTTTACCTTCATCGAAGGGGCCGAACTAGTATAAACCCTCTGTGTCCTTTGTGTGCGTTTAACCTCTTCAAGCTAACCCGCGCGATGGCCTCACACCTAAGTCCTCTAAACCGGACATCTGTCGTGCTAATTCCACGACAGTTGGCACCCACCGTGGGGCTATCGCATGATGGTTTCGAGTTCTTGAAGGGCAACTTTGAAGGGCTCAAGTGTTACGCGGTTGGCCGGATGACCAAGAGTCGCCGTGGCCGGATCTACATCGACGACGCAGGCTGGGGCCCCGAGGCCGATTCAATCGAATACGGCTACCGGGTCCCCTTCGGCGGCATCCACGTTTTCATCGGCAAGATTGGTGAACCGGGACTTGAGCCGGACATCTTCCCCAACATCGTCGAGCCGGCTCAGCGTGCGAGATTAGCCCGGATTCAGCCCGCCGTAAAGCGTGTTTTCATTGGAGCAGTACATGGAGTCCAAGCCGAGGATGGATCGGATTCTTGTGGCGAGACAGTTGTCTACTCTGGCGATGAATATTCATCTGGAGAGACCGAATCTTTGTATCTGTTGCAGGACGGCCGATCTGAGGGTGTATCCGATGGCAATAGTATTCCGGACCCCTTTGATCCGCCAAACCGGGTGCCTGTTTTCATGGCCGGATCACAGTCTATGCAGTAGCCCTCAGTGACTGGGGCGTTCACCTCAGAGGTAGCGGGTGCTGGGGCAGGCAACCAAACCCCGTCGCCCTCTGATGCTCTACCCACCTTGGTTGGAGAATTGACAGCACTTGCAACAGTAGAAGTGGCCCCTGCGAACAAGGCGCAACATGATGCGGAGATCCTTCAGCTGAAGGGCCAGATTGAGTAGGCTAAACGGGATCTGGACGTAGAGGAAATCAGGATGGCTACGAGGCAAGCAGAGCTAGACTCCCAAGCTTTCCGGCTCAGGGTGGATCAGACCTCGGCATAGGAGGTGATCTACAGAAGACAGCAAACTCGTCTACCGCCGTCTTACCAGGCAAGGAATCTCTTTGGGACACCGGGAGCGGGAGCCAACAGTTACGCAGAGGTAAACCGGGGGGGGGCGGGGACTGGCGAGCCGGTTCAGCCGCCGGCCACAGAGCGAAACCACCAAGTTGTGCCAACGCCGCACATCCCCACCCCTCCCGGCCATTATTCTAACCCGTTGGACAACATTGTCGCTGCCGCTTCACGACTGGCTGCTTTACCCATTGAGGGAACATCCCCCGTGGCGATGGAGGCACGCCGGGCTAAGGAATTGCTGGACATGGCGTTGACATAGCAGCAGGCGTACTCGTATAGCAGGGAAAGGATTCATTCAACTCCCCGCCCAAGCCGGAGTTACTCTAGGCACTGGGATGAACCGGCCGTGTCTAGCAGCGAGCGGAGACGTCACCGTCACAGGCAGGATAATCCGGCGGGAGCAGAAACACACGCCCAAGAGGCGGTAAACCGAGCTAGGCATACTGCCCGCAAGGATACCTGTCAAGCAACGCCGGTTCACACAGCCATAGCAGAAACAGGAGCCACGGCAAGTTCCTTTGGAGTATAGTGTCTAATCCCCGCTTTACGAAGCGTGAAATTGCCCAAAGACTTCAAAGGCCCGTGCAAGGTACCCAACTACACAGCAGATCTGGCTCCGGAGGCATGGGTTGAAAGTTATGAGATGGCTATGGAGATGCTTGATGTGGATGAAGGGGCATGCGCCAAATACTTTACCATGATGCTTGAGGGTGCAGCCCGGACATGGTTAAAAGGCCTACCACCTAACTCCATTGGATCATGGGGGAGTTGCGTCGCCAGTTTATCAAAAAAAATTAAAGACACGTGCAAGCAGCCAATGTAAGTGGTAGACTTAGCGGCATGTGTTCAGGGAGAGCAGGAACCCACTAGCAGCTGGGTGCGGCGAGTATCAGAAATCCTGCACTCTTCCAATAGTATCAACCCTAGTACGGTGATAGTGACATTGGAAAATAATTGCCGGTTTGAGTCTCTGAAACTGAAGTTAGGACGGCTCAAACGCGATTGCAATGACATGGGCACGCTCATGAGCGCTCTGGTGAAATATGGGGATTCTGATAACACCAAGTACCCAGATGCAGACGGAGACAAGTCCGGAAAGGTGAACAAGGCTGGTAAACCGGCGCAAGCTAATCCGGCAGGAACGAGTTACAATGGTAAGCGAAAAGCAGAGGGTGGTTCTGATTTTGTGGCCAATACCAATGTTCAGGGAAACAGGCAGCGCCGCAAGGGTAAACCACCTCCTCGTGGTGAAGGGCAATTCCTCAGTCTAGAGAAATAGTTAGACGTGCCTTGCCCTAAACACAACAAAGAGGGAAACCCGTCTAAACATTCTTGGAGGGAATGCCGGAACATGATAGAGGCCATGAGACAAGCCAAATATAACCACGGACCCCCGGGCGGCGGCTCGCGTTCCGGTTTTCAGGGTCCGGGTTACCAGGGTAACGGTTCCGGATCAGGATATCACGGCGGTAACAATAGCTATCCCAGCAACAACAGTAATGGTCAGCATCAACAGAACCAACAGCATGGTCAGGGTGGTTACAATAACCAAGGCAATCAGCAGCGTCAACAGCAGCAGCAATCCTGATATCAGAGTAATCCGAAGGAACTAAGCAGTGGATAGTATCATGTTTTCACCACAAGTTTGTGCAAGCGAGATCAAAAGGTTCTGAAACTGGCTGTGCACGCAGTTGAACTGGCGACGCCACGTTTTCTACGTTGGTCGGAACAACCTATTGTGTGGAGCAGAGAAGATCACCCGCCACGGGTTGATAATCCGGGCCAGTTGGCCCTAGTGGTAGCACCACAGGTGGGTTGCTACAAATTCACTAAGGTACTCATGGACGGCGGCAGCAGTATCAACATCTTATACTATGAGACTTTCCGGCGTATGGGGTTGACAGATAAGAAGTTGAGACAGTCCAACACAGTATTCCATGGAGTGGTGCCAGGTAAATCGGCTTACCCAGTTGGGAAAATTGATCTGGAAGTCAGCTTTGGGGATGAGCAGGATTCTAGGTCAGAGACGGTGACCTTTGAGGTCGTAAAGATCAGGAGCCCATATCATGCTCTGTTTGGGAGACCGGTTTATGCCAAGTTCATGGCTAGACCGTGTTATGTTTATCTACAGCTCAAGATGCCGGGTCACAAGGTAACCATCACGGTTCACGGAAGTCGCAAGATCGCATTGGAATGCGAGGAAGGAGACGCAGCCTATGTGGAGGCAGTGTGTGCTACGGAGGAGTTGAAGTTCTACAAAGACAACATTGATCCAGCATATATGTCCCCATTAAAAAAAGCCAACTACAGAGCATGATCCGGCATTAAAGTTTAAATCGGCGGAGGAAACCAAGCAGGTTGACTTTGTTCCAGGCGATTCTTCCAAACAGTTCACTATCAGCGCTAACCTAGACCCCAAATAGGAAAGCGCGCTCATCGAGTTCATCCGTGAGAACCGGTATATCTTTGCATGGAAACCTTCTGACATGCCAGGTATACCGAGGGAACTCGCTGAGCACAGTTTTAATATTGATCCGAAGTTTAAACCGGTTAAACAGTATCTGCGCCGCTTCAATGAGGAGAGGCGCAAGGCTATAGGAGAAGAAGTGGCCAGGCTTTTAGCCGCAGGATTCATAGTTGAAGTGTTCCATCCGGAGTGGTTGGCTAATCTGGTGCTGGTGTTAAAGAAAAATGGAACGTGGAGGTTGTCTGTGGATTACAAAGATCTAAACAAGGCTTGTCCAACTGATCCTTTTGCTCTCCCCCGTATTGATCAGATTATTGATGCTATGGCAGGATGTGAGCGGCTAAGTTTTTTGGATGCATATTCAGGGTATCATCAAATCAAGATGGCAGTTAATGACCAGGAGAAGACAGCTTTCATAACTCCCTTTGGAGCCTTCTGCTATGTATCTATGCCTTTCGGGCTTAAGAGTGCCAAACCAACTTACCAGCATTGCGTGCAGAACTGTCTCAAAAGGCAGATAGGAAAAAATTTCCATGCTTATGTTTATGACATTGTGGTGAAGTCAAGGAAGGAGGAGACACTGATAGAGGACCTAAAGGAAACCTTCGACAACCTCCGGGTTTATAAGATGATGCTTAATCCGGAGAAGTGCGTTTTTGGTGTTCCGGCGGGAAAGCTCCTTGGATTCTTAGTGTCAAACAGAGGATTAGAGGCTAATCCAGAGAAAATCAAGGCGATCACATCCTTGACTAAACCGGCTTCTATCAATGATTTCGAGCGCATAGCCCATCTGTTGGTAGCAGTGGACAAGTTTACAAAGTGGATTGAGGCAGAGCCTGTCAATAAGTGTGATGCGGCAACAACAGTTAAATTCATCAAAAAGGTAATTTTCCGGTTTGGTTTCCACACAGCATCATTACTGACAATGGCACCAATCTATCTAAAGGAGAGATGGAAGAGTTTTGCCAAAGGGAACATATTCGCCTGGATGTATCTTCCGTATCTCACCCTCAATCCAATGGTCAAGCTGAGAGGGCCAACCAACAGATTTTGAGATGCATCAAGCCCCGGCTTATGACTCCTTTACAAAGAACACCAGGCTACTGGGTTGAGGAGTTACCTTTTGTCCTCTAGAGCATCAACACTACACCTAACAGGTCTACAGGCTATACGCCCTTCTTCATGGTATAAGGTGCTGAAGCGGTTCTCCCTAGTGACATCCGGCAAGACTCACCACGGGTGGAAGCTTATGTTGAAGCGGCCAATGAGCAAGCAAGACAGGGCAGCTTAGACCTGCTGGATGAGGAACAGGACACGGCAGCAGCACGATCAGCAATTTATCAACAAGACCTGCGCCGGTATCACAGCCGCCGGGTTAAGACCAGGACGTTCCAGGAAGGGGATCTGGTGCTCCGGCTCATCCAAGACCAGACAGATATGCACAAGTTATCCCCACCTTGGGAAGGACCCTTTGTGGTCAGCAAGAACCTACACAATGGTTCGTACTACCTGATTGATGTACGAGAGCATAAAGACTCACGTACAGCAGAGGAAGAGACAAAGCGGCTGTGGAACATCGCTCTTCTGCGGCCTTACTACACTTGAGCCATGGGCTCCGCTTCATGTACCCTGTATATATTATGATTAATAAATAAACCGGCACCCCCGGTAAACCGGGGGATCAGCCATTTTTTTCAAGTAGAAGTGTCATATGGGAATTCATTCAGGTGATATCCATCTAAAGTTTATCTCTCTTGATATACATCATTTTTCATCAAGGAAGCAAGATGCTTTGATCTATCTATTTTGATATGCAGGACAATTATGTATGAAGGGACCAAAGAGGGTTGGCCACGCAGCACCACTCCCATATAGGTACCCGGCCTCCATGATCACCTGGGGGCTTCCTGTTCAAACATAGGTCATATTCGAACCAAAGAGAACATAGCCAAACTCACTAGGGGGCTTCTTGATCGTATTCGAATCATAGCTTAACCCCCTTTGGGTCCGACTTGGATCGTATTCGAATCAGGGTCGTTAAAAACTCTCAAGGCCACTGGGGGCTACATGATCGCATTCGAATCATAGCTCAACCCCTTTGGTCCGGTTTACTGATCGCATTCGAATCAGAAGCCTCTTAAAAAATCTTAAGGCCATTGGGGGCTACATGATCGCATTCGAATCCTAGCTCAACCCCTTTGGTCCGGTTTACTGATCGCATTCGAATCAGAAGCCTCTTAAAAACTCTTAAGGCCATTGGGGGCTACATGATCGCATTCAAATCCTAGCTCAACCCCTTTGGTC
>LR738710.1:616384122-616406041 GCA_902687465.1 Secale cereale | reverse complement strand
GCCTCTTAAAAACTCTTAAGGCCATTGGGGGCTACATGATCGCATTCGAATCCTAGCTCAACCCCTTTGGTCCGGTTTACTAATCGCATTCGAATCAGAAGCCTCTTAAAAACTCTCAAGGCCACTGGGGGCTACATGATCGCATTCGAATCCTAGCTCAACCCCTTTGGTCCGGTTTACTGATCGCATTCGAATCAGAAGCCTCGATTTCGAGCCTGGCAGCTCATAAAAAGCCTTGATTTGGAGCCTGGCAGCTCGTAAAAAGCCTCGACTACATGGTCTTATTTGCCAAAAAGCTTTGTTTCTGTGATTTTACAAGTTTTGTTGTTAACCAATTCTATTGATCTGGGATTGGGCAACTTCAAAGTTGACCATATATCTGCAAAATTAAATGTCTGGGTCATGAACACCAGCATGAGTTAAACCGGCGTTCATCATAACCCGGATCAATCATCAGGCAAACGCCAAGAGAGCCAAGAGCCTCATCAGCATCTACTATCTCAATTATGCCTACCGGATTAAGGACGTCAGGCACACTTAATCAAGAGGTATGATGTATTTTTGGGTATAAAACAGATACTCTTTCAATATATGTCTATGGGAACAATGTAATAGGTCCGGTGCTAAGCCACCAGGACATCTTTTTAGCATTGTTTATGCAGGCGCAGATAACATAGACAGATCAAACATGGCAAAACAAAGGATTAAATTGGCAGACGCCAAGTCAAGCTGTAGCATCCGCATTGGGACAAAGACAATGTTTAAACAATCCTATTACAAGGCACCTGCAGGCCCGAACAGTTTAAAGTTTTGGGCAAAGTGTTCAGCCATTACAAATTAAGCCGGACGGTTTATGATTCCTCTTCATGCTGCGAAGGTTGAGGGTCGGCTTGTTCCGGATCTTCTTCATCTTCAGGTAGTGGCTGGAAATCAGGAACGCGCCAATCAATCTTGGAGAGGGCACGGAAGTACATTTCCTCGTTAATAAGATCTGACAGATCAACATCTGGAGCGAATGTATGGCCACAAACCGGTGGGATCAGATTCTCAGTGTCGTAAACCGGCCGCTCCACCCGTTCATTTTCTAAGTCATAGGCCGGATGATACCTTGTCAGATCAGCTTCATCGGCAAGTTTGCTGGCGAGTGGGCGCATCTCTTTGGTTAAGGCACGGAGGTCTTCGGCAGAGAGGTGGATCCATCCTCTTTATTGCTGGGATATCCGTTCATAGCCTCCTCCGGATCAAAGTCCGGAACCCATGCCTTGGCCCAGGTCAGTGCTATAAGAGAGCCAGCCCGTGCAGCAGATTTCTTCACTTCCACCAGGCACACAGGCAGGACAGATAGCTTCTCGAAAGTACCTTGGATGGTAGTTGGGGCTGGTTTATGATGGGACATTGCACTTATAACCCTTTGAGTGCCGGAATACAGCTGCTCCACCAGGGTATAAGAGGCCTTGAGCTTCTCCCGGACATCATCTCCAAGATGAGTTATGCGCCGCCCTACATATGTTTGTCAAAGTTAAACCGGAGCGGAACAAAGATTGCAAAGATGAAAAACATATGCAGTTGAGTGCTCACCAAAGATAGCAGAGGTCATAAGTTCAATTTGCTGCCTTAAACCGGTCAACTCCTGCGTAACCGGATTAAGGGCAGCTTCAGCATCCTTTGCTCTTTTTTCAAGAGCATTCCTCTGCACTTCCCATGTGGACCGCTCCGCTTCAAAGTCCTTTTTCAATTTTTCCATATTGGTTAAAGTAAGCACAAGCTCTTCCTCGGCTTGGGCGGAAGCAGTTTCATTAACAGCCAGCCTATCCCGGAGTTCAATTACCTCCGAAGCCCTCCGGGTCAAGTCAGCCTGCGAGGAAATCAAACAGATTAGAGAGACAAAGTCAATCAAGTCTCAAGCATATAACAAGTTATCCACTTGACACTTGGGGGCTAATGTGTGATTGAAGTATCAAAAGAGAAATTCAGACAAGTCCCAAGCGCATAAAACAAGTTATGCCCCTGGCACTTGGGGGCTAATGTAAGTTCATTTTCAGATATACTGGAAGTCCCGGTTCACCTACAATGAAGCTAAACCGACACTTGGGGGCTACTATGGCATGAAGACAGGATGGTAAGAACACAAAACAGAGACAAGTAAAAGGAAAGGAAATTACCTCGTATTTATCCTTCATCATGTTAACTAACCTGGATTCATACTCGCGGCTGGCAAAGAGCCAGTTCAGATACCCGGAATGAAGTTCATGGGCACTCTACTCGGCATAACTGGATAAGTCCGTGCTCCACTTGCCTTTTTCTTGTGAAAGTTTTTCATCCTTGGTAGTGTGCTTGGCCAAGATGACAAGCTCAGTGGGAGCAGTGAAGCCTAACCCGGTTACTTCAACGTTCGGGGATGAAGCGGCAGTAGGCTGGAGAGGGACAGCAGTAGGCGCCGGGCTGACAGGAGCCGGGCTAGCCCGAGGAGTGCTAACCCGGACAAGGCTCGCCGGTTCAATCACATTCTCTGTATTATCATTCCCCGAAGCAGCAATGTCGTCACGATCCATGGGAGTAGGGTCATCAAATTGAGCTGCAGGATTATCTTCTGGAGGGATAACCTCTTCCGGATCACCGGCCGGTTCAACGGTAGTGGTTTCAGCAGCCTCTTTGGTTGCTTTCTCCTTCTTGCTGGGCTTCGGCTTTCTGGTAAATATCAAAGGAACAATGAGTATCATGAAGTTACAAACATAAAAGTAAACCGGATGCTTGAGAAAGGGACTTACCCAGGCATGGTCTTTAGCACGGGGACCTGCGTGGCAGTTGACTCGCCGGAAGAGGACAAAGGAGCCTCCTGATAGTTAGGATCAGACGGTTTAAGAGGTTTACGTATGAGCCCGGCTTTTGGATGAAGGAGAGTTGGAGAAAGTAAAACCTCGGAGCGACGCCTGCGAGCTGGAGTGAGAGGTATTCTGGATGATTCCACCACATGGCCACTATGGCGCGTGGTCCGGCGTGCTTCATGCTGCTGCTTCTTCAAAAGAAAGTTGGGATCCAATTGAGCATAAGGGTGAGAAAAGGGATATTTCCGGGACAACCGATGTATTTTGGGGGGCAGCGGTTCTGAGTCAAAAGAGAGAGAAATTACTTCAACTCCCGCCGATTTACTTCCTTCCGCCAGATCCTGTGGAAAGGCACTGTTAACATAAATTTATATAAAGGGAGATGAAGGCATTTAAGGTTTTAATTCGGACCTCCGAATCCGGATCATCCTCCTTAGGATGTGAACCGGAGGCAGCAACAACCTTCTTCTTCTTAATACCATAAGTTTTCCGGCGCGGTTGCTTGGCCAATTTATCTTGAGGTTTCCTTTTCCAGAAGGGGTCGTCAGCCTGTTAGGAAGAAAGGAAATGAATACAAGACAATTCATATGGCCGGATTAAAACAAACAGGAAAAAGCGGGAAGGACTTACCGCTGGCGGTTTATTGGTTTCGCAGAATGGAGCTAAATCGGTCCGGATGCACTCCTCCAAAGTGATGTTCAACATCTTCTTCGCGGATTCAGTGACTTCTTTTTCAGGAAGTATTATATCAATGTGGCGCTGAGGATCATCCGGTTTACCAGTATACTCACACATCAGGCCGGAGCACGGACTCAGTGGAAGAATGCTCCAGGCGAGCCAACAGCAAACAAAGTCTTCTCCGGTTAAGCCATTGGCTACAAAGGCCCTGAGTTTAGAGAGTTGAGGGGCAAACCGGGCACGATCTGGAGCACTGAGGCGCTGCGGCAAGGGGTGATATGTTGGCAGGCGGTAGGCACGGTAACCCGGCAGTGGGTTTTCTCCTTCAGGAGAAGTGTCTTTACAGTAGAACCATGTTTGGTTCTACTCCTTGGGGTGGGTGTGAAGGGTAGCGTGAGGGAAGCTCACATCCTTTCTCTTTTGGATACTGACGCCACCCAATTCTTGATGCGGCCCATCAGTAAACTCCATACGCCGGTTCAGATGGAAAAAATCTCGAAATAGATCCACTGATGGTGCTTCTTGAAGATATGCCTCTGAAAAGACTTAAAAATTGCAGATATTTGACATAGAATTGGGACCTGCGTCTTGAGGATGGAGTTGAAAAGCAGCTAGCACATCCCGGAAGAATTTTGAGCCGGGAGGGCTAAAACCCCGGGCCAGGTGATCAAAGAAAACAATGACCTCTCCTTCCTTAGGGGTAGGTGGACACTCATCTCCTGGGGCCCGCCAGTTCAGAACCTCCTTAGGACCCAGAATACCAATTGAGGCAGCGTTCGTTAAATCATCCTCAGTAATGCGGGAAGGAGCCCAGTTGCAAGCAATGAACTGCTTGGCAGTCATCTTGAATAAGGAAACGCTGAAAAGTATAGTGCAAAATCCGGTTTACCAATTGCTAAAGTATAAGCCGGAGCATTGTGTAAAGTTATGGACCTAATCGATGGTTTAGACAAGGGACTAATGGCATTGACAATCTAGAAGTAGATGCGAGGCGAACAGCTACCGGTTTATCATAACAGAGAAAGAGGAAGCTAAACCATCAATTACAGATATGGGCTTACTTCTAACCCGTCAAAGAAAGCATATGATTGCCTAAACTGGAGAAGACAAGCTACAGATCTAAGGCATGAAGAAACAGTTTCCACAAAGAGCTGAAGTAAATCTAGATCTACGGCACAAGGAAAAGATGGAATAAAATGCAAGTAATATACAGGAAAGGCTGCGGAGGTCTCTCTACAGATCTAATCCAAACTGATAAAGTTAGAGGAACTAGGGCTATAATGGCAGAGCAGAAAACGCATGGATTCAGGTTAAAACTAAATAAATCTGAGTATACAGCAAGGTTGACCTATGGGAACGAACAGAAAAAGCTTCAAGGTCTCATGGCGAAAGCTATGGACGGAACCCTAGATTGAGATCTACAGTGAGGAAGAAGGAGTACCTGACGAAGAAGAGGGCATCGGTGAAGTGCTCTGGTCACGATCAGGGTGATGCAGCGGCCTGGTTCGAGGACGAGGACGAGCTCGGAGAGCGGCGACGGAGCTTCGAGCAATGGAGACGGAGAAGACGAAGGCAGAATGGGGAAAAGAGGCATGCCCCAGCGGTATTTATAAGCCGAAAGGGTGAAAACGGTAAGCGCGGGAATCACGGAGGTTAGAGATTGGATAAAGATCGCGCTGTCGCCTCGATTTTTGGTGTGGCATTTAACAAAGGTAACAAACAGAGGTGAGCATTAAATGTGGAAGTGACGTCACGACGAATTAAGGCCATTCTAGGAGATGACGTCATGCCGGTTTATGAAGCAGACAAATTGCAGAGAGGAGATTTATGCAAGATTTAGAAGACTGACATGAACAAGTTCAAATCAATCTGGGCCTAATGTCAGGGATATTACTAGCAGGTATAAACCGGCTAGGAAGATCCAGATTACACTGACATAGTTGTATTATCATAAGCCCAGTAGAATATGTACAAAAGGTTACAGCCCATGGATGTTTTGGGCCCATGTATAAGGCCCACAGTTCGTAAACCGTCATATCATGTAACTTGGGATGTAAGATAGAAAGAGTAGAGACCGAGGCGTACACGTTTATGAGCTGGCCTCGGGACTCTGTAAACCGGACCGGGCGTCGCCTCCTATATAAAGGGACGACCCGGCGACGGTTCAAGGACAAGAAACAACAACTCGAGACACAGGCAAGCGATTCGCTCCCTGTTCATCGACGCCCAAGAAATACCACACCAAACTAGACGTAGGCTTTTACCTTCATCGAAGGAGCCGAACTAGTATAAACCCTCTGTGTCCTTTGTGTGCGTTTAACCTCTTCAAGCTAACCCGCGCGATGGCCTCACACCTAAGTCCTCTAAACCGGACATCTGCCGTGCTAATTCCACGACAGTATCCATCAACTTGCCTATGAACTGTAAGAGTAACCAAGTAGTCCGTACCGTGAACAACGGCTATTCGAATAGATTGGTAACCCTGCAGGGGTGTACTTCTTCACACACGCTTCCACCACGTATCGCCATTTACTCGACATGTACTCGGCAACCTCCGAGCGGAAGCCCAGCGAGGGTGTCGGCCACGACCTGACTAACTACACAAGTCTCTCGTCCAGGTTTATCGCCTATTTGGGTTCCATCCGTGGGGAGATCCGGCCGGGGTGTCGCTCACGGCCCCAAACGATGTGTACAAGGTTCCCGAGCCACCAAATGGGCGACCGGTACACCGTGCCACGTACATGTCGCATCACAGCCCACCCCGAGGGTCAGTGCTGTGCACGACCACCAGTAAACTACAAACACCAGAAACTAGTTGCAACTCCTGGACAGAGGACAAGGGCATTTAATAAGCCGAGAGGGTCCATTGGTTTCGGGCCCAATGCATGGTAGTAGCTGAAACTTGAACCAGACATACAGATCTCGGGTCCAATGGACGGTTCCAATGAAACAACCTACCATGTACTCCTACATGGCCTTTCATCGATACCTTTACCAAACATGTTTCACACTTCCATCTCTTTACCGAGTATGATCATTTCGCTCTGATCCATCACCCAGATGAACCAGACCTGACACAACTCTAAGCATAGCAGGCAACATAAAAAATAGCATGGTGGATAACACATCACATGGCTCAATCAAATCCTACACATGCTAGTGGGTTTCAACTATTTACTGTGGCAATGACAGGTCATGCAAGGGAATAGGGTTCAACTACCGCCGCAAGTAGTAGTTCACACGTTGTTGCCTTAATGCAGTAAAAGAGAGCAGGAACGAGAAGATGGGTTTGTATCGGAATGATCAATGGTTGCTTGCCTGACAGAGTGGTTGTCGGGTACTGCTCTTCAGTTGGATACGCAGAAGTATCCTCGGGAGCAGGACCTAACATGGAGAACACCGGCGATACAATCAATAAACAAACAAATGCAACAATATGATGCATGCTCATGACATGGCAAAATGCATGTGTTTTGGGCTAATGCATCTATAAACAGAAGGGTTTGAGCCCATTTGAATCAAAGATTCAAATTGAAACCCAAACTATTATTTATTTAAGTGCATTATCATGTTTTAAAATGAACAACAAGGTTAACTTGCTCAAACATGCATGAAACCAGTGACATTGGAAAGATTGGATTTTTCTAATCAATTTTCATATATAAATCTTTTCCATCTGAGCTACTGTTGAATGTATATGATTTTTTGAAGTTTAGAGCATTTTTTTGGAATTTCCTGAATTGTTTTAAAACAAATAATCCCAGAAAATCATTTACTACGTCAGCATGACATCATGCTGACGTCAGCCAGTCAACAGGGCGTCCAGGTCAAACCTGACCAGTGGGCCCCACTGGTCAGTCTCTCAGTACTAACTAAAAAGTGTTTAACACTAAACTAAAAGTTAACAGGGGCTGGGCCCCACGTGTCAGTGGCTCACTAAACTAATGACAGCAATTAGTACTTAATTAAAAACCAAAACTAAAACTAGTCAACGGCCGGCCTCACATGTCATGGACACAGGGGGGGTCCAGGCGTGGTCAAACAGGTCAACCCCACCGGCGACTCGTCGCCGGCGAGAGCCAGGACGGCGGCGCGGCTCGGAAACAGCGTTTCGATGACCAAAATAGCGGCGAAGGGCATCTACAGCGAGCTAGAGGAGTCGCGCATCCAACGGAATAGGTCGGAGCAGCTGGGGTGGCCGGAAACGTCGGCGGTGACCTCAACGGCGGCGGCCGGAGCTCGGGTGCCGATGAAAACTATGACACGGGGCACCAGAGGTCCAACGGTTGGTTCCTACGGGTGCTACGTGCGCTCACGAAGACGACGGGCATGGGCACAGAGCCAATTGGGCACCGGAGCCTCGTCGGCGACGAGCTTGTGCGGCGGCGTGCTACGGCGAGCAAGGGGGCGGCGTCTACAGTGAGCAAACGAAGCGGGAGCTCACACGGAGGCGGATGAGATGCTCAGCGGGCTCGGGGAAGCGTCGGGGCGGGCACACGGTCGCCGGCGCTCTCCGCGGCCGTAGGTTGAAGACGGCGACGGTGAAGATGAAGCGGGGCTTCTGGCGTCGTGTAGCTCGGTGTGGAGGACGAGGAGGACGGGGCGGAGCTTCTGGGCAAAACGGTTGGGCAAGAGGGGCACGGTGGCTACGGCGAACGGCGTTGGTGGCGACGGTGGCGCTCAGCCACGAGGCGCGGAGCGAGAGAGACGAGGTAGGGAGAGAGGGGAGCAGTCGAGGGGGTCGAGGGGGTCTGTGTGGTGACGTCCAGAGCCGTCCAGGGCGTCGGGGGGAGTAGCCAAGCAGGCAGGAGGTGGCCGGCGCGTCGTCGGCGCTCGCCACCGAGCTGCTTCGTGCGCTGGCACGGGGAAGAAGACGGGCGTGCCCCTGGTGGGCTGGGCCGTGCTGGGCCAGGCAGGTAAGTGGGCCTCAGGTAAGTCTCTGCTTCCTCTTTGCTTTATTTGTTTTCTGTTTTCTATTTCTTTTGTAACTTTGTGGCTTTTCTAAAAATGCTTAGGCACTTTCAAAAATCACCAAACTGCTCATGCCCACTATTTAGCATATAACCAACATGGAACATTTCAGTTTAGGATTATTTGGGCACATAAAATATTTTATAGCATTTAAATGCCCAAATGCAAATACCATATGAATTAATCCAGAGACCTTCGGATGTCCTACAAAATTGTGCATCATTTTTGGCAGAGGTTTAAGACCAAGGCAAAGATGATGAACATTTTTGAAGGGCATTTTGGGTACATTGGAAAAGATTTTATTAAACCCTAGTTGTTAGAAGAGGGGTGCTGGGGTTTCTGTCATTCCCATTTCAAGTTTTTGTGGAAAGTAAACATGATGCACACTCTAGCTAGTCCTAATGCAAGCACTGACTAGGGATGTGACAACTCACCCCCACTCAAAAGAATCGCGTCCCGAGATTCGGGTTCCTCCGGAAAGAGGGTGGGGTACTCAAGTCGAAGACGATCCTCCCTTTCCCAAGTAGCTTCACTCTCGGAATGATGTGACCATTGAACCTTGAGAAATTTGATATTACGACATCGAGTGGTACGCTCGGTTTGATCAAGAATACGGACGGGGTATTCCCGATATGTGAGATTCTCCTGGAGATCAAGCGTTTCGTGGTCCACTCCGCGAATAGGTTCCGAGAAGCAACGCCTGAGTTGAGATACGTGGAAGACATCATGAACTCCGGAAAGGTGTGGAGGTAGTTCCAATTGGTAGGCAACTTCTCCTCGTTTGGCAAGAATGCGAAAAGGACCGATGTAACGAGGAGCCAATTTGCCTTTGATACCGAAGCGATGGGTTCCCTTAAGAGGAGTAACCCGAAGATAAGCCTTATCGCCGACTTCAAAAGTCACAGCCTTATGATGACTATCATATTGGCTCTTCTGGCGAGATTGGGCTGTTTTCAATTTCTCACGAACGATGCAAACTTGCTCTTCTGCTTCCTAGATCATATCCGGACCAAAGAATTGTCTTTCCCCGGTTTCTGACCAGTTAAGAGGTGTTCGACACCTTCGTCCATATAGAACTTCGAAGGGGCCCAAGCTGGCTTGATAACTATTGTTATAAGCGAATTTGGCAAATGGAAGACACTTCTCCCAATCCATACCGAAAGAGATGACAGAGGCTCGAAGCATATCTTCCAGAATTTGATTGACTTGCTCCACTTGACCACTTGACTGAGGATGAAAGGCGGTGCTGAAAGAGAGATGAGTCCCCATAGCATTCTGGAAACTTTCCCAAAATCGTGAAGTAAAAAGACTTCCACGGTCTGAGTTAATCTCCAACGGCACACCATGAAGTGATACTATCCGAGAGATATACAAGTCTGCTAGCTGGCTAGCGGTTATACTCTCTCGAACAGGTAGGAAATGGGCTACTTTGGAGAGGCGGTCGATAACGACGAAGATGGCATTATTCCCTTTCCTGGTCCTGGGAAACCCGGTAATGAAGTACATACCGATCTTGTCCCATTTCCATTCAGGAATAGCTAAAGGTTGGAGGGTGCCAGCAGGCCGTTGATGCTCTGCTTTGACTCGACGACAAATGTCGCAATTAGCAATGAACTGAGCGATTTCTCTCTTCATCCTAGTCCACCAGAACCTCTGGCGTAGGTCCTGATACATTTTGGTACCACCAGGATGAATCGTGAGAGGAGATTCATGAGCCTTCTTAAGGATCAACCGTCTCAGGTTTCGTACCTTAGGAACCACTAAGCAGTTTCTAAAGAGCACGACTCCTTGATCATCAATTGAGAAACATCCCACGACTCCTTTCTTGATGTTCCTCTTGATACGGGAGATTCCCGGATCAACCTTCTGTGCTTTGATGACCTGATCCGTAAGGGTAGGTTTCGCCACCAAGGTGGAAAGGAATCCTCGAGGAACAATGTGAAGGTTAAGCTTACGAAATTCCTCATGGAGAAGTGGTTGCCCTTGTTGTAACATCAAGTTATTACAATAAGACTTACGACTTAGTGCGTCAGCCATGACATTGGCCTTCCCAGGGGTGTAAGTGATTCCTAAGTCATAATCTATGAGCAATTCAACCCAACGTCTTTGCCTGAGATTCAAATCCGGTTGGGTGAAGATGTATTTTAGGCTTTGGTGATCAGTGAAAATTTCACAGCGATTATCAAGAAGGTAATGTCGCCACGTTTTGAGTGCGTGGACTACAGCTGCAAGCTCTAGATCATGTGTCGGATAGTTATCCTCATGTGGACACAACTGTCGAGATGCGTAAGCGATCACTTGACGATCTTGCATGAGTATGCAACCTAGTCCCTGTCGCGAGGCGTCGCAGTAGATAATAAAATCCTTGGAAAAGTCTGGTGGTACCAGTACGGGTGCAGATGTCAGGCGTCTTTTCAGTTCCTGAAAGCTAGACTCGCACTGTGGGGTCCATTCAAACTTTTTATCTTTCTTGAGGAGTTCAGTTAGACGTTTAGCAACCCTGGAGAAATTCTCGACAAAGCGTCGGCAATAGCTCGCTAAGCCAAGGAAACTCCTAACTTGCTTGACCAATTCAGGGGGAGTCCAATCAAGGACGGCTTGAACTCGCTCAGGATTAACGGCAATACCCTTCCCAGAGATCACATGGCCTAGATAGGTCACTTCTGGCAACCAGAATTCACATTTAGAGAATTTGGCATAAAGGCGGTGCTCTCGAAGTTTCGTCAATACCAGCCTTAGATGCTCGGCATGATCTTCCTTGTTCTTGGAGTAAATGAGTATATCATCGAGGTATACCACGACGAATTTATCCAAATACTCCATGAATATAGAATTCATTAGTCGGGAGAAAGTGGCTGGGGCTTTGGTTAACCCGAAGGACATGACGGTGTACTCGTATTGGCCATAACGAGTAACAAAAGCCGTTTTAGGAATGTCCCTGTTCTTGATTTTGATTTGATGGTAACCCAACCTCAAATCCATTTTGGAAATGACTGAGGATCCAGCAAGCTGATCATACAGGTCGTTGATCCTGGGGAGCGGATACTTGTTCTTTATGGTGAACAGATTGACAGGTCGATAATCTACAACCATCCGTTCCATTCCATCGTTCTTCTTGACGAAGAGGACGGGACATGCCCAAGGGGAGGAACTAGGACGGATGAAACCCTTTTTCAAGGACTCATCGAGTTGTTTCTTAAGCTCAGCTAGTTCTAGGGGTGCCATCTTATAGGGTCTCCTAGAGATTGGGACAGTTCCTGGAATAAGATCTATCACGAACTCGACATCTCTGTCAGGTGGAACACCTGGCAGTTCTTCCGGAAAGACATCCGGAAAGTCACGGACTACCGGGATATCTTCGAGTTCTGGTAGAGGGCTGGCATTAAGAGAGTAGAGCTGACGCTCGGCCATTCGGGTCAAAACATTGACTGTCTTTCCGGATGGGTGTGTAAGTTGAACGGTCCTAGTGTAGCAATCAATCTTGGTGTAATGAGCTATCATCCAGTCCATACCCAAGATGATGTTTATGTCCGAGGACTTGAGAGCGATTAGTGATGCAAGGAAAACAAGTCTATCAACAAGAATTTCATTTCCATGGCTTACCCTAGAGGTTTGCCACTTTGAACCAGGAGTTTAAATAACCATGGAAGTGGGCATGTCACAAAAAGTCATGTTGTGCATTCGAGCATAGCTCTCAGATATGAACGAATGAGATGCTCCAGTATCGAAAAGAACAGATGCCGGATGGCAGTTAACGAGAAGCGTACCAAGGATGACATTAGGATCCTCATAAGCTTCCTCAGCAGAGACATAGTTGACATGACCACGTACAGTGGGGATTGGCTTGACATAGTTCACCTTGCCGGTTGGCTTACCACGGCCAATGGGTTTTCCTGGCTGGTTCCGAGGACACTCATGCATGTAGTGCCCTGGTTCTCCACACTTGAAGCATGTCACAGTGCCAGTGCGGGGAGCAAAGTTGGTAGGTGGTCCTCCATAAGTCTTGGCAGGCACATACTGTTGGGTTGGACGAGGCGCCTCATAGGATGGCCTCGGTGTGTACTTGGGTGGCAGAGCAGTGTTAGGAACCCACACACGGCGATTGTGAGAGCCAGAGCCGGATGAGGAACCAAAATCACGAGGATGCTTGCATGTGGCTTTGAAATCAGTCTGGCCCGTCTCAGCACTGATAGCTTTGTTCACCAACTTCTGGAAGGAGGTGCACTCGTGCAGACGTAGATCTCGGCAAAGTTCAGGGCTGAGTCCCTTACGGAACCTTGCCTGCTTCTTGGCATCGGTGGATACTTCCTCAGGTGCATAGCGTGCCAAGTTGCCAAACTCGCGACTATAGCCATCCACTGTTAACCGACCCTGGGTGAAATTGCATAATTCCTCCCGCTTGCGATCCATGAGACCTTCCGGAATGTGATGTTCACGGAATGCCTCACTGAACTCAGCCCAAGTAGTGATTTGGCCAGCGGGATGCATAGCCTCAAAGTTTTCCCACCAGAGACTAGCAGGGCCCTCAAGATGGTAGGCGGCGTAGGTAACCTTGTCAGCTTCGGCCACACGGGCAGAGTGTAGCTTGTGGGTGATACTGCGAAGCCAGTCATCCGCGTCCAGAGGTTCAGCGGAGTGATGGAACTTCTGTGGGCACATCTTGATAAAGTGATTGATTGACACCACGTCATTCCTCTGACGAAACCCAGTGTTCTACTCTATGCGTTCCAGCAGACGGTTGGTCTCTCTCTTGTTCCGTTCTGCCTCGAGCATAACTTCAGCCAAGGAGGGTGGCTGGGGCAGATTCTCATTTCTAGCCCCACTAGCCTCACCCTGCTCCTGAGTAGCAGGAGTGCTGCGAGTGTTGACCATCCTAGGAAAACAAAACAACGGTTTAGATAAGGATGGCAAAAACTTGACATAGGAGTGCAGAATGTAATGGATGACACGGAATGCAAAGATGTTCGTCCGTACGACATGGTAATATAGAAACTGCCATATATACACCAGTGGTCATACACACCATACATAGTTTAGTACAAGCCAAGGCTAAAGTACAACTGCGGTGAAAGACGATACATCTCATCAGAGGCATTCCAAGCTCCTATACATTATTTAACTACACCTCTGGAACTCAGTACTAGCTAAGTCATATTCCACAAGACACGCAGGACTGTGGAAATATAACTACTACGATACTAGTACTGCCACGGTCTAGCTCAGACATTCCCGTAGTAATCTTCGTAAAGATTACCACCGTAGCCTGGAAGTGGAACAGACGGATCTTGAAACTCTTGAGCACTCGAAGGCTATGGACCATAGGGACATGGATGTGGCCTCGGTCCCGATGCTGGTGGTAACCGACGCCCACGTGGAGGTGTAATACCCCCAACGCCACGCCAATCCATACGATCAGGCAGACGAGTCCGCACGGGATACAAATCCCGCATATCCAGATATCCGGCGTGCACAGCAGGTGCAAGCCGTGTCAAAGTAGTCCAGTGGGCAGCTCGAGTGTTATACAGCTCCATCCGGAGGGCACGGACCTCATGGTCCCTATCCTCCAGCATCTGGACAGTAGTCTGAAGTAGTGGCTCCTCATGAGCAGCATCAGTATACAGACCAGTGTAGTAGCCTTCCTCTCCAGGAAGTGAGGTTGGCATGTAACAGAACTCAGTGTTCAGCACAGGGCATGCCTAGCCCGGATGATGGTCATCATCGAATAAGCGGCATCCTGCACTGCCATCTCGATAGTAACCCCGAGTCTATAAGACCAATGGATGGGGTCGTTAGCTCCGGGATACGAGGGGTATATCCGGACTGTGCAGAAATACTGACTCTGGTTGAAATCCCGGTACTGTTCCTCCACGGTGTACTCAGGATACCGGCGATAGCCGGTCTCAATCAACACATGGACTGGCATGGCCGTGTGATCGGGCACATTAATGCACCGAGTCAAATGAACCACTTGGTGAGGTGTGCGGCCAGACATCTGAAACACGAAGTAATGCAAAGGCATTAGAATTTCTGGAAGAAATCGGGCAGCATAACAACTGTAAATGCTCAAAAAGGATTTTGAGACATCATACAAATGATAGCATAGCCACTCAACAATATCATATCAAGGTTCCATGCCGGCTAGCCTAAGGGACAGACACAGGAACGAAGAAGGACACATGCCGGCTAGCCTACGTGTTCCAAGCAGTAGCAAGCTACCAAGGCTCAGTGGAAGCACTAGGAGGCATTTCCCTGTA
Organism: Secale cereale; assembly: GCA_902687465.1. NCBI lineage: Eukaryota > Viridiplantae > Streptophyta > Magnoliopsida > Poales > Poaceae > Secale > Secale cereale. The sequence goes on along the minus strand of LR738710.1, from coordinate 616,391,313 downwards.
AGATAGGCTACCAAAGGAAAACAACTAGGTGTCGGATCCCACACATATCAAGCATTTCAATCATACACACAATATGCTCATTATGTGCAAATACAACATTGCATCACAACAGAACTCTATGACTCAAAGTACTTTATTTAAGAGGCTCCGAAGAGCCATACATAACATATCCATACAGGCAGGGGTCACATGACCCAACACTCAAGTCATACAATCATACAAGCACAAGCGGAAGCTAACATGTCTGAGTATAGACAACTTGGAAAATAAAACAGGCTTGGTGTAGCCTGACTATCTACAAGGCCCTTCACAAGCTCAGGATCTCCGTCTGGGTAGCAAGCTACTCGTCGACGTCAACATCTATGTAGAACCCATCAGAAGGGGCAGGGTTCTCCTCTGCAACAGTTATTAAGCAAACATGAGTACAAAGGTACTCAGCAAGTCTTACAACAGAACCTATCATACATGCAACATTATCAACAAGGGTAGTGGGGTTCATAGCAGCAAGCCAGCTTTGACTCTTGGCTAACCTATACTACGACTCTCAACAGATTGCAAGATAATACTACGTACACGAGTCCTCTACTCACCACAACAATACACCACCGTGGATCCTCTTCCGTCATCCTACGGAAGGGCCATCCACGGCACTCACACCTGTCTTGAGGCTTTTAGTAGTATCCATCAACTTGTCTATGAACTGTAAGAGTAACCAAGTAGTCCGTACCGCGAACAACGGCTATTCGAATAGATTGGTAACCCTGCAGGGGTGTACTTCTTCACACACGCTTCCACCACTTATCGCCGTTTACTCGACATGTACTCGGCAACCTTCAAGCGGAAGCCCAGCGAGGGTGTCGGCCACGATCTGACTAACTACACAAGTCTCTTGTCCAGGTTTATTGCCTATTTGGGTTCCATCCGTGGGGAGATCCGGCCAGGGTGTCGCTCATGTCCCCAAACGATGTGTACAGGGTTCCCGAGTCACCAAACGGGCGATCGGTACACCGTGCCATGTACCTGTCGCATCACAGCCCACCACGAGGGTCAGCGTTGTGCATGACCACCAGTAAACTACAAACACCAGAAACTATTTGCAACTCCTGGACAGAGGACAAGGGCAGTTAATAAGGCGAGAGGGTCCATTGGTTTCGGGCCCAATGCATGGTAGTAGCTGAAACTTGAACCACACATACAGATCTCGGGTCCTATCGATGGTTCCACTGAAACAACCCACCATGTACTCCTACATGGCCTTTCATCGATACCTTTACCAAACATGTTTCACACTTCCCTCTCTTTACCAAGTATGATCATTTCACTCTGATTCATCACCCAGATGAACCAGACCTGACACAACTCTAAGCATAGCAGGCAACATAAACAAATATCATGGTGGATCACACATCACATGGCTCAATCAACTCCTACACATGCTAGTGGGTTTCAACTATTTACTGTGGCAATGACAGGTCATGCAAGGGAATAGGATTCAATTACCGCAGCAAGTAGCAGTTCACACGCTGTTGCCTTAATGTAGTAAAAGAGAGCAGGAGCGAGAAGATGGGTTTGTATCGGAATGATCAATGGTTGCTTGCCTGACAGAGTGGTTGTCGGGTACTGCTCTTCAGTTGGATACGCAGAAGTATCTTCGGTAGCAGGACCTAACACGGAGAACACCGGCGATACAATCAATAAACAAACAAATGCAACAATATGATGCATGCTCATGACATGGCAAGATGCATGTGTTTTGGGCTAATGCATCTATAAACAGAAGGGTTTGAGCCCATTTGAATCAAAGATTCAAATTGAAACCCAAACTATTATTTATTTAAGTGCATTATCATGTTTTAAAGTGAACAACAAGGTTAACTTGCTCAAACATGCATGAAACCAGTGCCATTCGAAAGATTGGATTTTTCTGATCAATTTTCATATTAAAATCTTTTCCATCTGAGCTACTGTTGAATTTATATGATTTTTTTGAAGTTTAGAGCATTTTTTGGAATTTCCTGAATTGTTTTAAAACAAATAATCCCAGAAAATCATTTACTGCGTCAGCATGACATCATGCTGATGTCAGCCAGTCAACAGGGCGTCCAGGTCAAACCTAACCAGTGGGCCCCACTGGTTAGTCTCTTAGTACTAACTAAACAGAGTTTAACACTAAACTAAAAGTTAGCAGGGGCTGGGCCCCACGTGTCAGTGGCTCACTAAACTAATGTCAGCAATTAGTACTTAATTAAAAACCTAAACTAAACTAGTCAATGGCCGGCCCCACATGTCATGGACATAGGGGGGGTCCAGGCGTGGTCAAACAGGTCAACCCCACCGGTGACTCGCCGCCGGCGAGAGCCAGGACGGCGGCGCGGCTCGGAAACAACGTTCCGATGAAATAGCGGCGGAGGGCATCTACAGCGAGCTAGAGGAGTCGCGCATCCAACGGAACAGGTCGGAGCAGTTGGGGTGGCCGGAAACATCGGCGGCGACCTCAACAGCGGCGGCCGGAGCTCAGGTGCCGATGAATACTACGACACAAGGCACCGGAGGTCCAACGGTTGGTTCCTACGGGTGCTACGTGCGCTCACGAAGACGACGGGCATGTGCACGGAACCAATTGGGCACCGGAGCCTCGTCGGCGACGAGCTTGGGCGGCGGCGTGCTACGGCAAGCAACGGGGCAGCGTCTACAGTGAGAAAACGAAGCGGGGAGGAGAGGGGTTCGACGCAGGAGCTCACAGGGAGGCGGATGAGATGCTCAGCGGACTCGGGGAAGCGTCGGGGCGGGCGCACAGTCGCCGGCGATCTCCGCGGCCGTAGGTTGAAGACGGTGACGGTGAAGATGAAGCGGGGCTTCTGACATCGTGTAGCTCGGTGCGGAGGACGAGGAGGACGGGGCGGAGCTTCTGGGCAAAACAGTTGGGCGAGAGGGGCACGATGGCTACGACGAACGGTGTCGGTGGCGACGGTGGTGCTCGGCCATGAGGCGCGGAGCGAGAGAGACGAGGCAGGGAGAGAGGGGAGCGGTCGAGGGGGTCGAGGGGGTCTGCGTGGCGATGTCGAGAGCCGTCCAGGGCATCAGGGGAGTAGCGGCAGGAGGAGGTGGCCGGCACGTCGTCGGCGCTCGCCACCGAGCTGCTTCGCGCGCTGGCACGGGGAAGAAGACGGGTGTGCCCCTGGTGGGCTGGGCCGTGCTGGGCCAGGCAGGTAAGTGGGCCTCAGGTAAGTCTCTGTTTCCTCTTTGTTTTATTTGTTTTCTGTTTTCTATTTCTTTTGTAACTTTGTGGCTTTTCTAAAAATGTTTAGGCACTTTGAAAAATCACCAAACTGCTCATGTCCACTGTTTAGCATATAACCAACATGGAACATTTCAGTTTAGGATTATTTGGGCACATAGAATATTTTATAGCATTTAAATGCCCAAATGCAAATACCGTATGAATTAATCCAGAGACCTTTGGATGTCCTAGAAAATTGTGCACCATTTTTGGCAGAGGTTTAAGACCAAGGCAAAGATGATGAACATTTTTGAAGGGCATTTAGGGTACATTGGAAAAGAGTTTATTAAACCCGAGTTGTTAGAAGAGGGGTGCTGGGGTTTCTGTCATTCCCATTTCAAGTTTATGTGGAAAGTAACATGATGCACACTCTAGCTAGTCCTAATGCAAACACTGACTAGGGATGTGACAGATTCCTTCAGACTGGGGAACTTCCCGAGGAGCAGGAAGAAGCGGAGAATGTAGCCGGTCGGTCTGCCATGTACCAGTTCGTCGATGACGTCCTATATAGAAGGAGACCGAACGGTGTGAAATTGAAGTGCATCCCTCGAGAGGAAGGACTGGAGCTGTTGGCAGAGATACATGGAGGCATATGTGGATCCCACATAGGGTCGAGAGCCCTTACCGGCAAGGCATTCCGGCAAGGCTTCTTCTGGCCCACTGCCCTCCAGGATGTGACGGCACTGGTCACCAGGTGTGGAGCGTGCCAGTTCCATTCAAAGAAACTTCATTGTAACACCACAAATTTTTGAGTTGGTTTTCTTCCAAACTTTTGGCCTTTTGGAAGAGGGTTGTTTGATCTTTTCTTGAGCCTCTTCTAAAACCTTTCTGGCCAAAGTTTTTGGTGATTTATCAAGCTTGGTGTTTGACCTTGAATATCTTCTCTTGGGTTGGCTCAAGCCCAAATTGAGTTTCAAAGAGGCCCCTACTTGAGTTATATCTTTCAAATTTGATCTTGGACTTATCCTCCCCTCCAACCTTCATCTTGCCATGACCCCAAAAGAAATATTTATCTCCAAAACCCTCTTCAAACCTTAGGGCAAGTCTCTCATGAATTCCAATAAGTTTTTACCTTATTGGGAATTTTTTTTCCTCTATTTATTTCACTCCAAAACTATTTTTGTCTTTTATAGTGGACCTTGGTGATTTACAAAGGAGCCACCTTTTCCATCCAGATATTTGATTCCAAACCAACTCTCCTAGATGGTCCTTAGTACCCACAACCTAGATCCATCTTGTTTCACTGGTCCATAGTTCAAAATTTTCAAATTTCACCTGCTGCAAGTTTGGACCAGATTTGCAAAATGTGGTGAAGTTCATATTTATCTTCTTCCAAAAATCCTGTGAAAAATCAGGCAGCCTCTAGATGCATCAAGAGGCCACTCCACCAAATATCAGCACCAGAAATATTTCACACATGCCAGAAACATTTCATCAAACACTTAGCATACACTGTACTATCAAGTTCAGAAGCTGTTAACTGAAACTGTCGACAGACAATTCGACAGTTCGTCAGTTTCGTCAGGCACTTCGACAATCTCACCAGTAACCTCCTTGGCTCGACGCTGCACTGCACCATCTTCTTATCTAGAGCGCCGCACGGTTGCTTGGCTGCTTTTGTGCGTCGGTGGCGCCCTGGCCTGACCGCGTCAGCGACTGCCACGGCAACAGCGCCGCCCGTGGCGGCTGACAGAAGTAACCCCGCAGCTCGATGCCGTTCGGCGCCGCCCAAAGCACCCCAGCACTCCGCGTGTCCACCTCCAGTGCCAGCACACGCCTGCCGCACCGTCGCCGTGGCCTGGCGCGCGCAGAGTGCGTTTTCTGCCGCCGACGTGCCGCGCGGCCGTTCCGTCGGGGACAACCCGTAACTCTCTCTCCCCTGCTGAGTTAGGTGCGGGAATGGAACCACTACACCTCCTAGACGATGCTCAAGCCCCTAACTCCGCCGTCCAACCACTGCAGCACCGTAATCGACTTGCCGGACTTATCCATTCACGGCAACCGCCTCGGGCCGGCTATATAAGGCACCCCCGAGCTCGTTCTCGAGCCCGCACATCTTCACTACCTCCCTAGACCACGCCGAGCCTCTGGAAGAGCCTCGAGGGGCCCTTCTTCTCTAACTCCGGCCAACTCCCTCCGCCTCGGGCTCCAGCATCGTTCACTCCGGTGAGAGCTTCTCCGCCGCCGTGGACTCGAGCGTAGCACCCTGGCTCCCACCTAGACCTAACCCCCACCTCAATTTGATCCCAGGAACCCTCTCCGACGAGGCCCACGACCACCCGAGCCGCCGTCCGCCGGAGACAGGGTCACCGTCAACGTGGGGCTCGCCGACACTCAACTCCACAACCATTCGACGCGGAAGATCACCGAGAAGCCGTACGTATCACTCCCCTCCCCTAACTCGCCGTGGATCGGCGCCGGCGACCATCGCAGCACCGGCGCCGGCGCGACTCTGTTCCAGTTTTCAAACCTGACGCGTGGGGCCCCTTGTCAGCCTCACACCTCTCCCCTCCGAACCGTTTTCTGTAAGCGCATTCGGGCAAAGTACGTTTCCCCTCTGCGGTTGACGTACTGCATACCGATTTGCTTTGCTGTTTTTTGTTCTAGCCCCTGGAACTTTTCTGTTTCATTACAGATGAGTCCCTGGATAGAAACTCTAATATCTTTTAAACTAAAGATGATTTTGAGTTGATTCTTTTTCTGTCCTCTTTAGTTTTCTGTCTAGTTTTTTGTCATATTTATGTGGAAATTTTTGGAGCAACTTTATTTGCATGCGCGGTATTTATGTTTGTATTTATTTATTTGAATACGCAGATACCGGAGGTCGTGACGGAGACGCGAACCACACCGAGTTAGACTCCGACTTCTCAGAACCAGGCAAGCATGTTTGAACCTTTGATATGATGAGTGTGTTGCATGTTTGCTCGAGTAGTTCGTTTCATAAGCATGATCATATGGGCATACGTGTATGGTTATATTTCATGCAAGTAAGCTTTAGGTGAGCCCCAAGTGATAATGTTTGAACCACCTCGATCATATGGTGATATGACGGGTGGAATGCTGGTATTGTTGGAGCATGCCAGTAGTTGGTTAACTCAGTATCAACGAAGATCATGTCATGATTCCGTTCATCTCCTTTTGGTACTATCATAGGTCGTCTATGAGATTACGGTCTAGTCAATTGTAAACCACTTCCCGAGTACACACCAAGTGGAGGGGCCGGGATGAGGGTTCCATGGCCCTGGATTAAAGCCCGTCATCCGGTCAGGGGGCATGGGTGTTTCCGGTTGGGACCGAGAGGGGGGCACCCCTTAGAGCACGCATATATAAATTTGATCCCATGCTATTCGAGGTTGTAGCCTCCCTGTCTTAAAGTTTTTCGTGAATGTTGTCACGGGTGATTCCGGACAGCAGGATGTTAAATGGGTGTGTACTGGTTAGCTGGGTTTCTACTAAAACACCGTAGACGGAACTAGTCCCCATGGCTAGTAGAGTCCGTCGGCTATGAGCTAATAGTACAAGCTCTGCAGAGTTAAAATTCCTTCAGTAGCCATGTTTATGGCCTAGGGTCAATCTTCATGTCAACCGGGTGACCGTTTCTAGTATATTCTTGTTGGTAACTAGAGTAGTGTTTTTGTCAAGTTCATTTGGTAGATGAACTCACCAACTATCTCAGTATTGATTTATTTTCAGAAGTATTTCATCATTATTCTATTGTTATTTATACGCCCTTTATGTGATATCGCTCAGACGTCCGACTGTGGCATTCTTTTAATTAATAAGACCTTTATGTGATGTGGCTCAGACGTCCGACTGTGGCATTCTTTTTATTTATAAGCCCTTTACGTGATGTCGCTCAGACGTCCGACTGTGGCATTCTTTCTTTATTTATAAGTCCTTTATGTGATGTC
>LR738710.1:616358848-616373652 GCA_902687465.1 Secale cereale | reverse complement strand
TAAGCCCTTTATGTGATGTTGCTCAGACGTCCGACTGTGGCATTCATTTTATTTATAAGCCCTTTATGTGATGTCGCTCAGACGTCCGACTTTGACATTCTTTTTATTTATAAGCCCTTTATGTGGTGTCGCTCAGACGCCCGACTGTGGCCTGCTATCATTTATTATTTCACGAGGCGTCACTCAGACACTCGTTTGGTCTCCTTCTTTTTATCTTATGAATTTCGGGAGGATTACCGCCCGACTTCTATCATACATACAGCTCATTAATATTTTATTCCGGTCGTATTTTGCTGGAATACTCATATGCATCATGTTGGCATTTGTTATATCTTAAGTCCGAACTGTCTTGCGAGTACATTCAAAGTACTCACCTGGCTTGTTGATTTGGCCAGATGTGGAAGAAGGCGATCTCATGGATAAAGAGTTCGATAGCGAGTCCGACGCTTAGTGGAGTCCCAGTCAGTCCCTTGCGATCCTGGAGTTGATCACTGTTTTATAACCGCTTCCGCCTACCACCAAATAAATTCATCGGGTCTCACTCTGATACTCGATGAACTGTTATATATTGGAGTCACATCACCCACTTCACTGTGACAAATCCACCACCCTTTCATTACGAGTCAGTAGTATGCCACCCTGCCTTGTGTCATATCCGCCTTTATGTATTATATTGGCACGCTTGTAATAAAATTGTTGAGCAACCCCCAGCTCAACCTTGTATAATATTCGGTGTACTGGAATTCTGTATCAAGGATTTGTCTGCCAGCAGGTTATGATATCCCTCGCTGGTTTAATAAAAAGTTCGGTCTTCCGGTAATTATTTTACTGAAGGACTGGTCCTGACATTCATCAACCAGCTCAAGCCCTTCAAACCATTCCTCTCTCCTGGACCTTCTCGGTCTAGGGGCTTGACATACTGGGCCCTTTCCCCCGCGTCGTCGGGGGCTTTGAGTACTTGTACGTTGCAATCGACAAGTTCACAAAGTGGCCAGAGGTGGAGGCAGTAAGGAAGGTCACAGCTCAGTCAGCCGTCAAGTTCTTCAAGGGACTAGTGTGCCGTTTTGGTGTACCCAACAGGATCATCATCGACAACGGCACACAGTTTACAAGCCGCACCTTCATGCAATATACCCAAGACCTCGGCAGCAAGGTCTGTTTCTCTTCCGTTGCTCACCCCCGAAGCAATGGTCAAGCTGAGAGGGCAAGTGCTGAAGTGCTGCGAGGATTAAGGACAAAGACCTTTGACAGGCTGCACAAGAGCGGGAGGCGCTGGATTGATGAATTGCCGGCGGTTCTTTGGTCGATCAGAACGACGCCAAATCGAGCCATCGGCCAGACACCCTTTGCCCTGATATACGGGGCAGAAGCAGTTCTCCCCACAGAACTCATATACGGGTCACCTCGAGTGCTCGCTTATGATGAGCTTGAGAAAGAGCAACTGCGACAAGACGACGCAATGCTCCTTGAGGAAGATCGTCTTCGGGCGGCTGTGAGATCAGCATGCTACCAGCAAGCCTTGTGCCGCTATCATAGCCGCAAGGTCCGTGCCCGAAGCTTTGAGGAAGGCGACCTTGTTCTCTGACGCGTTCAATTGGCCAGGAATATGAACAAGTTGACGCCGAAGTGGGAAGGCCCTTATCGGGTAATACGAGTCACTAGGCCCGGCGCTGTCCGCCTGGAGACCGAGGATGCCGTTCCGGTGAGTAATTCCTGGAACATCGAGCATCTTCGCAAGTTTTACCCTTAAGGCACGGCTTGCCGGGCCCCCCGGCAAGCCACCCTTTTGTACAAGCCTTGCCGGCAAGGCATGTAACCCTTTGTATAAAGCCAGGCGCAGACCCTGAGCATAAATAAATGAAGCGCTGGCGCCCTAAGTTATAGCATGCATGCTGAGTCGAGTCTCGTCCTTGGTTAGGGTTGATAGTGCTTAGCGGCGGCTAACCCCTAGCTTAGAGGTCGAGTCTTTGTCTTTCCCCTGTCTTCTTTGGTTCACAGGACTCACAGACATCCTTGCCGAAGCCACTTGGGGGAAGGAAAGAGGAACAGACCAGCGCCTAGGCCCCGGCGAGCCAGTATTGCCGGAGGCTACAAGGGCAAGAATTCGCCCACGGCAGACCAGGGTTGCCGGGGGCTGCAGCTTCAGATAAGTTCTTTATCCCTTATCATGCATTCCATTATGGACTGAGGTATGTGAAACCTCGTTCTTTCCCTTAAGCTACCGTGCTCCCATAACTCTAGGCCCTAGGGCTCGTTCCTGGGACTAAGTTTGGTCGTAGTCGCGGCAGCAGAAGGATGAAACGAGGAGCCTGAGCCCACTTCATCCTTGCCTCCGCCAAAGGCGTGGGAAAGGTCGAGCGAAGTAGGGAAACGGCAGGGCCTGTTGCCGGGCGAAAAAATGTTTATCTTAAAGATATCAGGGATTTATTCCCTGTTGTGGGTTTTTACCTATGAACAAATGACCCGGCAAACATTCCTTTTTAATTAAAAACATTCCATTCAGGTGCAGTCCATAGGGAATGAAAAACATGAACAAGGAGATTACAAGTTTTAAACTTAACAGATGCCCGAAGGCTTACAGACTAAAAAGAGATAAGATGCCCGTAATGCCTTTCTTGTCCCTCTCCTTAGGAGGCAGGTCAAGGAGGCGAGAAGGGCAAAAGGGGCGCCTAGGCGAGCTACGGGTGGTAGTAGACACCGAGAAGGCATCTCGGTGTCCTCCCAAGGGCTGGAGGCAGAGCTCGAAGACGAGGCGGTAGGACGTTAGTACGCGTCGAAGGCGTCGGTGCCCGCGTACTCCGACATGACAACCTTGCCGCCCACCTTCTTCCTCTTCCTCTTCCGCAGCCTCCCTACGCCAGCCGCCAAGGAGACGGCCCCGAGAAGTTCAAGGAGCCGGCGACGCGGATGATGGTGTCACCGGTGCCACCAGGAGCGGCGCCCGACACCTAGTCAGAACTGTCATCCTGCCGTCCACCGCCCTCGTCGTCGCTGCCGCTGTCCTCCTCGCCACCCTTGTTCGAGGAGGAGTCTTCTTCATCGGAGGAGCTCTCCACGCAGCACCTCACACGAGTCCCGAGGTGCCCGAAGACCTTGACAGAGAGGTGGCCGTCCTCCATCAACTTGAAGTGGAGGGTGAGCCCATCCGTCAGGCTATGGATGCGAGCGAACCTCTTCCATCCTTGGCGAAGATACATCACATGAGGGGCAGGGAAGTCAACGTGCACCCGCGTGCCACTGATCCCGTAGCCCCTCATGTGCAGCCGCAGCGACTCCCGCGGATTCACCTCCATCTCCTGCGCAAATGGAGTCGGGAGACGAAGACTACGGCGCGGCTCCCCCCGCATCCTAACGAAGAACTCACAAGGGTCATCTCCGATATGACCTTCCATTGGAGGAGGAGCTGCTAGCGGGGGCGAGGCCGGCGGGCTGCCCCGTCCTCCTCTTCCCCGAGCGCCCCGGCCTCGCCCACGGCCCCGCCTCCTCCCTCTTCCTCTCGTGGCTGGTTCAGCCACTACAGGTGCAGGAGAAGGGGGGACGCGTTGTCGAGCAGCGACCCTCGCCGCCACCGTCGAAGAGCCGGGATTTTCTATCTTCATGACGGACAGAAGAGAGGAGCAGAAGCTGAAAGGAAAGAAGATGGAGGAGTGCGGGGCGCCGTCCCTTCCCTCTGGGCCAATCAAGACGCAGAAGGCGAGGGGGGCCGGGACCGACCCGCCGCCCCAACCAGCGACGGCTCGGTTTCCCACCACCACCGCTCGCCACCTCGAACGCATGGGAGGCACGTGGCGAACGTGCAGGACCGAGGGGACAGGTGAGGCGACCTCTCCCCACCCCGTGATCGTGAGGAGTGGACGCCTAGACGACCGCGCCTCGGCCCCATCCAGTAAGTGGGCCACGCCTCCATACCTCCCCCCGTTTACGGGGAAGACGCGGGCCACCTCCTTTCGTATTTACTTCGACGTGACGCATGCCTGCGGAAACCGCCCCACGCATGCCGCCCACGTCATGCACGCCCCTCCGCCCCGCGCAGCGCGTGCGGGTCGTGTGAGGTGCAGCGCGCGGAAAATTTTACCACGGTGAAAACCGCCCCGCATGCCCGCGCACCGTTCTGGGCCTGGCACAAACAATGTGTCGCACTTATGTGTGGCCCAGGCCCGGGTGCTCCTGTCGGTGTACAAAAAGAGGGGTACACTTTTTGTACCCCTATGACTGTGCACGGGCAGTCTGAGCTACGGGCACCACCACACCAAGCATGGCAAGGGAGGTGAGCCGGGGTAAGATCAAAGCTTGACGGAGACTGGAACAACGCCAAGAACAAGACCACAACGAGCAAAGGGACGAAGCGGCTCTCCCCGGCAAGATCCTTGCCGAGGCCAGCTCTGGTAGCACCGGCAAGACACTTGCCGCGACAGCTTGCCCCACGCCTATGGAGCGGATCACCCTTGAGTCCTCCGCCCCCATGGGGCGAGGATTCGGGAGATATCCCCGTGGTGGCATGCAGATCTTTGTGAAGACATCCAAGATCAGATACAAGTTAAGAAGACGACGACCCTTGGCAGGATCCCAGCCGAGGAGAACTACAAGGCCCCAGGCAAGCACCTTGCCGGGGATGACAGCAGGCGCCACGGCAGGACCCTTGCCGGGGATGACAGCAGGCGCCACGGCAGGACCCTTGCCGGAGCCCCGGAAAGGCCCTTGCCGAGGACACCCGCGGGGCCACCGTCAGGCCCGCACCAACCGGATTTCCACCGACCCACGCAGCTGCCGACCTGACCAGCTGCACAGGCTGCTGCGTGGCAACCCACAGATCTTCGTGGAGACCCGTTGTTGCGCCACCTCAGCTGCCTGTCTGCCTACATGGCACCTCAGGCACTGCTGGCCAGGGCGCGTGTCAACACGAGGAGGGGCGGCGACGGACAAGACGGACGTCTCCCCTCGTCCCCGATAAAGCAAGGACACCTAAGCTAAGCGCATTAAATGTTCCTTGTCCTTTAATGCGAGGGATAACCTCGCATCACTGTACCCTTTCCACCTCCTGTGTGCCACTGTGCCGACCCCTTTTTCCTATAAAAGGAGGCCCGAGGCAACCAGGAGGAGGATTCGCCTTTTTAGAATTCCTCACGACTCTTTTGGAGCTCCACACTAGCTGGAGAACACAAACATATAATCCACCAAAGCAGAGTAGGGTTTTACGCATCTTTGCGGCCCGAACCTGGGTAAAGGAACTGTGTCCTGGCTATCAGATCCGCTCTTCTCTCAACCCCGTGCCCCGCAACCGTAGTAGGGATTCTTGTGATCCCATAGGTGTCGATCCAAATACACCGCAATCAGAGGGATCAATTTCATGGGCAAATGTATGCTTACTAATTGGAGGAATCAGATCCATCACTTTATAAGACGGAGTCGACATCTTTTGGTTCTGCGCATCATAAGTCGGCTGATATTTAGACAAGTCTGAATCATTCGTGATCAAACTGGCCAGTGGACGGTTGTCCTTGACACAGGCAGCGAAGTCTTTGTGATCAATAGCTGAGCCATCTTCTTTCAAGCTTGGATACCCCGTAGCCAAGTCGGCTGGATCCAGCTCTGGAAGCCACGCCTTAGCCCAGCTCAGGGCCGTTACAGCACCGGCTCTCGCAGATGACCGCTTGATTTCGTCTATTCTGGCTGGCAGAACGGGGAGTCTTCGTAAGATATCCACAAACAACGTTGGTGCTTGGCTGGATGGAGAGAAAAAAGCCAGGGCACGCTGTGCTCCAGTATACAGTTGTTCCACAATGGTATAGATGGCTTTTAACTTTACAAGTGGATCTCTGCCAAGAATACTGCTTCTCTTACCTACGTGACCATTAAGTTGATGAGTAACGGGTTAAGTTCTCCCAAGATTTTATTTTAAAAAGTTGTAACATGGCGGCTTACCAAAGATGGTTGCAGCCATTTCCGAGACACGATGTTTTAAGCCGGAGAGCTCAGTTGTCACCTCTTCAAGAGACGCTTCGGCTTGTTCTGGTCGTTGCTCTAAGGCAGCCTTTCCTTTAGCCCATGCAGATTGCTTGGACTTAAGTTTAGCCTTAAAATCGTTTTCTTCTGATAGGCTAAATTGAAACTTTGATTCAGCTTTCTAAGTTTCCGATTCTTGGTGCTTAAGCCGCTCCCTGGCATCCTTCAACTGTGTTTGTAATTCAGCAATGGATTCCTAAACAGGCAAAGTGAGCATAAGATGGATTGATTACCGTTTTAACAAAGATTGAAGTCCCAAGCCTTTTGCAAGCAACAACACTTGGCACTTGGGGGCTAATGGAGGCTGAAGTTGTTCTTTTCTGAGCCGGATTAATGTTATTAAAGTCTCAATCACTTTGCAAGCAGGAGTACTTGACCCTTGGGGGCTAATGGATGTGGAATTTTTTCTGAAATTAATAGTTCATGAACATAAAAGTCCCAAGCACTTTGCAAGCAACAACACTTGCACTTGGGGGCCAATGTACATCGCTTCTGTATTATTAGCTAATTATGTTAGCCCGGCGGCAACATGGTTATTACCACCGGCTCATGGATGATGTGCAGACAAGTTCTATGCAATAATAATAAGGCCCGGCTCATTCAACCTGATTAAACCGGCCCTTGGGGGCTACACATGCAATGTTCCTCAAGGATGGATTTTTTGTTAAAGTGCTATGCCGATTTAAAAGGTGGTAATTTTTCTAAAGTCTACAGTATATTCAGTTTTATCATATCCACTAGACTTGGGGGCAGGAAGGATAATTAGAAATTGGTCAAGAATGGTACCTCAAATATCTGGTGCATCTGCTTCACCATATCAATTTCAAGATCGTGATTGTTGTGGACCTGACTGAGAAAACCAGAAAAGACATCGCCAGTACTCAGTTGTGCATACTTAGACGTGTCAAACCTCACTCGTCGCTTTTCAACAAGTTCTTGCTTGGCGGTGTGTTTGGCTAACATAGTTGGGTTGCCCGGCTCTCTGAAACTAGTACCAATAAATGCAACGTCTTTAGGCCGGTCTTCTGCCGGCTTAGATGGGGCAGGCGGTTCAGCAGGGGTAGAATCAACTATGGCAGGAGTAGTGGCGGCATCAGCTATCTCAGGAGGAGCGACATGGGTGGTTTCCTCAGTTGGCCTATGAACATCTGTGGCGGACGCCTGCAGCGCTGGCTCAATGAAGTTGGGGTCAGCTACCGGCTTATTTGCCCTAGCTCTCTTGGCAGGTTAGGCTTGACCTCTGCATGAATTAAAGTAAGTCACGGCAAGGTTATAAAGATTTAAGAATAAGTTGAACAAGGAACATGTCATTTACCTAGGAGCGGTCTTGAAAGCCGGAAGTTGACTCTGAGATGAGTCGCCGGAGGATGAACGAGAACTTTACTGTTAATTTGAATCGGATGAGTTCAGTGGTTGTTGTCACTACTAGGAAAAGGCTTACTAATGCCGCACCTATTTTGGCCATTAATGGCGCATTAGTGGTGCGCCATTAGTGCCACACCATTAGTATATTAATGGCGCACCACAGATGTGCCATTAGTATATACCACGGTGCGCCATTAGTATGCCTCCCAGGGGGCCATATATACCCAGGTGCTTTGGCATACTAATGGCGCACTCTTGCCTAATGCACCATTAGTAACTTTGGCATACTAATGGCGCACTGTTGGTTGATGCGCTATTAGTATCCTTTGGCATACTAATGGCGCACTGTGATGTGATGCGCCATTAGTATGAATATTAGGTTTTTTATTTATTTTTTAATTTTTTGTTTTTTTTGCACAGGTTACAAAATGTATTATTGGACAGAATATAGACAGCACCAGCACACAGCAACAACAGATTCATCGAATACAATAGAAGATTAGTCACTGAATACAATTCATCATATTAGTCTCCGAATACAATTCATCATATTAGTCTCCGAATTCAAAAGAACGAACAAAGATAGAACATTATATTACAAGTCTCGAGACCGTGAGTAGCAAGTTTGTCTTCACATTACAAGTCGATATCGATCATCTAAACTACCATCACATAGAAGAGAGATGCGATCATCACGATGAGCATCATCACGATGAAACTCGTCTTCATCCGGTTCCTCCAACGCTCCCTCCCCTCTCCCGCTAGATAGCGGGCGTATCTAGATTCCGCCTCGGCCCTAGTGGTGTACCCTTTGTAATTGTTACCGCTGAATCGGTGAACCTGTCTCCGACACTCCTCCCTGTCGTCGTAGACTCCGGGAACCTTACACTTGTACACGACATACGACGGCATCGCTATGCACTAACCAAACGAAACGTTAGTACCAATTCACAGACAATACATAAGCAATCTATAAGTATGCAACAGAACAATCGGAAGAGAAAAGCAAGACATTAATAGCATCGATTACATCTAAGTTGAACGACTGTCGAAACCAAAGAGACATACTACAAGTTTATTAAAGTTTAATTACAACATGAGCCAATCGATGTTTCAGAACTAGACACAGCATCACTACTTTCGACTCGACTCAAGGGACCGGAGCGTGGATGCAGCCGCCGTCTATCGTGGGAGTCATGAAATCGTGGGCGTTGTCAGCCTGCATTTGTAGCATTGTGTCGATGTCATTGTTGGATGATTGATTTCTTAGGTAGAACTGCCCCAAGGTACGAAGGACATCTTGATGGATGATTTCCGCAAACTCCGACTGGATGCGAAAGAATTCTTGTCTGATGTCCGCGTCCTGGATTGCCGACATGCTCGCGGCCCAATCTTTGAGTTTACTCGGTAGCAGAAGTTGATGATGGTCCCGTACGATTGCCCGCATGTGATGGATGGCGTAGTAGGCACCCTTTTGACGGCCAGGCGGCTACTTGACGCAGCAGAACGTCGTATTGTGGGAGAACACATGCTTGCCGTACTTACGAATAGGCCTAGTGAAGGTGCCTCCAGATTTGGCGTAGCCAGGGAGAACATCATCAAGAACATTCCTGACATTTGTGTAGTCTACCTTCGACTGACGGTCCGAGTCGAAATACGTGGCCATGGAATATTTGGGGCTTAGGAGGATGAGTGTGCAATGTGTGTCACTACAGAAAACACGGAATGTTAAAAGAAAAACGATCGAAATCTAAGAATTCATATGTTACGGGGCGGTTGAGGGGAGGACTTACTCGGGAAAGTAAGGCACGAGGAAGTTATCCTTATCTCGGTTTGCCAGAATGACGCCTTCGAGGTAAGAACTCGCGACTTGCCGGGCCCCAGCGCTGCCCAAGATCTTGGCACGCATGTAGAAAGGGTCGACTATCACGATGTCCGGGGTTTTGTCGCGAATGATCCGCATCTCCATACTCAGCGAAAATAGCCGAACGAAGGTGTAGTGCAGCGGATGAAGGTTCAACATAGCGTAGATGTCATCAAACCGCAGGACGATCGTACCCCCGATGGAGTTATCCACAAAGCCCTTGCCCTCTGGCACCTTGGCCGCGAAAACCGGGTATGCCACATCCTTCTCTCTGAGACGCCGCTTCTCCAAAGAAAGAACATTGTCATGCAGACTCCGCATAGCACCGGTTGCAGCATCGAGCATATTTCTCGGTAGCATCGGCCTACCCGCCACATGCACCGTCCTCATTACATCCTCAGGTGAAGGTGGCCCGTCCTGAGCACCGATCGTACTCGGTGCCGGCTGGCTCGCACCCTTGTTAGTCTTTCTTTTCCATGCCTTCTTCTTCTCCTGTAATGGGACCGAGTTCTGCTCAAAGACCGCCTTCTTGAGTGTGTTGGGGCTGATAATATTTCGCACCTCGCCTATCTGAGGCTCGGTGAATTCGGCAGCTGGAGGCGTCTCCTGAGAACTGAACGGCAGGCGACGCCTATTGCAACTTGGTTTCTCCATGGTACCAGCTAGATCGCGCACGTCTTTTGTAGGGTTGGGTCCTTGAGAAGGAGGCCACATGAAGTTGCCACCGTACCCATGATCGGCAAAGTACTGATCACGTTGGCAAATATATCGTCGTCGTTGTCATCCTCGTCGTTCGGATCCTGTGCCATATGCATGTTTGGATCCAGTGGCATAGGGATGTCCGGCACCGTTGCGGCGGTCTTGCCATGGGGCCGACTTGGCACCGGCACGACTGGCGGTGTTGTCTTTGGGATGGTGTCCCCCGCCCCCAAACAAATCTGGCTCTTCGGCCAAAGCAGGGGCCAGCTCAGGCAGGCGCTGAGGGTCATCACGTCATCTTCGTCCGCCCCGACGGGTCGAATCGGAGGTAACAACTTGTCGCAGCCTGGAAGCACCCGAACCAGTTGAACCCTATACAAGTTGGGTGGCATCCTAGTACCGTGGAACACGGGGTTTCCCGGTTGAACGATTTTGCTCTTGGCGACATCGACCAACTCGTTGTTCACGAAGTGCAGGAGAGTGCACAGAACGTCGGCGGCGCCCTGTGAAAACATGTAGGGCGTCAGGGATGCCCAGTCAAAGGCAAGGAGATGAAGTCCTCGGCCGAGAGAGGCTTAATTAGTTACCGTGATGATGGCGTCAAGCTCGGCTAATGTCGAGGCACCGCCAACGGCGGGCGTGCAGTTGACGGAGGGGCCGCTTGCTGCAGAGGTGCCGGCCGGCGTACACCCAGGTGCATTAAGCTCCCGTGCCGGCGTCGGAGACACCAATGCCGCCTCCGCCGGAGACACCAATGGCCCCGCCATCGCGTTCTGCAAGTTGCTGGCCGTGAAGCTGGGAATCGGGGCGGCCCCTGTTGGCCGCACGCAATCCACGCCTACAACCCCTCAATCAAGGTAGGCACAATGGCGGTGATCGTCTCTCCCAGTTGTTGTTGCACTTGCTCTTGGACAATCTTCGGAATCCGCGCCACTTGTGCCTTGAGTTCTTGAACCTCGCGCGACTGGCTTTCCGTGCTGGTCTTTTTCTCCTTTCGCACACCAGTGTTATAGTAAGACGACCATTTTGTGGACAAGCCTTTGTCGGCCACACGACCAGCTGACGATGGCTTACTGAGCTTATCCTTTTTCTTCATTACATTCAATGCCCTATTTAGAGTGGTGTCCCAAGGGTTGCTCTTAGTCGACCCCGCGCTACTGCTTTCATTCGCCTACGGAAGGAATGTGAACCATTTAGAAATTTGGCTTCATTAATTAGAATGCAACCATATGGAGCTAATTACGCGGGGGTGTATTCCTTACCAGAACAAGCTCAAGCGCCCTGGTCTTCGGGTCCGTGGTAAGCTCCTTTGTTTTCGGGTCCTTCTTGTACCGGGCCCTGACAAAGTTCCTGGTCTGCTTGTCACCGTATTTATCGAAGAGGGGCGGTAGGCCTTGCTCGGCACGGTCCGCCTCCTCCTTGTCCCATATAGGCTCCGCCACTCTGTAACCGCCGGGACCGAGTGCGTGTTCCCCTAAGTTCAGCTCCCGCATTTCTTTCCCCCACTGACTTGATTCGGAGGTTGCGGTGCTCGAGAACTTGATCTTGAAGTCGTTGTAGTCATCTTCGGTGATCGAAGGATTTTTCTCCTTGATCTTGTCATAACTATCACCTTTCTCGATCATTCTCTTCACCGTGCTTCTCCAAGTAGATAGGGCCGTGCTCATCCTCGTGAGGGCAGTATTGTTCACTTTATTCCCTTTGAGGCTTGTGTTTTCAAATTCAGCGGGGAACTTGTATCATTCGTGCAGCTTCGTGAAGAGGAGGTTGCGCAAATTCCCTCGGTCAGGATGCCTCAGGTTCTCGGTGTTGATCGAGACGGTGCTCCGGAGAATGCACCCGAGCTGAAGAGAGTACCCCTTGACTATTCGTTCGGGCGCCGTTGGATTCCCGTCAGAGTCCACTTCAGTAACTTCCTCCTTGACGGTGCGGAGCACGATCGGGCGCCGGTCCTTCCGTTGCCTCTTCAGTTGGCTGCCATTTGTGTGTGCGCCGCCATCATCAGTGGTGGCATCCTCGGCGGCACCATCAGTGGTGGCATCATCGGCGGCACCATCAGTGGGGTCATCCTCGGCGGCACCATCAGTGGTCTCAGGATCGGTGGGGAAGGCGGCGTCCTCATACAAGTGAGGTTGTTCCTCCATCTCCTGGGACAGCTCCCAGAATGCCTTGCCGCCCGAACCCCCGGCCTCATTGTTGTTGGCCATGTTTCTCTCTAAATAGTAAAAAAGTTTGGTCAAAAAGTTGGTTATTGTCAAGGAACAAGATCACGGTCTCATCATTTAGGGTTTGTCGACACCGAGGCATCCTAAAAGCTAAGCTTTTATCATTGAGGGTTTTTCGACGCCGAGGCACCCTAAAAGCCTAATCTTTCATCATTTAGGTTTTTATCGACACCGAGGCACCCTAAAAGCCAAGGTTTTATAATTTATGGTTTGTTGACACTGAGCACTGAGGCATCCTAAAAGCTAAGCTGGGAAGGAGAATTCTAAGTTGGGCCTAATCAGTTGGCTCTATTGCCGCCTATGTTTAATGCATCAAGAATAAAGGGGCAGTTGATCCTAGTTAATTAACTACTAAGATACCCCGGCCCATGCATTAGTCACAAGTACCCCATATGTCCTATTTTTAGCAAAGTCATGCTAAAATTCATGGAAATTTTCAGCATGACATTTGCTGAAAATAGGACATATGGAGTACACGAATTTGCCGGAACGGAAGTTAATCGACATTCCAGCAAACTCAAGGGCCTCTCGGGGTACCTGCAAAATCATTATCCCTGCGTAATGAAGTCGCCAATGGGTCATTTCAGAAGATCACAAGTAGCATCATCACAAGTACAACATCATCACAAGTACAGCAGCAACAGCAGTGAATACAGGCATAACAGCAGCAACAACAGTTAAGAAAAAGTTGCAGAAGCTTGTAAAACAATACTTTGAAGTTCAAATGGTGAGTAGCTTAGCTTGGCATGTCTCACACTCATTTGTGCACTGGTAACTCAAAACTATTCACTATCTAACACATTCAGAGCTACACCCAAGAAGAAAAGGTTATACATGACCAGCAATTGCAAAACTATTCACTATCTAACTATATTGGTTATACATGATCAGCTATTTCTTTTCTTTCAATAAAAACCATGGCATACACCTATTTATGTCACACAAAAACCCTGCATTTTCCCCATGGCACAACTATTGTGTACATCATGTATATCACTTAAACAAAGTATTTTTTTCACAAATTTGAACCCAATAAAAGATTTCTATAGAATTGCACACAAAGTATGTCCTGGACAGAAACCATGCAGTTTCTAGTCATGTAAATCGAACATTCTACATAGAAATAAAAAGTAATCCAACAAAAATACTACAAAATTCTTCTGAAGCAAAGAACCCTTCACCACTTACCATTAAAAGGACATTCACACCATTTTGCATACTGTACACACACACACACATAGAGAGACTCATGACACCAACCATGGAGAATCCAATCAAATCCAAATATTTACAACAAGGAACCAAATACATGACCACCATTATTATCATTGTGCTAGTGTGACATACAAGTAGTACTAGTGTACATGAAAAAAAAACTAAAACCTAAAACCCCAACAGAACATCAAGCCCACCAACCGGCTAAACGAACTAAAGATCTCACTGGACGAGGAATATTGGGTTGCGTCACCGACTAGTGGGACCCCCACAGGCCCCATCTCCTCTAGTTGAACACGCCGGCGACGGCGCCCCACACCGTAATTCCTTCGCACCCGCAATTGTAGGCTATCAATAATGGGGTTTGTCTGCTTTTCTTTCAAAGATGTGCAACTGAACTTATCCAGTCATCAAACAACATGGTACATGTTCATTCCAGCATAAGCTGGGTATAGTACTTTATATATTCAAATGTCTAAACCTAAATTGCAGTGTATCTGACCTCATACATGACTACCGTTAGGGGATTCTCCTTGACTTGTTAATCTTACAACTGGCTTTCACTAGTCTTTCTATTTACCAGGTCAAGTAAATTTGTCAAATTTAGACAAGTAGAAAATACAGGTCTAGAGATTGAAAATGGGTCCATCTAACTCCTATCAAGCATAAATTGGTTTATGCCATAAGTGTGAATATCCAGGACACTAAAACAGGGATGCGATAACCATTTGCGACATCAACCAAACTTGCTTAATTATCCACTGGATAACCTGATTGTTTCCTAGGACCAAACTCCTCTGTCTAACCCTGAGTATATACTATTGAAGTTTGAGCTATCTATTTGGCATGTCTCCTCTGTCTAACCCTAAGTGTGTATCAGTTACTTTCAACAGTGCCGAGCAATAGAAAATCTCTGAAAAACCATGCTCTACTACATGTCATGTCATTCATTTTTTAAGAGGAAGTAAACAACCATCCATATAGATAATCACCCCAAGTTGCTCATCCATCCATATAGAAAATCTCAACTGTTTCAGTTCACCACTTCACCTTCAACAGTGCAGACAAGATTTGAAGCTTTACAAATATCTTTACAAGATGCAATCGGCCATCCTAAGAGATGTCGACCAGACAGACTAATCTATCAATAAGATGATACTATGTTACTAAAATTTTGTAATCAACTAGGAAATTCAGAGGTCAATGTTTGTCCAACCCTAACTGCTAACTGAATATTTATTTCTAGGTGCTGCAATGAGCAGTTGCTCCACCGCCGGCAGAAGGTGCAAGGACGAAGGGACGAAAGAAAGAGATGAGGGCAGGGGAAGAGATACCTTGCTCCGTTAGTCCACCACTACGACCGACGAGGCCGTGGCAACGCTAGGGCATGGCGAGGGCGTCGGGGGCGCGGGCGTCGGGGGCGAGGGCGTCGG
>LR738710.1:616311157-616358796 GCA_902687465.1 Secale cereale | reverse complement strand
GGAGGACGTCGAGGGCGCGGGCAGAGGGGGGACGGCGAGGGAGGCGGCGCTCGACTCGGGAAGGTGGCGCGGGGGTGGCGAGGGAGGCGGCGCTCGGCTCGGCGGGGGTGGCGCGGGGGCGGCGGCGTCGGGGCGCTGGAGGGAGGGAGAGGGATGAAGTTGATCTGGCGAGGGAGAGAGGGAATGGGTGGAGTGGGGGACGAAGTATGGATGGGGAGAGATTACTAATGGCGCACCTCCCCCTAGTGCGCCATAAGTACGGCGATTCTAATGGCGCACCTCCCCCTGGTGCGCCATTAGTATTTTGTTTTAGTTACTAGCCCGACTGGTCAGGTTATATCCCACCTAACCCAATCCCCATCAGAACACACCCACTAGCCCGACTGGTCAGCACGCAGCACACCAACCAGGAGGTCTTGGGTTCGATTCCCAGGCTCCCCAATTTTTTTTTATGCATTTAAAATGTTGTTTGACACTTATTTGTGTTTAAATATGTTCAAACTTGTTAAAATCATAACAGTAATATTTTTTTATAAAGCAGTAATAATTTTTTTAAAAATATCATCAAATTTGTTATTTGAAAATATTTATGAAATGAAAAAATAACATCAAATTTATTATTTTGAATATATCATGAGTTCATGGGTCGGCGGCGGCGGCCGGTGGAGCGGGGGAGCGTGCGGTGGGTCGTCGGCGGCGGTTGAGTAGGGGAGGGTGCGGGGGGTCGGCGGCGGCCGGTGGAGCGAGGGGTGCTCGGCGGCGAGGGGGACCGGATCTGGCGAGGTGGGATAGCGATCGAGATGGAGGGGGATCGAGATCGAGTGTCCATGAAATTTAAAAACATTCAAGAGTTCAAAAAGTTCCCATGAAATGTAATCGAGAAATGAAGTCTACGATTTAAATACAATCGATCTTAGCTAGCTATCTGTTCACAATCTTCTTGCCCTTCTTTTCGCAAATGGAGTTCTTCTGTGGAACGGACGTCCTTTAGGTAGGGTGGTCCCGCTTCTTCTTGTGGTGTATGCTGCTACTTCATCATCGTCGTCATGTTCGATCCTCGGGTCGCCGTACTTGTCGAAGTCTTGCTCATTGGCTACACCATCCATTCCGATGATCTTCCTTTTGCCTCTCCTCACGACAACATGACTGGGCTTTGACGGGTCGGTAATGAAGAAGCATTGGTCAACTTGGGAAGCCAGTACCCATGGCTCATTTTTCGCGGTGACGTTTGCGCCCACGGTCTTGGATTTGGCTTCGGGTATAACCATGGTGGTGAAATACCGGTCTTCTTTTAGGACGCTCTTGGACCATCTGACACGGAACATCGGGACCTTCTCTCCAGCATAGCTCAACTCCCAGATCTCCTCGATCCTTCCGTAGTATCTGTCCTTGTTGTTACCGGTGTAGGATTCCATCGTTACCCCGGAGTTCTAATAACCATCGCTCTTCATGTCCTTGGCCTCGGTGTAGAATGTGTAGCCATTGATATCGTACGGCTCATAGGTCATCAGGTTGTGCTCGGCGCCCTGTGACAAGGCAAATATGAGTTGTTCTTCCGCGGAAGAATCCTCATGTAAAGGGTACGACAGAAGCTTCTTCTTGAACCAACGCGTGAAACATGAGTTGTGCTCTTTGATTATATCTCCGTCCGTCCTCTGTTGGCCTCGGTCATTGTACGTCTTCTCAGTAAAGGTTTTGTGCTCTACCACCCAAGGATCGACCACGTCTATGTGTTGTAGCGCGACTAGGTTTGCTCTTTCAAAGTCGGCGAGTCGACCCTCGAAGTAGACATGCATTTCGCGGCGACCCTCACGGTGACCCCATCCAGTGAGCCTGCCGAGGTGCCTGTGTACGGGCAGACCAATGGAGTTCTCGATGCCTAGATAATTCGTGCAGTAGGAGATGCACTCTTCGGTCAGAAAGCCCCTGGCTATGCTTCCCTCTGGACGTGACATGTTGCGAACGTATCCCTTGATGACACCATTCATCCTTTCGAACGGCATCATGCTGTGCAGGAACGTCGGCCCGAGTTGGATGATATCGTCCACGATATGGACCAGCAGATGCACCATAACGTCGAAGAATGCGGGCGGGAAGTACATCTCAAGCTCGCATAGTATCACCATGATCTCTTCCTGTAGCCTTCTGAGTTGCCTCACGCCAACCGACTTCCGAGAGATGACGTCGAAGAAGTTGCATAGGCCAAATAGCGTTTCACGGACGTGCGCGTCCATGATCCCACGGATTGCAACTGGAAGTATCTGCGTCATTAGCACATGACAGTCGTGAGACTTCATCCCGCTGAACTTCTGCTTCGCTGGGTCTAGGTATCTGCTTATCTTCCCCGCGTAACCGTAAGGAAGTTTTACTCCTACGAGGCAGGTGAAAAACTGCTCGATCTCCTCCTGACTTAGAGTGAAGCACGCGGGAGGGTAGTCATTTTCGGTCTTCTTGGCCTTTTGCCTTTGCGAAGACTTTCCTTGTCCTGCTTCTCATCATCATCATCATCATCATCATCATCATCATCATTAGCGTGAAGCTCCTGCCTGATGCCCATTGATTTCAAGTCTGCCCTTGCTTTCGGCCCATATTTGGTCCTCTCTGGCATGTTGAGCAGGGTACCAAGCAGACTCTCGCACACGTTCTACGTGATATGCATGACATCAAGGCTGTGAGGCACACGGTGGATCTTCCCGTATGGCAAGTCCCAGAAAACAGACCTCGTTTTCCATACCTTCAGCAGCGGCTCTGGCGCCTTTCTCTTCTTTCCCGGCTCTGGCGCCTTTTGCTTCTTTCCTGGTAGTGGGAAATCTTTCCAATTTTTCAACAGCTCGTATATTTCCTCGCCGCTCCTCGTACGCGGGCGTCCTCGGGGTTCGGTTTCACCATCGAACAGATCCTTGCGTTTTCTCCACAGGTCATCGTCGCGAAGCCACCTTCGATGTCCCATGAACACGGTTTTCGAAGACCCGGGATCTCTATCTAGCTGGCGATGCGTTGTGTCATCCATGCACCTGACGCATCCAGAAAATCCGTGGACCACCTGCCCCGCGACATATCCGTAACCGAGATAGTCGTGCACCGTCGTGAGCAGTGCGGCTCTCATAGGGAAATATTCTTTCTCTGCGGCGTCCCACGTATTGGCTGGCGTTTTCCATAGCGTGTCTCGCTCCTCTTTCAGCAGCCCCAGATATAGATTGATGTCGTTCACTGGTTGTTTCGGTCCTTCAGTTAGCATACTCATGTGAATGTACTTCCTCTTCATGCACAACCAGGGGGATGGTTGTACATCCACACAAACACAGGCCAGGTGCTATGTGTGCTTCTCTGGCTGCCAAACGGATTGACTCCATCGGTGCTCGCGCCCAGCACGATGTTCCTTGGATCGTTCCCAAATTCTAGGTCTTCGAAGTTCAACGCTTGCCACTGGCTCGCATCCTTAGGGTGACTCAGCATCTTGTCTTTTTTATCTATCTCCGGATCATTTGCATCATCTTCTCGCTTCTTCTCCTCCCTATCCGCGTGCCAACGCAGGAGCTTTGCTACCTTAGGGTCTGCGAAATACCGCTGCAGACGAGGAGTGATCGGAAAGTACCACACCACTTTTCGAGGAGCTTTCTTCCTCTTCTTGTATCGAGTGACGCCGCACACCGGACATATGGTAGACTCCGCGTGCTCGTCCCGATAAATGATGCAATTGTTCAAGCACACATGGTATTTCACGTGCGGTAAATCCGGAGGACACACGATTTTCTTCGCCTCCTCGAAATTGGTCGGGCACTTGTTCCCCTTGGGAAGACGTTCGTGCCAGAATGACATGTTCTTGTTGAAGCATGCGTCGGTCATTTTGTGTTTTACCTTCATCTCCAGAGCCATGAGCGTTACTTTTAGGCGGGTATCCTCGGGCCTGCATCCTTCATACAATGGAGTAACCACGTCTAACTCTAGTTGATCCATCTTGGCTTTCTCTTGGGCGGCAGCTCTTGCGTTATCCGTCTGCTTGAGAAGCAGCTCTTGAATATCAGGGTCCTGCACCCAGCCCATTGATGGACCAGCGTCGTCTGCTCCACTGGCATCATCATCTTCATGATCATGCCCGTCGTCTGCTCCGGCATCTTCCTCATCATCATGTCCTGCATCTTCTACATGATGACTGTGTACAGCATCACCGTCGTGCCCGTCGTCTGCTCTGGCATCTTCCTCATTTCTTGCCCGGCCCCCATGGACGACTTCGTAGTCATCTTCATCACCTTGCCACCGATAGCCATCCATGAAACCACGCAAGACCAGGTGGTCCCGCACCTGCCCGGAATCCGGGTCCGCAATAAGGCTCTTCAGCTTGCATCTTCGACACAGACATATTATCTCCGTCTCGGCCTTCGCGGAGCTCAAAAACCTATTCACGATGCCTTCGGTCATCGTGCGGGCCATGGTTGCCTGCGGGGTAGAGCAAAACGATATTTTAGAACCAAGAAAAAATTTGGCATGACTTTCCCTAAAAATAGGACCAAAAAGAATGCTTAATGCCAAAATTATCGCCGAAACGGAAATGAATCAACATTCCGGCAAAATATTGGCAACTATCGCATTTCAAATACCGGTACACCTCCAAACACAAACACATATGCAACACCACAAACATATGCAACACCACGAACATACATAGATCTAGCTAGGCCATAAAAAGTGCATGTGCACATTGTTGTAGGGAGAACAACATAAATATAGCTTCCCCCCTTACTTACCTATCAAAACAAGGTAATTTAACCACTTAATTTGAATGAATCTATGGTGGAAATGAGGTGACAAAGAGGAGGCACCCGAGACAAGCTTTGGAGGAGGAGGTGGACAGAATGAAGTGCGGAGAAAGTGAGTGGGTAGGAGTGGCTGTCCAAAATATCTTGTTGGTGCCCACTTACTAATGGCGCACCACCTCCAAATGCGCCATTAGTAACCCAGGTTACTAATGGGGCACCTGCTGGTGGTGCGCCATTAGTAGTTTTGCAACAAAAAACATACTAATGGTGCAATGTGCCAAAGTGCGCCATTACTAGTTTAAACTAGTAATGGCGCACTATGGAGTAGTTTTGCAAAAAAAAAAGAATAAAAAATATAATAAAAAACAACAGTAGTGGCGCACTGTGTGACTGGTGCGCCATTACTAGTTACAACTAGTAATGGCGCACTATGTCTGGATGCGCCATTAGTATGTTTGGAAAAGGAAAAAAAAGAATTTGATACTAATGGCGCACCCTGAGCCTGGTGCGCCATTAGTGTATTCAACTCTAATGGCGTACCAGAAGGTGGTGCGCCATTAGTATATACTAATGGCGCACCGCATGTCTGGTGCGCCATTAGTGTCAATCCCATCTATAGCCCTTTTTCTAGTAGTGTGTATAAGACCCGTTAGCGGATAATGATAGTTTATGAATGGAAATACCTCATTCCGGCGTTTTCGTCGAGGCGGAGTGTTGGGTAAGCCGGTGGATAATTCCTCTTCTCCGAAGTTTCGAGTCCGACGCCGACTCTCGTGTTGTTGTTGCTTCAAAAGAAAATGAGGATCTAAATGAGCTGAAGGGTGTGAAAATCTTACTTTCCGGATAACCCGTCGAACTTTTTGTCTTGGCAAGGATTCTGAGCCGGAGGAAATAGTAATAACCTCTTCATCTGCAGCTTGACTAGCCTCCGTGTCATCCTGGCAATAATCAGTGTCAATAAGATAGTTGAAGTAAGAACCAAGAGAGTCAAGGACTACCTCCGACTCAGTGCCGTAGTTTAGTTCAAACAGTTCGGAAGCACTGGTTTTCTTCTTGGTCTTCTTAACAACTTTTTTGGCGGCTTTCTTGGCGGCTCTGGCTCTCTTGGCAGCTTCATGATCATAAGATTTCGTCCAGAAGTCCGACTTAACCTGTGAGAAGTGGCGAATTCATGATTGGCAAGGGAACTGTAATTATAAATGGCAACAGTTAAGGTTAAGATTTACCTCCGGTGCCGGGTTAGATTTGCAGAAAGGCAATAGGCCCACTTTGTTGTAGTCAGACAAGGATTCATTTAAAATAGTTTTTTTTGTCATATCTACGATGACATTCTCCTCCAGATCCTCAAAGCTATGGCGCAAAGGGTCATTCTTTTCTCCAGTATACTCACACATTAAACCGTACCTGCGGCTTAAAGGAATAATTCGCCAAGCGAGCCAGCAACGGGCTAAGTCAATTCCAGTTAAACCGTTTCCGAGAAGGGCCTTCGCCTTTGAAAGAGTGGGGGCAATTGACTTGCGTTCTGTAGTAGTGAGCTTTTCAGCAAGAGGGTGATTGGTGTCTAAACGTTGAACACGGAGACCCGGCAATGGATGCTCGTCATCCAGAGAAGTATCTTTATAATAAAACCAAGTTTTGTTCCAGTCTTTCGGATGACTCGGTAGACAGGCATAAGGAAAAATAGAGTCTCTCCTTCTTTGGATGGAGACAGCACCAAGCTCCAAGCAAGGGCCATTGGTAAATTCATTCTGGCGGTTTAAGTAAAAGAACACCCTAAAAAGCAAGATAAAGGGCTCCTCTTGAAGGTATACTTCACAAAAAACCTGAAAGTTGCAGATATTTGACACGGAATTGAGTCTGATGTCTTGGGGATGGAGCTGGAAAAAGTGCAGAACATCCCTGAAGAATTTAGAGCCGGGCGGTGAGAAACCCCGGTTCATGTGATCAGTAAAAACAATCACTTCATCATCCATGGGTGCAGGTTTCTCTTCGCCTGGGTTAGGAGCACGGTAAGGCATCACTGGAGCATTTGGCAGATATCCGACTTTGACAAAGTCGGCCAGTGTGGCTTCAGTAACAATTGAAGGGACCCAGTTGCATGTGGTGATTGTCTTTGCTGGCATTGTGAACAAGCAGACCTAAAGAAAGAAAGATTATTGCTGGTTTGGAATCAGTTCATTAAAACCGGAAACAAATTATTACTACAAGTTCAGCTTGGCGGCTTAAATGGGGCCTAATGGCATAAGAATAATCATAAGTCGAAAAATTAAGCCGCCATGACAGATGCGAGTGTTCAGAAAAGCAAATTTCATCAAGTCTGGGAAAAACAGTTTTTCCAGGTTGCAGCAGTAATTTTGGATCTACAGTTGTTCGAAAATCAAGACTAAAATGATGAACAGGCAAATATAAAGTTCAAGGTCATACAGTTTCTGAGGATGAATCTATTCTACCAGAGACGAGATATCATGACATTTGTTAAGGAGATAAGAACAACATCAACGCATAAAGAAATACCAAGATCAGAAGAGATGCTACAATAGCGGAAGGAAGATGAACGGTGAGGAACTGCGCAGAAACCCTAAAAGATCTAAGATGAAAGAGCAAGAAGAACATACCTAGTCGGATGAGCGGCGGTGATGCACGGAAGAAGCCTGACGGCGTTAGGCGGATGATGCAGAAGTTGATTAAGGTGAAGCAGAGGACGGTGGCGCCAGTGAAGCTCAGAGATAGAGAGTTGTGAGGAAGAAGACGAGACGGAAGAAGCACAGGGAGAATGGAAAGGGCTCCTGGGCCTATTTATAAGCAAGATGGATGAGGGTCATGCGCGAAAATCGAGGAGGCAAGCAAACAGGAAAGTGACGATACATGCGGCTCGATTGTTGCGATCCTATTAATGCGGAAAGATTTGTTAGAATTTGGACAGTTCAAAGGCCAGCAGTAGGTGACGTCATGGCGGGTTACCGTTATTTCAAAAACTGACGTCATGGTGGATCACTATCATTTCAAAAACAGATGTCATGGCGGGTTACAGTCTCTCACCAGAAGATGAAGAAAGATTGACATGAACAAGTTCAAATCAACCTGGGGCCTAATGTTGGGGATATAAGTATTTCATTTGACCCGCCCATAATGGGCTCAGCCGAGAAGCACGTTAAAGATGGCGGTTTAGTTAAGGGCCCATGGCCTGCGGCGGTTTAAAGCATGTAAGTATCAACCGCCATATAGGTGACTTGTATTGTAAGGCATGTAATAAGAGTCACCGGGCCGGACATGATTGTATGAGCCTGCCAGGACGCCGTAGGCCTCAGGGCGTCAACCCGTGTATATAAGGGGATGACCCGGGAGCGGCTTAGGGCAAGAAACAACAGATCGAGGGCTAGGCAAGCGCATCCGCACCCTAGCAATCGACACCCCAGCAATCCACCTCAAACTGGATTAGGTTTTACCCTCACCGCAAGGGGCCGAACCAGTATAAACTCCATGTGTCCTTTGTCTTGTTCTTAACACCTTTAAGCTAACCACGTCTCTATGGCTCTGCAATCAATTCCTTACCTTAGGACATCTGTCATGACACTTCCACGACAGGTTCTCTTGCTACAAGAATTTGATTTGCATATTATTGATAGAAAGGGAGCTGAGAACCCCGTTGCAGACAACTTTTCTAGGTTAGAGAATGGTCTTGATGACCCACTACCTATTGATGATATCTTTCCCGATGAACAATTGGCTGTCATAAATACTTCTCGTACTGCTCCATGGTATGCTGATTATGCTCATTACATTGTTGCTAAATTTATACCACCTAGTTTCACATACCAGCAAAAGAAAAAGTTTTCTATGATTTAAGACATTACTTCTGGGATGACCCACACCTTTATAAAGAATGAGTAGATGGTGTTATTAGACGTTGTGTAATTGAGCATGAAAAGGAATAGATCCTACACAAGTGTCACTCCGAGGCATATGGAGGACACCATGCTGGAGATAGAACTTCACATAAGGTATTGCAATCCGGTTTTTATTAGCCTACTCTCTTCAAGGATGCCCGTAAGTTTGTCTTGTCTTGTGATGAATGTCAAAGAATTGGTAATATTAGTAGGCATCAAGAAATGCCTATGAACTATTCACTTGTCATTGAACTATTTGGTGCTTGGGGCTTTTATTATATGGGACAGTTTCCGTCCTCTAATGGGTATACACATATTTTAGTTATTGTTGATTATGTTACTGAGTGGGTAGAAGATATTCCAACTAGTAGTGCTGATCATAACACCTCTATTAAGATGCTTAAAGGAGTTATTTTTCCGAGGTTTGCAGTCCCTAGATATTTAATGACTGATGGTGGTTCACATTTTATTCATGGTGCTTTTCGTAAAATGCTTGCTAAGTATGATGTTAATCATAGAATTGCATCCCCTTACCACCCACAGTCTAGTGGTCAAGTATAACTGAGCAATAGAGATCTCAAAATAATTTTGCAAAAGACCGTTAATAAATCTAGAAATAATTGGTACAAGAAACTTGATGATGCATTCTGGTCTTATAGAACTGCATATAAAAATCCTATGGGTATGTCTCCGTATAAAATGGTTTATGGAAAAGCATGTCACTTACCTCTCGAACTAGAACATAAGGCATATTGGGCCATTAAAGAGCTCAATTACGATATCAAACTTGCTGGTGAGAAGAGACTATTTGACATTATCTCACTTAATGAGTGGAGAACCCTGGCCTATGAAAATGCCAAATTGTTTAAAGAAAAAGTTAAAAGATGGCATGACAAAACGATACAAAAACATGAGTTTAATGTAGATGACTATGTTTTGCTATACAATTCTAGTTTAAGATTTTTTGCAGGAAAACTCCTCTCTAAATGGGAAGGTCCTTACGTGATCGAGGAGGTCTATCGTTTCGGTGCAAGAAAAATAAACAACTTCGAAGACACAAATCCGAAGGTGGTGAACGGTCAAAGAATCAAACATTATATCTCAAGTAATCCCATAGATGTTGAAACTAATGTCATTGAAACCGTAACCCCGGAGGAATACATAAGGGACACTTATCAGAACATTTCAGACTCCGAAAAGGAATAGGTATGTGGTACGGTAAGTAAACCGACTCCAAAACAGTTCTAATAGCAATTTTTCTCCGTTATGGAATATTTTTAAAAAATAGGAAAATAAGAAGTAGTCTGAAAGGGACATGAGGCATCCACGAGGGTGGAGGGCGCGCCCTACCCCCCTGGGCGTGCCCCCTGCCTCGTGGGCACCTCGTGTGCCCTCCAGACTCCGTTTTCTTGCAATATACTTCTTTTGGTCGGTAAAAATTCATTATATAATCTCCTGGAGGTTTTGACCACCGTACCACGACAAAATCCTCTTATTTTGTTTCAAGCTGTTTTTATAACAGATCTAGATCACCATGACATCTTCAAGTGCCCCAAGGACAAGTTTTTCAAGAAGGTCATCAACCCCTACCTCATGGAGGTGTTGGAACACCCTCAAACCATTGAGATGCATGAGGGGGTGCTGCACATCCACGATGTGGAGGGAGCAAGGTGGACCGAAAGCGTGGAGACAAGACTCGAAGCAATGGAGCGACAAGTTTTCAAGTGCCAGGTGTTGGTGGAACGTGGACTCAACGCCAACCACATGATGATCGCGGAGTTCACCAACAACCACAAGCTAGATGCCAAGCACATTGGGGAGACCATCTTCAAGCTCCACGAGAAAATCGAGCACCTCCAAGCCCAGATCTATGACATGCAAAACCAAAACTGTGAGTACGAATATAGATTCAAAAGGATGAGTTTGGCTGCAGATTTAAGGATCCCGGAGACTCGATCCTCCTTCTATGATGGTGATCCTATGCCTTGGAAGATGGACGACAAGCCTACATCATCTACAACTCCATCATCACCACCTCCGAAGAAAGAGACATAAACACATGGGTATGGGCACTCCCCCTCGGAACTGCCAAGCTTGGGGGAGGTGCCCCGGTATCATATCACCATCACACCTCTATCTTTACCGTTTTTCTTAGTTCGATCCTTTTGGTAATATCTTTATCTAGTAGAATAAAGTTTGGTATGATCTAGTTTTGAGCTTTTCTTTATGATCCTTCAATGTATTCCAGTCCGTGAGCTATATATAATAAAAATTAGTCTTGAGTCGAGGGCTTGGTTATCTTGCTATGATCTTGAGATAATAATAAGAAAAAAAAGAGAATTAAAGAGATCATATTCATCTTATCGAGAGTAATGACTTCACATATAAAAGCATACCATGAATAAAAGTTATTGAGAGCTGACAAACGTAGTTTTGGTCATCGTTGCAATTAATAGGAAGTAATAAAGAAAAAGAGGTTTTCACATATAAATATACTATCTTGGACATCTTTTATGATTGTGAGCACTCAATAAAATATGACATGCTAAAAAGTTGATGTTGGACAAGGAAGACAATGTAATGGGTTATGTTTTCTTATATCTAAAATAAAGTATATTGTCATGGATCATCCAACATGTTGAGCTTGCCTTTCCCCCTCATGCTAGCCAAACTCCTTGCACCAAGTAGAGATACTACTTGTGCTTCCAAATATCTTTAAACCCGGTTTTGCCATGAGAATCCACCATATCTACATATGGATTGAGTAAGATCCTTCAAGTAAGTTGTCATTGTTGCAAGCAATGAAAACTGCTCTCTAAATATGTATGATCTATTAGTGTGTAGAAAATAAGCTTTATACGATCTTGTAATATGGAAGCAATAAAAGCGACGGTCTGCTTAATAAAGGTCCCTATCACAAGTGGCAATATAAAGTAACGTTCTTTCACATTAATATTTCGTGCATCCAACCATAAAAGCACATGATAACCTCTACTTCCATCTGCGAAGGGCCTATCTTTTATTCTTCCTTATACAAGAGTCATGGTGATCTTCACCTTTCCATTTTACATTTTATCCTTTGGAAAACACATTGTGTTGGAAAGATCCTGACATATATACCCAATTGGATGTAAGTTATCATAAACTATTATTGTTGACATTACCCTTGAGGTAAAAGGTTGGGAGGCAACACAATAAGCCCCTATCTTTCTCTATGTCCGATTAAAACACCATACCCATAAGTATTGCATGAGTGTTAGCAATTGTGAAAGACTAATGATAGTTGAGTATGTGGACTTGCTGAAAAGCTCTTATATTGACTCTTTCTCATGTTATGATAAATTGCAATTGCTTCAATGACCGAGATCATAGTTTGTTAGTTTTCAATGACGTTCCTGATTCATACTTGACATTGTGAATAGATTGTTACTTTAGCATAAGAAATCATAAGACAATATATATATATATATATATATATATATATATATATATATATATATATATATATATATATATATATATATATATATATATATATGTGTGTGTGTGTGTGTGTGTGTGTGTGTGTTGTTGTTATCATGATGCCCTCATGTCCGTATTTTAATTTATCGACACCTCTATCTCTAAACATGTGGACATATTTTTCGGTATCGGCTTCCGCTTGAGGACAAGCGAGGTCTAAGCTTGGGGAGTTGATACGTCCATTTTGCATCATGCTTTTATATCGATATTTATTGTATTATGGCCTGTTATTACACATTATGTCACAATACTAATGCCTTTTCTCTATTATTTTACAAGGTTTACATGAAGAGGGAGAATGCCGGCAGTTGGAATTCTGGGCTGGAAAAGGAGAAAATATTAGAGACCTATTCTGCACAACTCAAAAAGTCCCAAAACTCCACGAAAGTCAGTTTTCGAATATATTAAAAACTTTGGGTGAATAAAGCACCAGAGGGGGGCCACACACCGTCCACGAGGGTGGGGGGCGCCCCCTGCCTCGTGGGCCACCTGGCAGCCCCCCGATTCCCATCTTCTGGTATAAGGTGTCTTCTGCCCTGGAAAAAATGAGAAGGAAGTTTTCGGGAAGAAGCGCGGCCGTTGCGAGGCGGAACCTTGGCAGAACCAATCCAGGGCTCCAGCGGAGCTGTTCTGCCGGGGAAACATCCCTCCGGGAGGGGGAAATAATCACCATCGTCATCACCATCAATCCTCCCATCGGGAGGGGGTCAATATCCATCAACATCTTCACCAGCACCATCTCCTCTCAAACCCTAGTTCATCTCTTGTATCCAATCTTTGTCCCAAAACATCAGATTGGTACGTGTGGGTTGCTAGTAGTGTTGATTACTCCTTGTAGTTGATGCTAGTTGGTTTATTCGGTGGAAGATCATATGTTCAGATCCTTTATGCATATTAATACCTCTCTGATTATGAACATTAATATGATTTGTGAGTAGTTACGTTAGTTCCTGAGGACACGGGAGAATTCTTGCTATAAGTAGTCATGTGAATTTGGTATTCGTTCGATATATTGATAAGATGTATGTTGTCTTTCCTCTAGTGGTGTTATGTGAGCGTCGACTACATGACACTTCACCATTGTTTGGGCATAGAGGAAGGCATTGGGAAGTAATAAGTAGATGATGGGTTGCTAGAGTGACAGAAGCTTAAACCCTAGTTTATGTGTTGCTTCGTAAGGGGCTGATTTGGATCCATATGTTTCATGCTATGGTTAGGTTTACCATAATACTTCTTTTGTAGTTGCGGATGCTTGCAATAGGTTTAATCATAAGTGGGATGCTTGTCCAACGAAGGGTAGTACCCAAGCACCGGTCCACCCACATATCAAATTATCAAAGTAACAAACGCGAATCATATGTGTGTGATGAAAACTAGCTTGACGATAATTCCCATGTGTCCTCAGGAGCGCTTTTCCTTATATAAGAGTTAGTTCAGGCTTGTATTTTGCTACAAATAGGATTGGGCCATCTTGCTGCACCTCATTTACTTTTATTACTTGTTTCTCGTTACAAATTACCTTATCACAAAATTATCTGTTATCAATAATTTTAGTGCTTGCAGAGAATACCTTACTGAAAACAGCATATCATTTCCTTCTGCTCCTCGTTGGGTTTGACAGTCTTACTTATCGAAAGGACTAAAATAGATCCACTATACTTGTGGGTCATCAAGACTCTTTTATGGCGCCGTTGCCGGGGAGTGAAGCGCCTTTGGTAAGGAAAAAATTATATAGTGTGCTGAAATTTACTGCCACTTGTTACTATGGAAAATAATCCTTTGAGGGGCTTGTTTGGGGTATCTTCACCCCGACTAGTAGAGCAAAGATTTTCTCCTCAACCTACTGAACCTACTGAAAATGTTTACTTTGAAATTCCTTCGGGTATGATAGAGAAACTTCTAGCTAACCCCTTTACAGGAGATGGGACATTGCATCCTGATTTGCACCTAATCTATGTGGATGAAGTTTGTGGATTATTTAAGCTTGCAGGTATGCCCGAGGATGTTATCAATAAGAAGGTGTTCCCTTTATCTTTGGAGGGAAAGGCATTGACATGGTTTAGGCTATGCGATGATATTGGATCATGGAACTACAACCTATTGAAATTGGAATTCCATCAGAAGTTTTATACTATGCATCAGGTTCATCGTGATCGTAATTATATATATAATTTTTGGCCCCGCGAAGGATAAAGCATCGCTCAAGCTTGGGGGAGGCTGAAGTCAATGTTATATTCATGCCCCAAGCATGAGCTCTCAAGAGAAATTATTATTCAAATTTTTTATGCTAGGCTTTCTCTCAATAATCGCTCCATGCTCGATACTTCTTGTACTGGTTCTTTTATGATGAAGACTATTGAATTCAAATGGGATTTATTGCAAATAATTAAATGCAACTCTAAAGATTAGGATCTCGATGAAGGTAAGGAGTCAGGTATAACACCTAAGTTTGATTGTGTTAAATCTTCTATGGATACCGATGTTTTCCGTGAATTTAGCACTAAATATGGACTTGACTCTGAGATAGTAGCTTCTTTCTGTGAATCATTTACTACTCATGTTGATCTCCCTAAGGAGAAGTGGTTTAAAATCATCCTCCCATCAAAGTAAAAGTAGTTTAACCTATTAAATTTGAAGAAAAGACTATCACTTATAATGTTGATCCTATTGTTCCTACCGCTTATATTGAGAAACCACCCTTCCCCGTTAGAATAAAGGATCATGCCAAAGCTTCAACTATGGTTCGTAAGAGTAATACTAGAACACCTACACCCTCTGAGCAAATTAAAGTTGAACCTAGTATTGCTATGGTTAAGGATCTCTTGGTTGATAATATTTATGGGCATGTTATTTACTTCTTTAACGAAGCTGCTAGAATTGCTAGGTCCGATACTAAAAATAAACATAGACCTATTTTAGGCATGCCTTTTATTTCTGTTAAAATAGGAGATCATTGCTATCATGGTTTATGTGATATGGGTGCTAGTGCGAGTGCAATACCTCATTCTTTAAATGAAGAAATTATGCATTATATTGCACCTGCTGAGTTAGAAGGTATTGATGTTACTATTAAGCTTGCCAATAGAGATACTATTTCACCAGTTGGGATTGTTAGAGATGTTAAAGTCTTGTGTGGGAAAGTCAAATATCCTACTGATTTTCTTGTTCTTGGTTCCCCACAAGATGACTTTTGTCCCATTATATTTGGTAGACCCTTCTTGAATACTTTTAATGCTAGGATAGACTATGAAATGGATATTCTTACTGTTGGTTTAGGGGATATGTCTCATGATTTTAACTTTGCTAAATTTCGTAGACAACCCCATGATAAAGAATTGCCCAGTAAGGATGAAATTATTGGTCTTGCTTCTATTGATGTGCCTCCTAACGATCCTTTAGAACAATATTTTCTAGACCATGAAAATGATATGTTTATGAATGAAAGACGGGAAATAGATGAAGTATTCTTTAAACAGGGACCCATTTTGAAGCACAACTTGCCTATTGAAATTCTAGGGGATCCTCCTCCACCCAAGGGTGATCCTGTGTTTGAGCTCAAACCATTACCTGATACTCTTAAGTATGCTTATCTTGATGAAAAGAAGATATATCATGTATTATTAGTGCTAACCTCTCAGAGCAGGAAGAAGAGAAATTATTGACAACTCTGAAGAAGCATCGTGCTGCTATTGGATATACTCTTGATGATCGTAAGGGCATTAGTCCCACTCCATGTTAGCACAAAATAAAATTGGAGAAAGAGGCTAAACTGGTTGTTGATCACCAACGACGGTTAAATCCTAGGATGAAAGAAGTGGTAAGGAAAGAAATACTGAAGCTTCTAGAGGCATGTATAATTTATCATGTTGCTGATAGTTAGTGGATAAGTCATGTCCATTGTGTCCCTAAGAAGGGAGGTATTACTGTTGTTCCTAATGATAAAGATGAATTGATCCCAAAAAGAATTGTTATAGGTTATAGGATGGTAATTGATTTCCGCAAATTAAATAAATCTACTAAAAATGATCATTACCCTTTACCTTTTATTGATAAAATGCTAAAAAGATTATCCAAACACACACATTTTTGCTTTCTAGATGGCTATTCTAGTTTCTCTCAAATACCTGTGTCAAAAGAGCAGGAAAAGATCACTTTTACTTGCCCTTTTGGTACCTTTGCTTATAGACATATGCCTTTTGGCTTATGTAATGCACCTGCTACCTTTCAAATATGCATGATGGCTATATTCTTTGTTTTTTGTGAAAAGATTGTTGAGGTTTTCATGGATGATTTTTCTGTTTATGGAACTTCTTTTGATGAATGCTTGAGCAACCTTGATCGAGTTTTGTAGAGATGTGAAGAAACTAATCTTATCTTGAATTGGGAGAAGTGTCACTTTATGGTAAATGAAGGTATTGTCCTGGGGCATAAAATTTCTAAAAGAGGCACTGAGGTTGATAAAGCTAAAGTTGA
The DNA here is from genome assembly GCA_902687465.1 of Secale cereale. Lineage (NCBI taxonomy): Eukaryota > Viridiplantae > Streptophyta > Magnoliopsida > Poales > Poaceae > Secale > Secale cereale. The sequence continues at coordinate 616,342,157 of LR738710.1, read as the reverse complement.
TGCCATTGAAAAGATGTCGTGTCCCAAGGACATCAAAGGTATAAGAAGTTTCCTTGGTCATGCCGGTTTTTATAGGAGGTTCATTAAAGACTTCTCAACTTTCTAGGCCTGACTAATCTCTTACAAAAAGATGTTCCTTTTGTCTTTGATGATGATTTTGTAGAAGCATTTGAATACTTAAGAAAGCCTTGATCTCTACACATATTATCCAGCCACCTGATTGGAATTTACCCTTTCAAATTATGTGTGATGCAAGTGATTATGCTGTAGGTGTTGTTCTAGGACAAAGAGTAGATAAGAAATTAAATATTATCCAATATGCTAGTAAAACTCTAGACAAATGCCCAGAGAAATTATGCTACTACTGAAAAAGAATTTTTTGGAGTTGTATTTTCCTCTGATAAGTTCAGACCTTACATTGTTGACTCTAAAGTAACTGTTCACACTGATCATGCTGCTATTAAATATCTTATGGAAAACAAAGATGCTAAACCTAGACTTATTAGATGGGTTCTCTTGCTACAAGAATTTGATTTGCATATTATTGATAGAATGGGAGATGAGAACGCCGTTGGAGACAACTTGTCTAGGTTAGAGAATGTTCTTGATGACCCACTACCTATTGATGATACCTTTCCTGATGAACAATTGGCTGTCATAAATACTTCTCGTATTGCTCCATGGTATGCTGATTATGTTAATTACATTGTTGCTAAATTTATACCACCTAGTTTCACATACCAGCAAAAGAAAAAGTTTTTCTATGATATAAGACATTACTTCTGGGATGACCCACACCTTTATAAAGAAGGAATAGATGATGTTATTAGACGTTGTGTACCTGAGCATGAACAGGAACAGATCCTACGCAAGTGTCACTCTGAGGCATATGGAGGACACCATGCTGGAGATAGAACTGCACATAAGGTATTGCAATCCGGTTTTTATTGGCCTAATATCTTCAAGGATGCCCGTAAGTTTGTCTTGTCTTGTGATGAATGTCAAAGAATTGGTAATATTAGTAGACGTCAAGAAATGCCAATGAACTATTCACTTGCTATTGAACCATTTGATGTTTGGGGCTTTAATTATATGGGACTGTTTCCTTCCTCTAATGGGTATACACATATTTTAATTGCTGTTGATTACGTTACTAAGTGTGTAGAAGCTATTCCAACTAGTAGTTCTGATCATAACACCTCTATTAAGATGCTTAAAGAAGTTACTTTTCCAAGGTTTGGAGTCCCTAGATATTTAATGACTGATGGTGGCTCACATTTTATTCATGGTGCTTTTTGTAAAATGCTTGCTAAGTATGATGTTAATCATAGAATTGCATCCCCTTACCACCCACAGTCTAGTTATCAAGTAGAACTGAGAAATAGAGAGCTCAAATTAATTTTGCAAAAGACCGTTAATAAATCTAGAAATAATTGGTCCAAGAAACTTGATGATGCATTATGGGCTTATAGAACTGCATATAAAAATCCTATGGGTATGTCTCCGTATAAAATGGTTTATGGAAAAGCATGTCACTTACCTCTCGAACTAGAACATAAGGCATATTGGGCCAGTAAAGAGCTCAATTTTGATTTCAAACTTGCTGGTGAGAAGAGACTATTTGACATTAGCTCACTTGATGAGTGGAGAACACATGCCTATGAAAATGCCAAATTGTTTAAAGAAAAAGTGAAAAGATGGCATGCCAAAAGGATACAAAAATGTGAGTTTAATGTAGGTGACTGTGTTTTGCTATAGAACTCTCATTTAAGATTTTTTGCAGGAAAACTCCTCTCTAAATGGGAAGTTCCTTACATTATCGAGGAGGTCTATCATTCCGGTGCCATAAAAATCAACAAATTTGAAGGCACAAATCCGAAGGTGGTGAACGGTCAAAGAATTAAACATTATATCTCAAGTAATCCCATTAATGTTGAAACTAATGTCATTGAAACCGTAACCCTGGAGGAATACATAAGGGACACTTTCCAGAACGTTTCAGACTCCGAAAAGGAATAGGTATGTGGTACGGTAAGTAAACCGACCCCAAAACGTTCTAATAGCAATTTTTCTCTGTTTTGGAATATTTAAAAAAAGGAAAATAAGAAGTAGTCTGAAAGGGACACGAGGCATCCACGATGGTGGAGGGCGCGCCCTACCCCCTGGGCACGCCCCCTGCGTTGTGGGCACCTCGTGTGCCCTCCGGACTCCATTTTCTTGCACGATACTTGTTTTGGTCGGTAAAAAATCATTATATAATATCCTGAAGGTTTTGACCACCGTACCATGACAAAATCCTCTGCTTTTGTTTCGAGCTGTTTGCTAGATCACCATGATGTCTTCAAGCGCCCCCAAGGACAAGTTTTTCGAGAAGGTCATCAACCCCTACCTCGCGGAGGTGTTGCAACACCCTCAAACCATTGAGATGCGTGAGGGGGTGCTGCACATCTGCGATGTTGAGGGACCAAGGAGGACCGGAAGCGTGGAGACAAGACTCGAAGCAATGGAGCAACAAGTTTTCAAGTGCCAGGGGTTGGTGGAATGCGGACTCAACGCCAACCACATGATGATCGCGGAGTTCACCAACAACCATAAGCTAAATGCCAAGCACATTGGGGAGACCATCTTCAAGCTCCACGAGAAAATCGAGCACCTCCAAGCCCAGATCTATGACCTGCAAAACCAAAACTATGAGTATGAATATATATTCAAAAGGATGAGTTTGGCTGCAGATTTAAGGATCCCGGAGACTCGGTCGTCCTTCTATGATGGTGAGCCTATGCCTTGGAAGACGGATGACAAGCCTACATCATCAACAACTCCATCATCACCACCTCCAAAGAAAGAGACATGAACACATGGGTATGGGCACTCCCCCTGGCAACTGCCAAGCTTGGGGGAGGTGCCCCAGTATCGTATCACCATCACACCCCTATCTTTACCGTTTTTCTTAGCTTGATCCTTTTGGTAATATCTTGATCTAGTAGAATAAAGTTTAGTATGATCTTGTTTTGAGCTTTGCTTTATTATCCTTCTATGTATTCGAGTCCATGAGCTATATATAATAAAATTTAGTCTTGAGTCGAGGGCTTGGTTATCTTGCTATGATCTTGAGATAATAATAAAAAGAAAGAAAAATAGAGAGATATAATGAGATCACATTGATCTTATGGAGAGTAATGACTTCACATATAAAGGAGTATGATGAGTAAAAGTTGTTGAGAGCTGACAAACATAGTTTTAGTCATCATTGCAATTAATAGGAAGTAATAAAGAAAGAGAGGTTTTCACATATAAATATACCAACTTGGACATCTTTTATGATTGTGAGCACTCATTAAAATATGACATGCTAAAAAGTTGATGTTGGACAAGGAAGACAATGTAAAGGGTTATGTTTTCTTATATCCAAAATAAAGTATATTGTCATGGATCATCCAACATGTTGAGCTTGCCTTTACCCCTCATGCTAGCCAAACTCCATGCACCAAGTAGAGATACGACTTGTGCTTCCAAATATCCTTAAACCCAGTTATGCCATGAGAGTCCACCATATCTACCTATGGATTGAGTAAGATCCTTCAAGTAAGTTGTCATTGTTGCAATCAATAAAAATTGCTCTCTAAATATGTATGATCTATTAGTGTGGAGAAAATAAGCTTTATACGATCTTGTGATATGGAAGCAATAAAAGCAACGGAGTTCATAATAAAGGTCCCTATCACAAGTGCCAATATAAAGTGACGTTCTTTCGCATTAAGATTTCCTGCATCCAACCATAAAAGCACATGACAACCTTTGCTTCCCTCTGCGAAGGGCCACCTGGCAGCCCCCCGATGCCCATCTTCTCATATAAGGTGTCTTCTGCCCTGGAAAAAATGACAAGGAAGTTTTCGGGAAGAAGCACCGCCGTCTCGAGGCGAAACCAATCTAGGGCTCCGGTGGAGCTATTCTGTCGGGGAAACAGCCCTCCGGGAGGGGGAAATCGTCACCGTCGTCATCACCATCGATCCTCTCATCGGGTGGGGGTCAATATCCATCAACATCTTCACCATCACCATCTCCTGTCAAACCTTGTATCTAATGTTTGTACCAAAACCTTAGACTGGTACTTGTGGGTTGCTAGTAGTGTTGAGTACTCCTTGTAGTTGATGCTAGTTGGTTTATTTGGTGGAAGATCATATGTTCAGATTTTTTATGCATATTAATACCTCTATGATTATGAACATGAATATGATTTGTGAGTAGTTACGTTTGTTCCTGAGGACATGGGATAAGTCTTGCTATAAGTAGTCATGTGAATTTGGTATTCGTTTGATATTTTGATAAGATGTATGTTGTCTTTCCTCTAGTGGTGTTATGTGAACGTCGACTACATGACACTTCACCATTATTTGGGCCTAGAGGAAGGCATTGGGAAGTAATAAGTAGATGATGGGTTGCTAGAGTGAGAGAAGCTTAAACCCTAGTTTATGTGTTGCTTCGTAAGGGGCTGATTTGGATCCATATATTTCATGCTATGGTTAGGTTTACCATAATACTTCTTTTGTAGTTGCGGATGCTTGCAATAGGTTTAATCATAAGTGGGATGCTTGTCCAACGAAGGGCAGTACCCAACCACCGATCCACCCACATATCAAATTATCAAAGTAACGAACGCGAATCATATGACCGTGATGAAAACTAGCTTGACGATAATTCCTATGTGTCCTCGGGAGTGCTTTTCCTTATATAAGAGTTTGTTCAGGCTTGTATTTTGCTACAAAAAGGATTGGGCCATCTTGCTGCACCTCATTTACTTTTATTACTTGTTTCTCGTTACAAATTACCTTATCACAAAACTATCTGTTACCGATAATTTCAGTGCTTGCACAGAATACCTTACTGAAAACTACCTATCATTTCCTTCTGCTCCTCGTTGGGTTCGGCACTCTTGCTTATCGAAAGGACTACGATAGATCCCCCATACTTGTGGGTCATCAACTGCCTTGTTGAAGAGGATCAGATTCATCGTCATGAAACTTATGGACGAGAATGACATGCTCCGCATCGTGCGCCAAAGGCTGCTAGAGCAATCTGTGGATGCTCTCAAGCAGCATGTTTAGGACAAGAAAGAGCTCGTCGTCGCTCGCCACGGAGACTACCTAGTTCCTTCTTCTTTAGCCCTTGTGTATTTCAGGCGTTGCCGCATGTGGCTTTTTTAATTATCTTCCTAAATATGTAAGATAATTATTATCCACTATCATCGTCCTTATATTCATCAGTCTTGCTCCAAGTCTCGGTCAACGCCACATAGGTCCGTTGGATGTTACATCAATATCCGTCCAAAACTTTCTTTTCAGTTTTTCTTTTCTCTCTCTTAAATCTCAGTCGAGTGAGACATAGCCACGCCATGAAACAGGGGCTCGAGCGCCATTAATGGAGACATTGGGATGGAGGTCGGCCGCATATAGAGGTCAAAGGGCTCTCTGCCCGATGAGTACCCCGCACGGCACATCCTAGCCAATAAAAAATGGACGCGTGGCGGCACGGAATTGGTAGGTAGAACGCCCACGGTTTCAATAATACTTATGTTTCCAATTTGTAATGTGACAACACTTGTTACAAAATGACTTTGTTGATTGTGAATGTGTGCGCCTTCGCATCGGACAGAAAAATTAGCACAACATGTTGGTGCCATGTCATGACACCATGCCAAGTTTCATGATTTTCAGGCGAGTTTTGGATTTACGGGAATTTTAGAACCAAGTTTCTCGATGTTTTTGGCCGAGCCAAGATGCCCAATTGTTTGAATTCTATTCCCACTTCTCCATGGGACCTAGAAGTTCGCCCAAGTACACATAAATGCTTTTCCAACTAACTTTTGCGCACTGGAGCATGCGCTTGTACATCAAATTTGAATTATGTGCATTAAATGTTTGGAAAATGAATTAATGTATAAAAAGGCCAAACAAACCCGGAATAATTCCAAAATTTAGCACGAAATTCCTATTTGGTCTAAGGTGCCTGTCTAAAAAAATCAAGGCGGGAGAAGGCAATGTATGTCGGTTCGCACACGAAGGTGACACGTTCCTTCTTGGAACCATGAGGCTTCTTGAGAGAAGCTCCGGTTTGCAAGAAGCTTATACCAAAGCTTGTCCCAATTCGGCCAAAAATGTTACCACACCATGCCAAGTTTCATGATTTTTAGGCGTGTTTTGGATTTACAGGAAATAAAAAACCAAGTTTCTCTATTTTTCCAGCCGAGGCACGACGCCTAGATGTTTGAATTCCATTCCCATTACTTGCATGGGACCTAAAAATTCACCCAAGGACACACATGTGATTTTTCAACCAACTTTGGTGCACTCGAGCATGTGCTTGTAGTTAAAATTTGAATTATGCATATTAAATGCCCAGAAATTCAATTAATGTATAAATAGGCCAAACGAACCCGGAATAATTCCAAAATTTAGCATGATACTTCGATTTGGTCTAATCTACATGTGTAAAAAAATTAAGGCGGGAGAAGGCACTATTTGTCGTTTCGCACACGGAGGTGACACATTCCCTCTCGGAACCACGAGCCTTCTTGAGAGAAGCTCCGGTTGCAAGAGGCTTATACCAAAGCTTGTCCCAATTCAGCCAAAAAAATTACCACAACATGTTGGTGCCAGGTCATGACACCATGCAAAGTTTCATGATTTTCAGCCGTGTTTTGGATTTACAGGAATTAAAAAACCAAGTTTTTCAATCTTTCTGGCTGAGCCACGATGCCCAGATATTGGAATTTCTTTCCCATTTCTTGCATGGGACCTGAAAATTTACCCAAGGACACACATTTGTTTTTTCAACCAACTTTGGTGCACTGGAGAATGTGCTTGTAGTTCAAATTTGAATTATGCACATTAAATGACCAGAAATTCAATTAATGTATAAAAAGGCCGAACGAACCCCGAATAATTCCAAATTTTAGCACGATACTTGTATTTGGTCTAACCTGCCTGTGTAAAAAAATTAGACGAGAGAAGGCAGTGTATGTATGTTGTTCTTGAGAGAAGCTCTGGTTTGCAAGAAGCTTGTACCAAAGCTAGTCCCAATTCAGCCAAAAAAATTACCACAACATGTTGTTGCGATGTCATGACACCATGCCAAGTTTCATGATTTTCAGGCATGTTTTGTATTTACATAAATTAAAAAAACTAAGTTTATAAGTCTTTTCGGCCAAGCCGACGCCCAGATGTTTGAATTTCATTCCCATTTCTTGCATGGGACCTAGAAATTCACCCAAGGACACACATCCAAATTTTCAACCAACTTTGGTGCACTGGAACATGTGCTTGCAGTTCAAATTTGAACTATGCACATTTAATGACCAGAAATTCAATTAACGTATAAGAACGTCCAAACGAACCCGGAATAATTCCATATTTTAACATGGCACTCATATACTTCTATGTTGCCTCTGTAAAATTTCAAGGGCGTGGGGGAGGCAGCGTATATCGTTTGGCACAGAAAGGTGGCACGTCCCCCCTCCGGAACCACAAGTCTTCTCGAGAGAAGCTCCAGTTTGCAAGAAGCCTATACCAAAAACTTGTCCAAAGGTGGCCATTTTTTAACCACAACATATCGGTGCCATGAAATGACCCCATGCCATGTTTCATGATTTTCAAGCGAGTTTTGAATTTCTAGGAATTTAAAAACCAAGTTTCTCAATGTTCTCGGCTGAGCCACGACGCCCAGATGTTTGAATTTCATTCCCATTTCTTGCATGGGACCTATAAATTCACCCAAAGACACACATGTGATTTTTCAACAAACTTTGGTGCACTGGAGCATGTGCTTGTAGTTCAAATTTTAATTATGCACATTAAATGCCTAGAAACTCAATTAATGCATAAAAATGCCAAACGAACCCGGAATAATTCCAAATTTAAACACGACACTCATGTAGTTGCATGTTCACTGTACATAAATGTTCTAGCAATTCAAACACCATCCTTTCCCTCCATAACACCATTTTGTCTTTCAAAACATAATAAAAAAAATCAGGTATACCACAAATAGTTTAGTAGAAAGAATCCTATGGGATGCGATATAAAATATTGTGGCGCACCGTCTTGTCTAGCTTATGCAGGAAGCTTTGTCATCTACAGTCCACCGCCCCCGCTTGAACCACACTTGCGCGCCAGTTTCTCGCGGCACCGAGCGAAAATTTTCTGCCACCGCGGAAATATCTATCTCCCCACCCCTCCCTCCCACCAAAAGCCACAATTCCAGTGCTCCTCCTTGCTTTTCCAACTTCAAACTTTCACCGTTGCTTACTGGCAGCTCGGCCTCCTCGCTGGCGACACTTCTTCTTAAACGCCGCCTCCTCGCCGGCGACCCTTCTTATTGTTACGCGGCCTCCTCGCCGCCGACCCTTCTTCTTGCTGCACGGCCTGGTCGATATGGTCAGGTAATCCACACCCGACCCACACCATCCTCCTTCTTCCCCATCCCAGATGCCCCGACCGATGGTGCGACACGTTCCGCCGAAATCACTGCCCCCTCCCCCAATTAAGCCCCGCCCACATCCATTTTGCATGCAGTATAACATGGAGCTCAGTAGCATCTGGCAATGAAGAAGCAAATCACGGCCGCACGCGCGCACGAGGTCGCTATGGCTTCCATGCGTGCCGACCATCAGATCTTCGAGGAGGACCTCATCTTCGAGGACACCATCAACACCGCCAAGCGGTTGTCTACTTTCAAATAAAGTTTGTGCTATTTTCTGGAGGCCATCGCCAGTGCCTTCTAGTGATTTGTCCTTTATAATGTTAATATGTAATCTGATGCTCAATTAATAGTTTGGTCCTCTGAAATGTAACGTTCAGTTAATAGTTTGGTCCTCTGAAATGTAATGTTCAGTTAACAGTTTGGTCCAACAATTGCTACATTTTGTAGTACTGTTCTCAAGCATTCTTTGTTTTGTTAACTATGTTATCTTCTAGTACATGTTTCTATTCTGCAATGTCGTGCTCAGTTAACTATTTTGGTTCATTTGGTTTGTTGTCCATTTAACTATTTGGTTCAATTCTACAATTTGATTTTCATTTGCTGTGGGTACAATTTTGTATTGTTATGCATGTGAAATAAATCTAATTTGGCTGTACTCAATACATATTGTACTGATAGAATGTCAAGTCTCAGTTAACCTGATCAAGATCTTACTTATGTGTGTTGTAGGGAAACAATGGGAGACACTGCGGTTTACCATCGAGGTTTGCTCATGCATGGTCCTTTCGCTAATAACACATTATTGTGAAGTTGCAGGAATCATTGTAATATTTAGGTTTCTTACAATTTGGTCTTGCACATGTAGGTCCTGCTGTCAGAGGCTTAGACCCACTATTCGACCCATTTTGCATATGGGGAAATGAGATGTCCATGAATATCAGTCAAGTCAAGAAACTCAGAAAGATTATTAGGGTGAAGAAACTTGCGACAAATAATAGCAAGTTCTTTGTTTGCACAATGAAGAAGACATCAATCAACTATAGGATGGTACTAACTCTTTTACCTTCTTTTTACCCCTTGCGCCATTTCAAAATTTATAACAGCAATTTACGCATATCTTTGTTTTTAGTACTTTTCAAAGCAGTACACCGATGATTACCTCTCAAACCACCTGCATGGTCAAGAGGCGAGGAAGGTATTCATTCAACACCCACGGTACAATATTGAAGTCTTGCTGAAGAGTACGAAGGTTGGGCGGGCAATTATCCACAGCTACTGGCCTAAAGTTGGAAGGACATTCAACATCACTGAAGGCTTAATATTTGCCTTCCACTTTTGCAGTTTCCCAGATGAGATTCATCTGTCTATTTACCATGTATGATGCTACTTTCCAAAGGTTTTCAATGTTGCGTGTGAAACTTTGTGCTGTTGTGTAATGGTGTAACTGAGTGCCGAAGCTATCGGATGTAATGCGATTATGAAATCCTGGTTGTCGTTATACGGATATGAAATATCTGGTGTGTTTTGTAAGAAATATCAATTTTATTAGTACATGGATTATCAATAATTGCCTAATTAACCAGCTTATTGGGGTTTTCTATTGTAGACGGTTACTCACACAGCACCGTGGGCGATGAACTCAAACAACCGACGCGATTTCTAGAAAGTAGGCATGTTCGATCAACTAAGAATCACAGAGGGCTTCCGGCAGAGAACTGTTTGCGTTAGGCCACCTTGCATTAATGTTTCCACACAAAAAATCGTGTGTGATATACATATGAACAGAATGTTTTTTCTGGGATTCGCCGTTTGGGATGTACATACGAACGGAAACGATTGGGTTTCGATGCCTCGCCAGATCGCACACGAGCTCATTTTCCCCCTTCCTGTGTGTCAGGAGGGCCTATCTTCGACGGTTTCTGGGTCGTGTGGGAAAGACCCCCTATCACACACACTCACTTGGTGACGGTTCCAAACGTCGTCGCAGAAAGGGGTTAAAAATCGTTTGTATAGCACCTTGTTGTAGCAGTGCATGTACAATACACAGTGAAGAACTAGTCTCACAAGCCGAAGGCCACGATGTGTGCGGATGCCGGACACAAGCCCTGGTGTTGGAGGCAAGTTCGGGGGCTACTGAGGGAGTCCTAGACTAAGGGGTCCTCGGGCGACCGGCCTATTGTGTCCGGGCCGGATTGATGGGCTACTATGGAGCGAAGCCCGAGTATGGATCCATAACCGAATAAGGAATCTTCCAAGTTGTGGTATGCCTTCCAAGTCAAGGGTGGCGTGATCTTCCTTTCCTTGTAACCAACCTCATGTAACCCTAACCCTATCGCTACCTATATAAACCGACGGTTTTAGTCTTTAGGGGTAGAGCTACATTCATCACCTCATCGACTTAGGGTTTAGCTCATCTGATCTCGAGGTAGATCTACTCTGTAACCATATTATACATCCAATACAATCTTTGAGAGGGCCCGAACTTGGATAAACACCATGTTCATCGTACCTTGTTCCCCATTGATCCTAGATCCGCAGCTCGGGACCCCCTACCCGAGATCCACCGGTTTTGACACCAACACGCGGCAACTGCGCCTTACGGTTAGAACTTGCGAAGATGCTCATTATTCCATGAGTTTTGCACCGGGATGCCATCTCAGTCTCAAAATGGACTACGCTGGGTCTAGTGACATGTACTACGCGATAAGGGCCTTCCCACTTCGGCATGAACTTGTTTGTACCCTTGGCGGACTGAATGCGCCTAAGGACAAGGTCTCCTTCCTCAATGCTCCGGGCATGAACCCTGCAGCTGTGATATCAGCACATGGCTTTTTGGTAGCATGCAACATGCACAGCCACCCAGAGATGACCTTCCTTGAGGAGCATGGCATCTTCATGCCGCAGCAGCTCTTGTTCTACTTCATCATAGGCAAGTACTCGAGGTGACCTGTATATGAGTTCCGAGGGGAGAACTGCTTTTGCTTCATATACCATGGAGAAGGGAGTCTAGCCGGTAGCTCGATTAGGTGTCATTCTGATCGACCAAAGAACCACAGGTTACTCATCTATCTAGCGCCTGCCGCATTTTTGCAACTTGTTGAAAGTTCTTGTCTTGAGGCTACGCAACACTTCAGCATTCATCCTCTCAACTTATCCATTGCTCCTTGGATGAGCGACGGAGGCGAAAGAGGCCTTGCTCCCAAGGCTCTAGATGCACTGCATGAAAGCGCCACTCGTGAACTGGGTGCCGTTGTCGGTGATCACCTGTTGGGTACTCCGAAGCGATAAACCAATCCTTTGAAGAACTTCACAACTCATTGCGCGGTCACCTTTCTCACTGACTCCACCTCTGGCCACTTTGTAAACTTATCGCTTGCGACGAACAAGAATTCAAAGCCCCCAAGAGCATGGGGAAAGAGGCCCAAGATGTCGAGCCCGCAGACCGAGAAGGGACGGGATAGAGGGATCGTCTGCAAGGCTTGGGCTGGACGATGAATATTCTTGGAGTGGAACTCGCATGCATCACACTTGTTGACTAGCTCAATTTCATCTTGGAGAGCGGTGGGCAAATATAATCTTTGCCGGAAAGCTTTCCCGGCAAGTGCTCTTGATCCCAGGTGTGAACCACACACCCCTTGGTGTATCCCCGCCAACAGCGTTAGTCCATCTTCCCAGCTTACACATTTCAACTTTACTCCGTTCGGCCTCTTTTCGTACAACATGTTGTCCATGTACTGATTCATACTTGACTGGCAGGCCACCCTTTCAAATTCTTTCGGGCCATCGGGAAGCTCTCCGGTTTGCAGGAATTGGACTATCTACTGCACCCATGCTGGAGCTTGGGGCTCGGCAACAAGGACAAAAGGTATCTCCTCAGCTATGGGCGACCTAGTCTCAACAGTGAGAGCTCGGGTCTCCGCTGGAGAGCATAGCTCACCTTCCAACATCGGAGATCCCCCGACAACTTTTCCACTAATGGCTCCGGTAAGTTCTGTCGGGAAATGGTTGCCGGTGTTCAACTTTCTTATTATTCTAGGCATTACTAACGAGGAAACTGATGGCTGAGTTAGCTGGAGCACAAAAGACCCTGGTTCCATAGGCAGCTTCTAAGTGGCGCATTTTGACAGGTGATCAGCAATGCTATTTTCTGCACGAGGTACATGCTCTGTATGCAGCCCATCGAAGTGTTCTTCCAGCTTCCTCACTTCTTCTATGTATGCTTGCATCAGTGGGCTCTGATAGTCTTTGTTGACTTGCTTCACCATGAGTTGAGAGTCGCCACGGATGATCAACTTCCTTATTCCCAACTCTATGGCGATTCTGAGGCCGGCAAGGAGTCCCTCATATTCTGCGGTGTTGTTAGTGGTCTCTTCCCTTGGGAAGTGCATCTGAACAATGTACTGGAGGTGCTCTCTAGTGGGTGCGACAAGCAGCACTCCAGCCCCGGCGCCTTGCAGCAAGAAAGCACCGTCAAAGTACATGATCCACTCCTTGGGGGGCTCCTTGCCAGGGAGAGATGTTTCTGTTACCTCTTTATCTGGTGTTGGCATCCATTCTACGATAAACTCAGCGAGTGCTATGCTTTGGATGGTCGCCGTGCTTTCAAACTTGAAGGCAGAACTTGACAGTTCCAGCGCCCACTCCATTATCCTGCCAATAGCCCCATGGGTTCCTCAAAATATGCTGCAATGGGAAGCGGGTAACAACTATGATTTCGTGGGCGTGGAAGCAGTGGCACAACTTCCTTGAGGCAATGAGGAGGCCAAAGATCAGCTTTTGCACCCAAGATTATCTTGATCTAGCCCCACTGCAAGAGGGAGCTGACGAAATACACTGGTCGTTGCACCCTTTTCTTCTTTGGCAATGTTATTTGTTCATCAATAGTTGCTTCGGATCCGCCTTCCTTGGTGCAGCCGGGCTTTGCCGAGGATAGATCCATCTGGCCATTAGGTGGCTCTGAGGTTTCATCGTCGTTGATGCCTGTAACAGCCTGATTTTCATTTATTTGTTTTTGCTATGATTTTCTTTTTTGAGTGGTTATGTGGCCTTGCAACCTGGGAGATATTCAACTCTTCTTCTCCCAAGTGGCTAATCATCCTCAAATGTTTCCCTAGATCATGTCATTTTCATTCTAGCCAAAGCCCTAAAATTCTTTTCTAGGGAATATTCATTTCCTTATAAAAGTACTAACCCTATTTTCCCTAGGTTGTGAAGCAACCTATATTTTTGTCACTCCTAAAATTCCCGATAAATTCACATAGTTTCTTCGGGTCATATATTGCTCAAATATGCCCAAACTTTTCCTTGCCCAGTTCGAAAATATTCCTCCAATATTCATTCTTCCATTCTGTCCAGAATGGTACTTCGCGAAGGAATTGTCAGTTATCTTATCTTTTTTGCTCCCAAACTTTTTGGGCATTCTATCATGTCCAAATAATTGACACATGCCAAAATTCAACTTTTTGGGCATTCTTTCAAAGTTTCTATCATACATAACCCATTGTGAAGGAAGTACTAGCTAGGAGTATCCAAATGAGTTGAAACTTTGCATGCCTCTTCATGTGTTCATATCATTACCCTCCTACAATTTTCAGCTCCACCCAATCATCTATGTAGCACAGAATCCAATCTTTGCTTTTGTCAACATTTTCAGGTTGTGAAGCAAGTATATTTTATATTGCTTCTTTTTGGCTAAACATTTAAAAGAGAATTCTCATGACCTTAAAACCTCTCTCCACCAATTTTTCGGATCAATTCATCAAGCCAATATTTCTCTAGAATTATTCCAAGTTTCTGGACAGTGAGGATGTCTGTGAAGAAAGTACCATTTTGGCATGCCCATTTGGTATGAAATTTTTACATCACCTTCTTATGACCAAATTATCATGATCTACCAACTTTGAGCTCAAGTCATTACTCCATGTGAGTGCACCATCTTGATCTAGATTCTGGACCAATTTTGCAGTTACAAAGCTGCCCTGTTGTTTTGTCGTCCAATTGTTGTTCTAAAGCTCTCCAGGATAGTAGTCCTTCTTTAGCTAAACACCCCAGACATCATCTTTGTCCCCAAGCTCATCTCTGTTGATCACTATATCATGATTCAGTCTGATACATAAATCTTTCCATGAACCCTCACATCGCTCCAGTGCTCCTCTTCATGATCTATCACCTCTCTCAAACTCAGTGATGCAAGGACTAGTTATCAGACAACTCCTTGCAGCCCCTCTTGTCCTCTCCGTGCCAGTGCCCATGGTGACTGCTGCCCTGGCACGTTTGTCGCGCTTAGGCGGCATCCGGCACATTCTGAGCAGGGGCATCTAGGCATCGTCGGATTTTGCACATCTGAGCTTGCCGACTGTACTCCCTTGCTTGCTCACATCGCCCTCGACCATCTGCCCCCTCTCAAAACCTCCTCGCTCGAGCTAGCCGACGAGCGGCCACGGGTGCACTGTGCCCCGCTTGACCCGATCCTCGCTCTATCCATTTCCTCTATGCCCCGGCGTCGGTTTCTACTCCGTGACCTTTAAATCAATGCCTCGTCACGTTCTTCGCCCTCCCCGTTATCGGGTGAGCTCGCCCGAGCTTTGGCCGAGCTCGAGCGGCGGCACTCGGCCACGGCCCCCTCACCCCACGGCTATTTCAGCCAGCCCCGAGCCCCTCCGAGATCAACAGCCGCTCACCCATCCTCCACTACCCCTCCCTAGCCTCTCATTTGAGCCCAGGAGCTCCTCCTCGCCCTCCATCGCTGCCATGGCCGGAGCGGTCATCCTCCTCGATTGGCTAGAGCCCGAGCCCCTCCCATCCTTCTTTCTCCACCAGAGCATCACCAAGACCCCGGTGACCCTCCCCAACATATCTACCTCCTCTGAGGCCTCTGCCAGTCGTGCCCACTAACGCCAGATGCGGCAGTCCGCTGCCGTAGGAGCCCTGCTCGACCCTGACCTCTCCGTCGAGCACCTATGGTCCAGAGAGATGGGGCTCGTCTCGCTGATCACGCCGGTAGACAGCACGGCGCGAGAGGTGGCGGGAGCTGCATGCAGTCACCATTGGGTGCCGGCTCTGCCACGGCCAGGCGCGTGCAAGTGTAGTTGAAGACGACTATCGCCCAGGCGGGCCCCACCCCAATGCGACCCCACCAGTCAGCCTCCCCCCCCCGTTGACCCCACCTTGCCACATCGGATAAGTGGAGGCGTATTCGAATACATCTTCCTCTTTTAAAGGTGTATTTCATTCAAATTTGTTTTCTGTTTTTCATCCAGGTGCTCATTTGTGGATAAAATATTTGCAGATAGGTCCCTGGCAGAGAAACATTCATATCTTTTTGCTCCCAACTCTGATTCAGGTGATTACAAAACCCACTTCTTGGTTGTGTCAAGCCCGTTTTGTTGGTATGAATTTCATGATGTTTTCACTTTCTTAAAATGACCATTTTGCACTTGCCCTTATTTAGCCCCCTCCAAGAGAGAACGTTTTCCGGTGATTCATTCCGTGAGTTTCTCCCACTTCCTCTCGACGAATCCCTCCACCCCAGGCAAGCCACACCCTCCATTTGCATGATTGCAATGCAGTGATATGGTTTCCTTATTTAAACTTGCTTAAAATATTGTATTAGCTATGTATGGTTTGTTCATGGCGTTTCTCGGAGTTATTTTGATCTAGCTATTGCCATGATGTTTCTTGGAGTTCTAGGACTAAGATTTTGCAGATTATGAGGATGACATGTTGGCATTGGATTATTAGTGGATATTATGATTATTTTCATTGTGGTATTGGATATGATGCTTTGGAGTATTATTTTGGATATGATGTTATCTTGTGGATCTTAGCTCAATAGTTTGTTCTTTCTATTGGAGTAGTAGTATTATTGTCTTTGGATTCAGCATGCTATTAGTATTTTGTTATCCTCGGAGTATTATGTTATAGCTATGATTTGGATTATTTGCTGGATATTGTTATGACTTGGATCACGGGTTGATAGATGATATTGGACTATCAGTTATCGCAAATGTACTTTGGGGAAAATTCCGTCATTAAGTGGTCAGGTGCCACCGAACCGGGCTTTTCCAATGCAACCACATTTACCTATATGGGAAGCTCCTAACTGGGTCTATTGTCATGCCTCTTGCTAGTGCCTCCAACGAGGGAAGGTTATGGGCGTGCGGTACCCTGGCCCGGTAAGCAGACATAACCTTGTGTGCCCGTAGTTGGTATTGAGATATCTTATCCCCGTTTAGGACCATTTATGTTTTGCCACGATGGTGGCCGTTGGATATCTTTGGTAGACATCGGGGCCACCCATGACTTAGCCCAAGAGGGGAGTTTTTCGGAGTGGCTGGGAAGTGTTATGCTAGTAGACTGCTTTTGTAGGAACACCATTGGTCCATCCGAATGGGAGAAAGAGGCCATTGGTTCTGTTATGTGGGTACAATGTGCTTACCTCTGCAGAGTGTGTGTTTAATCTATCAATAGTCGCATCCTCGGTCATGGGCACAAATTCGTATTAGGTCACACCGTTCGATCAACACTGACATGACGGAATGACTTATAGATGGCTTATATTGTTGATATTGTGAGCACTAACAGTTTTGTAGGATGTCGATGGTGATGTTGAGATGATCTTGAGGATGATCTTTCAGTTTGTGATGTGGTCACGAGGTGATCATGTGGATGTTGTGGCCACGAGGTGATCATGTGGATGTTTTGATCACGAGATGATCAGGTTGAGCATGTGGTGATCGAGATGGTATATGACTTGGCTGGATAGCCAAGAGTGAGATGATTATTGGGATTTGAGATGTTGGTTTATAAGCATTGTAGTAATTTTGTATCATGCTTAGTAATTGTTTTTGCATCATGGTAGTTGTTAATTTAATTAACCTGTTTAATGCTATGTTGTTGTCTTGCCATGATGCTTTTGGTTGCTGTGAGCTTGCAAGTACATTAAATTTACTGACCTGGCGTGTCGTGCCAGTTGCAGGTGATGCTGTGATTGATTTATTGATTGTCAAGGTTACTGGTCGTGCGAGCTAGATCTTGTCCCAGCCAGATTCCCTACGGAGTGGAGTTCGTCACCTTCGTCGTTGTTCCGCTGCTAGAAGTATTCCGCTGCTAGCACAGAGCAAGCGTAGTATCGCAGGCATAGTGTCACCGTGCTGATGTGATCCTTTGTGACATCAGACCCGTGTATCACTTATCCTTTGTAATAATAGCTGATTTGTTCTATGTCAAGCAGTGACGTTTTCCAGGGACTTCTCCTAGATCTCTGGGCTAGAATACGAGGCGTTCTGATTTATCTGAGCTGGGGTGCCACAGGTTTGGTATCAGAGCAGGTCTGGCTGTAGGACGACCTAGTCAGCGCGAGCGGTAGAAATCGGTAGTATTGAGTCTCATTTGCTTGTTACATTTGGTTGCTGCATTTTTTTTCGCATAGCATGCATATAGCTTTATTATTTTGTGCTAACGGTTTATCTGGCGAGTGTAGCTGGCATCGGTTCGGATCCACTACAGCTCAGCCCTGGCATTTCTCCAGTTTTCTTTTCTTGCCCGTTCTTCGGTGTTTGGTATCATTTCTGTCCCAGCGAACTGATGCCAAGTGATCTCGTCATAGTTTACAGAAAATGGTGCTCAGGTATCGCACCAATATTCTTTTCTTCATCCTCACCTATCATTTTGGTGGTAGACATGCTTCTATCCCGGATCGTCCTTTTAACTTGTTGTGTTGACAGCCCTTAATGATCTTAGTCATCTAGAAAAGGCAATGCCAACGGACTCAGTTTTCCCCGCTATCCTATTCCATGGACGATCACGGATCCCTTCCGTCTACTTGATAATGATGTGTTGGTGACATTCGTGTCCCGCTACATGATTACCAGGTAGGTCCTCGTTTTCGAGCTAGTCCAGGTTGCAACCTGGCTGATCCAGCACTTGGTGTAGCTATGTATACACCAACTTTTCCACATGCTAACCCATCTTCGTGCACACCATCACAGCATGGTAGATCGTAGTACTGGAGATTCTATGAGATTTGTGTGCTTAAGTAGGTATGCATATTGTGTGACTAGAAGTAATATGTGACTTTGTTCATGTGTGAATTGAATGTTTTATGTGCTGTTGTTTAGTTGAGTTGTTTCTTTTGCTTCTTTCTTTTTGGGCCCTTGGTGTTACCTTATTTCCCCTTATGGAAGTTGCTCGTCAACCGACCACAGACTCAAATATGCAATGAGGATTTCAAATATTTGGAAGAAGCTCAGCTAAACACATCAAGTCTACCTTAGTACTTAATCCTCACAGCAGTAATGATCCAGCTAGCAGGAAGATAAGTCAGGTGCAAGAACAATAATATATTATACCCTGAAAGATAGCCAGCATGTGCTATGATCAAGGAAGACAGTCAAACAATTTCTATCACGCAAGTAATCAGCCGCAGAATATTATGGTTATGATGCTTTTGGTTGCTGTGAGCTTGCAAGTACGTTAAATTTACTGATCTGGCGTGTCGTGCCAGATTCCAGGTGATGTTGTTATTGATTTATTGTTTGTCGAGGTTACTGATCGTGCGAGCTAGATATTATCCCAGCCAGATTCCCTACGGAGTGGAGTTCGTCACCTTCGTCGTTGTTTCGCTGCTAGAAGTATTCCTCTACTAGCATAGAGCAAGCGTAGTATTGCGGGCGTAGTGTCACCATGCTGATGTGATCGTTTGTGACATCAGACCCATGTATCACTTATCCTTTGTAATAAGAGTTGATTTGTTCTATGTCAAGCAGTGTCGTTTTCCAGGGACTTCTCCTTGATCTCTGGGCTCGAATACGAGGCGTTCCGATTTCTCTGAGCTGGGGTGCCATAGGCTTGGTATCATAGCAGGTCTGGCTGTAGGACGCCCTAGTCAGCGCGAGCGGTAGAAATCGGTAGTATTGAGTCTCATTTGCTTGTTACATTTGGTTGTTGCATTAGTTTGTCACATAGCATGCATATAGATTTATTATTTTGTGCTAATGGTTTATCTAGCGAGTGTAGCTGGCATCGGTTCGGATCCACTACAGCTCAGCCCCTGCATCTCTCTAGTTTTCTTTTCTTGCCTGTTCTTCGGTGTTTGGTATCATTTCTGTCCCAGCAGAGTGATGCCAAGTGATCCCGACACAGTTTGCAGAAAATGGTGCTCAATATCGCGCCGATATTCTTTTCTTCATCCTCACCTATCGTTTTGGTGGTAGACATGCTTCTATCCCGGATCGTCCTTTTATCTTGTTGTTTTGGCAACCCTTAATGATCTTAGTCATCTAGAAAAGGCAATGCCAACGGACTCAGTTTTCGCCGCTATCCTATTCCGTGGACGATCACAGATCCCTTCCGTCCACTTGATAATGATGTGGTGGTGACATTCGTGTCCCGCTACATGATTACCAGGTAGGTCCTCATTTCCGAGCTAGTCTAGGTTGCTACCTAGCTGAGCCAACACTTGGTGTAGCTATGTATACACCAACTTTTCCACATGCTAATCCATCTTCGTGCACACCGTCACATCATGTTAGATCGTAGTACCGGAGATTCGTTGAGATTTGTGTGCTTAAGTAGGTATGCATATTGTGTGACTAGCAGTAATATGTGACTTTCTTCATGTGTGAATAGATTGTTTTATGTGCTATTGTTTAGTTGAGTTGTTTCTTTTGCTTCTTTCTTTTTGGGCCCTTGGTGTTACCTTATTTCCCCTTATGGAAGTTGCTCGTCAACCGACCACAGACTCAAATATGCAATAAGGATTTCAAATATTTGGAAGAAGCTCAGCTAAACACATCAAGTCTACCTCAGTACTTAATCCTCACAGCAGTAATGATCCAGCTAGCAGGATAATAAGTCAGGTGCAAGAACAATAATATATTATACCCTAAAAGAAAGCCAGCATGTGCTATGATCAAGGAAGACAGTCAAACAATTTCCCTCACGCAAGTAATCAGCCGCGGAATATTATGGTTATGTGTATGTCTTTCAGTATGCCTATCACAGTGTGAAGTTTTGGATATGAGTAACTCAGTATTCCTCCACACGCTATCGAAAGAAACTTATGACACAAGGCTCCTCAATATTTGTCATTATAATATGTGGACAGATTTGGGTCCAAGATACCCAGTCTTTGACAGCAAGATACCCTAGTGAAGGCTTCTGAAATAAGGGACTGAACCTTTCTCAACAAGAAATCAGATAGGAAGCTTCTCAGGTGCGGAACCCAGTCTTCTCCAGCATGCCACTATGACAAAAGCTTCGAGCAAAAGCTAACGAGTCTTCCTCAGCAAGCTACTCGGATGGCTTCTCTCGTAATCCACTCAGTCCATGTCAGTACCACACTATTTCCCCGCCCTCAGAGATTATACGGTGAGTTGGCAGTATATGGCAATATAGCTCAAGAATCATATCCGCAACATTTTTGTCATAAGTACAATTTCGTCAAGACATATGCCAGCTGCTAGGACCGTGTGTTCATTTGCATACTCTTTTGATGTATATGGTGAGCATGCATCCCCAATCCTATCAGTCCCCCATCCGAGGTACGACAATTCTCAAGCAGATATACCCAAAAAAGGTATGGATCCAACAACCTGATGAGCCATGCAAATAAGATAAGCAGAGATACATCTCATGTAATACAAGGATCAACAAGATCTGGAGATAACAACGCAGAATCAATAGTCATGACAATGGTTACCAAAGTCATTATTCCCGCACCTAACAAGGTCAGAAAATAAGCACAAGGAATAATGCCAAAAGTATTGCACTAGCCACATCTATGGCCGTACGAAAAATCAAGGGCATCTGTGGCCAAGATATGCCAGCAAGGAACCCTGCCAAATAAAATCATGACAGTCAAAGACTGAGACTAACAGCAAAGGAATGCTGATTTTTGCGTGACCGTTAGGGTCCGGATACCCAAGTCAGTTGGAGGCCAGATTCCTTATGTATCCACAAAGGCATATCCCCAGAGACCTACTTTGTTCTACAAGGATTTCATCTCCCGCTGACTCGCTTAAAATGATGGGTATACCAACAACATAAGAAACTCAATAGCCGAACAATCAGCTCAGACCAAGTCTACTCACTGGTGGTACCAAGCACACAGACATCCTGTCATAAAAGATTCCCTGGATATCACCGACAAATATGGAAGAATCAACGCCAGCATAAGGATTTGGTATATGAGCAAAAACCTGTCAGAATTTGGGAAATGTGTAGCAAACCACCCCAAAGAAAGGTAAGAAAACTATATAAAATTCTTAAGGGAACAACATACAAAGGAAATGGATACCCAAGTTGGAAACGGTGTCCTCAAGTCATACTTGTTCCCTGAGCAACCAAATCTCAAGGACGGAATTTCTTTAAGGGGGGAAGGTTTGTAAGAGCCTGATTTTGGCCCTTTTCCTTTTCTTTTTGATTTTTTTTGCTCTGATTTTCTTTTTGAAGAGGTTCTATGGCCTTGCAACCTGGGACATATTCAATTCTTGTTATCCCAAGTGGCTCATCATCGTCAAATCTTTCCCTAGATCATGTCATTTCCATTCTAGCCCAAGCCCTAAAATTGTTTTGTAGGGAATATTCCTTTTCTTATTAAAGGAAAAAAGGAATAACCCTATTTGCCCTAGGTTGTGAAGCAACCAATATTTTTGTCACACCCAAAATTCCCAATAAATTCTCATAATTTCTATGGGTCATATGTTGCTCAAATATGCCCAAACTTTTCCTTGTCCAGTTCAAAAATATTTCTCCAATATTCATTCTTCCATTTTGTCCGGAATGGCACTTTGTGAAGGAAGTACCATTTATCTTAGCTTGTTTGCTCCCAAACTTTTCGAGCATTATTTCATGTCCAAGTAACTGCCACATGCCAAAATTCAACTTCATTTGTCTAGCCAATCTTCCTAAGTGATTTTTCGAAGTTTCTGTCACGCAAAAGCCATTGTGAAAGAAGTACTAGCTAGGAGTATCAAAATGAGTTCAAACTTTCCATGCCTATTCATGTGTTCATATCATT
This sequence comes from Secale cereale, assembly GCA_902687465.1. NCBI lineage: Eukaryota > Viridiplantae > Streptophyta > Magnoliopsida > Poales > Poaceae > Secale > Secale cereale. The sequence goes on along the minus strand of LR738710.1, from coordinate 616,319,659 downwards.
ACCCTCCTTCAATTTTCAGCTCCACCCAATCATATATGTGAACACAAAATCCAATCTTTGCTTCTGTCAATATTTTCAGGTTGTAAAGCAAGTATATTTTATATTGCTTCATTTTGGCTGAAAATTTATCAGAGCATTCTCATGAGCTTAAAACCTCTCTCCACCAATTTTTGGGATCAATTCATCAAGCCCATATTTCTCTAGAATTATTCCAAGTTTTTGGACAGTGATGATGTCTGTGAAGGAAGTACCATTTTGGCATGTCCATATGGTATGAAATTTTTACAGCATCTTCTTATGACCAAATTATCATGATCTACCAACTTTGAGCTCAAGTGGTTACTCCATGTGAGTGAACCATCTTGATCTTGATTTTGGATGAATTTTGCAGTTACAAAGCAAACCTGTTGTTTTGTGGTCCAATTGTTCTAAAACTCTCCAGGATTATAGTCCTTCTTTAGCTAACACCCCAGACATCATCTTTGTACCCAAGCTCGTCTATGTTGATCACTGTATCATGATTCAGTCTGATTCAGAAATCTTTCAGCGAACCCTCACATCGCTCCAGTGCTCCTCTTCCCGATCTATCGCCTCTCTCAGGCTCAGTGATGTAGGGACTAGTCATCAGACAACTCCTTGAAAGCCCTCTTGTCCTCTCTGTGCCAGTGCCCGTGGTGACTACCGCTCTGGCGGCATCCTGCGTGTTCTAAGCAGCGGGCAGCTCGGGATCGACGGATTTCATGCGTCCGAGCTTGCCAACCTGACTCCCCTGCTCTCTCCCATCACCCTCGACCCTTTGCCCCCTGTTGAAACCTCCTCGCTGAAGCTAGCCGACGAGCGGCCACGGGTGCACTGTTCCCCGCTTGACCCGGTCCTCGCTCCATCCGTTTCCTCTGCGCCCCGGTGTCGGCTTCTACTCGACTCGGTGACCTATGAATCACTGCCTCGTAGCGTTCCCCACCCTCCCCGTGATCGCTGAGCTCGCCAGAGCTTTGGCCGAGCTCGAGCGGCGGCACTCGGCCACGGCCCCCTCACCCCGCGGCTATTTAAGCCAGCCCCAAGCCCCTCTGAGATCACCAGCCGCTTCCCCATCCTCCACTACCCCTCCCTAGCCTCTCACCCAAGCCCAGGAGCTCCTCCTCGCCCTCCATCGCCGCCATGGCCGCCGCGGCCATCCTCCTCGATTGGCTCAAGCCCGAGCCCCTCCCATCCTTCTTTCTCCACCAGAGCATCACCTAGACCCCGGCGACCCTCCCCAGCATCTCTCCCCATCCTCCGGAGGCCTCTGCCCGTCATGCCCACAAACGCCCGACGCCGCCGTCCGCTGCCGTAGGAGCCCTGCTCGACCCTGACATCTCCGGCGAGCACCTATGGTCCAGGGAGATGGGGCTCGTCCCGCTGATCACGCTGGTAGGCGGCATGGCGCGAGAGGTGGCCGGAGCTACCTGCGGTCGCCGTCGAGCACCGGCTATGCCGCGGCCATGCGCGGGCGAGCGCAGTTGAAGACGACGACCGGTTAGGCGGGCCCCACCCTAGCACGACCCCACCAGTCAGCCCCTCCCCGTTGACCCCACCTTGCCACATCGGATAAGTGGAGGCTTATTCCTATAGAATACATCTTCGTCTTCTGAAGGCGTATGTCATTCAAATTTGTTTTCTGTTTTTCATCCAGGGGCTCATTTGTGGATAAAATATTTGCAGATAGGTCCCTGGCAGAGAAACATTCATATCTTTTTGCTCCCAACTTTGATTCAGGTGATTCCAAAGCCCACTTCTTCGTCTCGTCGAGCCCGTTCTGTTGGTATCATTTTCATGATGTTGTCAGATTTTGAAAATGACCATTTTGCCCTTGCCCTTATTTAGCCCCCTCCAAGAGAGAACGTTTTCCGGTGATTCTTTCTGTGAGTTGCTCGCACTTCCTCCCGGTGAATCCCTCCACCCCACGAAAGCCACACCCTCCATTTGGATGATTGCAATGCAGTGACATGGTTTACTTATTTAAACTTGCTTAAAATATTGCATTAGCTATGTGTGGTTTGTTCATGGCATTTATCAGAGTTATTTTGATCTTGCTATTGCCATGATGTTGCTTGGTGTTCTAGGACTAAGATTTTGCATCTTATGAGGATGACATGTTGCCATTGGATTATTAGTGGATATTATGATTATTTTCATTGTGTTATTGGATATGATGCTTTGGAGTATTATTTTGGATATGATGTTATCTTGTGGATCTTAGCTGGATAGTTTGTTCTTGCTATTGGAGTAGTAGTATTATCGTTTTTGGAATCAGCATGCTCTTAGTATTTTGTTATCCTCAGAGTTTTCTATTATAGGTATGGTTTGGATTATTTGCTGGATATTGTTTTGACTTGGATCACAGTTTGATAGATGATATTGGAGTATCAGTTATCGCAAATGTGGCAAATTCCGTCATTAAGTTGGTCAGGTGCCACCAAACTGGGTTTTTCTAGTGCAACCACATTTACCTATATGGGAAGGTCCTAAGTGGGTCTATTGCCATGCCTCTCATCGGTGCCTCCAACAAGGGAAGGTTATGGGCTTGCAGTACCCTGGCCGAGTAAGCAGACATAACCTTGTGTGCCCGTGGTTGGTATTGAGATCTCTTGTCCCCGTTTGGGACCGTTTATGTTTTGCCACGACGGTGGCCGTTGGATGTCTTTGGTAGACACCAGGGCCACCCATGACTTAGCACAAGAGGCGAGTTTGTCGGAGTGGCTGGGAGAGTGTCATGGCAGTAGCTAGTTTTGTAGGAACATCGTTGGTCCACCCGAATGGGAGAAAGAGGCCATGGGTTCTTTGATGTGGGTACAGTGTGTGTTTAATTTATCGATCACCCCGTCCTCGGTCACAGACAAAAGTTTAGATTAGGTCACACTGCTCCATCAACACTGACATGACGAAATGACTTATATGTGACTTATAGTGTTGATATTGTGAGCAATAACAGTTTGGCAGGATGCCGATGGTGATGTTGAGATGATCTCGAGGATGATCATTCAGTTTGTGATGTGGTCACGAGGTAATCCTGTGGATGTTGTGGTCACGAGGTGATCATGTGGATGTTTTGATCATGAGGTGATCAGGTCGATCATGAGGTGATCGAGATGGTATATGACTTGGCCAGATAGCCAAGAGTGAGGTGATTATCGGGATTTGAGATGTGGGTTTATTAGCATTGTTGTAGTTTCATATAATGCTTAGTAGCTGCTTTCGCATCATGGTAGTTGTTAATATAATTAACCTCTTTAATGCTATGTTGTTGTCTTGCTCTGATGCTTTTGGTTGCTGTGAATTTGCAACTACATTCAATGTATTAACCTGGCGTGTCATGCCAGATTGCAGGTGATGCCGTGATTAATTGATTGCTTGTGGAGGTTACCGATCGTGCGAGCTAGATCATGTCCCAGCCATAGTCCCCGCGGAGTGTATTTCATCACCTTCGTCGTTGTTCCACTGCTGGAAGTATTCCGTTGCTACGAGTTGTTCTGCTGGTAGCATAGAGCAAGTGTAGTATCGCAGGTATAGTGTCGCCATGCTGATGTGATCCTTTGTGACATCAGACCCGTGTATCCCTTATCCTTTGTAATAAGAGATGATTTGTTCGATGTCAAGCAGTGTCATATTCTAAAGACTTCTCCTTGATCTTTGGGCTGGAATACGGGGCATTCCAGTTTCTCTGAGACGGGGTGCCACAACGCCCCCCCTCTTGGCCACAAACGTAGCACTAATTCGTTGCCACTAAGTAAAGCAGCAGTGGTGTCGGTGTACAAAAAGAGGGGTACTCTTTTTGTAGCCCTATGACTGTGCACGGGCATTATGAGCCACGGGCACAACCACACCAAGCATGTCAAGGGAGGTGAGCCGGGGTAAGACCGAAGCTCGATGGAGACTGGAGCAATGCCAAGAACAAGACCACAAAGAGCAAAGGGACAAAGCGGCTTCCCCCGGCAAGGTCCTTGCCGGGAGCCGGCTCTAGCAGCCCCGGCAAGACCCTTGCCGCGGCAGCTCGCCCCGCGCCTACGGAGCGGATCACCCTTCAGTCAACCGCCCCCATGGGGCCATGATTCGGGAGATATCCCCGTGGTGGCATGCAGATCTTTGTGAAGACATCCAAGATCAGATACAAGTTAAGAAGACGACGACCCTTGGCGGGATCCCAGCCAAGGAGAACGATAAGGCCCCCGGCAAGCACCTTGCCAGGGATGACAACAGGCGCCACAGTAGGACCCTTGCCGGAGCCCTGGCAAGGCCCTTGCTAAGGACACCCGCGGGGCCACCGTCAGGCCCGCACCAACCGGGTTTCCACCGACCCACGCAGCTGCCGACCCGACCAACTGGACAGGCTCCTGCGTGGCAACCCACAGATCTTCGTGGAGACCCGCCGTTGCGCTACCTCAACTACCTGTCTGCCTACATGGCACCTCAGGCACTGCTGGCCAGGGCGCGTGTCAACACGAGGAGGGGCGGCGACGGACAAGACGGACGTCTCCCCTCGTTCCCGATAAAGCAAGGACACCTAAGCTAAGCGCATTAAATGCGCCTTTTCTTGTAATGCGAGGGATAACCTCGCATCACTGTACCCTTTCCACCTCCTGTGTGCCACTGTGGCGACCCCTTTTTCCTATAAAAGGAGGCCCGAGGCGACCGGGAGGAGGATTCGGCTTTTTAGAACTCCTCACGACTCTTTTGGAGCTCCTCACTAGCTGAAGAACACAAACATATAATCCACCAAAGCAGGAGTAGGGTTTTACACATGTTTGCGGCTCGAACCTGGGTAAAGGAACCGTGTCCTGACTATTAGATCCTCTTTTCTCTCAACCCCGCGCCCCGCAACCGTAGTAGGGATTCTTGTGATCCTATAGGTGTCGATCCAAATACACCGACATCTTTGGCGCGCCAGGTAGGGGACGCAGTTGTGAAAATCGGCTTTAGCGGTTAGCTCGACGCTCCTACATTGTCATGGCGCCCAAGAAGAAGACGACGGTGGCGGTTGGCCAGTCGGAAGCCGGACAGCCCGTCCCGACGCGGGCGAGCAGCGAACCACTCGCAGAAAGGACTCGGGGCGCTGCTCGCGAACACCAACGCTATCCCGGCAGCCAGAGTTTGGGAGGTGGCGATGTTTGTGCGCCTGGTAACGGGCCACACACCGTCAGTTCCAAAGATGGAGCCCGGCCCTCCGCGGGTGGCGCGGGGCCTTCCAAGGTCGTGGCCGCATCACCCGAAGGCGACGCAAGGGCCTCCAGAACTCCCACACCGACGCCAACAGCTCGCTCTTCTCAAGCAGCGCGCGACGAACGGCGTCGTCACCCCGGAGATCCCGAATGTCGCCATGGGAATGGCCCCGAGCGCCACTCCCGGGACGTAGAAGACCTGCCTGCCCGCCGAAGCGCTGGCGGGGACGTTAGGCAACCGCATGATCGTGATGGAGCTCCCCCTGACACGGTCAGGGGTCGAAGCGCGTCACGATCCGTGCAGTTTTCACTGGCGTTGACACCAGCCGAAGCTTTGGCGTGCGCAGTTGCTCCTCAACTTTCCTCCCGTTACGGGGAAACTTGATGAATGGAGAGCCACCATCCGAAGCCTTGTCGCAGTCGCCAACAAGGATGATCTAAATCCAGCAGAGCTCCCAGGTCGACGCTCCGATGGAGTCCCATGCACCGGTGGCGGGAGATCCGGCAGCGCCGTGGCTACGGTGCATGCGCCTCCTCCTCGCCCGGTGCCGCGTGCGTCGACTCGTCGAGACGTCACGGGTGACGCCATCTCCGTAGCGTCGTCCGGCCCACGGACCCGCGATGACCAGCGTCAAGTTCTTCAGGAGCGAGCTCATGAAGATGCTCGAACCACCATCGAGCGTCGGCGTGGAATGCGCCACCAGTCAGACAGGCGAGCAGGGCCTGCTGCAGACCGCCCAGCACCGGAAAGCCCTGGAGGTCTACCCTACGAGGTAGGCTGTCCAGCTTTTACCCGTGAGCTGCGGCAGTTCTAGTGGCCCTCTCACCGCACATTCAAACCTGACATTGGCGAGAAGTACAACGACAAGGCCCACCCGTCGGAGTTCCTCAGCATCTACACCATTGCGATGCAAGCTGTTGGGTCCAGCGACGATAAGGTGCTTGCGAATTACTTTCCGTTGGCTCTTAAACCTAACGCCATGTCGTGGTTGATGCACTTCACGGTAGACTCTATTTCCTCCTGGTCCGACTTGTGCCATGAGTTTGTTGGCGCCTTTACTGGAGGCCACCAAGCCCATGGCCAAGCAAGTGACCTACATGTCATACCCCAAAAGGAAGGCGAGAGTCTGCACAAGTACATACAGAGATTCAGCCGGGTACGGTACAATATCCCCGATGTTCACCCTGCCGCCATTATCAGCGCGTTCCATCAGAACGTGCGCAACCGCAAGATGCGCGAAGAACTAGCAATGACCAAGGTGAAAGATGTGGTAGAGCTCTATGTTCTCGCTGACAGATGTGCTCGGGCTGAAGAGGGAAGGAAGTACCCCGGCGAAGGCGCCGGTGCGGAAACCGACTCTTTAGACGAGAATACTGCCACTCCGGCGAAGAAGGGCCGGAACCACAACAGGAAGTGCAAGGGTAAAGCCGTGCTTGCCGTCGAGGGATCTGATGACACCGGCTCCGCCAAGAAAACCAAGGCGGGTGACCCTGGCAAAGAAATTGCCAGGTGCGTCGCCTACCGGGCCTTGGCGGCTGCCGAGAAGCCAGGAAACTCCGGCAAGCGATACTGCAAGATCCATCGCACCAAAGGCCATGATCTCCAGGACTGCCACCAGGTTGAACTCCTTGCTGAGAAGCAAAGGGCTGAATACGAGAGGCGGGACAAGGAGAAGGGCCAAGACGGCGCTGAGGAGTCCGGCAAGAAGCGTGACGGTCAAGCGGGCCATCGCGGCAAGGAGAAACAGCAGGAAAGGCCCGCCCGGGGCCGCGACAAAAGGCCCGAAGACGACGATCACGAAGAGGACGACGAGTCCGGCGACCAAGAGTTTCAGAGGGCTACGGACGCCATGCGCGTCGATGGTGGCGCCTCGCCGCATACTTCTCACCGCCAACTTAAACAGTGGGCGCGTGAGATTATTGCGGCGGAGCCATCATCCGGTGCCCAAAAGCCGCTGAAATGGTCCAGCACACCTATCATCTTTGACATCGAGGATCACCCTGATCGCACTACCGCGGTCAGGTGCTTGCCATTGTTGTCACATCCCTAGCTTCTGATAATGCTCTAGGATAGCCTCATGTGTGCATCATGTTTATTTTCAAAGGAAACTTGAAATGGGGATGACTAAACCCTAGCACCAGATGAAACCAACTAGGTTCAAATTCAAATCTTTCTCAATGAACCCAAAATGCTCTTTGGAAAAGTTCATCATTTTTGGATTGATTAAAAACCTCTGCCAAAAATGTTGCTCATATTTCTAGGACCATTCTGGATTTTTGAATTAAATCATACCTTATTTGCATTTGGGCATTTAAATTTTATATATTATTTTAAATGCTCAAATAATCCTAAACTGAAATGTTCCATGTTGATTATATGCTAAACAGTGGGCATGAGCAGTTTGGTGATTTTTGAAAGTGCCTAAGCATTTTTAGAAAAACCACAAAGTTACAAAAGAAATAGAAAACAGATAGAGTATAAGAAAAACAGAGAGAAAGAGTAACTCACCTGGGCCTTCCTACCTGGCTGGCACATGAGGAGGCCCAGCTCCTGTTTAGGCCCAGCCCGCCACCGCCGCCTCCCTGTCGTCTTCCTCCTTGCCAGGAGGATGAGCGCGCGTGCCGGCGCGTGGTCGCTGCACTCCGGCCACCTCCTGCTTGCTTGCTGCCTCCCCGACGCCGCTACGGACGCCACGCACCCCATGGACCCCCTGCACCTCTCCCTCTCTCCCCAGATCGCTCCCCCCTCCTTCGTTTCTTCCCCACCGAACACGGCCGTCGCCGCCGTTCGCCGCACGCATAGCCACCGCTGCCGCCTCGCCCTTCTAGCATGCCCAGTATCTCCGCCTCATTCCTCTCTTCCTCCTCGCCGAGCTGCCCGACGCCAGAAGCCCCTGGAGCGCCGTCGTCGACCTCGTCTTCTTCCTCGGCCACGGGAGATCGCCGATGGGATTCCGACGCCGTCCGGCCCCCGTTGAGCCTGTTGAGACCTCCGACCGACCCCCAGTGAGCCCCTCCGTCGTTTGCCCTTTCTCCCCATGCCTCTTGATCACCGTAGCCACCGCCTCCACTGAAGCCGAAGCTCGCCGCCGCTCGGGCTGGTCGTCGGCGCCACCCCGGTGACCTTTTGGTCACACCACCAAGTCCAACGAGTTCACGAGCACTCGTAGAGACAGTAGGCACAAACCTCGGCTCCTCCCGCGCACCGTTTCGATGACTTCGTCGCCACCAGAGCTTCAGCCGCCGCGGACCTCGTCGCCGGTGCCTCTGCAGCCCCCCCCCCCCCCCCCCCCCCCCCCCCCCCCCC